>JAOPSE010000019.1:31237115-31917115 GCA_029449295.1 Zea luxurians
ATGCTAACTCCGAAGGTATTAATTTAGAGAGCATAGCCGTTGATATAGATACAATGCTGCTGAACATGGCCGCTGAAGAAACTGCTGCAGCCACCGAAGAGACCACGGCTGCCAAACCCGAGAAAGGAGGAATAACCGAAGATACCTCGGAAGATGAAACTTTTGACTTCCGAAACTTAGTTGGCCAGGAGCTGACTGAAGCTAAAAAAGAGGAACTAAAAGAGTATGCTATATCTTATGGATATCGGCCGGGGCGCTTCTCTTTGGTGGTATTGATGATGAAGGGTTAGGCTGTATACGAGACCAAACCGGTGCGAAGGTTGTCGGTACTTTATCGAAGAGTATCGGCTTCCCGAAGCTTGAAGCGGATATCAGTCGCTACCGTCGACAACATATTACCGGCAGTTTATTCTATTCTAATTTCAAGGTAAACACTTTGTGTCTAATTCTTATTATTTGTTGGTACAAAAATATTTTCTAACAAAGGCTATTTGTGCACAGAGCATGCTTTTGAGCAAGGCATTAAAAATGCAACAAGATTTAGAGGATAAAAGGCAAGAAGTTATAATTGGAAATTTAGAAAACAAAATAAAGGAGCAATCTGCTGCTATTGAAAAGAAAAACCTCGAGCTACAAACAGCCGAAGGCTTATTAGTGGTTGCTGAAGCAAAAATAACAGAATTAAATTCGAAGCTTCTTTCCCAGTCAGAAAATTTTGAACAAGAGAAACTGAAGCTTGATGCAAGGCTTGAAGCCGAAACTCAAAGAAACTTGGAATTGAAAGAATCTTTGAAAAATCTTCAAAATAAATGTTTGGAGTTCTGCACTCGATGCATTCATCAGCTAAAGCAAGTGTTCCATTTTGTCGGAGCCAGTAGTGAAGATTTTACTCCTTCGGACGAAGACCTGCCTGGTGCCTTCGAGCACATTGAAGCTGAAATTAATGATCTTGACGAAGTTATAGCTGGGCATAGTGACTTTTGTGCCCTGGCAGCTTCTCGGGGCACAACTGTTGCTTTTTTGAAGTCTGGCTATGAACACGGCAAGATTGTTAATAGACCCAACTTCAGCCTATCACTGACAGACTTAGATGATGTTCCGAATCTGGCTCGAAGTATTGCAAACAGATTTATAAAGTTAGTATGGACGAATGGTGGTCGGAGCAAAGCTGGTGACGAAGCTCGGAGTCACCTCAAGCTGGTAACAAAATCATACCTTATTCTTACCTTTTCCTTTGAATTTTTGAATTTGGCTTATAATACTTTCGTACAGATTGACCAGGCCGAAGTTGCAGCTGCAGAGTAAAAGAATGAAGCTCCAGAGATAGTGTCGAAGCTTGAATAGTCTTGTAAAAGTAGCTCAAAAAACTCCTGTAATAACTTGTATAAGATATGATGTAATCTGAGTTTTACTTTGTAACATAATCTTACTTTTTCGTCTATGTATGAAATGCTTTGGTGTGGACGAAATTAATACTTTTGAGCCATAGGCAAAAAACACCTTCCCTTCTTTGCGTACACAGCGAAGCATAAAATTGCCTTCCTTTTGGGACCGAAGCATGTTTGTACGTTATGCTGATGATGATCCTATGTATGTCTAAGTGAATGTTTATGAATGCAAATGTCATGATGTAATGTGTCGTGCAAATGAATGTTCAAATACATATTCGAAACCATATTCCCTTGAGAATGACTCAAACCTTCTTTGCTGCTTATTTTTCGGCTTCACCGTTTATTTTTCGGTGTATCAGCGCTGACTTTTCGCTGTAAGCCTCCCTTAGGAGCTTCTTCGCCTTTTACTTTCGGCGGAATCAGCGTTTATTTTTCGTTGTAAGCCTCCTGTTGGGACGAAGGCAAAGGCGCCACCCTTCGCTCGAAGCCTTCGCTGCAGCAGCTGAACTGACAGAAACAAAACAGGCGGGGACACCCTTCGCTTGTTCCGCTCTAGGCGAAGACTGGCGACGAAGGGCATCCCACGGCGCGGCCTCGTCCAGCTCGGAGGCCCACGTGCAATCCGGCCCGTCGTAACGGGCCCCGCTTGGCCGCCGCGCGTTACGGGCCTACTTTGTAAAAGCATTCCTGTAATTACGGTCTGTAACCCCGCTTTATGGGAATATTCTTGGGATAACCTAGATACCTGAGGGCACATGCGTCCTTAGCACGAGGTGCTGCGCGCTCAGGTACCTATAAATACCCCTGCACAGTGCCCGTGAGAGGCCAGATTAACAGAGCTTTTGCCATCTAGCGCGAGTGCCCTGTTGTCATCACTGTTCACCCTTGTTGGATCCCCTTGCAACTGAGAGCAAGTTCCAACATTTGGTGCCCACCGTTCGTGCTACGAGAAAACCACCCGCGATGGCACCCAAGAGAGCTAACCCGAAGGCTGACGAGGCTGCGAAGGCAGCACTGCTCGCCGCAAGAAAGGGCAAGGCCCTCGCCCTCACCCAATCCACCCACCAAGAGGCCACTGAAGACGATGTCCCTCGCGCATGCGAAGACGACACCCTCCGCACCTGCGACCCTGGGGGACAACCGCAGCCACCCTCAGGCTTCGCACCACCGGAGGGCGCGGACCTCGCCGAGGACGGTGAGGTCCTCGGCGTCTCAGCAGAAGAACAGCTACAGCTGCGCGCCCTGCGCCTCAAGAACCGCAATCTCCAGAGGCAGAAGGAGATACTGGAGGCCAAGCGCCAACGTGTGTCCGCACTAGCCAAAGTGCGGCAAATGATACGCGACGAAGAGCACAAGGCCCAGGAACTCGAGCGGGAGATTGCGCTGATGCAGCGCGAAGGCCACCTCGGCCTGCAGCACGAGTCACCCCTCCAGCAGCGCGCACAAGACGAAGACACGAGCGAAGGCCACCCCGGCCTACAGCATGGGCCACCCCTGCAACACCGCGCGCAACCGGAGGACCCGCGTTTCCCTCAACGCGACCACACCTTCCCGCACGCCGCGCCATTCCAAGGGGTCAACTATCTCGATGAGCGAAGTCCCCTGGCGCCTCACCTGCAAGTGACGCCGTGGCCAGCTAACTTCCGGGCAGGGACCTATCCCAAGTACAACGGCAGCACCGACCCAGCTCAATACATAATGAGTTACCAGGTCGCCGTTGCATCGTCCGGGGGGGACGACGCCACAATGGCGAAGTCTTTCATCATCGCCCTCGAGGGCCCCGCACTCACCTGGTTCACCAGGTTGCCTCCGCTGTCCATTGATTCCTGGAGAAGTCTCCGGGACAAGTTCCTGCTCAACTTCCAAGGGTACCGCCCAGACACCGACGCCCTGGCCGAACTTTCGCTCTGCAAGCAGCTAGAAAAGGAGACCCTGAGGGAGTATTACCGCAAATTTCTAACACTCAAATCACAGCTACCCTCAGTCGATGACCAGATTGCCATCCACTATGCTATCAGTGGTCTTCGCGGCGGCGTCCTTTACAGCCACTGCATCAGAGATCCGCCAAAGAACCTCCAAGAGTTATATCAGCTGTTTGAAAAGTACGCCAGATCCGAAGAGCTCCACCAGCGCAAGATTGAGTCCCAGAGGAAGCCAAAAGATGCTCCACAGTCCAGCCGCACGTGGACAAGGACTCCGCAGCCAGACTCCGGTCGAGACGGCCGCAATCAGCAGCAGGTGCACAACATCGCCAACCAGCATCCCGCTGCCGACCCCCTCGTCGCCAGGAATATCCCCCCCCAGGGCCGCGGAAACGGCACTCGTGGCAGGGGCCGAGGGCGTGCGCAGCCGCCACGCCGATTCTACTGCCTCTTCCATGGCAAAGACTGCGCCCACCAAACCAAAGACTGCCCCGAAACGAAGGCTACCAGAGACAGAATGGCACGGGCGCAGCCAGCCGACAACCCCAGAATTGTCGCGCACAATTACCAGCAACCCCCTCCGCCATATATCCACGCTCCTGCCCCGCACCCACCGCACCACGCTTACCAACACCATCAGGAAGTACAAATCGTACCTCCTCCACCCCCACCACCACACTAGCAACATCAAAACATCCCCCATGCCCCAAAGCAGGAAGACTTCGCCGATCAACCATATCGCGGAGTCATCCACATGATAACTAGGGGGTCCAGCACCGACTTCGACACCAAGCGGCAGAAGCGGGACCACTACCGCAGCATCAACCATGTCGCCGTCACGGGCCCAGTCGTGCAGACAAAGTGGTCCCACATACCGCTAACCTTCGACGCACGGGACGTAGACTTGCGCAGCGCCCCCCACTGCGATGCCATGGTTATCAATTGCAGCGTGGCAGGCTGGGACCTGCACAAGGTCCTCGTTGACAACGGCAGCCAGGCGGACATCATCTTCCTACACGCCTTCGATCGCATGGGCATAAGCCACAGCCTGCTTAAGCCTTCGGACAACCCATTGTATGGCTTCGGCGGCAAAGGCACCTTCCCCGTCGGCAAAATAGAGCTGCCTCTCTCCTTCGGTGTAGCACCCAATGCCCGAAGCGAGCAAATAACCTTTGACATTGTGGATATGGTATACCCTTACAATGCCATCATGGGCCGGGGCTCCATCAATAAGTTCGAAGCAGCCATTCACGGACTGTACCTATGTATGAAGATACTAGGTCCGTTAGGCGTTATCACAGTCTTCGGCAATCAACAGACTGCGCGTAACATAGAGCGGGACTTCGTGCCCGGTCAAAGAAACGTGCACTGCCTTACGGCCCAACGCGAAGCCCCCGCGACTGCCAGCCCAACCAATAAGCAACATGACAAGGCGCAGCTGCAGAGCCACGACGGGACCAAGACTGTCCCCCTCGACCAGGCCACGCCCAGGCAGACAGTCATTATCAGCGAAGACCTTACTTTGCATGAAGAAGAAAAGCTCCTCTGCTGCCTGTCCAAGAACAAAGATGTCTTCGCCTGGTCGGCCCTCGATCTGGTCGGGGTCAGCCGTTCAATAATTGAGCACAGTCTGGGAATCGACCCTTCGGTACGGCCAAAAAAGCAGCGGCTTCGCAAGATGTCCGACGAAAAGATGGAGGCCGCCAAGGCAGAGGTGCACCGCCTCCTGGAGGCCAAATTCATCGAGCCGGTGGCTTACCCCACATGGCTCTCCAATGTCGTAATGGTGCAGAAAAAGAGCGAGAAGTGGCGAATGTGCATCGACTTCACCAGTCTCAATAAAGCCTGCCCAAAGGACAATTTCCCGTTGCCACGGATCGACAAAATAGTCGATAGCGCGGCCGGATGCGAGGTCATGTCCCTCCTCGATTGCTTCTCCGGTTACCACCAGATATACATGAAGGAAGAAGACAAGGCTAGCACCAGCTTCATAACACCCTTCGGCACATATTGCTTCATCAGAATGCCGGAGGGACTCAAGAACGCCGGGTCCACCTTCTCCAGGCTCACCAAAACAGTGCTCGAGGGGCAGGTTGGCAGAAACATATTCACATATGTAGACGACATTATCGTCGCCAGCAAGAGCAAGGAGGACCACCTCGCCGACCTCGCCGAAACATTCGCGAACATGCGGGACGCACAACTCCGCCTAAACCCGAAAAAGTGCGTCTTCGGCGTTCGCCAGGGCAAGATATTGGGCTACCTGGTATCACACCGCGGCATCGAGGCCAACCCAACCAAGATTCAGGCCATCTTGGACATGACGCCTCCGCAGTCCGTCAGGGACGTCCAGCGCCTGACAGGCAGATTGGCCGCTCTCAACAGATTCATCTCCAGGTCCGCCGAGCGAAGTCTCCCCTTCCTCAAGACACTCCGTGGTGCAAAAGACTTTGCCTGGGGACCAGAGCAGGCGACGGCCTTCGCCTCATTAAAACAGTACCTGACAGAGTTGGCCGTCCTTACCAGCCCCGACCCCTCGCTCCCCCTGCTGCTCTACGTCGCGGCTTCGCCACATGCGGTCAGCGCGGCACTAGTGCAGGAGCAGACTGTCGAGGGCGTGGTCCGGCAGTGCCCCGTGTATTATGTCTCCGAAGTGCTGACACCGTCCAAGTGCAACATGACAGAGCTGGAGAAGATTGCCTACGCAGTCGTCATGACGTCGCGCAAACTGTGCCATTACTTCGAAGCATTCAAGGTCCGAGTCACCTCAAACAGGGGGCTCGGCGAGTTATTCAGAAACCCGGAGGCGTCGGTGAGGATTGCCAAGTGGGCGGCCGAACTCTCCGGCTACCACATCTGCTTCGAGCCCAGGACAGCTATCAAGTCTTAAGTCCTGGCAGACTTCGTCGTCGACTGGACTGGGCCAACAACACAGCCAGATCCGTCCGCAGAGAAGACTTGGACGATCCATTGCGACGGCGCATGGTGCCATGCGGGGGCAGGCGTCGCTGCAGTCATAACCTCACCAGTCGGGGTCAAGCACAGATACGCAGCACGACTTAGCTTCAATCTGGAATCCAACAGATGCACAAATAATATAGCAGAATACGAAGCAGTCATCCTCGGCCTCCGCAAGCTAAGGGCCCTCGAAGTCACCACCTGCATCATCAAAACAGACTCCAAGGTAGTTGCCGGCCAAGTCGAGAAAGACTACGCAGCCAAGGACCCCGCGCTCATGCAGTACCTCGCGGCCATCCGAAGTCTCGAGAGGCAGTTCAAGGGGTTCACCTTGCAGCATGTGGATCGGGCCAAGAATGAGGAGGCCGACGCATTGGCCAAGGCCGCGGCCAGGGGCGAAACTCTGCCCTCCGACGTGTTCTTTCATGTCATCGGCACGCCAGCAGTCCGGAGCCCCGAAGGGCTCCAAATAACCAATGACAGCGAGGGCCACCGCACAGTAAACCTTATCATGACCGAAGACTGGCGGGCACCCATAACCCTGTTCCTGCAGGGGTATTATCATCCAACCGACATCAGTGAGGCCAAGCGTCTCAGACATCGAAGCCGAGACTTCGCTCTGATTGAAGGCCAACTCTACAAAAAAGGGGTCAGTCAGCCAATGCTTAAGTGCGTCACCGAGGCCGAAGGCATGCAGATTCTACGTGAAGTCCACAGTGGCACGTGCGGCTCACACGCAGGGCCGAGGGCCCTAGCTGCTAAGGTGATCCGCCAGGGTTTTTACTGGCCCGCAATGATCTGCGCCGCAAATCGGGTCACTCGGTCCTGCGAAGCCTGCCAGAAGTTTTCTCCTCGGTCAGGCGGCCCTTCGCAGTATACAAAGCTGATCGCCCATACATGGCCTCTCCAGCGCTGGGGTCTCGACATTGTCGGACCCCTACCCACCGCTCAGGGGAACCTTAAGTTCGCCTTCGTCGCGGTCGAGTACTTCACCAAATGGATCGAGGCACGGGCTGTTTCTACAATAACATCAAAGACTGCCCAAAAATTCTTCTAGCAGAACATCGTTTGCCGCTTCGGAGTACCGTCCGAACTAACAGTCGACAACGGCAAGCAGTTTGACAACCAAGACTTCAAGGATTTTTGTTTCTCCATTGGCACCAAGCTTGCCTTCGCCTCAGTCTATCATCCACAGTCCAACGGGGTCGTGGAGCGCGCCAACGGGAAAATCTTCACAGCTATCAAGAAAATGCTCCTTGATGAAAAAAAGGGCAGATGGACCGATTTCTTACCTGAGGCAGTCTGGGCACTAAACACGACTGAGTGCAGGGCGACCGGGTTTACTCCCTTCCGTCTTCTATACGGATCGGAGGCCATGACCCCGCAAGAAATAAAGCACGGGTCCCCGCGAACAGTTCCGTCAGCCGTCCCTGATGTGGACGAGCCAACTTCAAAGGATCTCATCGACGGAGACCGTGTCTTCGCCCTACAGGCCCTGAACAAATATCAAGCCCAGACCAAAGCATGGCGCGACTACTCAGTCATCCCGAGGGAGTTCAGCGAGGGGGGCCTCGTACTCATTCGAACAGCTCGGACGGAGTCCAAGGGCAAGCTGGAGCCCAGGTGGGAGGGCCCTTTCATCGTCAAGACAAAAGCTTCCCCCAATGCTTACAGGCTCACAACGCCAAACGGCGAGGACCTGGAGCACTCCTGGAACATCGACAACCTCCGCAAATTTTTTGTTTGATTCCTCAGGGCTGTCTTCGCCCTTGTAATTCGCAAAAACAATCTTGTACCGGCCCGCACTCTTTTCCTCCCGGGGGGTGAGGTTTTTAACGAGGCGGAGCCATGTAATATATGTGTGAAAAATCCCCCGCAAAAACATGCGTCGAAAAAGACCGCGACGACGGTCTTCGACATTCGACCAACACGAGGTCACCGCGAGGCTAAGCGCTAGCTACCCTCGCGTGCGACAAATCCGCGCAGAAGTCGCCTAAGGGTGCAACCGGATTAGCACAACAAGTGCGAAAAAAAATCTAAGTCTATCGCGAAGACTATCCGCGCAGAAGTCACCTAAGGGTGCAGCCGGATTAGCACAACAAGTGCGAAAAAAAAAATCTAAGTCTATCGCGAAGACTATCCGCACAGAAGTCGCCTAAGGGTGCAGCCGGATTAGCACAACAAGTGCGGAAAAAAATCTAAGTCTATCGCGAAGACTATCCGCGCAGAAGTCGCCTAAGGGTGCAGCCGGATTAGCACAACAAGTGCGAAAAAAATCTAAGTCTATCGCGAAGACTATCCGCGCAGAAGTCGCCTAAGGGTGCAGCTGGATTAGCACAAGTGCGAAAAAAAAATCTAAGTCTATCGCGAAGACTATCCGCGCAGAAGTTGCCTAAGGGTGCAGCCGGATTAGCACAACAAGTGCGGAAAAAAAAATCTAAGTCTATCGCGAAGACTATCCGCGCAGAAGTCGCCCAAGGGTGCAGCCGGATTAGCACAACAAGTGCGAAAAAATCGAAGACTATCCGTGCAGAAGACACCTAAGGGTGCAACCGGACTAGCACAACAAAGGCAGAAACGACAACATCAAACCGTCCACGCCAAGACCAACTTTAATCACGCCAACACAGCGCAACAAAACAAACCAGACAAAGTACACAACGCCTTCGCACACACATATGCACGCGAGGGCACACAATTGCATCATACAAGCCTCTACATATACAAGCGAGGGCACCACATTCTACATCGGCTCAACCTTAGGAATAATTCCTATCTCCCTATAATTAAATAACATTATCCTGAGCTCCTCACCCACAAAAAGACTTCGCAGTTCCCCTTCACCTATATTCTCGGCGGTCGGCAAAGACAACAGTTCCTGCCGACCAGCCCCACTCACACGAAGCCGAGCCCCCTCCGCCCCACTAACTCTACGTTTCGCAACTGCCCTTCGCCGCCGTCGCCCGGTGCTAAGACCTGGCACATCTCCTGCATCCGCGGCGTGCGGCGAGGCCTCCGTCGCAGCCACATCCAAGGCCGCGAAGTAGTCCAAGTCCTCCGACGACTCAGTCCACTCAATCGAGCTCCCAGAGTCAGCACAATCAAAAAATTCAGATGCAGAACCACCACATTCATTACCATCTTCCGCGGTCGTAGCCGCCAAAAATTTAGTAGTAGCGGTTGCGTGCGCAGGCCCAAAATCTTGAACCTGCGCAGCAACCAAAATTCAGTAACATGTACAAACTTCCCCAACCCTCTACACCTACTACGCCACCTGCGACGGCCCTGACGTTGCGGGAGCCTCCGCTGTTGGATCCGCCGTTGCTTCCGCTGTTATCTCCGCCGCTACCGCTGCGGGATCCTCAGCACTCGGCGCGGCAGCTGCAGAAGCATCGGGCGCGCCTTCGGCGACCTCTGGGGGCAGGCCTTCCCCGGCCGCAGCGGATGCGGCCGGGGTCGGCGCCAGGGCGACCCCGGACACAGCCTCCGCCGGGGTCGACTCCGGGTCAGCTAGCATGCTGTTCAGCGCCCCGAAGTCGTCGACCCTCTCGCCACGCGCCGCCTAAGCCAAAACACACAAAATTCATCAAACACACACACAGCCCACGTCCAACAAATACCAAACAAGCGAAAACGTTACCTGAGCCCTCGCCGTCTCGGCGCGCTCCCTGACCACCTCGCGCCCGTGTGGACCCCACAGCCGGTCGAAGATAGCTCCGGCAGAATCCTTCACTACGGGGTCCTCGACCTTGAAGATATCTTGCTCAAAGTCTTCTTCGACTTGGTCGAAGACCTCGAAGTGCCGGCACCCTTCGCGGGAGAGCGCGTTCATCGCCCCCTCGCAGGTGACCAGGGAGGCATACGCCATAAACCCCTCCACGACAGAGGGGAGCGCCTGCAACTCCTCCTGCACCCACTCCAGGCACCGAAGTCCGGGCTCTTGGTCCGGCACTTCGAATTCACCGGTCCCCACGCCCAGGCCACGGTATGTATCTACGAGCAGTTGGCACGTCCGCTCTGCCTCCGCTCGTGCCGCGGCCTCGGCCCCCTTCACGCGGCTCTCCAGGGCGGTGAGCCGCTCCTGCAACTGCTCGGCGCGCTCCCTGGCAAGATTGCCCTCCGCCCGTGCCAGGTTGGCCTCCGCCTGCGCAGCCTGCGCCTTGACAAGGGCCTCGTTGGTCTCCCTCCTTTCCCCCGCCAGCTGGCGACGGAGGGCGGCCTTCTCGTCCTCCAGTGTGGCCACCTTGTCCGCCAGCTTGCGGCACTTGCTGTCGGCGGCCGATTTTTCGCAGACGGCGTCAGCGTGTTGTGTCCGAAGTCTTTCGAATTCGGCAGCCACGGCTGCCGTGAGGGCCCCCGACGCAGTGCGGCTAGCGAAGTCAGCCACCTGCAGAGCAATCGTAAGACTGCGGTCCCAAAAAAAGGGGGGGACGAGGTCCAACTCAGCGGACCTGACGTAGCGCCTCTGTCACCTCCGCCAGCCGGCGGGACGCAGCGCCCGCTTCATCCATGACAACCGCGAGGGCCGACGCCTCGCCTCCGGCGCTAAGAGCCCCGCCCTTCGCCTTCGGCGCTGCGGCAGCCGTCGTGGTCGCCGCGCCAGGCGCAACCACAGTAAGTTGGGCCTTCGCCCAGGCCTGCAGCGCACCAATGAACCGATCTAAAAAAAAAGCCAACGACCTACCACCGAGATAGTCGTCCACACTAATATCGGTGACGAAGTCGGTGACACGTTTGCCCGCCAACGGCAACGCTCGGGCCGCCTTCGCGACCTCCGCCACTCCGCTGGACGGCGGCACCGCCTTTGCCGACTTCGAGCCTTCGGCGCCTGTCGTTGCCTCCGGCGCCTTGCTAGATGCAGGGACGTTCGACTTCGCCGCCAGCGGCGGCCGGCCTCCGCCGGAGGCCGCAGCCTTCGCAGTCCCTCGCTGCCTCTTCGGCCTGGCTTCAACGAGCCTGATAGCCGCCTGGCGCTTTTGTGCAGCTCCCTGGCGATCCTTATCCATCACTGCTGACACAACAGCAGCAATATTCCGCCCGTAAGGAAATACCCTCCATTCACGAACCATGCGAGATGTAAAAAAGTCCTCGCCAATCGCGCGGGGTACAGGAACATTCCTAGGCCAGCAACCCCCGGTAACCCTCAGCATCCGAGCCGAAGACTCCCGGAGCTCGGGCGAAGACATCCTTTCCCCCGGGGCCGCACACGTCTTCGTCAACTCTCTAGCAAAACGATCAGAAACCCCAAGTCCTCCCATAGCAGTACCTAATTTTCTCTTTTTAGAGGACGGGGCGGCCGCCGGCGCAGGGTCGTCTCCGGTCTCCACCGTCGGTCTCTTCCCACGGCGGTCCACATCGTCTTGACCAGGGTAGTCGTCATATGGCAATTGATTTAATTCAAAAACCCTGTTCAAGCGGTCATTCGACCCGCGGATATCCCAGCTGCGCTGGCCCTCTGTCCTCGGCACGTAGCGTCCAACAAGCCGCACCGCCCCATCCTCCGCCTCACGCACAACGGCGGCCGGATCGCGACTTTGCAGATTCAGGGCGAAGGCGGGACTCCGCACCACCCTTCCACCATGAAAAGGCATCTGGCGAGGGCATACTTCGCCCAAGGCCCAGCCACGCGCCAATGGCCACACCCCGTACGCCACAAACTCTTCAACCAAGTCGCGCCCACTGCTCAGGCCGGCGGCACACCGAAGAGCCCCTTCGTCCTCATCCTCCTCCGCCACTTCAAAGGGCGGATACGCTGAGTAAAAATGAGAACACATCGCCGACACGGGGAGTCCCTCATGGCCTTCGATGGTACCCTCAGCGACGTAAAACCAAAATTCATTCCAGTTGCCCCACTTGTTGCGGGCGCAAGGAACCAACTCGACTACCTGCATCGTGGTTTTGCCGGTCTTCGGCGTGAATGTGCAGGATCCAAACTGAGCGACTTCGCCTCCAATCATCCTCTTCTGCCAATGCAAACAATAATACTTCGCAAAAACTTCCACCGATGGCTGTCCGCCGTACGAAGTCGTCGCCCAGACATACTTCGACAGTGCCACTATGGCATTCGGTGTCAGCTGGTGTATTTGAACGTTGAACCTGCGCAGGACTTCGCCAACAAGTCGGTGCGCAGGCAAGCGAAGTCCGGCGGCGAAGAACGCCTCGAAAACGACCAACTCGCCCTCTGGCTCGGGGACTTCCTCCATCCCCGGGACTCGACCAACTCCGCCGCCGAAGTAACCCAACCGCTGCATATCTTGCACGCGGGCCGACGACATTCGCGATACGCCGAAATCAACAGAGTCGCCGGCGTGCAACTCCTCCGCCATTAAGCTACTTAGCGTCTCCTCAGACGAGGCGGCGGCCAGCGGCGAGGGAACGGCCGGCGGCGTAGCGGCAGCGGAAGAAGACGAGGACGGCATCGCAACGTACCGTCGGCAGCGGCGGGCGGTCTGCTTCACTCGAGCCAGATCTCCGGCGAACAAGACCGCGGCAGGCAGACGAGCAGCAAGACGGCGGAAAGGGCGGCTAGGGTTTTCGCGGAGCGCGGAAGGTGAAGTTCAAAAAGCGCCGACCCCCACCCCCTTTTATAGACAGGGCGCGGCTCTTCGGGAAACCCGCAATCCAACAGGGCACGGCGCTTCGGGAAACCCGCAATCCAACAGTACGCCGTCAATCAACGGTCACATCAAAAACCCCCGCGGGACCACTTCGAGCGAGGGCAGCGTCTCCGCCATCTAACGACGTCTTCGGCACCAGGTGACTTTGTCGAACTGGTCCCTCAGAGGGCAAATGTTGGGACGAAGGCAAAGGTGCCACCCTTCGCTCGAAGCCTTCGCTGCAGCAGCTGAACTGACAGAAACAAAACAGGCGGGGACGCCCTTCGCTTGTTCCGCTCTAGGCGAAGACTGGCGACGAAGGGCATCCCACGGCGCGGCCTCGTCCAGCTCGGAGGCCCACGTGCAATCCGGCCCGTTGTAACGGGCCCCGCTTGGCCGCCGCGCGTTACGGGCCTACTTTGTAAAAGCATTCCTGTAATTACGGTCTGTAACCCCGCTTTATGGGAATATTCTTGGGATAACCTAGATACCTGAGGGCACATGCGTCCTTAGCACGAGGTGCTGCGCGCTCAGGTACCTATAAATACCCCTGCACAGTGCCCGTGAGAGGCCAGATTAACAGAGCTTTTGCCATCTAGCGCGAGTGCCCTGTTGTCATCACTGTTCACCCTTGTTGGATCCCCTTGCAACTGAGAGCAAGTTCCAACACCTCCCTTAGGAGCTTCTTCGCCTTTTACTTTCGGCGGAATCAGCGTTTATTTTTCGCTGTAAGCCTCCCTTAGGAGCTTCTTCGCCTTTTACTTTTGGCGGAATGAGCGTTTATTTTTCGTTGTAAGCTCTACATTCCCTTGGGAACGTCTTTTGAGCTTCTCCCTGTTTTCTTTTCTTTTTCCATTGCACTTGATGGTGCGTTGTCAGCTTTTACATTTACATCTTTGGGGGATATCACTCTTATAGAATTGAAATAAGGAAAAGAAAAATTACATGTTGTGGTCCCATTAAAAACCTTTCTCCCCCTTTGGAAAGGAAAAGGGTGCCACAAAAAAGAATAGAAAAAATTACATCAATCTAAACATAATATCGCCGAAGCTCGTCCGCATTCCATGATCTAGGAATGTCGTTGCCGTCCATATCCTTCAACCTGTAGGAACCGGGTCTTGACGAAGATACTACCAGAAAAGGTCCTTCCCACTTCAGCTGTAATTTGCCTACTGTCTCTGGGTTGGCTACTCTTCGAAGCACAAAATGTCCTGGTTCGATGTTCTTTAGCCTAACCTTTCTATCACGCCATTTTATTGTTTCAGCTTGGTATTTGTTGATGTTTTCCACAGCTTGAAGCCTGATCCCCTCTATAGCATCTTTTTCCACAGAGTAATCAGCTTCAGCTTCGCCTTCTGCCGAAGCTACTATTCTTATTGATCCTGCTTTGGCTTCTTCCGGAGTTATTGCTTCGTCACCAAACAATAGTTTGAATGGCGTAAAGCCTGTTGATCTTGATATTGTTGTGTTGTGGCTCCACACCACTTTGATTAATTCGTCTGGCCACTTTCCCCTGGGCTGATTGAAGATTAACTTCATTATTCCTGCCATTATGATGCCATTAGCTCTTTCAACAAGCCCATTTGACTCCGGATGTCGAACTGATGCGAAATGGATCTTCGTGCCAATTTGATCACAAAATTCTCTGAAAGCTTCGGAATCAAACTGTGTCCCATTATCTACAGTAATAGCTTTCGGTACTCCGAAGCGACAAACAATATTTTGCCAAAAAAACTTTTGGATAGTGACCGAAGTTATTGTGGCTAAAGGCTTTGCCTCAATCCATTTAGAAAAATATTCCACTGCCACTACAACATATCTTAAGTTCCCTTGTGCTGGTGGTAATGGACCTAACAAATCAAGGCCCCACCTTTGCAACGGCCAAGTGGGTTATATTAACTGAGTTAGAGACGAAGGTTGTTTTTGATCTCTTGCACATTTCTGACAACCTTCGCACTTTTGGACTAATTCCGCTGCATCCGAAGCTGCTTTTGGCCAATAAAATCCTTGGCGAAAAACTTTTCCCAGCAAAGGCCTAGATCCAATGTGAGATCCACACAGGCCTGCATGTATTTCCTTCATCAATTCTATACCTTCGGCTCTGGATAAACATTTGAGTAACGGAGAGCAGACCCCATGCTTGTACAACTCCCCTTCTATTATTACATATGGACGAGCTCTTGTCTCTATTCTCTTATTATAAGCTTCGTCATCTGAAAGGAAATTACCCTTAAGGTAGGAGATGATCTCAGGTCTCCTGTCTTCACTATAAACAGGAGATATATTGAGGACTGCTCTTTCAAGAAGTTCAACCGAAGGTGCTTTTATTGTTTCAAAAAATACTTCCGAAGGTAAAGGCAGTCCCTGTGCTGCTGACTTGGCTAGCAAATCAGCATGTTCATTTTCTCCTCGAGGAATATTTTTTACAGAAAACCCTTCAAAGGAAGCTTCAATCCTTCGGACCGTATCTAAATACTTCTCAAGCTTCGGGTCTCTTGCCTTACAACTCTTGTCAATATGACCGGAGATAACTTGGGAATCAGTTTTAAGAACCGCCCTTCTGATTCCCATTGCCTTTAACTTCCGAAGACCCAAAAGTAAAGCTTCGTACTCAGCAATGTTATTTGTGCAGCTAAAATCAAGTCTTGCTGCGTAGCAAGTTTTAACTTTGGAGGGTGCGACCAACACAGCGGCTGCTCCTGCTCCGAAGGTTCCCCAAGAACCATCGCAAAATACTGTCCATGCTTCGGCATCTTTACTTGCCTCTTCTACCTGAGCCCCTGGCGTCCAGTCAGCAATGAAGTCAGCTAACGCCTCGGACTGAATCGAAGATCTGTGTACATAATCAATGCAGAATTCATTAAGTTCCGCAGCCCACTTTCCAATCCTTCCAGTAGCTTCTCTATTTCTCATAATGTCCTTCAATGGTTGTGAAGAAGGGACAATTATATTGTATGCTTGGAAATAATGCCGAAGCTTTCTAGAAGCCATCAAAACAGCATATAGCACCTTCTCCAATTCTGTATAATTTTTCTTTGATAAACTAAGAACTTCAGATACAAAGTATATTGGAGCTTGCTTCTTGACTTGCCCTTCAAGCTTCTCTTGGACAAGTGCTGCACTTACCGCTGAGTGCGAGGCTGCCACATATAACAACAGAGGAGCCCCTGGCGTTGGTGGAGTTAGCGTTGTTAGGTCTATCAAATATTGCTTCAGCTCTTCGAAGGCTCTCTGCTGGACCGGTCCCCATTGAAAAACTTCGGCTGACTTCAGCACTTCGAAAAATGGTAAATTTCTCTCTGCTGATCTAGATATGAATCTGTTGAGAGATGCCAGTCTTCCTGTCAATCTTTGAGCCCCCTTCTTTGTACTTGGTGGTTCCATTCGAAGGATAGCTTCGATTTTATTTGGATTAGCCTCAATCCCCTTTGTTGAAACTAGGCAGCCAAGAAATTTCCCTTTCTTCACCCCGAAGACACATTTTTCTGGATTCAACTTTAAACCGGCCTGTCTAAAATTAGCGAAGGTTTCCTGCAGATCAGTAATGTGATTCTCTTGCTTCGTGCTTTTTACAATGATATCATCAACATAAGTTAGCACATTTCTGCCTATCTGAGATTGAAGAACCTTCGCTGTCATTCTGCTAAAGCTTCCTCCAGCATTCTTGAGCCCCTCAGGCATCCGAAGGTAACAATATGTTCCACTAGGGGTTATGAAGCTGGTCTTCGGCTCATCCTCCTTCTTCATCCAAATTTGATGATAGCCTGAATAACAATCCAGCAGACTCATAAGCTCTGATGAAGCTGCTGCATCAACTAGGGAATCTATCCTTGGCAATGGAAACTCGTCCTTCGGACAGGCCTTGTTGAGATCAGTAAAATCGATACACATCCTCCATTTACCATTGGCCTTTTTTACCCTAACAGTGTTAGCCAGCCATTCTGGGTATTTTACCTCTCTGATAACTCCGGCACTGATAAGTCTTTTTACTTCATTCCGAGCACCTTCGGCCTTGTCATCAGACATCTTCCGAAGCCTCTGCTTTCTGGGTCTGAAGGATGGATCAACATTGAGCGAGTGTTCAATAACATCCCTGTTAACTCCGCAAAGATCATTAGCCGACCATGCAAAGACATCTTTGTTGTTGAACAAGAATCTTATCAAGGTTTTCTCTTGTTCCTCAGACAACTGAGATCCCAGCAGCACCTTCTGCTCTGCAATATCTTCGCATAAAAGCATGGGTTTCGGTTGATCCGCCGAAGCAGCCTTCTCCCTTCTATGCTTGTACTGCTCACAAGCTTCGGCTTCATCTATGTTGTGGATTGCCTTTGAATTAGTCCAATTCCCCTCGGCCTTTCTGGCGGCTTCCTGACTCCCATGAATAGCAATAGGTCCCTGATCCGAAGGTATCTTCATGCAAAGATATGCTGAATGAAGAATTGCTTCGAAAGCATTGAGTGTTCCGCGACCAATGATAGCATTGTAAGGATACTCCATGTCAACAATGTCAAACACAATTTGCTCAGTCCTTGTGTTGTTGACGAATCCGAAGGTCACTGGCATGGTAATCTTACCAAGCGCTACAATCTGTCGCCCTCCGAAGCCACAAAGAGGGTGCATAGCATCATGAATCTTGTCTTCGGGCTCTTGCATTTGTCTGAAGGCCTTAGCAAATATGATATCTGCTGCACTGCCTGTATCAACCAAAACATTATGGACCAGAAATCCTTTGATCACACAAGAGATAACCATAGCATCCTTGTGTGGGTAATCCTTGAGCTGAAGATCCTCTTGAGAAAAGGTAATTGGGATGTGACACCATCTTGATTTGATGAAGGGTCCTTGTACCCCTACATGTTGTACTCTTCTCTGTGTCTCCTTCTTCTGTTTCTTGTTGGCCGGCTCTGAGCATGAACCGCCTGTTATCGGGAGAACCAGCTTCGGGGCCGAAGCAGTTCCAGCTTGATTCTTGATCGAAGCCATCAGCTCAAAAAAGTGGAAGTGAGTTCACCGGAGGTGGGCGCCAATGTTGGGGACTTGTTCTCAAATGCTATGAATCAAGAACAAGGTAACATAGAAATTGTTAAATATTAGGGTCCTTCGTCCTTCGAAGCATTATTTCCCTCGGGATATAATGGATTCCGGACGAAGGCTATGAAGGTTATACCTTCATAAACACAACAAATAATGAGGAAGGGTAAAAAATATGTAAAATAGTTTGAACACGTGATTATCATTATTAACTCATTTCTATTTCATTATTGTAAAAATGATAACAAATTACAAATGTACCTTCGGCTTGAAGAAAAGCAAAAATACCAGCGTGAAGCAAAAACAAATGCCCAATGTGTGATTACAGGAGAGCACGTGAACAGTACGGGGGTACTATTCACCTATTTATAGGCATAGTTCACAGCCTGTATATAATTACATTTATGCCCTTTACAATGAACTATAATAATGACACAGAATATCATGGGTCTTTAAGTCATTTTGTCTTTAAGTCGGTTCACCCCTTCGTCTTGAGACATGTCACTGTACCGAAGCTTTATAGTTGATAGCTTCGGCGCTGTTTTGGAGAGGATCTGCCGAAGGTGTTTATTTCTTTAGGATCTTCGGCTACGAAGCATACCCCCAACAAGGAGTATCTTGAGGAGGAAGGCATCAAGCATGAGTTCTCCGCTCCCTAAACGCCACAACAAAATGGTGTAGTAGAGAGGAAGAATAGGACGCTCATCGACATGGCAAGGATGATGCTAGGAGAATACAAGACGTCAGAGCGGTTTTGGTCAGAATCTGTGAATACGACTTGCCATACCATAAATCGCCTCTACCTTGATCGCCTCCTCAAGAGGACGACATATGAGCTCCTAACCGGTAACAAACCCAATGTTTCATACTTTCGTGTATTTGGAAGCAAATGCTACATCTTGGTTAAGAGTGGTAGACATCCAGAGTTTGCTCCCAAAGCTATAGAAGGTTTTTTACTATGTTATGATTCAAATACAAAGGTATATAGGGTATTCAACAAATATTCGGGTTTAGTTGAAGTCACTAGTGACGTTGTATTTGATGAGACTAATGGCTCTCCTAGAGAGCAAGTTGATCTTGATTATGTAGATGAAGATGAAGTTCCAACGACCGCAATGAGGACTATGGCGATAGGTGATGTGCGACCACAGAAACAACAAAAACAAGATCAACCTTCTTCCTCAACAATGGTGCAACCACCATATCAAGATGAGAAACAAGTAGCTCAAGATGAAGGCATAGATCAAGGGGGAGCACATGAAGAAAAGGAGGAAGAAGTATCACATGCACCTCCAACTCAAGTCTGGGCAATGATTCAAAGGAATCATCTGGTGGATCAGATTCTAGGTGACATCAGCAAGGGAGTAACTACTCGTTCACGATTAGCTAATTTTTGTGAACATTACTCTTTTGTTTCTTCTATTGAGCCTTTCAGGGTAGAAGAAGCCTTGCAGATCTAGACTGGGTATTGGCCATGCAGGAGGAACTCAACAACTTCAAGATAAATAAAGTGTGGAGCCTGGTGCCACGTCCGAAGCAAAATGTTGTGGGGACCAAGTGGGTGTTCCACAACAAGCAAGATGAGCACGGGGTGGCGACAAGAAACAAGGCTCGACTTGTGGCAAAAGGATATGCCCAAGTCACATGTTTGGATTTTGAGGAGACTTTTGCTCCTATAGTTAGGCTCGAGCCAATTCACATTTTATTAGCCTATGCTGTTCACCATTCTTTTAAGTTGTTTCAAATGGATGTGAAGAGTTCCTTCCTCAACGGACCAATCAAGGAGGATGTGTACGTGGAACAACCCCTAGGCTTCGAGGATGACAGGTATCCCGACCATGTCTATAAGCTCTCTAAGGCGCTATGGGCTTAAGAAAGCTCCAAGAGCATGGTATGAATGCCTTAGAGATTTTCTTATTTCTAATGCTTTCAAGGTCAGGAAAGCTGATCCTACTCTTTTTACTAAGACTTACAACGGTGATTTGTTTGTATGCCAAATATATGTCGATGACATCATATTTGGTTCTACTAATCAAAAGTATTGTGAAGAGTTTAGTAGGGTAATGATGCAGAAATTCGAGATGTCGATAATGGGCGAGTTGAACTACTTCCTTGGATTTCAAGTGAAGCAACTACAGGAAGGAATGTTCATATCCCAAACGAAGTACACTCAAGACTTGCTAAAAAGGTTTGAGATGGAGGATGCAAAGCCCGCCAAGACGCCAATGGGAACCGACGGGCACTTGGATCTCGACAAGGGAGGTAAGTTTGTTGATCAAAAGGCATACCGGTCTATGATAGGTTCATTACTTTATCTATGTGCTAGTAGATCAGATATAATGCTTAGCGTATGCATGTGTGCTAGATTTCAATCCGACCCCAAGGAATGTCACCTTGTGGCCGTGAAGTGAATTCTTAGATATTTAGTTCATACGCCTCGCTTCGGGATCTGGTATCCAAAGGGGTCTACCTTTGACTTAATCATATATTCAGATTCCAACTATGTCGGGTGCAAGGTTGATAGGAAGATTACATTGGGGACTTGTCAGTTTCTAGGAAGGTCTCTAGTGTCTTGGAGCTCTAAGAAACAAACATCTATTGCCCTATCCACCACCGAGGCCGAGTATGTTGTCGCAGGTTAGTGTTGCGCGCAACTGCTTTGGATGAAACAAACCCTCTGAGACTTTGGCTACAATCTGAGAAAAGTCCCACTCCTATGTGATAATGAGAGTGTCGTCCGCTTGGCAGACAATCCTGTTGAACATAGACACACTAGGCACATAGACATTCAGCATTACTTTTTGAGAGATCGCAAGGAAAGGGGAGATATCGATGTTTGCCATATTAGCACTAAGAACCAGCTAGTTAGCCGATATCTTCACCAAGCCTTTAGATCAGAAAAGGTTTTGCAGATTGCGTAGTGAGGTAAATGTCTTAGATTCACATAACTTTGATTGATCTATAGCATACATGTGTCTTTATGCCTTTGATCATGTTCTTTTAAGCATTTCTGTCTTTACTTGCTTGTTTTGGTGCTCAAGTTGTACAAAGTCATCTTCGGACCTCACAAGTCCTTATGCAAATGATGCATATGTTTAGGGGGGGGATGTGTTACAACTTGACCCTTTGAGACTAATGTGTTTGCTTGATGCTAAAAATACAGTCTCAAAAACAAATTGAAAGGGAAAAGGTGACCTTGGACAAAGAAAAAGGCTTCCAATGCATTCTAGTATCATTGTATCTTGTTCCAAGTCACTATTGTGTTTTTATCATTGCCCTTGGGTTTATTTGCAATTTTTGGCAAGGCAACGGGGTTAAAAGAACGCTAGTTCTTCCATTTTGGTGCTTAATGCCAAAGGGGGAGAAATTACGGCCAAAGCAACTGGATCAACTACCACTTGTGAATTTTTAAATTTTTAGTGATAGTGTACTTATTTTTTGATCAAAATCCTCCTATTGCAAAACTACTCTCTTGTGAGGGAGAAATTTGATTATGGGAAAACTACTCTCTTGCAATCCTCCTATTGGGGGGTTGTGACTCTTGTTCAAAACTTGTCTTGAAAAATATTTTGGTTTGCCAAAACAAATTATTTTTGACATAAAGGTAAGAAAATGAATTTGTTTTGCGAAAACAAACCAAGTGGTGGCAAAATTATCCAAATATGCCAAATCTCATGACAATTTAATTGGTTTTGAGTTTGACATCAAATTGCACCTTTTTGCTCTCATTTGAGTATGTTAGTACATTTTAAGTTGCTTTTGATGTGTTGCCATAAATCACCAAAAGGGGGAGATTGAAAGGGAAATGTTCCCTTGGGCCATTTCTAAGTGTTTTGGTGATTAGGTGCCTAACACATCACTTTGATCTAACATAAAATTATGAGTATGTGCTCAGAGTTAAAGAAGAAGCAAATTGAGAATTGTAAGGATAAATTGCAAACTCTACAATCCTGGAGAAACAAAGGTATGATTTTAGCACTTGGTAAATTGTTTCTGGTACTAACTATGTTCTACTAAGTGCTAAGGAACTTCTCAAAACGAGAGAAATTTAATTGGAGAAGTTTGACTAAGGGTAGCCAAACTTGCACCAGACTGTCTGGTGTCAGGCTGGCGCCCCCTATGAACAGGGCGCTTACAAGAAAAGGCCAGGGCGTCGTGGCTATAATTCACCGGACTATCCAGTGTGCTAGCCGCGCACCTAGCCAACGGTCGATAGCGTGATCAGCAGGCACCACGTGTGCCCGACCAACGGTCACCAGGTGACACCAGACTGTCCGGTGCGCCACCAGACTGTTCGGTGTGTTGTGGGACCAGAGGCTGGCAACGATAGGCTTCGCCAAACAAGGAAGTGAATCACACATTGTTCACTGTCCGGTGGTGCAACGGACTGTCCGGTGCGCCCACGGGCAGAAGGCAATCAAGGCCTTCCTAATGAAGGAGCAACGACTCCTTTAGTCCTTGGGGGCTATATAAGAGGCCCCTAGGCACCTCCATCAGCACACCAAGCTCTCATTGAACATACTACAACACCGAGACATTGCATTCAGGCCTTTGCTTTGGTAGATAGAGATTTGAGCACTTGCTGTGAGCTATGATTCTGTTGTGCTGTTTCTTGTGCTCCTCTCTCTCGACTTGTGTGAGTGTCTTGCTGGAAGTTTGTCTCGGTTTGTTTTTGTTGATCCATTTTTACAGGATCACCTGTTCACCCCCTCTAGGTGCTCTCAGGTGGTCGCGGCGCCGTGGTCGCGGGGAATAGGGATGTGGGGAGCAGGGGTTGTAGTCACTGTGGGATGAGCGAGCGGGAGCACGGTGAGGTGGGGCGTTGTGGGCAAGATCTGCTCCGAGGCGTTAGCGTGGGTCGATCGTACGATGAGGGAGAGAGCGGGGGGCAGAGCCATGGTATCGCTAGGGGCGCCACATTAGGTTCTTAATAGAGTTGTATAGATATGTAGTATATGAGTGTTGTTTCAAATCGAATTTAACTTAATAGAATACATGTTTTATCAAAAGCACAAACAAAGAAAATAACCAATATCATTGAACCAATCATTATTTTTATATACTTAACTATTAAAAAAATTAGTAGTAATCGGTATGTATTTATATGTTTGTACAAACCTTAGGGGGGCCAAGGCCTCTCCCAGCCCCCTTGTCTATGTCATTGGTTGATAGGATCATGGTGATGTCGTCCCCTCCGACGCCCGCTCTCCGCCACCACCGTGCCGGCGTCTGTCCTCCTCCGCATCACTATGATAGGCCCCTAGAGTTCTCTCTCGGTTGTTCGTTGGTCAACCTCGACCCTCGCGAGCGGCCCGTGGCGATAACTGCTCGGCGGCTGCCGCCCTACGCACGGGTGCCTATGGTTTCCACACACTTTCATCAGCGATGAGCATCCACCACTAGGTACACCCAACCCTTCTCTCTTGCAAATATCACGTGAAATCGAGCACCCCAAACCAAATCCCTTATTTTAGGATCTACAATCTGATCCAATTATAGATGCATTGTATATTTATTATGCCCATAAACTTCGAATTTCTGTGCAAAATATTATAGGGCTAGGTCTACCCCTGATGGGCGATGCACCCGTCCTCGATTAAAAGTACTAGGTTGGGCAAAGTAGCCTAGGTTTCATGCTCCATGATCATGGATGAACATCACTAGAATATGTGGTGTTCATTCAGTTCTAAGATCTAAATGTTAGCTTGCTCACCAATGGCTCATGTCAAGTTGGATTCCCACGCTTCAATCGGTGCCAATAGTATTACCCCTTTATTCGTGGTTATGAGGAATCATCCATTTTTTGTGTGATGCTGATAAATTGGGCATCAAGAACGTGTGTAGGATGTTAGTTCTGTTGTGCTTAGATGCCATGTCTGTTTTGACGCTTTGGTTGGTGTGGTTAGCAAGAAAGCAGTGGAGTGGTAGGATGTTGATGCTTTGTACTACTACTTCGTAAACGTGAATGTGTGATATTTTATGTCCATCTATTATTCATATTGTCATAATCTTTCAAGTATACTCTCCAACAATCATTTATTTCTTCACCATGATGGGCTCAACTACATGACCACTGAACCCTGTTGCAAATACATTTTTTCTTACAGAGGGGAATGGTGAGTGGACATGACCATTTTTTGAAAATTGCAATGCACATGGAGTTTGGTACCAATGACTCACTACAGGGTATACCACATAGTGTTTTTGGTGGATGGTGAGGTCGACAACAACTCACTGGTTCACGCAAAGTACGGTGGAACACATATAATTATTGTCGGGGACCATAATTAGGGGTACCCTCAAGACGCCTAATTCTCAGCTGGTAACCCCCATCAGCATAAAGCTGCAAAGGCCTGATGGGTTTGATTAAGTCAGGGATCAGTCCATACGAGTGACTTGACCACGCCACGCCCGAGCCTAGCCTCGGGCGAGGGCAGCCGACCCTAAGATGACTCCGTCTCGCCTGAGGCCTCCTCTTTCACGGCAGACGCATCTCCGGCTCGCCCTAGGCCCCGCCTTCGATAAGAAGAAACCCTGACTAAATCACCGCGCCAACCGACCGAGTCACCGGGGCGTTTAACGCAAAAGGTAAGACCAACGGGCGACCAGACTTCGCCAGAGGCACCATAGGAGACTCCGCTCCGCCCGACCCCAGGGCTCGGACTCGGGCTAAGGCCCCGGAAGACGGCGAACTCCGCTCCGCCCGACCCTAGGGCTCGGACTCGGGCTAAGGCCCCGGAAGACGGCGAACTCCGCTCCGCCCGACCCCAGGGCTCGGACTTGGGCTAAGGCCCCGGAAGACGGCGAACTCCGCTCCGCCCAAGGGCTCGGACTCGGGCTAAGGCCCCGGAAGACGACGAACTCCGCTTCGCCCGACCCAGGGCTCGGACTCCGCCTCAGCCTCTGCCAAACGATCTCCGCCTTGCCCGACCCAGGGCTCGGACTCTGTCTCTGTCTTGCAGGACGGACTCGACCTCGGCTCCGGAGGAGCCTCCACGACGCCCGACCTAGGACACGAGACCGCCACGTCAACAGGAAGCACCATCATCACCCTGCCCTGAGCCGACTTGGGTCGCAGGGGACAAGACCGGCGTCCCATCTGGCCAGCCACGCCAGATAGGCACATGATGGCGCCCCGCTAGACCATGACGACGGCGACTCTCAGCTCCCTTACGAAAGCAGGAGAACGTCAGCAAGGGCCCAGCCACTTCGACAGCTGTCCCCCCGTCCGGCTCCGTTACTCCTCCAACGGCCACGACGCCACAACAACAGGGTGCCAAGACCTCTCCGGCTGCCACCTTGGCATGTACTTAGGCGCTAGCTCTCCCTCGCTAGACACGTAGCACCTTGCTACACCCCCATTCTGTACACCTGGATCCTCTCCTTACGACTATAAAAGGAAGGACCAGGGCCTTCTTAGAGAAGGTTGGCCTCGCGGGGACGAAGGGCAGGGGCAGGCGCTCTCTCTCTTGGGGCTGCTCGCTTCCCCTCACCTCGCGCGGACGCTTGTAACCCCCTACTGCAAGCGCACCCGACCTGGGCGCGGGACGAACACGAAGGCCGCGGGAATTCTCCGACTCCCTCACGACCCGGCTCCGGCCACCGACCTCTCTCTCTGTTCCCCCCTTCGCGCTCGCCCACGCGCTCGACCCATCTGGGCTGGGGCACGCGGCACTCTCACTCGTCGGCTCGGGGACCCCCCGGTCTCGGAACGCCGACAGTTGGCGCGCCAGGTAGGGGCCTGCTGCGTGTTGACGTTCGATTTCCCGTCAAGCTCCAGATGGGCAGTCTCCAACGACCTCTTCAACCCGGGACGGTGCTCCGTTTCGGGAACCTCGAGTTCATGTCTCTCGACGGCAACTACGACATGATACTCCTTCCACCGCCGCGCGGCAGCGACAATGGTGGCGGACAGCCCGCCCGCCGGTGGCGGAATCGACGACGTCTTTCCCGCGTGGGGGAAGGACGACTTTCGAGCTCGCCCCATCCTCTCCCTCGCCATCGGAGGAGGAGGAGGCGGGGCAACCGGGGCCGAGCGGGAGATCGCGCTCCGACGGCTGTCGAGCAAATCGACATCCCCGGCGCCTCAACGGAGGACACGCCAAGCGTCGCCCTCGCGTTCGAGGCAAACGCGAGCGCCATTCCCCCGCAACACGTCGACCCCGAGCAAGTGGACGACGCCAGCACACTCACGGAAGGCCTGCAGGACGTCGCCCTCGTACCCAAGACGACGGCGCGGTCAGCCCCCGACGTGACTTCATCGCCCTTCATCGACAAAAAGGTACCGACTGCTCCCCATCTTTCGTCATTTCGACTCGACCTCAGCCCGCCTGGCGACCTCGCTTTGGCGGGCGCTCACATTGAGGCGAGTGCAACCTCTCTGGGGTTTCGTGTGCGGTCGCCTTGGGACCGATTGACGGGTGTCTCGACCTACGGACCCTCCGGGTCCGAGGAAGATGACGACCCCAGCATCTGCTGGGATTTCTCCGGATCTGGCAACCCTAGTGTGACGGAACCTCCCAAGTAATCAGGCCCACCTACAGTTGTCCTTGTCTAACAGACATCAGACACCCTGTAGATGTTCCTAAGTTACTTGACAAGCTCGGTATCTTCCTTACCTTACCAGGAACGTTTCACCCGTCTTGCAGACATTACAGATTATCGGAGATAAAGAAATGCGGAAGCGATTACATAATCTTACATTTATTTCCAAAGTAAGCTCAAGTTAAGTTATTACAGACCAGGTCTAAAAACGAGTGCATAAAAGTATTAATTATACAAACCAGGGAGACACAACATCTCCCGAAGGACTAGAAACAAAAGATCTTAAGTGGAGGACTGAGTCCTCCCGCACTTTATTCCTGTTTCTCTTCGTTGGGAACCACCTTAGCACAGAAGCAGCAGAAGTCTGCTACTTCCCCACCTAAAAACAACAAAGGGATAAACCCTGAGTATGGAATTACTCAGCAAGTCTTACCCGACTAAGGAAAAGACTCTCAAGGGTATGCTGGATATATGGGAGTCAAGGTAAGGCTTCTCAATAGTCAAAGACTCTGTTTTGCAGAAATGCTTACTAAAGTGGATCCTTAAAAATCCAATTTTATTTGTCAAGTTAGGTAGAATTACCTGCACTAGAGTTCTTTCTACCCTAGTTCAATCACTGGTCCTGCACTAGCCAATTTCTTAACCCAAAAACCCATCATCTTTAGTGGAATGCTACGTGTAGGGCAGTGACCAAGTCTTCATAACCGCGAAGGTACGGCGATCCGAATCGATTATACTCAGCTGAGGATCTCCAATCACACGACATATGTAGCACTTAACCCTTGCATATGTCAACCCGCCACCGGGGTTCTTAAGACCGGATCAGGTTCACGCAAACCGAGAGCACAGATACACCACCGTCCAGCCTCTTGCCACGGAGGGTACACGCTACTCTCGCCACCGCTCCACTCCCATTTCGTGTTATCTTATTCCGGCCTTAGTCTACCCGAAGCAAGGCTTACCCATGACGAGGCATGTGACCAGTTAAAGGGTCCTCGATCATCAAGCCTACATCGAGGCGGTCCTTAATCGACTCAGACGGAGACACTACACCGAGACTCTCTTCTCGTGCAAGTCACCCGCCCGGTCTCAGCTTAATCTTTTTAACCCAAAAACTTGGTACCTGACAGAGGTACATCTTTTTCGATGTTGAATCCATCACGGCCGTGATGGATCCACCATCAAGTTTTATTTTCAAAAACATCCCTCCCACTTTGCCAAACATCTTTTGTAAAACAAATCCTTTTATTTTTCTAAAGCAATACTAAGCAAAGTAAAACCTTTTTGTAAAAGCAGGATTTCAAGGAGGGTAATCAAAACCAAGGAAGGCAATGCAGGAATTGTTTAATCAATCAACTCCTAACACCTAATGCATCAAACAAGTGAGAAAGATTTTAAAACATCAAGGGAGGTGGCAAATGCACCGGGGCTTGCCTTTGTTGTCAGATGGATCTGGCTCGGATCCACAGATATCAAAATAGAAGCAGTTGTCGGCCTGGGGATCGGAGGTGGGTGGTATCCCTTCTTCGGAAACTTCTTCTTCCTCCTCGTGCTCTAAGATAACCATATACATGCATAAAGATGGATGTCATGGAATGCTCAGGAGGATGCAAAGGTAGCATAAACTTATTAGTTATGTCTTGAATACGACTTTCCTTCACAGAGGTCCGGGAACATAGGGTTTCCGGAGTCGGTAAAGGAGTTCATGGAACAGGGGGTGTGGTTTTGGGTTTAGTGATCAAACAAGGCTCAAATCAAACCAAACTCTACCCATGGCTTCTAAATAATGTGAAAAGCTCACATAAAAAGTTTGGGGAATTTTGGACTTATTATTTATTTTCTAAAAATCCAGAACCATTGGTTTAGGCTGTTTTAAATATCCTAAAATTCCCTATTTGATCTAAAAATCATGAAACTATTTTTAATAAATTCTATGGAAAATAACAAACCTATGAAAATTGGTCTCACAATTTTATGATTTTTCTACAGTTTTCTACAATTTTCCAAAGCTTCACTGAAAAAGAAAAGGAGAAAGATAGGAACAGTAGTGGGCCGAATTCCGGTTCAGGCGGCCCAACACCAGGGAGAACAGCGCGCTCGCGCCCGCGCGCGCGCCGCGCCCAGGCAATTTTGCAAAAAGGGCCTTGCGCTTCAGGCTAATTCGAAACAGATCCTATCACTATTGTAGTGAGTCACTGACGAATCACACAAATGCCCTTGGGTTTCCTTTTCTTTCCCGCGATAACCCCTGGTCACGGCATACTCGCAGTTCACCCTGGACGAGGTCTGTACCGGCCATGGCCGGCGATGACTGCCCGGACTACCCACCGGGGAGGCATCACTGACCACAGGCAGCTTAGGAACAACCATTAAACTAGCATGAACTCTCCTGGGAATTGCTTATCCACGCTCAGGGCGGGAACCGGGGCGTCGAGCTCACGTTCCCGTGCAACCATGGCCGGACTGAGCGGACCGACGCCACCGAGAGCATCACAGGCATGCAGAGGCACGAAAACAACATGCGAATTGAACGGCGACTCACCCGAATCGGCTGGCCACGGGAGGGCTGGGTTTCACGGTGCGGCGGACGGAATTGGGGAAAGTGTGGAATTAGAGCTCGTCGGTGAACCACGGGGCGCAATACTGGACGTCGAGATACTTAACTACCATACGGAACTACGGGCGCGGTCAATTTATAGGATCTCCAAGCGGTGGTAGGGAATTTTGGTTAAGCGCGGTGGCGGCCGGAGACGGGGAAGATGCACTGGCGCGCGGTTACGTGGCCTACGGCGTGGCGATACCTCCGGTGAGCCACGGAGGGGTTAACGATGGTTACGGCGACACGGTAGTAGTGTTAAGCCACGCGGCGCAAGGCTAGGAGGCGGCGGTCGGCGGCGAGCGCTTTACCGCGGGCGGTGAGCCAGGGGGTGGAGTCGTCGGGGTGGTGGCCAGCTCACTGGTGACGAGGTCTTTACCGCGGCAAGCTTATCCGGCGACCGTCGAGCACGAATCTTAGCGAGCGGCGATCGACGGCAGAAGCTACCGGCGGTGAGGAAGAAGAGATTCTTCTTCAGTTTCAACAGCTACTGTACCATCGCCAAAGCTCATCAGACAGCCTGACAGTCGAGTTTGCAGAGCCCATAAGTTTTTATTTTGCATAGCAACTTTGTTATCGATCTGTACCAAAGTTGTAGAGTCATGAACCAGCTACAACTCCATTATAGGACATAAACACATTTGAGCACTGGATCATGCTTGAATCTGAGCTAAAAGTTGGTGTCAGCTCACTGCTAAACTGAATCTCAGTTCAACCAGCCTGACAACCAAACTTTGATGGGGTTTTTCCCCAAATTTTTCATAACAACTATGCTTGCTCCCTTTAGCAAAGTTGTTCTCCTATGATTAGGCTTCAACTTTGATGTGGTGACCTAGGGCAAAAACCCAATAGGTTGCAAGTTATAAAGCTCCAAAGTTGAGCCCATGCACTGATTTTTTCAGACTTAGTGTAAATTCAAAGGAGGTCCATTTTGCACTTTAGTCCAAAACTTAGGGTTTTGCTTGTAAATCTCCTCAAATGTGGACCAAATGACTTTATGGTTTAAAACATACTAGTTTTTACACTTTAGTCCAATTGTGCATTAATTTTGCACATAGGTCCCTAGGGTTTGGACTTTGGGTTTTCCAGGGTTTTGATTAGGGTTTCTAATACCCCAGGGGTATAAATGTGATTCAACCTTATTGTTGGGGTCACTTTATGACTTTTACCCTAAAGCCTTTAGGTTGTCTCAACTTTGGTTAAGTTTTACCCCTTTAATCGCTAGTTAGGGTTAAGTCCTTAAACCAGGGTCCTATTTGTAAAACAGTAAAACAATACAACTTGTTTGAAATTTTTGCTTAGTGAATGCACTCTAGGTGTGTCAAACATATGCAATGCCCATGCTCATGATGCCATGCTCAAGTTTTAGTTATAGTAACACCAGGGGTGTTACATCCTTCCCCCCATAAAAGAATCTCGTCCCGAGATTTAAAACCCTAGGGTGAGGAATGGAAAAGGAAATGTGTCATGTTTTTATTTCCTTATTTTTGGTACAAGGCAGGGGTGGTGTGGGGGTTCACTCCTTTATTACACAACTATACAAGCTTTACAACTTACAAGAGGCTAGAAAGCCTGGGAAATTCTTATCTAAGAATTCTTGGGTTTCCCATGTAGCCTCATCTTCCGAATGTTGGTTCCACTGTATCTTATAAAACTTGAGAGTCTTTCTCCGGGTAACCCTGTCCTTTTGATCCAGAACTCGAATGGGATGTTCCGAGTATGTCAAATCTGGTTCCAGGACAACATCAGTCACTTCAATGGTTCGATCGGGAACCCGAAGACACTTCTTCAATTGTGACACGTGGAACACATTATGTACGGCAGACAATGTTTCGGGGAGTTGGAGTTGATACGCTACTGGTCCATATCTTTGAAGAATAGGGAATGGACCAATATACCTGGGTGCAAGTTTTCCCTTTACCCCGAAACGCGATACTCCCTTCATTGGTGAAACCTTTAAGTAGACATGGTCTCCTTCTAAAAAGAATAAGGGCATTCGCCGTTTGTCTGCATAACTCTTTTGTCGAGTCTGAGCTTCCTTCATTCTTCGGCACTACTATGCGGTTGTTGAACCATAACACACCTTGATTATCTTCCTTAAAACATTGGGCTGTTCCAGCCCTGATCTTCTCTCGGATGTGCTTCATACCCTGATTATCCCTTTGAGCATCAATTATCCTTTGCAAGATGGTTGACTCAAGCTTTAGCTGATTTAGAGTCCCTTGTTGGATCATTCCCAGGTTTAACTTCTCCATTTCTTGACACAAAGTACTTTCGGAGGTCTCAACCATAAGACAGTGGCAGAAAGTCTTACGACTCAATGCATCTGCCACCACATTGGCCTTGCCTGGGTGATAATGGATCTCTAGTTCATAATCTTTAATAAGCTCAAGCCATCGCCTTTGCCTCATATTCAACTCTGACTGGGTAAATATATACTTCAAACTCTTATGATCGGTGTATATGTGGCAGATATTTCCCAGCAGATAATGACGCCATATTTTCAGGGCATGAACCACCGCAGCTAACTCCAGATCATGAGTTGGATAGTGCTCCTCATGTCGGCGTAACTGCCTTGAAGCATATGCAATCACCCGGCCTTCTTGCATTAGCACACAGCCGAGTCCACTGCCTGACGCATCACAATATACATCAAAAGGTTTAGTGATGTCCGGTTGAGCCAATACCGGAGCAGTGGTCAATAGTGTCTTCAATTCCTTAAAGGCTTCATTACATTTAGAAGACCAATTGAATTTAGTATCATTCTTCAATAAACTTGTGATTGGCTTCACAAGCTTAGAAAAATCAGGTATAAATCTGCGATAGTATCCTGCTAGTCCAAGAAAACTCCGGACTTGGTGAACAGTCGTTGGAGGTTGCCACTCCAGAATATCCTTGACTTTGCTAGGGTCTACCGCAATTCCCTTGGATGATAATACGTGCCCCAAAAATTGAATTTCTTTCAGCCAAAACGCGCACTTGCTGAACTTGGCATATAGCTGATGTTCCCTCAGGCGCGTCAATACAATCCGCAGGTGCTGAGCGTGCTCCTCTTCATTTTTAGAGTATATCAATATATCATCAATGAAGACCACCACGAACTTGTCTAACTCGGGCATAAACACCGAGTTCATCAAATAGGTGAAGTGGGCAGGAGCATTGGTAAGCCCGAAAGACATTACTAGGTATTCAAACAACCCATACCGCGTAGTGAATGCGGTCTTCGGTATATCCTCGGGCCGAATACGGATCTGATGATAGCCCGACCTGAGATCAATTTTGGAAAATACCCTCGCCCCTGTCAGTTGATCAAATAGGATGTCAATCCTTGGAAGAGGGTACTTATTCTTGATAGTGACCTCATTCAGGGGCCGATAGTCCACGCACATGCGCAAGGTTTGATCCTTCTTCTTCACAAAGATGGCGGGACAACCCCAAGGGGACGAGCTTGGCCGGATAAATCCTTTATTCAGCAGATCTTGCAATTGAAGCTTCAATTCTGCCAATTCATTTGGGGGCATGCGGTACGACCTTCGGGAAATGGGAGCCGTACCGGGTTTTAGCTCAATTACAAATTCCACATCTCTTTCCGGGGGTAGTCCAGGCAAATCTTCCGGAAACACATCTGGAAACTCACAAACTACCGGAATATTCTTGATCTCCGGTACAATGGCTTCAAAGATTCTACCAGAAGCTTTGGCTGGATTGGTCTTGGGGAGAGATAAGAGAATTTCTTCTTGATTATAACTCAACCTGACGGTTCTGAGTTCAGTGTTGAGTACTGCCTTGTGTTGGGTTAACCAATTCATCCCCAAAATTACATCTATATCTTGGCCCTTCAGAACAATCATGTTGGCAGGAAAGTTCCGTTCGGCCATAGTTACTGGCACTCCATAGGCCACTTCTTTAGTAAAAATATATCCCCCAGGTGAATGAATTTTAAAACCCTCTTTGGATTCATGACATGGAATATGATGTTGCTCCACAAATGTCTTGCTAATAAAGGTATGTGAAGCACCGGAATCAAAAAGAATTAGTGCAGGGTGGTGGGCCACAGGGAACGTACCCATCATCACCGGCTCGCCTTCCGGTGTGGTAGCCACTTGTGTATAATAGACTCGCCCCGTCCTTTTGGTATTTCTGCCCGAAGTAGTTCCCTTGCCTGGAGCTGAAGTTCCCGATCCTTGCTGATTATTGGCCTGATTTTGCCGAGGATAGGGACAATCTTTAATGAAGTGCCCAGATTTGCCACAATTAAAGCATCCAGTGGAAGAACTTGGCAGTGCAGGGAATCGAGTGCCTGGAGCACCCGGCTGACTTGAGGCAGTAGGGGCTTTGTTAGGCCGAATAATTATAGGCTGCTTGAACGGGAAAGGTGGTGCACTGGAACGATTCTGGTTAGAGGACCGGAGAATGAACCGTTGCCTCTTAACCGGGCCCTGAGTAGGCCGATCACCACTAAATCCCTTGCTTTTCCCAGTATTTGCATATTTGGCCTCCACAGATAAGGCTGTGCTGACAGCCTTGCCATAAGTAAGATCAATACATGCAGCCATCTTCCGCTGCATCCTGTCGTTCAGACCCCTCATAAAACAATTCTTCTTTTTCAAATCTGTGTTCACCTGGTCAATTGCGTACTGGGACAGGTGGTTGAACTTGTTGAGATACTGAGTAACAGTATCTCCCCCTTGCTTCAACTTCATAAACTCTTCCTGCTTCATGTGCAACACTCCCTCCGGGATATAATGCTCGCGGAATGCTGCTTTGAACTCATTCCATGTAATCTGGTGATTATCCGGCTGGATGGCCACAAAGTTCCCCCACCAAGTGCTGGCAGGGCCTCGAAGTTGCTGAGCCGCAAACAACGGCTTCTGGGTTTCTGAGCAGCGAAGAAGGCCAAATTTCTGTTCAATAACCCTTATCCATTCGTCAGCCTCAAGCGGATCTTCTGCTTTGACAAAGAGAGGCGGACGAGTCTCCGAGAAATCCAGGTAAGTGGTCTCACGGGGACCCTGTTGGAATCCTCTCCCTGCTTGTTGTTGAAGCTGCTGCTGACCCGCCATCTCCCTCAGAAAGCGGGTGTTATCGGCTGTGGCGTTTACCAAGGCAGCGATGGCCTCGGCCAGTGTGGGCGGAACGGGAGGTGGATTCGGGGTAGCATCCCCACCCCCGGATGTTCCAGCTGCATCCTGTCCTCGAGTACGGGTCGGCATCTGAGGCAAAAACATTTGAATAAACATAGTGTGCCAAAGAAACCTTCCGTTTTACATTACTGTAAAAAGTAATGGTACAAACTCGACATTACACAACAGGATACATTACCCGTTTTACAAAAGTTTAACCTATTATACAGCCGTACACCCTACAATACACTACACTACTCTAATATAACACTACTCCCTACAATACCCCACTCTACTCTTATTACACCCCTAGTCCTGCTTCCCATCGCTTTTGGCGGCTTCATTGTCGGGGGTAGGAGTCCAGACGTCCACCAACCTTAAAGAAGGAGGGGGCTCAAACAGATCTAGCTCCCCACCCGACGCGCGTCCCGCGGCGTGGGAAGGTCCGGCTTCTGCCTCAGAAGGGGGTATAGGCTCACTAGGGTGCAGTTGCGAGTAGAGCACATGCACTTCTTCATGGAGTGTATTGCAGTACACCTGCAGGTCGTCGACAGCTTTGCTTAACTCTCTATTTCGGGCCTGAGCCCTTGCTTCCTTAGCACACACCAACATGTGTGACTGGACTGCCCAGTCAAGTGCTAGGTCCCGGTCAGCTAGCTGATCCCGCAGGTGACGGAGGTCTCGTCTTAAATCATTAATTCTGTCTCCGTCGGCAATCCACGCATTGGTCCTGTGCCGTAGTACTGCTTGAAGTCGATTTACTTCGGCTTCCAAGTCTCCGATGGGATCGTTACTCCCACTGCTACTACTTTCTTGGCGAGGGGCCAGTTGGTGCCGGGGTACTCCCCTCGGTCCCGTTGATTTTCGTGCCGTTAGCCTCGTGCGTGGCGGCATCTTTAAGGGGGAAAAATGTTATTAGTATAATTCTTAGCATGATGCATGAATAAATACAGAATCAACCTTGGTTGATTCAACCTTCTATACGTTGCACTCTTCCTAACTGGTCTTTAATATAAACTCTTCAGACTACTTAGGTAAGAAGAGAAAAGAATCCTTGGGTAAGACTTTTGAAAATCTTTTGAAGATGCCCTGGAATATCTGCAAAGAAGGGCTACCCTCCGATACCAGCTGTGACGGAACCTCCCAAGTAATCAGGCCCACCTACAGTTGTCCTTGTCTAACAGACATCAGACACCCTGTAGATGTTCCTAAGTTACTTGACAAGCTCGGTATCTTCCTTACCTTACCAGGAACGTTTCACCCGTCTTGCAGACATTACAGATTATCGGAGATAAAGAAATGCGGAAGCGATTACATAATCTTACATTTATTTCCAAAGTAAGCTCAAGTTAAGTTATTACAGACCAGGTCTAAAAACGAGTGCATAAAAGTATTAATTATACAAACCAGGGAGACACAACATCTCCCGAAGGACTAGAAACAAAAGATCTTAAGTGGAGGACTGAGTCCTCCCGCACTTTATTCCTGTTTCTCTTCGTTGGGAACCACCTTAGCACAGAAGCAGCAGAAGTCTGCTACTTCCCCACCTAAAAACAACAAAGGGATAAACCCTGAGTATGGAATTACTCAGCAAGTCTTACCCGACTAAGGAAAAGACTCTCAAGGGTATGCTGGATATATGGGAGTCAAGGTAAGGCTTCTCAATAGTCAAAGACTCTGTTTTGCAGAAATGCTTACTAAAGTGGATCCTTAAAAATCCAATTTTATTTGTCAAGTTAGGTAGAATTACCTGCACTAGAGTTCTTTCTACCCTAGTTCAATCACTGGTCCTGCACTAGCCAATTTCTTAACCCAAAAACCCATCATCTTTAGTGGAATGCTACGTGTAGGGCAGTGACCAAGTCTTCATAACCGCGAAGGTACGGCGATCCGAATCGATTATACTCAGCTGAGGATCTCCAATCACACGACATATGTAGCACTTAACCCTTGCATATGTCAACCCGCCACCGGGGTTCTTAAGACCGGATCAGGTTCACGCAAACCGAGAGCACAGATACACCACCGTCCAGCCTCTTGCCACGGAGGGTACACGCTACTCTCGCCACCGCTCCACTCCCATTTCGTGTTATCTTATTCCGGCCTTAGTCTACCCGAAGCAAGGCTTACCCATGACGAGGCATGTGACCAGTTAAAGGGTCCTCGATCATCAAGCCTACATCGAGGCGGTCCTTAATCGACTCAGACGGAGACACTACACCGAGACTCTCTTCTCGTGCAAGTCACCCGCCCGGTCTCAGCTTAATCTTTTTAACCCAAAAACTTGGTACCTGACAGAGGTACATCTTTTTCGATGTTGAATCCATCACGGCCGTGATGGATCCACCATCAAGTTTTATTTTCAAAAACATCCCTCCCACTTTGCCAAACATCTTTTGTAAAACAAATCCTTTTATTTTTCTAAAGCAATACTAAGCAAAGTAAAACCTTTTTGTAAAAGCAGGATTTCAAGGAGGGTAATCAAAACCAAGGAAGGCAATGCAGGAATTGTTTAATCAATCAACTCCTAACACCTAATGCATCAAACAAGTGAGAAAGATTTTAAAACATCAAGGGAGGTGGCAAATGCACCGGGGCTTGCCTTTGTTGTCAGATGGATCTGGCTCGGATCCACAGATATCAAAATAGAAGCAGTTGTCGGCCTGGGGATCGGAGGTGGGTGGTATCCCTTCTTCGGAAACTTCTTCTTCCTCCTCGTGCTCTAAGATAACCATATACATGCATAAAGATGGATGTCATGGAATGCTCAGGAGGATGCAAAGGTAGCATAAACTTATTAGTTATGTCTTGAATACGACTTTCCTTCACAGAGGTCCGGGAACATAGGGTTTCCGGAGTCGGTAAAGGAGTTCATGGAACAGGGGGTGTGGTTTTGGGTTTAGTGATCAAACAAGGCTCAAATCAAACCAAACTCTACCCATGGCTTCTAAATAATGTGAAAAGCTCACATAAAAAGTTTGGGGAATTTTGGACTTATTATTTATTTTCTAAAAATCCAGAACCATTGGTTTAGGCTGTTTTAAATATCCTAAAATTCCCTATTTGATCTAAAAATCATGAAACTATTTTTAATAAATTCTATGGAAAATAACAAACCTATGAAAATTGGTCTCACAATTTTATGATTTTTCTACAGTTTTCTACAATTTTCCAAAGCTTCACTGAAAAAGAAAAGGAGAAAGATAGGAACAGTAGTGGGCCGAATTCCGGTTCAGGCGGCCCAACACCAGGGAGAACAGCGCGCTCGCGCCCGCGCGCGCGCCGCGCCCAGGCAATTTTGCAAAAAGGGCCTTGCGCTTCAGGCTAATTCGAAACAGATCCTATCACTATTGTAGTGAGTCACTGACGAATCACACAAATGCCCTTGGGTTTCCTTTTCTTTCCCGCGATAACCCCTGGTCACGGCATACTCGCAGTTCACCCTGGACGAGGTCTGTACCGGCCATGGCCGGCGATGACTGCCCGGACTACCCACCGGGGAGGCATCACTGACCACAGGCAGCTTAGGAACAACCATTAAACTAGCATGAACTCTCCTGGGAATTGCTTATCCACGCTCAGGGCGGGAACCGGGGCGTCGAGCTCACGTTCCCGTGCAACCATGGCCGGACTGAGCGGACCGACGCCACCGAGAGCATCACAGGCATGCAGAGGCACGAAAACAACATGCGAATTGAACGGCGACTCACCCGAATCGGCTGGCCACGGGAGGGCTGGGTTTCACGGTGCGGCGGACGGAATTGGGGAAAGTGTGGAATTAGAGCTCGTCGGTGAACCACGGGGCGCAATACTGGACGTCGAGATACTTAACTACCATACGGAACTACGGGCGCGGTCAATTTATAGGATCTCCAAGCGGTGGTAGGGAATTTTGGTTAAGCGCGGTGGCGGCCGGAGACGGGGAAGATGCACTGGCGCGCGGTTACGTGGCCTACGGCGTGGCGATACCTCCGGTGAGCCACGGAGGGGTTAACGATGGTTACGGCGACACGGTAGTAGTGTTAAGCCACGCGGCGCAAGGCTAGGAGGCGGCGGTCGGCGGCGAGCGCTTTACCGCGGGCGGTGAGCCAGGGGGTGGAGTCGTCGGGGTGGTGGCCAGCTCACTGGTGACGAGGTCTTTACCGCGGCAAGCTTATCCGGCGACCGTCGAGCACGAATCTTAGCGAGCGGCGATCGACGGCAGAAGCTACCGGCGGTGAGGAAGAAGAGATTCTTCTTCAGTTTCAACAGCTACTGTACCATCGCCAAAGCTCATCAGACAGCCTGACAGTCGAGTTTGCAGAGCCCATAAGTTTTTATTTTGCATAGCAACTTTGTTATCGATCTGTACCAAAGTTGTAGAGTCATGAACCAGCTACAACTCCATTATAGGACATAAACACATTTGAGCACTGGATCATGCTTGAATCTGAGCTAAAAGTTGGTGTCAGCTCACTGCTAAACTGAATCTCAGTTCAACCAGCCTGACAACCAAACTTTGATGGGGTTTTTCCCCAAATTTTTCATAACAACTATGCTTGCTCCCTTTAGCAAAGTTGTTCTCCTATGATTAGGCTTCAACTTTGATGTGGTGACCTAGGGCAAAAACCCAATAGGTTGCAAGTTATAAAGCTCCAAAGTTGAGCCCATGCACTGATTTTTTCAGACTTAGTGTAAATTCAAAGGAGGTCCATTTTGCACTTTAGTCCAAAACTTAGGGTTTTGCTTGTAAATCTCCTCAAATGTGGACCAAATGACTTTATGGTTTAAAACATACTAGTTTTTACACTTTAGTCCAATTGTGCATTAATTTTGCACATAGGTCCCTAGGGTTTGGACTTTGGGTTTTCCAGGGTTTTGATTAGGGTTTCTAATACCCCAGGGGTATAAATGTGATTCAACCTTATTGTTGGGGTCACTTTATGACTTTTACCCTAAAGCCTTTAGGTTGTCTCAACTTTGGTTAAGTTTTACCCCTTTAATCGCTAGTTAGGGTTAAGTCCTTAAACCAAGGTCCTATTTGTAAAACAGTAAAACAATACAACTTGTTTGAAATTTTTGCTTAGTGAATGCACTCTAGGTGTGTCAAACATATGCAATGCCCATGCTCATGATGCCATGCTCAAGTTTTAGTTATAGTAACACCAGGGGTGTTACACCTAGTGCCATGCGGGACTTCATGACCGCATGTGACTACTGCCTCTCCGACTGTTCCGACGGCAGCTGCAGCCTTGGCGACAAGGACTGCGGCCCGAGTCGCGAATGTTTCCACATCGAGTTAGGGGATCCCTCCGGAGGCGGCTGTCTCGGCACGCCGGAGGATGGTGATCCCCCTAGGCCAGCGCCTCGCGCCGACATCCCGCGGGAGCTAGCTGTGGTCCCCGTCCCGGCGGGGGTCACGACCCACAGCTCGAGCAAGTCCGCGGGGCGCAGGCCGGGCTCGATGAGGGAGCAGGAGCGCTCGAGGCAATCCGCCAGAACATCGGGCAGGTGTGGGCGAGCCAGCCCCCGGCCGGAGGAATACGTCACCTGCCCCAAGGTCTCCAGCACTGCATCACCAACGATGCCAGGGACAGACCGCCACCCGCATCCGGCGGAACCGGTCAGGACCTGGCCGCTGCAGCGATGCTCCTCCGCGCGATGCCGGAGTCATCAACCACCGAGGGTCGGCGAATCCAGGGAGAACTCAAGCATCTCCTGGAAGGCGCTGCGGCCCGGTGGGCCGAGAGCTCTGCCTCTCGAAGGCTGGGATACCCCTCGGAACCTCGTGCCGCGACTTCCCGACTCACGCGGGAAGCCTCGGTCTTCACCGGGCGCACGCGCAACACCGCGCCTGCGGCCCCGGGCCACCTCGGCGACGAGCACCCTCACCGCGACCGTCGGGCACGCCTCGACGAAAGGGTGCGCCGAGGCTACCACCCCAGGCGTGGGGGACGCTACGACAGCGGGGAGGATCGGAGTCCCTCGCCCGAACCACCCGGTCCGCAGGTCTTTAGCCGAGCCATTCGGCGGGCGCCGTTTCCGCCCCGATTCCGACCCCCGACTACTATCACGAAGTACTCGGGGGAGACGAGACCGGAATTGTGGCTTGCGGACTACCGCCTGGCCTGTCAACTGGGTGGGACGGACGATGACAACCTCATCATCCGAAACCTCCCCCTGTTTCTCTCCGACACCGCTCGTGCCTGGTTGGAGCACCTGCCTCCGGGGCAGATTTCCAACTGGGAAGATCTGGTCCAGGCTTTCGCCGGGAACTTCCAGGGCACGTACGTGCGCCCCGGGAATTCCTGGGACCTCCGAAGCTGTCGGCAACTGCTGGGAGAGTCTCTCCGAGACTACATCCGGCGGTTCTCGAAGCAGCGCACTGAGCTGCCCAACATCACCGACTCCGATGTCATCGGCGCGTTCCTCGCCGGCACCACCTGCCGCGACCTGGTGAGCAAGCTGGGTCGCAAGACCCCCACCAGGGCGAGCGAGCTGATGGACATCGCCACCAAGTTCGCCTCCGGCCAGGAGGCGGTAGAGGCCATCTTCCGAAAGGACAAGCAGCCCCAGGGCCGCCCGTCGGAAGATGCTCCCGAGGCGTCTGCTCCGCGCGGCGCCAAGAAGAAAGGCAGGAGGAAGTCGCAAGCGAAACGCGACGTTCCCGATGCAGACCTTGTCGCCGCCGCCGAGCACAAGAACCCTCGGAAGCCCCCCGGAGGTGCTAACCTCTTCGACAAGGCACTCAAGGAGACGTGCCCCTACCATCAGGGGCCCGTCAAGCATACCCTCGAAGAGTGCGTCATGCTTCGGCGCCACTTCCACAGGGCCGGGCCACCCGCAGAGGGTGGCAAGGCCCGCGACGACGACAAAAGGGAGGATCGCCAAGCAGGAGAATTCCCGGAGGTCCGCGATTGCTCATGATTTACGGAGGGCATGCGGCAAACGCCTCGGCTCGGCATCGTAAGCAAGAGCGTCGGGAGGTCTGCTCGGTCAAGGTGGCGGCGCCAGTCTACCTAGACTGGTCCGACAAGCCCATCACCTTCGACCGGGACGACCACCCCGACCACGTGCCGAGCCCGGGGAAGTACCCGCTCGTCGTCGACCCCGTCATCGGCGACGTCAGGCTCACCAAGGTCCTGATGGATGGAGGCAGCTGCCTCAACATCATCTACGCCGAGACCCTCAGGCTCCTGCGCGTCGACCTGTCATCCGTCCGAGCAGGCGCTGCGCCCTTCCACGGGATCATCCCGGGGAAGCGTGTCCAGCCCCTCGGACAGCTTGACCTCTCTGTCTGCTTCGGAACACCCTCCAACTTCCGAAGGGAGACTTTGACGTTCGAGGTGGTCGGGTTCCGAGGAACCTACCACGCAGTGTTGGGAAGGCCATGCTACGCGAAGTTCATGGCCATCCCCAACTACACTTACCTGAAGCTCAAGTTGCCGGGCCCCAACGGGGTCATCACCGTCGGCCCCACGTACAAACACGCGTTCGAATGCGATGTGGAGTGCGTGGAGTACGCCGAGGCCCTCGCCGAGTCCGAGGCCCTCATTGCCGACCTGGAAAGCCTCTCCCGAGAGGTGCCGGACGTGAAGCGGCACGCCGGCAACTTTGAGCCAGCGGAGACGGTTAAGGCCGTCCCTCTCGACGCCAATGGCGACGCCTCTGAGCATGTTCGGATCAGTTCTGGGCTCGGCCCCAAATAGGAAGCAGTGCTCGTCGACTTCCCTCGCGCAAACGTTCACGGAAGGAGAAGTAAAATGTTCAGGCCTCAAAGGCCGCGGCAAATCACACATCCAACAGGAATTGTCCCAACTTAAATCAGGCGTCGCCTCGGGCAGGAGCCGCGCCCTCAACTCCGCCCCCGCCGTCGGTAAGGTCCACCTCCGCTTCCGGCGGCGGCGCGGGAGGAAGAATCTCCGCCTCGAAGACGGTCGCCAGCGCCGCGCTCGGACCCGCAGCGACCGCGTCGAGCCGCTGAACCTCCGCCAGGGCCGCCTCGTCTTCGTCAGGCAGGCAGTACCCCTCGCTGACCCGCTCCAAGTCCACGACGTAGTGGGAAGCAAGCACGGCGAAGGCCCGCCTGACGCCGTGGTGCAGCGCCCCGCGGACTTTACCGCGCGCGTAATCACCTAGGGCTTGAAGACGACTTTGGGGAGAGCTCCCTGAAGGGACGTCGCCGGGACCGAGTTTCCGATAGACCTCCGAGACGGCCTCGGACATAGCCGCGAGATCGACCTCCCTTTGCTCAGCAGCCCCGTCGAGCGCCTCGGCAAGCGCCTTGGCAGACTCGTCGAGGGCAGACTCGAGCTCTGCGAACAACCAGAAGAAAGACCTCAAACCCAAGCGGAAGAAACGGACAAGATTGGGAACCGAGGACGGTCGAGCCATACCTCTGGCTCGGACGTGCTGCTCCGAGGCTGCGACTTGGGCTGCGGCCAGATCGGCCGCAAGGATCTTGGCCCGGCTCTCGGCCTCGGCAGCCTGGCCCCGAGATTGGTCCCGCTCCTCGGCAACCTGGGTAAGCTCCGACCGCCGTTGTAGCACCTCCGTGCGCGCTGCCGCCGCCTCGGCCTTCAGATCAGCACAGAGCAGCTGGAGGTCCGCTATCTTAGCGTCCTGCTGAGAAAGGCGCGCGGTAGCTCCGGCGAGCGAAGTCCTCAGGGACCGTAGCGAGCCCCAGACGACGGCTTCGCGGCGAATGAACGACGACTTGGCAGCGCTCCGGTCCGTCAGATCCTGGGAAGGAAAACAAGATATCACGGCGAACGCCTCACTCGCAGAAATAAGAAGGTGTGCCTGAAGCCATTACCTGAAGGATCTGGGGGACGTCCCCGCAGAGAACCTCCAGCGACGATCGGAGCAACCCCACTGACGCCTCCGCACGCTTGCGGAGCTCGTCCCAGGACCGGTCCTCCTCTTCGTCGTCAAGAACGAAGATAGGGTCCGAAGCCTCACGGGTCCGGAATCGGAGCAACTGGCCCCGGGCCTCGGGGCTCCGCCCCACAGCGACAAGGCTGCCGCCCGCCTGGGAGCACTGCGCGTCCGCGCCCACCTCTTCCGAGGCTCCGGGCGCCGACGCCGCGGCCGTCCCGACGTCGGCGGCGACCGTACGCTCTCCAACCGGGACGGTGCCAGCTGCGATAGCGGCAGACGCCGGCATGGCCAACATGGCTGGCGAGCTCGGGACCGCATCGGCGCCGGCCGCCTCCCCGATCACGATGGCCACCTCGGCAGAGGAGCCCGCCTCGGGGACCTGCTCCCCCAGAACGTGCGACGCCTGAGCCCCGTGCGGCGGAGCACCCTGCGAAAGGGTCGGCTGAGCGGCAGGGCCCGAGGTGGTGCCAGCTACCTGGACCAACGCCGTCTTGAGGGCCTTCCGAGGCGCCAGGTCGGTAGGGCCATGGCTCCGTTTGCTGAAGAAAACAAGAAAGGGAAAATCACGGCCCAGACATATGAATGAAGCGCCGGGACGGAGAGATTCCAAGGTACCTACCCGCTCCGGATCATGATCCACGGTGTCTGGGGGGAGGTCTCTCGGCTCCCGCTTCCTGGAACCTCCGCCAAGGTCCGCTTCACCAACAGCCCCGGCGCCACCCTCGCCTCGGACGCCCCTGAGGCCCGGAAGGCGGACTGCCCAGGCGCCGCCATGGCAACCTGAGGACCGCTCCCCCGTGCTGCCGGCACGGGCGACGGTTCCCGAAGAACGGACCCCTCGGCCCGGCTCCCTGGAGTGGCGTCAGCTCCCCCAGCCGAGGAGTCAAGAACCCTCTCGGGTTGCCCCCGCTCCTCAGGTTGGGGATCCGGCACCTCGGCTCCAGGGACCGACGATGTAGGCCCGCTCGGGGGCTGGCTCGACGACCCTCGGCCACATCCCAAGCCGGGGCTGAGGCCGAGACGGGCGGCCATGTCATCCTCCTCCTCTTCGTCGTCGACGTCGTCGTCATCATCAGACGTCTCCGGCGACAGCTCCCTGGGGAGCCCTTCCCTCTCCTGCTGACGGCGGCGCTTCTCCAGGGCGTCCCGAGCCCGCCTCCGCCTGCGGGCCCGAGCCTTCTCCGCATCCTTTTTCTTCTTCTCCTCCTCCGCGGCGACCCGCCTCGCCGCCCGACCCACCGCGTCCTCCGGGACCGACGGCAGGGAGGGTTTGTGCCGCCCCACCTCCTAAAAAGGGGGAGAAAGAAAACCGATAGTGAGAATCAGGAACAACCCGGCATGTGAAGAAGGGAGGGACGAACACTCACCAGAGCGACGCACCCCTGGTCGGGGCGCATTCGAGGCTGGGAGAGGGCGTGGGGGTCCGGCTTCCCCATCGCGACCGACACCCGCCGGTAGAGGGCGTCGTAGGGAAGAGGATCAGGGGACATCCGTGACCCCTCCCAGTCGGCCTCCTGGGTCATCTCCCAAAGCGACAACCGCCGCTCCGCCAGGGGGAGCACCCTCCGGCGGTGGATGGCGGCAACCACTCCCGCGGCGGTGAGCCCTTCCTCCCGCAACGCCTTCAGGGCCTGTGTCGGCGTTCCGCGACCGGGGGGTCCCCGAGCCGACGAGTGAGAGTGCCGCGTGCCCCAGCCCAGATGGGTCGAGCGCGTGGGCGAGCGCGAAGGGGGGAACAGAGAGAGCGGTCGGTGGCCGGAGCCGGGTCGTGAGGGAGTCGGAGAATTCCCGCGGCCTTCGTGTTCGTCCCGCGCCCAGGTCGGGTGCGCTTGCAGTAGGGGGTTACAAGCGTCCGCGCGAGGTGAGGGGAAGCGAGCGGCCCCAAGAGAGAGAGCGCCTGCCCCTGCCCTTCGTCCCCGCGAGGCCAACCTTCTCTAAGAAGGCCCTGGCCCTTCCTTTTATAGTCGTAAGGAGAGGGTCCAGGTGTACAGAATGGGAGTGTAGCAAGGCGCTACGTGTCTAGCGAGGGAGAGCTAGCGCCCTATGTACATGCCAAGGTGGCAGCCGGAGAGATCTTGGCACCCTGTTGGTGTGGCGTCGTGGCTGTTGGAGGAGTAACGGAGCCGGACGGGGAGACAGCTGTCGGAGTGGCTGGGCCCTTGCTGACGTCCTCCTGCTTTCGTAAGGGAGCTGAGAGTCGCCGTCGTCATGGTCTAGCGGGGCGCCATCATTTGCCTATCTGGCGTGGCTGGCCAGATGGGACGCCGGTCTTGTCCCCTGCGACCCAAGTCGGCTCAGGGCAGGGTGATGATGGTGCTTCCTGTTGACGTGGCGGTCTCGTGTCCTAGGTCGGGCGTCGTGGAGGCTCCTCCGAAGCCGAGGTCGAGTCCGTCCTGCAAGACAGAGGCAAAGTCCGAGCCCTGGGTCGGGCGAGGCGGAGATTGTTCGGCAGAGGCCGAGGCGGAGTCCGAGCCCTGGGTCGGGCGAGGCGGAGTTCGTTGTCTTCCAAGGCCTTAGCCCGAGTCCGAGCCCTTGGGCGGAGCGGAGTTCGCCGTCTTCCGGGGCCTTAGCCCGAGTCCGAGCCCTTGGGCGGAGCGGAGTTCGCCGTCTTCCGGGGCCTTAGCCCGAGTCCGAGCCCTTGGGCGGAGCGGAGTTCGCCGTCTTCCGGGGCCTTAGCCCGAGTCCGAGCCCTGGGGCGGGCGGAGCCTCCTATGGCACCTCTGGCGAAGTCTGGCCGCCCGTCGGTCTTACCTTTTGCGTTAATCGCCCCGATGACTCGGTCGGTTGGCGCGGTGATTTAGTCAGGGTTTCTTCTTATCGAAGGCGGGGCCTAGGGCGAGCCGGAGATGCGTCTGCCGTGAAAGAGGAGGCCTCAGGCGAGACGGAGTCATCATAGGGTCGGCTGCCCTCGCCCGAGGCTAGGCTCGGGCGTGGCGTGGTCAAGTCACTCGTATGGACTGATCCCTGACTTAATCAAACCCATCAGGCCTTTGCAGCTTTATGCTGATGGGGGTTACCAGCTGAGAATTAGGCGTCTTGAGGGTACCCCTAATTATGGTCCCCGACAGTAGCCCCCGAGCCTCGAAGAGAGTGTTAACACTCGCTTGGAGGCTTGCGTCGCACTTTTTTGCAAGGGGACCAGCCTTTCTCGGTGGTACTTTGTTCCGGTGGGTGCGCGCGAGCGCACCCGCCGGGTGTAGCCCCCGAGGCCTCGGAGGAGTGGTTTCACTCCTTCGAGGTCTTAATGCCTTGCGTAATGCTTCGGCTGGACTAGCGGTTCCCTCATGCGAGCAGGGCGTAACCCAGGTGCACTGTCGGGGCCCAAGTTCTCGGGCTGGTATGTTGACGCTGTCAACGGTTCGGCCGGAGCCGGGTTTGCGAGAGCAGCCCCCGAGCCCTCGCACGGAGCGAGAGGACGATCAGGGACAGACTCGACTTTTTATATACGCCCCTACGTCGCCTTTCCGCAAGGAGGAGGGGGGGAGTGCGCCATGTTACCCTCGATGGGCACCGAACATGGTGTCTCCGGTGAGCTGCGATCGGGTAATCCGAGTGGACGTCCGTGCCCCGTTCGTTGGGGGTCGGCTAGGGGCCCGGAGGCACGCCCAAAAGTACCTGCGGGTGATCTGCCGGACCCGGTCCCCTAGCGACGGGGTCCGAGGGCTCGTTGCCTCCCTCCGATGGGATTCCGTTACAGAGTCGTTCCCGCTGGTCTCGGAAATGTCCTAGGGTACCTCGGGAGCGCAGCCCGAGCCTTGGTTATGTATCGAACGTACCCCTGGTCATCCCTCGCTCGGCGTCTGAGGCGACTGTGAACCCTTCGACAGGCCAGCCTTCGAACCCCTGATCAGTAGGGGGCACGGAGCCCGAATAGCCTGAGGCGGTCGTGAGTCCTTTCGGGGGCCGACCTTCGAACCCCTGACCAGTAGTGGGTGTCGGGCCCACGCGATCTGAGGCGGCTGTTGAACCCCTCGGGGGGCCAGCCTTCGAACCCCTGATCAGTAGGGAGGCTCGGAGCCTAGTTCCTTCACGGGGAAGGATCCCTTTGGGGTTATCCCCCTTCTCGGTCCCTGTCGCAAGAGATAGAGAAAGAAGGAAAAGGGAAAAAGGATTCGAAATTGAACGTCGTGGCGTACCTTTTTCGGCGTGGTCGTTTTGGCGAAGGCGAAACGTCACCAGCCGCTCCACCCGTAGCGCTGTCCGTCAAGCCGCGGAGTTAATGCGCCGGGGTGAGTAGTTGGCGAGGTTGCCGTTGCGTGTGCGCGAGCCGTTCGAGGTACGGGTCATGGGCGCGTCGTCTTCACGCCGTGAGAGGGGGCTCTCTTGCTGCCTCCGGATGGGACATGAGCTTGGCAGATGGCGTGACCGCTGCCCTCGCGCGCCTGCCACCGTCATTACTGCCGGCCCATTTTTGACCGCTTTTGACCGCTGCGCCAGGCTGGCGCTGCTGGGTTGCGGGCTGGGTCGCCTCGAATCGCGGTATCGGTCCCGCAATCGAGGAGGTGCGGTGGTGGAGCGAGTGGCATAGCGGTTCGCATGCAGCGCCCGGTGCGCCAGTTGCACGACGCGTGGGCTTGAGCCGTCGCGCCGGCCTGTCAGGAGTCGGAGAGGCGCGTCCACTTGGCGCGGTTGCATGCCGCCTGCATGGCCGCCTGCCCCTTTCGCCCGCTGGTCCGAGCAAAAGTGGAGGGTTACTTGTAACCGCTGGGTGGTCGCGTGCGTCGTGCGCGGCGGTTCGGCTTCTTCCGCTTAGAGCCGGTCTGCATGACAGGCGGGCCCCAGCCTCCGCGCCGTAGGGAAGGGCTTTGAAGGCGTGTTGGAGAAGACTCAGCCCGTGACGGTTGAGGGCGCAAGCAGGGGGAGTTGCCTTTAAAAGGAGGGCGACCCCCTTCGTGAGGTAACCATGTCTCCTTCCTCCCCAATGCATTGTGTCTCTCCATCTTCCGAGCCCCCGGATGGGGGGAAACCGCCGCCTTTTCGCTCCATCGCTGGAGGGACGCAACTACGTGGGAGTTGGTACCTTTCAGCCATCGTTCGGCTTCAAGGATTTTCATCGTGCAGCCCGGTTGCCCCCCTCGGCTGGGGGTCACCCGAGACGGTGACCACCAGCTCCTGGGTGGGGAGGAGCAAACCGGACTGCGATCTGGGTCCCACCCTCAGCTTCAAGGATGTTCATCATCCTCGCTGGGGTGGGTGCCGGACTGAGCCGGCGCTCCACCTCCCGCACGGGTTCGTGGGTCATCCTCTCCCACGATATTCGAGGGAGAAGGCGCTCATTGGCCCTGCGGGCGGCGCGGACTTCGACAACGTGGGATGGATCGGCGGCGAACGCCGTCACCTCCAGCGTGTCGGGTCCACTAGCTCGGCTCCGGCGGCCCCTTTTGTCGGGGGGCGGCTGCCGCGCCGTGTACACGGGAGGTCCACCCTAGACGCCGCACGCCGCTAGGGCGGCGCTCGTGTTCTGGGGTGGCCCTGCCTTTGCACCAGGGCGGCGCCTTCGCGCGGAGGCCGGTGCCCCACTCATCGGGGAGGATTTGAGTGGGGATCTGCCGGTAGGCCGATGGCTCCTGGCGTCGGTGCCAAGGTGGAGGCGGCTCGAGAAGTCCCCGTCAGCGACGGGATCACCGCCACCATCGGCGCTTCGGGCCTTCGGCTCTTTGTACTTGTCCTCGCCCCTTGGGTGGCGTCACGGGCGAGGGCAAGACAGCAGCTGTGCCTTCTCCTGAGGCCTGTGCCGCCGCAGAGGGAGGAACCGGAGTTCCGCTTGTAATGGCACTTCGAGTGCCGGGTTTTTTGTTCATTTCGGCTTTCGGGGCCTGAACATGTATGTAACTCCGGCACAGGGCCGTGTTTTTTTCCTCATTTCTGAGTACTAGGACTCGCCTGTTGTTTGCCTGAATCGCTTCACCAAGCGTGAGTCGCCCCGTGTCAAGGTGACGAGTGAGGTATCCGTATCCCGGAGGCGTAGGAATCCCTCGGCTCGGTCGGACCTGTTGTCCGAGGCTCCTCTAGCTTAGTTAAAGAGACCCCTCGGCCGCTCTTCGACGAGCCGAGGCCAGGGGTAGCGATACCAGCATGAGCAGAGGCGTTGTCGGCTCGGAAATGAAACCTGGTTGGCCGGAGCCTAGCCGGTTTGTCTGTTGGCAGGATCGACGTCGGAGCTGTTCAGCCGAGGCTTCGGACCGAGCTGGCGCCCTCGGAAGGTGGCCGGCCGAGGCCCCGGAGGTGGCCGGCCGAGCCGTCCGCTCGGGCCGGGTTCTCGGAGAAGTCCCTGGCAGAGATTGCACGAGCGTGGTGATGACGTCGCCCTTCGGAGCGGAGGCCCTCGGACCGCGTCGCCGTCCGAGGCTAGGTCGGGCCTCGCCGAAGGTGCTGTCGATGCCGAGGATGTCTTCGCCCTCTTCCAGCGTCAAGATCTGAGCCTGCAGGGTCAAATCGTCTTGTAGCGTGGGCCTTGCGCGGCCGTTGAGGCCAGAGCACATACCCTTGTTGCGTTATAAAGCTGCGTCTCTTTTCCTCTCGTTTCGAGTATCTGGACCTTTTGTCGGTAGCAGGGATGTTAGTGCGAGCAAGAGTTGCTTCTCGTGGAAGGTGATGAGTGAGGTATCCGTATCCCGGAGGCGTGGGAGTCCCTCGGCTCGGTCGGCCTTGCCGCTTACGCGTACTTTTACCCGCCCATGAAGCCCTGTCACCGACTTGGTCGAGAAGGCTCGAAGAATCGCTTTGACAGAAGAGCTCTCGTACGTAAAGACTCGTTCGATCCGCGGATTCGCCTTATCCGAGCGCGAGTTACTTATCGCAGAAGGTGATGAGTGAGGTATCCGTATCCCGGAGGCGTAGGAGTCCCTCGGCTCGGTCAGCCTTGACTGCTTACGTGTACTCCGTCGTTTCCAGGACCCGCTTTTCGAAGTAGTCAAAAAAGCACGAAAGATGTTCTGGTGAAAGAGATTTTTTGTTCGAGGAAAATTTTGACGCAGAGGGGGTTTCCCCCCTTTTAGCCCCCGAGGGAGGGTCGGGCTCTGCCGAGGCGAGGCTGACCCTTCCTTGTTGACTAAACTTTTGCGTGGGTGCGAGGTATATAAACAACTTGGAAACATCTTAAGGGTAGAAACGACGTAGCTGTTGGATGTTCCAAGCGTTGCCGTAGACCTCGCCTTGACTGTTGGCCAGCTTGTACGTTCCGGGCTTCAGAACTTTGGCGATGACGAAAGGCCCCTCCCAGGGGGGCGTGAGCTTGTGCCTCCCTCGGGCGTCTTGCCGCAGCCGAAGCACCAGGTCGCCCGCCTGGAGATCTCGGGGTCGGACCCCTCGGGCGTGGTAGCGTCGTAGGGACTGCTGATACCGCGCCGAGTGTAGTAAGGCCCTGTCCCGAGCCTCGTCCAACTGGTCCAGCGAGTCTTCTCGGCTAGCTTGGTTGCTTTCTTCGTTGTAGGCCCTCGTCCTCGGGGAGCCGTATTCCAGGTCCGTGGGCAGGATGGCCTCGGCCCCGTAGACCAGAAAAAACGGCGTGAAACCCGTGGCCCGGCTTGGCGTCGTCCTCAGGCTCCAGACCACCGAGGGGAGTTCCTTCATCCACCGCTTGCCGAACTTGTTGAGGTTGTTGTAGATCCGAGGCTTGAGCCCTTGTAGGATCATGCCATTGGCACGCTCTACTTGCCCATTCGACATGGGATGAGCTACGGCGGCCCAGTCCACCCGGATGTTGTGATCCTCGCAAAAATCCAAGAATTTTTTGCCGGTGAACTGGGTGCCATTGTCGGTGATGATGGAGTTCGGGACCCCGAAGCGATGGATGATGTTGGTGAAGAACGCCACCGCCTGCTCGGACCTGATGCTGTTCAGGGGTCGGACCTCGATCCACTTGGAGAATTTGTCGATGGCGACCAGCAGGTGCGTGTAGCCCCCGGGCGCCTTCTGCAGAGGGCCGACGAGGTCCAGACCCCACACAGCGAAGGGCCAGGTGATGGGTATCGTCTGCAGGGCCTGAACGGGCAGGTGGGTCTGCTTCGCATAGAATTGGCACCCTTCGCAGCGCGGACAATTCTAGTGGCGTCAGTCACCACCGTTGGCCAGTAGAAGCCTTGGCGGAAAGCGTTCCCGACGAGGGTTCGAGGTGCTGCATGATGACCGCAAGCCCCCGAGTGTATTTCCTGCAGGAGTTCCTGACCCTCGGCGATGGAGATGCATCGCTGGAGGATGCCCGAGGGGCTGCGGTGGTAGAGCTCCTTCTCATCGCCCAGCAAGACGAACGCCTTTGCGCGTCGCGCTACCCGCCGAGCCTCGGCTTGGTCGAGGGGCAGTTCTCCTTGGCGGAGATATTGCAGGTACGGGGTCCGCCAATCTTGATCTGGCACGACCCCGTTCTGCTCCTCCTCAATGCGCAGTGCCTCGCCCTCGGGCTCCGAGGGTTCCTCGGGGTGAGCCGAGGATGGCTCGGGCTGGGCCGAGGTCACCTCGGACGAGGCCGAGGGTGCTTCGGGCTCGGGCACGTCGCCTATCTTGACGGAGGGTTGGTGCAGATCCCGGGAGAAGACGTCCGGGGGAACCGTCGTTCGCCCCGAGGCTATCTTCGCCAGCTCGTCCGCAGTCTCGTTGTAGCGCCGGGCGATGTGGTTAAGCTCGAGCCCGTAGAACTTGTCTTCCAGGCGTCGAACCTCCTCACAGTAGGCCTCCATCTTCGGGTCGCGGCAGAGGGAGTTCTTCATGACTTGGTCGATGACGAGCTGCGAGTCGCCGCGCGCATCGAGGCGTCGGACCCCTAGCTCGAAGGCGATTCGCAATCCGTTGATCAGAGCCTCGTACTCAGCCACATTGTTGGACGCCGGGAAATGGAGGCGAAGCACGTAGCGCAGGTGTTTTCCGAGGGGCGAGACGAAAAGCAGGCCCGCGCCAGCCCCCGTCTTCATCAGCGACCCGTCGAAAAACATGGTCCAGAGCTCTGGTTGGATTGGAGCCGTTGGTAACTGGGTATCGACCCATTCGGCTACGAAATCCGCCAGTACCTGGGACTTGATGGCCTTCCGAGGGGCAAACGAGATTGCCTCGCCCATGATTTCCACTGCCCACTTCGCGATCCGTCCTGAGGCTTCTCGGCACTGGATGATCTCCCCCAGGGGGAAGGATGACACCACAGTCACCGGATGGGACTCGAAGTAATGTCGCAGCTTTCGCCTCGTCAGGATCACTGCATATAGCAGCTTCTGGACTTGTGGGTAGCGGATCTTGGTTTCGGACAGCACTTCGCTGACGAAGTAGACTGGCCTCTGAATGGGCAAAGCATGCCCCTCTTCCTGCCTTTTGACTACGATCGCGGCGCTGACCACCTGAGTGGTTGCGGCGACGTAGACCAGGAGGGTTTCTCCATCAGCTGGGGGTACCAAGATGGGCGCCTGGGTGAGGAGCGCCTTCAGGTTCCCGAGGGCTTCCTCGGCCTCGGGAGTCCAAGTGAAGCACTCGGCCTTCCTTAAGAGGCGGTACAGGGGCAGGCCTCTTTCGCCGAGGCGCGAGATGAAACGGCTCAAGGCCGCGAGGCATCCCATGACCCTCTGTACGCCTTTTAAGTCCTTGATGGGCCCCATGTTTGTGATCGCTGCGATCTTCTCCGGGTTGGCTTCGATGCCCCGCTCTGAGACGATGAACCCCAAGAGCATGCCTCGGGGCACCCCGAAGACGCACTTCTCGGGATTAAGCTTGACGCCCTTCGCCTTGAGGCACCGGAATGTCAGTTCGAGGTCGGAGAGAAGATCGGAGGCTTTCCTCGTCTTGACTACGATGTCATCGACATAGGCCTCGACCGTGCGACCAATGTGTTCGCCGAACACATGGTTCATGCACCGCTGGTACGTTGCACCCGCGTTTCTCAACCCGAACGGCATTGTGACATAACAGTACATGCCAAAGGGCGTGATGAAAGAAGTCGCGAGCTGGTCGGACTCTTTCATCTTGATTTGATGATACCCTGAGTAGGCATCGAGGAAAGACAGGGTTTCGCACCCTGCAGTGGAGTCCACGATTTGGTCGATGCGAGGCAGAGGGTAGGGGACCTTCGGACATGCTTTGTTGAGACCAGTGTAGTCTACACACATCCGCCACTTCCCCCCTTTTTTCCTCACAAGTACAGGGTTGGCAAGCCATTCGGGACGGAATACCTCTTTAATGAACCCTGCTGCCATCAGCTTGTGGACCTCCTCGCCTATCACCCTGCGCCTTTCCTCGTCGAATCGGCGCAGAGGCTGTCTGACCGGCCGGGCTTCGGCCCGAATATCCAGCGAGTGCTCAGCGACATCCCTCGGTATGCCCGGCATGTCCGAGGGACTCCACGCAAAAACGTCGGCGTTTGCGCGGAGAAAGTCGACGAGCACTGCTTCCTATTTGGGGTCGAGCCCGGAACCGATCCGGATCTGCTTGGAGGTGTCGCCACTGGGGTCGAGAGGGACGGCCTTAACCGTCTCCGCTGGCTCGAAGTTGCCGGCATGCCGCTTCACATCCGGCACCTCTCGGGAGAGGCTTTCCAGGTCGGCAATGAGGGCCTCGGACTCGGCGAGGGCCTCGGCGTACTCCACGCACTCCACATCGCATTCGAATGCCTGTTTGTACGTGGGGCCGACGGTGATGACCCCGTTGGGGCCCGGCATCTTGAGCTTTAGGTAGGTGTAGTTGGGGATGGCCATGAACTTCGCGTAGCATGGCCTTCCCAACACTGCGTGGTAGGTTCCTCGGAACCCGACCACCTCGAACGTCAAAGTCTCCCTTCGGAAGTTGGAGGGTGTTCCGAAGCAGACAGGGAGGTCGAGCTGTCCGAGGGGCTGGACGCGCTTCCCGGGAATGATCCCGTGGAAGGGCGCAGCGCCTGCTCGGACGGACGACAAGTCGACGCGCAGGAGCCTGAGGGTCTCAGCGTAGATGATGTTGAGGCAGCTGCCTCCATCCATCAGGACCTTGGTGAGCCTGACGTTGCCGATGACGGGGTCGACGACGAGCGGGTACTTCCCCGGGCTCGGCACGTGGTCGGGGTGGTCGTCCCGGTCGAAGGTGATGGGCTTGTCGGACCAGTCTAGGTAGACTGGCGCCGCCACCTTCACCGAGCAGACCTCCCGACGCTCTTGCTTACGATGCCGAGCCAAGGCGTTTGCCGCATGCCCTCCGTAGATCATGAAGCAATCGCGGACCTCTGGGAACTCTCCTGCTTGGCGATCCTCCCTTTTGTCATCGTCGCGGGCCTTGCCACCCTCTGCGGGTGGCCCGGCCCTGTGGAAGTGGCGCCGAAGCATGACGCACTCCTCGAGGGTGTGCTTGACGGGCCCCTGATGGTAGGGGCACGTCTCCTTGAGTGCCTTGTCGAAGAGGTTAGCACCTCCGGGGGGCTTCCGAGGGTTCTTGTGCTCGGCGGCGGCGACAAGGTCTGCATCGGGAACGTCGCGTTTCGCTTGCGACTTCCTCCCGCCTTTCTTCTTGGCGCCGCGCGGAGTAGACGCCTCGGGAGCATCTTCCGACGGGCGGCCCTGGGGCTGCTTGTCCTTTCGGAAGATGGCCTCAACCGCCTCCTGGCCGGAGGCAAACTTGGTGGCGATGTCCATCAGCTCGCTCGCCCTGGTGGGGGTCTTGCGACCCAGCTTGCTCACCAGGTCGCGGCAGGTGGTGCCGGCGAAGAACACGCCGATGACATCGGAGTCGGTGATGTTGGGCAGCTCGGTGCGCTGCTTCGAGAACCGCCGGATGTAGTCTCGGAGAGACTCTCCCGGCAGTTGCCGACAGCTTCGGAGGTCCCAGGAATTCCCGGGGCGCACGTACGTGCCCTGGAAGTTCCCGGCGAAAGCCTGGACCAAATCTTCCCAGTTGGAAATCTGCCCCGGAGGCAGGTGCTCCAACCAGGCACGAGCGGTGTCGGAGAGAAACAGGGGGAGGTTTCGGATGATGAGGTTGTCATCGTCCGTCCCACCCAGTTGACAGGCCAGGCGGTAGTCCGCAAGCCACAATTCCGGTCTCGTCTCCCCCGAGTACTTCGTGATAGTAGTCGGGGGTCGGAATCGGGGCGGAAACGGCGCCCGCCGAATGGCTCGGCTAAAGACCTGTGGACCGGGTGGTTCGGGCGAGGGGCTCCGATCCTCCCCGCTGTCGTAGCGTCCCCCACGCCTGGGGTGATAGCCTCGGCGCACCCTTTCGTCAAGGCGTGCCCGACGGTCGCGATGAGGGTGCTCGTCGCCGAGGTGGCCCGGGGCCGCAGGCGCGGTGTTGCGCGTGCGCCCGGTGAAGACCGAGGCTTCCCGCGTGAGTCGGGAAGTCGCGGCACGAGGTTCCGAGGGGTACCCCTGCCTTCGGGAGGCAGAGCTCTCGGCCCGCCGGGCCGCAGCGCCTTCCAGGAGATGCTTAAGTTCTCCCTGGATTCGCCGACCCTCGGTGGTTGATGACTCCGGCATCGCGCGGAGGAGCATCGCTGCAGCGGCCAGGTCCTGACCGGTTCCGCCGGATGCGGGAGGCGGTCTGTCCCTGGCATCGTTGGCGATGCGGTGCTGGAGACCTTGGGGCAGGTGACGTATCCCTCCGGCCGGGGGTTGGCTCGCCCACACCTGCCCGATGTTCTGGCGGATTGCCTCGAGCGCTCCTGCTCCCTCATCGAGCCCGGCCTGCGCCCCGCGGACTTGCTCGAGCTGTGGGTCGTGACCCCCCGCCGGAACGGGGACCACAGCTAGCTCCCGCGGGATGTCGGCGCGAGGCGCCGGCCTAGGGGGATCACCATCCTCCGGCATGCCGAGACAGCCGCCTCCGGAGGGATCCCCTAGCTCGATGTGGAAACATTCGCGACTCGGGCCGCAGTCCTTGTCGCCAAGGCTGTGGCTGCCGTCGGAACAGTCGGAGAGGCAGTAGTCACATGCGGTCATGAAGTCCCGCATGGCACTAGGGTTGCCAGATCCGGAGAAATCCCAGCAGATGCTGGGGTCGTCATCTTCCTCGGACCCAGAGGGTCCGTAGGTCGAGACACCCGTCAATCGGTCCCAAGGCGACTGCACACGAAACCCCAGAGAGGTTGCACTCGCCTCAATGTGAGCGCCCGCCAAAGCGAGATCGCCAGGCGGGCTGAGGCCGAGTCGAAATGACGAAAGATGGGTAGCAGTCGGTACCTTTTTGTCGACGAGGGGCGATGAAGTCACGTCGGGGGCTGACCGCGCCGTCGTCTTGGGTACGAGGGCGACGTCCTGCAGGCCTTCCGTGAGCGTGCTGGCGTCGTCCACTTGCTCGGGGTCGACGTGTTGCGGGGGAATGGCGCTCGCGTTTGCCTCGAACGCGAGGGCGACGCTTGGCGTGTCCTCCGTTGAGGCGCCGGGGATGTCGATTTGCTCGACAGCCGTCGGAGCGCGATCTCCCGCTCGGCCCCGGTTGCCCCGCCTCCTCCTCCTCCGATGGCGAGGGAGAGGATGGGGCGAGCTCGAAAGTCGTCCTTCCCCCACGCGGGAAAGACGTCGTCGATTCCGCCGCTGGCGGGCGGGCTGTCCGCCACCATTGTCGCTGCCGCGCGGCGGTGGAAGGAGTATCATGTCGTAGTTGCCGTCGAGAGACATGAACTCGAGGTTCCCGAAACGGAGCACCGTCCCGGGTTGAAGAGGTCGCTGGAGACTGCCCATCTGGAGCTTGACGGGAAATCGAACGTCAACACGCAGCGTGCCCCTACCTGGCGCGCCAACTGTCGGCGTTCCGAGACCGGGGGGTCCCCGAGCCGACGAGTGAGAGTGCCGCGTGCCCCAGCCCAGATGGGTCGAGCGCGTGGGCGAGCGCGAAGGGGGGAACAGAGAGAGCGGTCGGTGGCCGGAGCCGGGTCGTGAGGGAGTCGGAGAATTCCCGCGGCCTTCGTGTTCGTCCCGCGCCCAGGTCGGGTGCGCTTGCAGTAGGGGGTTACAAGCGTCCGCGCGAGGTGAGGGGAAGCGAGCGGCCCCAAGAGAGAGAGAGCGCCTGCCCCTGCCCTTCGTCCCCGCGAGGCCAACCTTCTCTAAGAAGGCCCTGGCCCTTCCTTTTATAGTCGTAAGGAGAGGGTCCAGGTGTACAGAATGGGAGTGTAGCAAGGCGCTACGTGTCTAGCGAGGGAGAGCTAGCGCCCTATGTACATGCCAAGGTGGCAGCCGGAGAGATCTTGGCACCCTGTTGGTGTGGCGTCGTGGCTGTTGGAGGAGTAACGGAGCCGGACGGGGAGACAGCTGTCGGAGTGGCTGGGCCCTTGCTGACGTCCTCCTGCTTTCGTAAGGGAGCTGAGAGTCGCCGTCGTCATGGTCTAGCGGGGCGCCATCATTTGCCTATCTGGCGTGGCTGGCCAGATGGGACGCCGGTCTTGTCCCCTGCGACCCAAGTCGGCTCAGGGCAGGGTGATGATGGCGCTTCCTGTTGACGTGGCGGTCTCGTGTCCTAGGTCGGGCGTCGTGGAGGCTCCTCCGAAGCCGAGGTCGAGTCCGTCCTGCAAGACAGAGGCAAAGTCCGAGCCCTGGGTCGGGCGAGGCGGAGATTGTTCGGCAGAGGCCGAGGCGGAGTCCGAGCCCTGGGTCGGGCGAGGCGGAGTTCGTTGTCTTCCGAGGCCTTAGCCCGAGTCCGAGCCCTTGGGCGGAGCGGAGTTCGCCGTCTTCCGGGGCCTTAGCCCGAGTCCGAGCCCTTGGGCGGAGCGGAGTTCGCCGTCTTCCGGGGCCTTAGCCCGAGTCCGAGCCCTTGGGCGGAGCGGAGTTCGCCGTCTTCCGGGGCCTTAGCCCGAGTCCGAGCCCTGGGGCGGGCGGAGCCTCCTATGGCACCTCTGGCGAAGTCTGGCCGCCCGTCGGTCTTACCTTTTGCGTTAATCGCCCCGATGACTCGGTCGGTTGGCGCGGTGATTTAGTCAGGGTTTCTTCTTATCGAAGGCGGGGCCTAGGGCGAGCCGGAGATGCGTCTGCCGTGAAAGAGGAGGCCTCAGGCGAGACGGAGTCATCATAGGGTCGGCTGCCCTCGCCCGAGGCTAGGCTCGGGCGTGGCGTGGTCAAGTCACTCGTATGGACTGATCCCTGACTTAATCAAACCCATCAGGCCTTTGCAGCTTTATGCTGATGGGGGTTACCAGCTGAGAATTAGGCGTCTTGAGGGTACCCCTAATTATGGTCCCCGACAGCCTGGAGAAGAGGTTCGAGTTTCTTCTGCCTCTCGTGGGGAGTCCCGTGGCGCCAGGCGTTGGGGGCGGCGGTGACAACCCGCTGAGAGAACGGCGGGAGCAACCCCCCGTCATTCCGGAGGTAAAACCACCGGCGATGCCAACCCTTGTTGGAGGATGAAAGGACGGCAGGGATATACTGCAACGACCGCGACTGCCTCAGCAAGAGGGTGCAGCCGCCGGCCCGCACCGCCGCACGGACCTTCCTCTCCCCCGTCGACGAAGCAAAAAGCTCGGCAGAGAAGAGGTGAGTCCACAAATCCCAATGGGGGGCGATCCCCAGATACCCCTCGCACACCGCTACAAAGATAGCGGCTTGCGCGATGGAGTTGGGGGTGAGGTTGTGCAGTTCCACCCCGTAGTGGAACAGGATGGCCCGCATAAAGCGGCTCGACGGCACTCCAAATCCCCGCTCATGGAAGGAGATGAAGCTCACAACATACCCCGGCGGAGGGGATGGAGTGGCTCCGCCCGCGGGAGGAATCCATTCCGGCCGCTCCTTATCGGTGAGGGGGCGGAGCAAACCCTCGCCGACGAGGTCCTCCAGGTCACCCGCCGTCACCGTGGAAAAGGGCCACGGGTCGCGCGGCGAGAGGATGGTCACCCGGTCAGCCATCGCCAAGGCGGAAGGGGTGGCGGCGCGAAGGACAGGGGAGGGCGGTTTCCTTTTCCTGGCTAGATCTCTCAGGCTGCGAAAAACCTGAGAAGAAGGCGAGAAGTGAAGTCGAGAACCGTCACTGGACCCTCTCCGGGGCACGTAAAGGCCAAGGTCGAGACGGTTCCAACGTACCGCCCGAACCGGACGCGGGGTTCAAAAAACGCGAAGCAAAACAGCCGTTCCTCGAACGACTCGCGCACGCAACGGCAGCTTCGCCGACCGTTTACCCCGGCGCATTAACTCCGCGGCGAAACAGGTGACGTTTCTGGCAGGGGCAGCTGGCGACGCTTCGCCTCCGCCAAAACGACCACGCCGAAAAAGGTACGCCACGACGTTCAATTTCGAATCCTTTTTCCCTTTTCCTTCTTTCTCCATCTCTTGCAACAGGGACCGAGAAGGGGGATAACCCCAAAGGGATCCTTCCCCGTGAAGGAACTAGGCTCCGAGCCTCCCTACTGATCAGGGGTTCGAAGGCTGGCCCCCCGAGGGGTTCAACAGCCGCCTCAGATCGCGTGGGCCCGACACCCACTACTGGTCAGGGGTTCGAAGGTCGGCCTCCCGAAAGGTTCCATGACCGCCTCAGGCTACTAGGGCTCCGTGCCCCCTACTGATCAGGGGTTCGAAGGCTGGCCTGTCGAAGGGTTCACAGCCGCCTCAGACGCCGAGCGAGGGATGACCAGGGGTACGTTCGATACATAACCAAGGCTCGGGCTGCGCTCCCGAGGTACCCTAGGACATTTCCGAGACCAGCGGGAACGACTCTGTAACGGAATCCCATCGGAGGGAGGCAACGAGCCCTCGGACCCCGTCGCTAGGGGACCGGGTCCGGTAGATCACCCGCAGGTACTTTTGGGCGTGCCTCCGGGCCCCTAGCCGACCCCCAACGAACGGGGCACGGACGTCCACTCGGATTACCCGATTGCAGCTCACCGGAGACACCATGTTCGGTGCCCATCGAGGGTAACATGGCGCACTCCCCCCCTCCTCCTTGCGGAAAGGCGACGTAGGGGCGTATATAAAAAGTCGAGTCTGTCCCTGATCGTCCTCTCGCTCCGTGCGAAGGCTCGGGGGCTGCTCTCGCAAACCCGGCTCCGGCCGAACCGTTGACAGCGTTAACATACCAGCCCGAGAACTTGGGCCCCGACAGTGCACCTGGGTTACGCCCTGCTCGCATGAGGGAACCGCTAGTCCAGCCGAAGCATTACGCAAGGCATTAAGACCTCGAAGGAGTGAAACCACTCCTCCGAGGCCTCGGGGGCTACACCCGGCGGGTGCGCTCGCGCGCACCCACCGGAACAAAGTACCTCCGAGAAAGGCTGGTCCCCTTGCAAAAAAGTGCGACGCAAGCCTCCAAGCGAGTGTTAACACTCTCTTCGAGGCTCGGGGGCTACTGTCGGGGACCATAATTAGGGGTACCCTCAAGACGCCTAATTCTCAGCTGGTAACCCCCATCAGCATAAAGCTGCAAAGGCCTGATGGGTTTGATTAAGTCAGGGATCAGTCCATACGAGTGACTTGACCACGCCACGCCCGAGCCTAGCCTCGGGCGAGGGCAGCCGACCCTAAGATGACTCCGTCTCGCCTGAGGCCTCCTCTTTCACGGCAGACGCATCTCCGGCTCGCCCTAGGCCCCGCCTTCGATAAGAAGAAACCCTGACTAAATCACCGCGCCAACCGACCGAGTCACCGGGGCGTTTAACGCAAAAGGTAAGACCAACGGGCGACCAGACTTCGCCAGAGGCACCATAGGAGACTCCGCTCCGCCCGACCCCAGGGCTCGGACTCGGGCTAAGGCCCCGGAAGACGGCGAACTCCGCTCCGCCCGACCCTAGGGCTCGGACTCGGGCTAAGGCCCCGGAAGACGGCGAACTCCGCTCCGCCCGACCCCAGGGCTCGGACTCGGGCTAAGGCCCCGGAAGACGGCGAACTCCGCTCCGCCCAAGGGCTCGGACTCGGGCTAAGGCCCCGGAAGACGACGAACTCCGCTTCGCCCGACCCAGGGCTCGGACTCCGCCTCAGCCTCTGCCAAACGATCTCCGCCTCGCCCGACCCAGGGCTCGGACTCTGTCTCTGTCTTGCAGGACGGACTCGACCTCGGCTCCGGAGGAGCCTCCACGACGCCCGACCTAGGACACGAGACCGCCACGTCAACAGGAAGCGCCATCATCACCCTGCCCTGAGCCGACTTGGGTCGCAGGGGACAAGACCGGCGTCCCATCTGGCCAGCCACGCCAGATAGGCATATGATGGCGCCCCGCTAGACCATGACGACGGCGACTCTCAGCTCCCTTACGAAAGCAGGAGAACGTCAGCAAGGGCCCAGCCACTTCGACAGCTGTCCCCCCGTCCGGCTCCGTTACTCCTCCAACGGCCACGACGCCACAACAACAGGGTGCCAAGACCTCTCCGGCTGCCACCTTGGCATGTACTTAGGCGCTAGCTCTCCCTCGCTAGACACGTAGCACCTTGCTACACCCCCATTCTGTACACCTGGATCCTCTCCTTACGACTATAAAAGGAAGGACCAGGGCCTTCTTAGAGAAGGTTGGCCTCGCGGGGACGAAGGGCAGGGGCAGGAGCTCTCTCTCTTGGGGCTGCTCGCTTCCCCTCACCTCGCGCGGACGCTTGTAACCCCCTACTGCAAGCGCACCCGACCTGGGCGCGGGACGAACACGAAGGCCGCGGGAATTCTCCGACTCCCTCACGACCCGGCTCCGGCCACCGACCTCTCTCTCTGTTCCCCCCTTCGCGCTCGCCCACGCGCTCGACCCATCTGGGCTGGGGCACGCGGCACTCTCACTCGTCGGCTCGGGGACCCCCCGGTCTCGGAACGCCGACAATTATATAGGTTCGGGTTGATTAGATGCATAATACCCTACCTCTTGTGTGTGGATGGCAATGTATTGTTTTTGAGATCTGTATTACAAAGAGAATGAGCGTAGTGATGTCTATGCCTATAAGAGGATCCAATCGTTTTGTAGGGGTCCATATTCTATCTTATACATCCAACAAAATTAGGGTTTACACAATTGAACTGAATGTTATTAATCTGTGCTTATCCACGAAACTAACTTTGACTTATCTGTGATTAGGTGAGCTTCAAGGTCCTTATCTCGTCCCCTACATGCATGGGAATCAGTCAGTACACCTTCACACCCACACAACCGATCTCTACGTCCGCTTCTGGTTGTGTCCGATTAATCAGCTCGTGATGCCTATGCGCCTAGCCCATTGAGACCTTATAAAAGCCCATAAACCGAAACAGGATCTTGGGGACTCGAGGGATATCTACCCCCATAAGCCCATGAGCTACCCCACAAGTGTCACACCCGATTTTAGAAGGAAAACTGAATGCGAACCATGTACGTGCCAAGATCAGCAATTCACGTACACAACAGTTACATAACTGGACATCATCACACAGTGCTCAAATAATAACATAAAAGAAGGTATAATAGTTGATCACATCATGAGTCCGAGACATCCACATAGTCTTTAACAATTATCAAAGTGCGAAAAGAAACGTAGATACACACGGCGTTCACAGGCAGCTGACTGTGGGTTTGCCGCTAACCCACACCTAGAACTCATCGTACTCTTGAAACTCCTGGAAGTCCTCCTCCATGACTTCATCTTCTCCTGAGCAGTGGTTGCAACATGGACAACCTGGGGGTGTAAAGCAAGGGTGAGTACACATCAACATACTCAGCAATATGTCCCGTTTGGCTGTAGTGGACTAGCTTTATGTGGGGTCAAGTCAAGCAGTTGCTTTTAGTTGGTCACGTTATTATTACTAGTAGAAAGCCAGGTTTTAGCATTAACTTAAGTTGTTAACCCAAAGTACCCTTTCCAAACGGAAAGAATACCACTTACCATTACCATATTCATAACCAAAATCATCATCATCACCACCTGTAAACCAAACATCTCTTATCAAAGTATCTCTAATCAATGGAGCTCCCTTGGCCACTCATAACCGTGAGCATGGCTGATATATCAGTTTCATAACACTCTGCAGAGGTTGCACACTTTACCCATAAGTCGTGATTCCCTCTTGCCTCGGGCCGATCAAACCCTTAAACACTACCAAGGTGAATAGGCAGGGTTTCACTACGTAGCCTTTACAAAGATTTCCTGAAGTTATAGTCGCCTGTTAGGTTTCCTAAATGTACAACACTCCTCCCCAAGGGGCAAACCACCCTTGGCAGAGCGAGCCGCTAACACCAAGCCCCATTGACGGCACGACGGCGAAGCGAACTACACCTCAGTTTCTCTAATTATTCAGCTAAGGGCGTCCCATTCCACCCTCATGGTTGCACTGTTTTCCAGGGCGGTCATCTAACGAACCAGTCCTTACGGAGAGGCACTCGAGAAACAGCTCGAGTCCCCTTAAATGCTACAAGTATATCATTATAATCAAAAGAGAAAACAGTGTATCATAGATAATCTCATCATGTTCATTGATTAATGTGAAGCACTAGCATATTGCTAAACCAGAATAACCCAACCAAAATAAGTAAACAAGGACAAGATGAACAAAAGCTAGTAAATCCTTAGGTATAAAATGTGTGAATGCTGGAAGTGAATTATAAGCATGAGTAGGACATAGATGGGTCAAGGGACACTTGCCTTCACCAACCGACTGCTGCTCAGGGTCTTCACCTGCAACTCCTTCGGACTCCACCAACTGACCGTTATCTATACGAGTTCAAACATACATTCCATAAATTTAATACAAAAGAATAGTACACCATGCAATAAAATATCATAAATAAATAGACGCTCGGTGCAGGGCTCACACCTACGACTAAGTGAGAAAGAGAGAGTAACGGTCGAGGCTACGGTCGAAGAGCGATCACGTTACGCGATTATAAATCAAAGTAGTCGTCTAAACAGAATGGTATTAATTTGGCCATTGCACTATACATAGGATAAAATCATGTTCCATGTTAAATCATTATAAACAGACCAAAGTAAATTTAAAAAGGATTGTCGCGTGGCGAAACGCGCGACACAACACTTAGAATGAATTAAGAATAAAACGACTCATCGCACGACGGAGCGCGCCACGAGACACTTGAACTAATTATGAAAATAACGTCAAGCGTCGTGCGATGAAGCGCACGACAGCATACGTCATCTAAACTGAATTTAAAATGAAACGTCACGCGACTAGACGCGCGAAGCCACACATTAAATAATCTAAAATTAAAATAGATCGTCGCGCGACGAAGCGCGCGATGCAGCACATTAATAGAATCTAAAATCAAACTAATTCGCCGCGCGACGAAGCGCGCGATGCAGCACGTTAATTAAACAAAGTTTAAAATCAATTAAAACCGAAAATCAATCGCGACACGCATGGGGGCGCGCGAGGCCACGCCGGGGACGCGCGAGGCCACGCCGGCCGCGCCGGGGGCCACGCGAGCCGTGCCGGCGGCGTGCAGCCGCGCCAGGGGCAGGGCGGGCGCCGCTGGGAAGGAGGCCGAGCTGGGGGCCACCGCCGGGCCGAGCGGGGCGCCGCCAGGGGGGCGGGCAGGGGCGCGCGGGGGCCGCGCAGGGGCCGTGCTAGGTCCGAGCAGGGGCGCCGCCGGGGGGCCGCGCAGGGGCGCGCCGGGGCAGGGGAGCAGAGGCATGTGGGGGAGCGCCGCCAGGGGCTAGGGGGAGCGCCGCCGAGGGGCCGAGCAGGGAAGCGCCGGGCGGGGGAGTAGAGGCGCGCCAGGGAGGGCGAGCGGGGGCGCGCGTGAGGCCGGGCAGGGGGCTACCGGGGGCCGAGCAGGGGTGCTGCCGGGGGCAGCGGCAAAACCGCGTGGGGGGCGCAGGGTCCGCGTAGGGGCACCGTCGGGGGGCTACGGAGGGGCGCTGCCAGGAAGGGGCGCGCGCGAGGTGTCGCGTGGGGAGCCTCCAGGGGCCACGCAGGGGGGCGCGAGCAGGGGAAGAAGGAAGGGGAGGGGGAGGGAGAGAGAGAGGGAGAGGGGAGGGGGGCTCACCTCGAGGATCCAAATCCGGCGATAACCGTCACCAAATCCTAGGGCACAACGGGGAAGAGAGGTGGGAGAGAGGGAGTTGTGCGCGGGAAAAAATTGAATGGGGGAGAGAGAGACACGGGGGGGCGCACGCATAGGGAGGGGCAGAGGCGCCTGGGGCGCGCGGGCCAGAGCCAGGCCAAGCTGGGCCAGGCCAGGCCGGGCCGAGCTGGGCAGGGCTGGTTTGCATCGCGGGACAAAATCCCACGACACGCACAATCACTGATCAGAATCAAATCACGAGACAAAATCCAAAACAAGACTACGCAAACACGCGATTAAACACAGCATCAGACAAAAGAAATATGCTTCGGCATGATGCAACAACCATGACTACTTAGGTTTTTGTTTACACACGATACGGACACCAGTCGCTATACTGCTTTGAAGCTGGGAAGAAGGAGCAAAATGGGAAGAGAAAAGAGATTAACGCATGAATTTGGTGAGTATTAAAGAAGAAAAAATTGTACCCCCAAATTCAGGGCGTTACAAACCTATCCCCCTTAAAAGAATCTTGCCCTCGAGATTCAAGGTTGGCCAGCAAAGAGTTCGGGATACTTGGCCATCAGATCATCTTCACGCTCCTAGGTTGCTTCTTCCTCAGAGTGGTGACCCCATCTAACTTTGCACATTCTGATAGTTTTCCTTCGGGTGACCCTGTCTGCAGTCTCAAGAATTTGCGCTGGCTTCTCTATGTAGGTCAAGTCTTATTGGAGTTCCAGACCTTCCACTGGCAAATGCTCTTCTGGCACACGCAGACACTTCTTCAACTGAGACACATGAAAGACGTCATGCACCGCTGACAAGCCTTCTGGCAGACTGAGCTGATAGGCCACTTCTCCGCGCTTTGCGAGAATCTGATACGGACCAACATACCGGTGCGCTAGCTTGCCTTTGACTCCAAATCTTCTGACTCCTCAGATAGGCGATACCTTCAGGTAGACAAAATCTCTGACTTCAAAACTTAGCTCTCTCCTTCTTGTGTCTGCGTAACTTCGCTGCCTTGATTGTGCTATCTTCAGGTTATCCCGAACCATCTTGATGTTCTCTTCAGCTTCGAGTAAAATATCTGGCCCAAACACTTGCTTCTCTCTAAGTTGATCCCATTGCAACGGAGTTCTACAACTCCTTCCATAAAGCGCCTGAAATTGTGACATCTTCAAGCTGGCCTGGTAACTGTTGTTATAGGAGAATTTTGCATAAGGTAATCTCTTGTCCCATCCGGACTGATCTTGCAATGCACAGGCTCTTAACATATCTTCGAGGATTTGATTGGTTCTTTCAGTCTGACCGTCTGTCTGTGGATGATAAGCTAAACTGAAATTCAGATGTGTACCCAATGCTTCATGCAATTGCTGCCAGAAATGAGAGGTGAGCTGTGTTCCTCTATCTGACACAATCTTCTTTGGCACACCATGAAGGAAAACGATCCGGGACATGTACAGCTCCGCCAATACTGCACTGCTGTAGTTAGTCTTGACAGGTATGAAGTGGCTGACTTGGTTAAGCTGTCCACCACTACCCAAATGGAATCGTAGCCAGCTCGGGTGCCAGGCAATCCGACTATGAAGTCCATCCTGATTTCATTCCATTTCCATTGAGGAATTCGCAACGGCTGCAACAACCTAGCTGGCTTCTGATGCTCTGCCTTGATCCTCTGACAACTATCACTTATAGCCACATGCTCTGCGATCTCCCTTTTCATTCTGTACCGCCAAAATTTCTTCTTCAGATCCTGATACATCTTCTCACTTCCAGGGCGTATAGAATAAGCTGACTCATGAGCATACTTGAGGATCAACTCCCGAATGGACTGGACATTGGGAACACACAAGTGGTCCTTGAACCATACCACACCTTCTGCATCTTCCCGAAAATCTTTGCCTCTTCCTTCTATAATCATTTGCCGGATTTCATTGATCTTCTCATCATTCTTCTGTGCTTCTTTGATCTCCCGCTCTAAGGTGGGTTCTAACTTAACTGTCACTCCTCGCATGCTGTTCAGAAATCTGAGGCTCAACCTGTCAAACTCTTTGGCCAACTCATAGGGCATCGGATGAGCGACCATCATATTGACTTGACTTTTCCTGCTCAAGGCATCTGCTACCACGTTCGCTTTGCCTGGATGGTAGTGAATTTCCAATTCATAGTCTTTGATCAACTCTAACCATCTTCGTTGCCTCATATTCAGCTCTGACTGAGTGAATATGTACTTCAGACTCTTGTGGTCTGTGTAAACATCACATTTTTGCCCATACAGATAGTGCATCCATGTCTTCAGTGCATGAACCACCGCTGCCAATTCTAGGTCATGGATTGGATAATTCTTCTCATGAACCTTCAGCTATCGGGATGAGTAAGCCACAACTCTTCCCTCTTGCATCAATACGCATCCTAAGCCAGTGTAACAAGCATCGCAATACACCGAGAATGGCTTGTGCACATCAGGAAAGACTAAGACAGGCGTTGTAGTCAACTTCTCTTTCAGCGCTTCAAAGGCTTCTTGGCATTTCTGGGTCCACTTGAACTCAACTTTGTTGCCTAGCAAAGCTGTCATCAATTTCGTAATCTTCGAAAACCCTTCAATGAATCGCCGATAATATCCGGCCATTTCAATGAAGCTCTTGATTCCTCGGGCATCTGTTGGCGCTTTCCAGTTCAGAATATCTGTCACTTTATTCGGATCCACAACCAATCCATCTTTGTTTATTATGTGACCCAAGAACAGGACTTCATTGATCCAGAACTCGCACTTACTCAACTTTGCAAACAGCTGGTGCTCTCGCAATCTCTTCAATACCATCTTCAAATGATCCACATGCTCCTCCTCACTTTGAGAATATATAAGAATATCATCAATAAATACGACCACAAACTTGTCGAGATAATCCATGAATACACTGTTCATCAAATTCATGAAGAAGGCTGGTGCATTCGTTAGACCAAAGGACATAACAATGAACTCATATAACCCATACTTGGTAATAAATGTCGTCTTCGGAATGTCTGAAGGTCGAATCCTGAGCTGGTGATAACCTGACCTCAGATCTATCTTTGAAAACACGCTGGCTCCTCTCAGCTGGTCAAATAGATCTTCTATTCTAGGCAAGGGGTACTTGTTCTTGATCATGACCTCATTCAGAGCTTGCTAATCAATGCACATCCTCCTAGTGACATCTTTCTTCTCCACGAACAGGACAGGGGCGACCCAAGGCGAGGTGCTTGGCCTGATATAACCTTTCTCTGATAGCTCATCAATCTGCTTCTTGAGTTCAACCAACTCTGGTCCAGATACTATGTAAGCTCTTTTAGAAATGGGGGCGGTGCTAGGAAGAAGTTCTATGGCAAACTCAACTTTCCGCTCAGGTGGCATACCTGGTAAATCTTTCGGGAACACATCCGAAAACTCTGACACAACCTTGATAGTCTCGAGTGAATCTGCCTCCTTGCTATCAATAGCCATCTGATGACAACCTCCTTTCCTTGGCTCAGGTGAGACTAACTCAGCTACCACTTCTTCTCTTAGTGGGGACACCAACTTAATTGTCCTCTTATCATAGCTGATAATTGCTTGGTACTTATCTAGCCAATTCATCCCTAGGATGACATCTATTCCCTGAGTACCCATGACTATGAGATTAGCGGGAAACTCTATCTCCCTTATTTCCACACTTACATTCAAGCAAATACTATCGGCTTGAACTCTACCACCGGCTGAATCAATTTGAATGGGGGTTGACATGGTAGTTATTGGAAGATTATATGCTTCTACCCATGATGCAGTAATAAAAGAATGCGTTGCTCCAGTATCAAATAACAGTTCTGCAATATGGGAGTCGACTGGAAACATACCTACTATCATGTCGGGTGTTTCTTGAACTGCTTCAGCCTCCAAATGGTTCAGTCTCCCATGGTTGTGGCGCATCTGGACGCGGTTGCCTGCTCCTGGCTGTGACACATTCTGCTTCACTGGGGCACTAGGGCCTGACTGCTGCTGGGCTGCCTTCTTCGGACATTGCATCACCCAATGGCCTTGCTCTCTATAATGGAAACATGCTCTGCTTCCGCCTTGAACTAGGGCTGCTTGACTGCTCTGGTTGGTTGCTAGGGTGGGAGGCGATGTGCCTTCTGATTCTGCCTCTAGAACTGACTTCCTTCTAACTGATTATTTTTGGCGATTCTGCTGCTGGTGCTGAGGGTACTGCCTCTGAAACTGCTGCTGAGGCGGGCACTGATTCTGCTTGAACTGCTGAGGCGAGTTGCCTGAGAAGCGGGGGCGATTGCTGCTTCCAGGCTGAGGTTCACCAATCTTGCGCTTGCGATCCTCCATCTCCTTGCGCTTCTTCTCTGTCATGATTGCTCTGTCGATCAGATGCTGAAATGTGGGGGAGGTATGATTCATCAGCTGATAGTGCAGGGGATCGATTAATCCTCTCAAGAAACGATACTGCCTCTTGGCATCTGTGCTGACATCTTCAGGAGCATAGCGGGACAGCTGCAGAAACCTATCTCGATACTCACTGACAGACATGGGCCCTTTCTTGAGCGCCAGAAACTCCTCCTTCTTCACTGTCATCAGACCTGCTGGAACATGGTACTGACGAAAATTGTCTCTAAATTCCTCTCAAGTGATAGTGTTGGGGTTGGCGTGGGTGGCGAGGTAGGACTCCCACCAAGACTAAGCTGCTCCTCTCAACAAACGAGGACCATATAGAACTTTCTCCCTGTCATCGCACAGAGCGGTGTGCAACTCCCGCTCCACGGTATGCAGCCTATCTTCAGCATCCATGGGGTTAGCTGAGTGAGCGAACACTGGGGGATGACCTCTCATAAATTCAGCATGCTTGTCTCTGGGCATCTGAGGCATCTGAGGCTGAGGTGGGGGCTGATGCTATTGCTGCATAGCGGCCAGAGTATGACCAATGGCTTGGACTGCCTGAGTCTGCATCAAGAACATCTGCTCTATCGTCATCAGGGGCGGGGGTGGTAGCTGCTGCTGGGGTGCCTCATCTTGTGGTGCTGCCTGCTCCTGCTGAGCAAGCCTTCCTCCTCTGCGCCTGTTGTCTAACATCTACAGAATGCAATCACACATCAGAACTGATCTTGCAAATCTTGCAGCATAAGAAAAGAGTATAGAATTCTTCCACAATACTGAACAGATGAACATCTTCACTGATTTCCAACACAGGCAAGCACAGCTTCTCAGATAAAGAGGAAAGTAGAATAAAATGGCTTCCCAACTAGATAACTAATTTTATTAACATTAATAGGTAAACCAAAGTGCAGGGGGTGCCCACACTCTGGCGACAGTCATTACAAAGGTCCAAATCCATCATAGTTCATCATGACAAACATAAAAACACACGATAAGCAAACTACCGTATCTAACTAAAACTAACTGAGAGTAAGACTAAGGCTAAGACTATAACTTCTATTTTTAAGCATTAATTACAAGGTCTGACGCTGCCGATTTATGGTTCTAAATTTATCCTGGTCCTGCAGTCGGGGTTACCATAAGCATGGTGTCCACGCTAAGGTGAGCGGTACGGGTGCTGTGTCCCGACGGGGGCGGGAGAACCATCCACTAGATGACGATGCTCCGCGCGCTCAGCCCGCAACTGGGCGATCTCAGCACGAGCCCTACTCAGGTCGGCTTTGATACCACCTATGTCACTGTTGGGGACTTGTTCTCAAGTGCTATGAGTTAAGAACAAGGCAACACAAAAAACATTAAACGCTAAAGCCCTTCGTCCTTCGAAGCTTATTTCCCTTAGGATATAATGATTTTCGGACGAAGGTAATGAAGGACATACCTTCGTCAACATAACATATAAGGATGAAGAAAGAATCATATAAAGCATAAAAAATAATATAAGCGGTCATATATTATCATTATCTTATTTTTATTTTATTACCATGGAAAAATAGAAACAATATCAAATTACAAGTGTACCTTCGACTTGAAAGAAGGTAAAAGTACCAGCGTGACGCAAGGATCAATGCCAAGTCAAAGTGAACAGTACGGAGTTACTGTTTATCTATTTATAGGCACGGGACGCAGCCCATGTAAAATTACACTCATGCCCTTTACATTTGCTAATAACTCTATAGTAGTCCATCGAGGTCTAAATAGCCTTTTCATCTTTAAGTCGGTTTCCCTTTTCTGCTATCGTGCCAAAGCTCTCCTGCGCACAGCTTCGGCTTCGCGCTATCCTTCGTACTCTTTCTCGTGCTTCTTCTCGCTGTGGTTTCAACTTAAGTCCGAAGGTACCTGTTCATGCATTATACTTCCAGAAACATTGTTAAATCATGTTTTTGAGGACCTTCGGAAGCCGAAGGCCCCCAACAGTAGCCCCTCGCAATATTAATTTGTTAGAATGATAAATTCAGATTGCGACAAGGACGAAGGCCCTGAGCCGAAGGTCCGAAAAAAACACCTTCCCTTTGCTAGAATAGCAACAGCCACTGACAAGCGGGCCCTCTAGCATGCAACGCACCGGGCGTATAAATAAGAGCACACCACGAGCTCATTTGGCACGCTTTCTTGCCATCTGCTCTTGCTTACCCAATTTTTAGCTCTTGCACATCAACACTTGCTTAGCTTTTTTAAATTTTCAAGCTTCGGCTTTGAGGGTACTTTTCTCAGCACTTTCGAAGATGTCTGAGGATAAGAAAGCTATCGTTGAACCGAAGCTAAGCCTTTCTGAGGAGATGAATCTTGGCTTTATTGAATCAATAGCAAGGACAAATGCAGAGAAGATTGCTAGGGACACTTTGGAGGGTTTGTCTGAAGACACTAGTGATAGTGACAGCTATGATGTGGAGAGCGGCGGGGAAGACTCCGAAGATCGACCCTGGTGACCGAGCCATGCAGTTTTTGGAAAATCAACTATTAAACAAAGCCATCTTGACAACATGAGGGGGAGATACTTTCGGGATATGTCTGTTGTGAGGGCTGACGACAGAGAGAAGACTTGTCCTACTCCAGAGGAGAATGAAGTCGTGATCTTCTGAAGCTTTTTGAAGGCTGGGCTTCGGCTTCCTCTGAGCAGCTTCGTAGTCGAGGTTTTGAAGATATTTCAGATTTACCTTCACCAGATTACACCCGAAGCTATTATAAGAATGGGAATCTTCGTGTGGGCTTTAAGGAGTCAGGGCTTGGAGCCAAATGCAAAAAGTTTCTGCAGTATTCATGAACTGTAATATGAGACGAAGCCCTGGGTAAAGAACAGTATCATAACAATTTCGGCTGCTATAGCTTCGTTGCTCGTTCTGGCTCAAGCTCCCCAGTACCGACTTTTCAGAAGAGATGGCCCGGAGACTGGACGAAAGAATGGTTTTATGTAAAAAAATGATTTAAAGGCACGAGAAGACATTAAAGATATAATCATGCGCCCTATCTAGCAACGCTTCGGGCTCCGAAAACCGAAGGTAGAAATTGACGAAGCGGCCGAAGAATATCGCAAGGCCTTCGGCTCAGTCTGCTCTTTCATCGGGACAAGGGACTTAGTTCAAGAGCACGTGGCCTATAGGATATGGCCATTGTTAGCCGACTGGGAGATGCCAAAAGAATCCATCAGCAATCCCGACGAAGGTGGTTTGGTTCGACTAAAATATACCTTCAGGTTTAGAGACTAGTTTATCGAGCCAGACGACGACTGGCTGAAAAGCATCGAAGCTACAAGCGATGATCTGCTTGGGCTGTACTCCAGAGCAGAAGATAACGCATTATCGGTGGCCTTCGGGAACCGGAAAAAGAAGAGACTAAACAGAGTTTTTGATGCCCTTGGGTTCATGTATCCTGACTACCGTTATCCGCCCCGGGGGCAAAAAAGAAAAAGTGGAGGTTTTGGGAGAGATGATGCTTCAGCTGCTCCGAGCGAGCCCGCGCCGAAGAGGAAAAGGGTGAAGGTCCTTACTCATCGACCACGCTATATTGAACCGGCCATAGTGCCTGACTTTGGCGGTGAGGCCTCTTCGGTGACCGAAGGCAAGAAACCTACGATTACACAGAAAATTGAACCGTCTAAATCGCCGAAGGCATCATCAGCCAAATCAGATGAGCCGAAGGCCATTAACATTGAAGAGATGAAGGTTGAGCAAACAAGAATATTGGAAGTAATAAGTCCTTCGGCAGAGGTGACAATGTTGAAGGCACAAAAGGATCTTTTGATGACCCCCAAGAGGAAGAGAATGGTCAACATATTAGATGTGCTAGAAACAATAAAAACTTCAAGCTCTACCCCGAAGAAAACTATCGAAGCTTCGGAAACACACATTGAGGCTGAAGCTGCCAAGGTCCAAGTCGAGACCGAAGCTGGGACTTCAGAGCCCGCCAAGGAGAAATCCTTGGAAATCGGAGAAAAGACAGAGAAGGAAGCTGCAGAAGTAATTCTGACTGGAAAAACCGCCATTCCTATTCTCGAAGCATCATCTGAAGCTCCTGATTATATTATATGACATGCTTCGGGAAAAAGATTATCTGAAAAAGAAAAGCAAGAGGCTCAATTCTATGCTCAAAGATTGAAATATCCAAAGGGGGCACTGGTATTCAACGGCAGCGGGGAAGAAGACTTCTTGTATTGTCTCCCAGACGGCAAAGAGATTTCTGTCTACCGAGAGATGGGCAAGAGCTTCGGTTTCCCTACACTAGAAGATGGGCTCTCAGTGTTATCAAAAGATGAGTTAGCCGATAGCTTAGCATACAATAGTTTAAAAGTGAGAAAATTAGATTTTTGTATTTAAAGGTAAAATTTTCCATTTGCTTACACTTAATACCGCATTTTTTGCAGGGCCTTATTCTTAGCAACGCCCTCAGGGCACAAAAAAGTGCCGAAGATGAAGGGTATACCATAGCCTTGAACAACCTTCGTTCCGAAGTGATTGAACTAAGGAACGAAGGTCTTGAAAAAGATAAAATATTGCACTCATTGTTGAACAAAATAAGAGAAGACGAAGTTGCCTCCAAAGCCCAAGCTAAAGCTCAAAAATACGAAATCGAAGATCTTCGGAAACAGCTATTCGAAGCTAAAGAAAAATGCGGTGTTGCAGAGGCTGATCGAGATATTAGTGTATATTGGAGAAACCACTTACAAAAAACGGTTGATGAACTTCGTGCATCCAAGGAGAGGTGCTATGAAAAGTCTATAGAGTGTGTTAAGAAAATAAAAACTAGTTTCGCCAATGTTGGCGCGTTTTCTAATGAAGACAACTTCGTAAGGGGTGATCCTGAAGGCCCAATTGATTGGATCAATAACGAAGCTGAAGCTTTTGAAGAAGTTTTGAGTGGTCGCGGGGATATCTGCGCTTTCTCGGGTGCCAGGGGAATCGCAGCTATTTTAGAGAAATCAGGCTGCGACCATGTGAAAGCTTTGGCTCAAGCCGAAGCTTCTTTATCTATTGAAGATACAAAAGATCCCTCGGCCGAAGCAAGCTTAATTGGCGGAAAATTCTTTACTGACATCTGGGAGAATGGCGGTCGAGGGATGGCGCACGAGATGATAAAAAAGAGTGAAAAAGATTCCCATGATTCAAAAAGAAGCGACGAAGGCAGCTGAGAAAGCGGCGGAACTTGAGAGGCAAATAGGTATTACTTAATAACTTTTTAACTTTATTTACTAATTTTGTGACTTCGGACTTATTTACGTTTTATATCGCAGCTGAACTATCTCCTCCTCCAGAGCCCCTCGAGTTGACGGCCAACCCAGAAGCAGAAAAAGAAGATGAAGTTACTAAAGTGGCAGAAGCTATTATGGACAAAGTTGTTAATCGACTGCTGAACGAAGCTACAGAAGCAGTTTTAAAAGAAGAATAGCTTCTATTGTAAAAACATTTGTAATGTAATATTTGCTGAACAAAGTGCATAGTATTTTTATAATTTTGAATGCAATATTTAAGCTGCTTGTAACTGAATTCTTTACGATGCATGAAACCTTACGTACATACCGTTTTTGAGCCTTCGGCGAAAAAACACCTTCCCTTCTTTTCATGTGTTGTGAAGAACATCTACATTTCGTAAAAACATCCGATCTTCGTAAAATCATTATGCTTCGTAAACAATAGATCACCTTTTTCATTTTAGAGTTTGACGAAGCTATACTTCTTCAATACCCGAAGATCAACATTGAATCCCCTTCTCGCGCCATTGATGCAAGATGATGTATGATGTTATGCTATGCAAAATGATGTAATGATGTTATGCTATGCAAAATGGTATTTGTGCCGAAGACACACACCCATTCCCTCAATAAAGCACACAATCTTTTTGTCGTTTATTTTTTGGCTTCACCGCTTATTTTTCGGTGTATCAGCGCTGACTTTTCGCTGTAAGCCTCCCTTAGGAGCTTCTTCGCCTTTTACTTCAGCGGAATCAGCGTTTATTTTTCGCTGTAAGCCTCCCTTAGGAGCTTCTTCGCCTTTTACTTCAGCGGTATTCGCGTTGACTTTTCGCGCTTCGCCTTTTACTTCGGCGGAATCAGCGTTTATTTTTCGCTGTAAGCTCTGCATTCCCTTTGGAATGACTTTTGAGCAGAAAACTTACACTGCGCTCTCTTAGGAACGACTTTTTGTTGCTTCGGGAGACTTACACTGCGTTCCTTAGAACGACTTTCTATTGCTTCGGCAAAACTTGTAATGTGATTATGAACCCCGCTCCCTTTTGAGAGCAACTTTCGTGCTTCGCCAATTTTTTGGATTTCATGAGTCTGTAAAAGAGATATATTTCCACTATGACCAAAACGAAGCTATTACAAGGAATTGAAAACGACAGGAAAAAATTTAAGCCTTTAACGATTGTTCTCTATTAAAAAAGAAAAATGATAACGAATGCCAGAACTATTTCAGAGGTAGGATATCTTCTAGTAGATGTGCTTCGATTCTGGCACAGTACTGTTGACTGTGCGAGCTTCGGACTCCTCTCTGAAGTCTTGTTGCTAATGAATGTGATGGCTCCCTTCTAGCTGCTGGCCTCGTTGGAATGGTGGTGGGGGTGGGGGCTGTTGCCAAGATGCCTGAGGTTGGCTTGCCGAAGCAACAGAGGCTGCAGGATGGTTACCCACGTACTCTGGAATGTACAGCGAGTGATATGAAGCAGTATGCATGACTTGCTTCGGCTGGCTCTGTTGGGCTGCAGCTTCTGCTATCTCTTTCTGTTTCTGGATGGTAACGTGGCACATCCTGGTAGTGTGGCCCTTGTCCTCTCCGCAGAATAGACAATAAATTTTCCTGGGCTGATCCCCAAACCTTCCTCCGAAGCCCCTGGTGCCTCTGCCCCTTGGAGCTGGGGGCCGAGGATAGCTCTGTTGCTGCCCCGAATCCTGGGAAGAATATTGCGGCCTCTGCTGTTGACTTCCCCTGTTGTCATTCTGAGTGGAATGAATTGATCTGACGTGCCTAGGGTGGATTGTCACACCCGGATTTCGGGGCACCAAGACCCGGGCGCGAACCTAAACACCAGGTATGCTGGGACCAAGTCTCACACATATGATGTATAGTGGCACAGGATCGAATGTCACATCTTTACTATATAACAGGAGTTCTGTACAAAATAAATAATTACATTATAAGGAGACAACGGTCCAGCAACCCAAAGTTGACTGGGAGACGACGGCCTAGACCTCTCACGAACACATCACGGCATCCTTCAAGCGCCTCATCCTTCGGTACCTGTTCTTGACCTGTGGGGTGTGTGAGACAGCAAGAGTGAGCTCACATACGTTCATCGCTCAACAAGTTGTGGGGAATAATGTGCATGAACTCGCCAAAGGTGGGAGCTCACGTGAAGTGTAAGGCTTACCAAAGAAGATGGTTAGAGCTGAGCATTGCTTTTAAAGTTGATCAAAATTTTATTAGCAGTTACTAAGTATAAGTAAATACCAAACCCAATTAAGTAATAGAACAAAAGTAACAACTTCACCTGCGATGCAATGCATATGACAAATTGAGTTTAAGTTCCATAATTTAATCATGTGAGGGTCCGAGCTGCTCATGACCGTGAGCACGGCTAGTATACTAGTTTTACACTCTGCAGAGGTTGCGCATCTTTACCCACAAGTCGTGTATCCCATGTCGCCAGGGTTTTCAAGGCCCTTAGACACTTCCGAGGTGAATGGCTAGGGATCCACTACGAGGCCTTTACAAAGTTCCACTAGCTTCCGAAAACCCGCTACAGTTTATAGGAAGTTCCAATGCAGGAATCCCTTGCAGGACCGCCATCGCAGCAAAATCCTCCCGAGGGCCTCCCTACACTGACCACTCCCCTACTGCCCTTGCCCCTTTCGGGTAAGGTAGTCTTCCACTAGCTTTCCTAATTAATCAGCCAAGGGGTCCCATTCCTCCCTTGTGGTAGCACTGTTTTCCCGGGTGGTCGCTCCATGTTCCAATTAACATAATGATCTTATCATGAACAGTAATAATAAACATATAATAAAAGTGTGATCATGAATAATATACCTTCATACCCAAAACCACATAAAGCACTAGCAAGTACTACCCAAAAAGTTCAGTGGTAAACAAGGTATAAAGATAGACAAACTAGGGTAACCTATTGGGTCCCATCAAAATTAACCTATGCAGATCATTATGATTATTTAGAACATGAGTGGGTAAAAAGAAGTGATCAAGGGCACAACTTGCCTGAGACTTGAGATTCCAGGTACCAGGATGATCTTCAGATGACTCGTGACCTCACTGCTAGTCGTAGCAATTCAAACAAACATGGTATAGGCAAAATTAACATTACACCAAACATAAGAACAAAATACACATTATTAATATACATATTAAAATAAGATCATAGGAACAGGAATCATTAATTTTGGAGTTATAGATTTTAAGTTATGAATTTTCAAAGGTTTTATGTGTTTAAAATGGATTAAGTGAGAGATTAAATTTCTAATTATTTTCATGACAAAACAGGGGCTCTAGGTGGTAGAGAATAAAATTATAAAATTTTAGAAAGTGGAATGGATTAATTTGGACTAAAAATGGATTTTCTATGATTTAAACAAGTTCTAGTAATTATTTTCATATTAAAAATCCATTTTCTATTTCATTTATTCAAATTAAATGGGTTCTGGACTGGGCCTCAATTCCTGGAAAGTCCAGGGGTCTCGGGGAAAGATTTCCAAGACACAGCGCATAGTGACTAAAGGACGGCGGGTTGATTTCACAAAACCCCGAGGGCTCTTACGCAAAACGTGCAAGCCGAAGGGGTATCGGATGGGCTGAGCCGTCCGATCAGAAACGGAGGGCTCAGATTAGATCTGGGTTCCCGTGAACCGGTATGCACTGCTATGCGTCGGATTGGAAATCAACGGCGTAGATTTAAATACCCCGGATCCGCCCAGATCCGTCCGATTGGATCCGACGGCCCGAACGACTGCGGCGAAGGGGTACACGCCATTCTTAATCCTGACCGCCCGTGCACGATCCTACGGTCGCGACGTGTTATCTTCTCCCCCCCCCAACAGAACCACCCATGGCGGTGGCGCGAACACCACCCCCACGGCGGAGCACACCGGCGAAACGCGCAATCCGATGCCCGAACGCTCCTAACCTAAAATTGGCCGGTGCAAAACCTAGAGGGGATGATGGCGAACTCGATTAGCGTACGTACCGCAGATGGAGGGCAACGGAGGGAGCTGGCCACGGAGAGGAGCGGACCCGCGGCGGTGCTCGAACGACGGCGAGCAATTCGAGTCACCCCAAGGCCACCCGGTTCAAATTGAAGGCGCGGACAGCTTCACAGGTCCCTGGCGAACGCCCAGGACGAGGCAATCGAAGCGGAGGGGCAACGGCGGCGCGGTTCAACGGCGGCGGCACTCACGACGCAGTGCGCAGCTCTCTCTCTCTATTCCTCGACGCTCGATGGCTGATGGGCAAGCGAGGTGCTCCGGTTTTATACCCCAAAGCCATGGAAAGCGGAGTCCGAAGGGGAGGAAGGTTGTTACGCCCGCCCAAGGTCTCCGATTTGTTTTGGCGGAGCACGGAATTCAAATCCCGCCGAGAGCTCCGCGGTCTGTTTAGGGGGTTGTTACGAGGTAGGAGAAGAGTCTTCGGTGCGGGGCCCACATAAAGCGGCAGTAGCGAAGCTGAAGCGCGAATCCGGGAGCGGGAGATCACCGGCGGTGAGTTCGCGTGCTTCGGTTATGAGGTTGGGGATGACTCCGACGCGTGGGACCCACCGGACAGCGATACGGGAGAAGGGACGAGTGCGCGGCAGCGGCTGACGACTGGGCCCGCCCTGTCGGCGCAAAGGAGAGGGCGGACAGCGCGCGCGGGAGGCGAGTTTGGGCCGCGCGACGGAGAACAGTAGATGGGCCAAAATCCAGGTTGGCAGCCCAGGTAAGGTTTTAGTCTTTTTCTTTTTATTTTCTATTTTCTTTTCTCCATTTTCAAATCCAATTTGAGTTCAAGTTTAAATTCAAACTTTGTGAATAACTTGTCCTCAGTTTGAAAGGTATAATTTAATAATATAAGTGTGAAGGATATTTATTCTGATTTTTATTTTATTTTATGTAGTATTTTTCTTAGTTCTTCCCTTCTCCTTTATTTTCTATTTTCTATTCCAAATTCAAATTTATACTTCTATTTTAGTTTTCAGATTTTTCAAATGTATCAATTGAAACCCAAAGGTGAATATAAACCATACTATTTTAATTTTACTAATTTAAGCTTTATTCTCCTTGTTATTTATTTCATGGGATGTATAAATGGTTTCCTTTAAAAGAAAAATCCTTTTCTCATCATTTTTCTTATTTCCTAATTTCCAAAGCATTATGATACTTTGCTCAGATTTCTTCTACCAATCCCAAATTCAGAATTTGGGTGTTACATGGATCCTCCCTCTGAAGCCCCTGGCCATTTCGGAGAACCTGTAAGCTTCCTCCCTTCTCTGTCGAAAATCATTGTCAGCACGGATGTACTCATCCATTTTCTGAAGCAGTTTCTCCAGGGTTTGAGGAGGTTTCCTGGCGAAGTACTGGGCTGAAGGTCCTGGCCGAAGCCCCTTAATCATGGCCTCAATGACAATTTCATTGGGCACTGTTGGCGATTGTGCCCTCAGACGCAAGAACCTTCGGACATACGCCTGGAGGTATTCCTCTTGGTCTTGCGTGCACTGGAACAAGGCTTGAGCGGTAACCGGCTTCGTCTGAAATCCTTGAAAACTGGTGATCAGCATGTCCTTCAGCTTCTGCCATGATGTGATTGTTCCTGGCCGAAGAGAGGAGTACCAAGTTTGTGCAACATTTTTGACTGCCATGACGAAGGATTTTGCCATGACAGCAGTGTTGCCACCATACGAAGATATAGTTGCTTCGTAGCTCATCAGAAACTGCTTCGGATCTGAGTGTCCATCATACATGGGAGCTGGGGTGGCTTGTAAGACGGGGGCCAGGGCGTAGCCTGCAGTTCTGCTGACAGAGGAGAAGCATCATCAAAAGCAAAATTTCCATGATGGAAATCCTCATACCAGTCATCCTCGTTGAAGAAGCCCTCTTGGTGCAATTCTCTGTGGTATGGCCTTCGATTTTGCTCATCTTGAGCAAGGTGACGCACTTCTTCGGTAGCTTCGTTGATCTGCCTTTGCAGGTCAGCTAACCGAGCCATCTTCTCCTTCTTCTTCTAGACCTGCTGATGAAGCATCTCCATATTCCTGATTTCCTGGTCCAACTCATCCTCTTGTGGTGTTGAACTAGTGGCCTTCCTCTTCTGGCTTCGGGCTTCCCAAAGAGAAAAGGTCTCCTGGTTCGGGTCCAGCGGCTGCAGAACGGCAGCCCCTGTTGCCGAAGCTTTCTTTGGTGGCATGACGAAGGTTGATGCTTGCTGAAGGTGGTCGAAAAAGGGTTCACCGAAGGTGGGCGCCAATGTTGGGGACTTGTTCTCAAGTGCTATGAGGTAAGAACAAGGCAACAGAGAAAACGTTAAAAGCTAAAGCCCTTCGTCCTTCGAAGCATTATTTCCCTTAGGATATAATGATTTTCGGACGAAGGTAATGAAGGACATACCTTCGTCAACATAACATATAAGGATGAAGAAAGAATCATATAAAGCATAATATAAGCGGTCATATATTATCATTATCTTATTTTTATTTTATTGCCATGGAAAAATAGAAACAATATCAAATTACAAGTGTACCTTCGACTTGAAAGAAGGTAAAAGTACCAGCGTGACGCAAGGATCAATGCCAAGTCAACGTGAACAGTACGGAGTTACTGTTCATCTATTTATAGGCACGGGACGCAGCCCATGTAAAATTACACTCATGCCCTTTACATTTGCTAATAACTCTATAGTAGTCCATCGAGGTCTAAATAGCCTTTTCATCTTTAAGTCGGTTTCCCTTTTCTGCTATCGTGTCGAAGCTCTCCTGCGCACAGCTTTGGCTTCGCGCTATCCTTCGTACTCCTTCTCGTGCTTCTTCTCGCTGTGGTTTCAACTTAAGTCCGAAGGTACCTGTTCATGCATTATACTTCTAGAAACATTGTTAAATCATGTTTTTGAGGACCTTCGGAAGCCGAAGGCCCCCAACAGTCACACCCGGTTTTAGAAGGCAAACCGAATGCGAACCATGTACGTACCAGGATCAACAATTCACGTACACAACAGTTACATAACTGGACATCATCACACAGTGCTCAAATAATAACATAAAAGAAGGTATAATAGTCGATTACATCATGATGTCCGAGACATCCACATGGTCTTTAACAATTATCAAAGTGCGGAAAAGAAACGTAGATACACACGGCCTTCACAGGCAGCCGACTGTGGGTTTGCCGCTAACCCACACCTAGAACTCATCGTACTCTTGGAACTCCTGGAAGTCCTCCTCCACGACTTCATCTTCTCCTGAGCAGTGGTTGCAACGTGGACAACCTGAGGGGTTTGGTGTGTAAAGCAAGGGTGAGTACACATCAACATACTTAGCAATATGTCCCGTTTGGCTGTAGTGGACTAGCTTTATGTGGGGTCAAGTCAAGCAATTGCTTTTAGTTGGTCAAGTTATTATTACTAGTAGAAAGCCAGGTTTTAGCATTAACCCAAGTTGTTAACCCAATGTACCCTTTCCAAACGGAAAGGATACCACTTACCATTACCATAGTCATAACCAAAACCATCATCCTCATCACCACCTGTAAACCAAACATCTCTGATCAAAGTATCTCTAATCAATGGAGCTCCCTTGGCCGCTCATAACCGTGAGCACAACTGATATATTAGTTTCATAACACTCTATAGAGGTTGCGCACTTTACCCACAAGTCATGATTCCCTCTTGCCTCGGGCCGATCAAACCCTTAAACACTACCAAGGTGAATAGGCAGGGTTTCACTACGTAGCCTTTACAAAGATTTCCTGAGGCTGTAGTCACCCGTTAGGTTTCCTAAATATACCGCACTCCTCTCCAAGGGGGCAAACCACCCTTGCGGAGCGAGCCACATATACCGAACCCCATTGACGGCACGATGGCGAAGCGAACTACACCTCAGTTCCTCTAATTATTCAGCTAAGGGCATCTCATTCCACCCTCATGGTTGCACTGTTTTCCCGGGCGGTCATCCAACGAACCAGTCCTTATAGAGAGGCACTCGAGAAACAGCTCGAGTCCCCTTAAATGCCACAAGTATATCATCATAATCAAAAGGGAAAACAACGTATCGTAGATAATCTCATCATGTTCATTGATTAATGTGAAGCACTAGCATATAGCTAAAGCAGAATAACCCAACCAAAATAGGTAAACAAGGACAAGATGGACAAAAGCTAGTCAATCCTTAGGTATAAACTGTGTGAATGCGGGAAGTGAATTATAAGCATGAGTAGGACATAGATGGGTCAAGGGACACTTGCCTTCACCAACTGACTACTGCTCAGGGTCTTCACCTGCAACTCCTTTGGACTCTATCAACTAACCGTTATCTATACGAGTTCAAACATACATTCCACAAAATTAATATAAAAGAATAGTACACCATGCAATAAAATATCATAAATAAACAAACGCTCGGTGCAGGACTCACACCTACGACTAAGCGAGAAAGAGAGAGTAACGGTCGAGGCTACGGTCGAAGAGCTATCACGTTACGCGATTATAAATTAAAGTAGTCGTCTAAACAGAATGGTATTAATTTGGCCATCGCGCTATACATAGGATAAAATCATGTTCCATGTTAAATTATTATAAACAGACCAAAGTAAATTTAAAAAGGATTGTCGCGCGGTGAAGCGCGCGACATAACACTTAGACTGAATTTAGAATAAAATGACTCGTCGCGCGACGGAGTGCGCCACGAAACACTTGAACTAATTATGAAAATAACGTCAAGCATCATGCGATGAAGTGCACGATGGCATACGTCATCTAAACTGAATTTAAAACAAAATGTCGCGCGACTGGACGCGTGACGCCACACATTAAATAATCTAAAATTAAAATAGATCGTCGAGTGACGAAGGGCGCGACGCAGCACATTAATAGAATCTAAAATCAAACTAATTCGCCGAGCGACGAAGCGCACGATGCAGCACGTTAATTAAATAAAGTTTAAAATCAATTAAAACCGAAAATCAATCAGCACACGCATGGGGCTGCGCGCGTGGGAACACGTAGCGCGTGCCGGGGGCGCGCGAGGCCACGCTGGGGGTAGGGCGGGCGCCACCGGGGAGGGGGCCGAGCAGCGGGCCATCGCTGGGGGGCCGGGCAGGGGCACGCGGGCACCGCGCAAGGGCCGCGTCGAGGCCGAGCAGGGGCGCCGCCGGGGGGCTGGGCAAGGGCGCGCGGGGGGCCACGCAGGGGCGCGCCGAGGCGGAGGAGCAGGGGCGCGCGGGGGGCCGCGCAGGGGCCGCCGCCGGGGGCCGGGCAGGGGGCCACGCAGGGGCCGGGGGGAGCGCCACCGAGGGGCCGAGTAGGGACGCGCCGGGGCGAGGGAGCAGGGGCGCGCGTGGGGCCAGGCACGGGGCTACCGGGGGCCGAGCAGGGGCACCGCCGGGAGCCGCGCAGGAGTGCACGTGGGGGGCGCGAAGGGGCGTCGCCAGGGAGCCGGGGAGGGGCACACATGAGGGGTCGCGCGGGGAGCCGCCAGGGGCCGCACAGGTGGCGCGAGCAGGGAAAGAAGGAAGGGGAGGGGGAGGGAGGGAGAGGGGAGGGGGGCTCACCTCGGGGATCTAAATCCAGCGATAACTGTCACCAAATCCTAGGGCACAATGGGGAAGAGAGAGAGGGAGTTGTGCGCGGGAAAAAATTGAATGGGGGGAGAGAGATACACGGGGGGTGGCACATTGGGAGGGGTAGGGGCGCTAGGGGCGCGCGGGCCAGGGCTGGGCCGAGCTGGGCCAGGCCAGGTCGAGCCAAGCTGTAGGATCTAGGACACCGGCTAGAGGGGGGTAAATAGACGGTTATGACTAAAATAAAAAACATTAGGTAAATTTAATCAATATAACAAGAGGAATAAATTCTCTAGTGACAACAAGTAAACAATGTGTGAGAATCAACTACGGTGATTGAATACTTGAGGAACAATATGCAAAACACTAATCACTTGCAAGGCAATAAGTAATGCAAGAAAGTAAAGACACCGAATTTTATCCCGTGGTATCGGTGATTTGCCGATCACCCCTAATCCACGTTGAGGTGGACTTCAAGCTCTCACTTGCTTCTCTATCAAGACACAGCTTGATCTTTGAGCCAAGTGGACAAGAAATCACTCAATACCTCGATTCCACTAATGTCACCTTTGCCGCTCCGGCGAGGTAGGCGTGAACCCCACACAATCAACACCGCGGCTTCTCCACAATCTTCTTGGAGAGCTCGACGGAGACAATCACTCGAGCCGTCTAGGAGGCGGCAACCTCCAAGAGTAACAAGCCAATGACGCTTGCTCGGTGTACCACCTAGTGCCTCAAGAATCACCGAATGATGCAAATGCACTAGGAACCCTCAATTTCTCACTAGAATGCAATCTCAAGCAAAGAGTGTGAGAGAGTGAGTTGAAAGATCACAAATGAGCTCAAAGTGTGCAAGGAATAGCCAAGAGAGTTCTCTCACACGAGCTACCCTTCTATTTATAGCCCCCCATCAAATTCCAACCGTTATGTACAAAAAGCACCAGTTCTGCGCATACGCGGACGGTCCACGCCCTAGGGCCAGACGGTCCGCCGTACATATAACGGCTATAATTTCCGTTTGAAAACTGTCAGAGCTGTCAGAAAAGGTGGCCCCGGACAGTCCGCCCCTCAAGGCCGGACCGTCCGCGACCTGGCAACTTGAGGCACCCGGACCTCTGACCAAGAACGGTTAACACGGGCGGACCGTCCGCCTATAAGGCCGGACGGTCCGAGACCTGAGACAGTACTGTCCGGACTAGTCCCCCGGATAGTCCGTAGTACAAATCTACAAAATCACACAGTCCCTGTCCAAAACGTGTTTGACACTTGCGGACTGTCCGCCCAACACAGCCGGACGGTCCGCGCTATAATTCAGGGACTGGCCTGAAACTAGCCTTCTCTGGTCATGACTGCGGACGGTCCGGCCCTAAGGCCCGAATGGTCCACAGTGCAAAGGAACAAGATGGCTCCCGAAGTGGTCAGACTTCGGACCCTGCTGGTGGATCGCGGACGGTCCGCCCGCAAGGCCCGGACGGTCCACGCATCCAAGACTTTGCATTTTTCAAACTCGCTTTTGAAAGAAGTTTTAACTCAAGAAATTTGAAGCGTTGTTAGTCCTCATGCAAATGCAACTATTTGATGCTCTATGAGGCACTAAGTTTTACACAGATCAAAGTCATTGACCCCTCTTAATAGTACGGCTATCTTGCCTACTAATCCGGTCAGGTATCTTCTCTAAACTCCTCAAGACCAGCAAAAACGAAACCTATATTATACCTTTGCCTTCATTTGATCCACAACCAATGCTTATGATACTCCAATATTTCCTGTTCTATGTGGTCCAACCCTGCATTCTTATTTCTCCAAGAATCGTTAGTCCACAAGCAGTTGTCATTAATTACCAAAAATCACCAAAGGGGCCTAGATGATTCACAATCTCCCCCTTTTTGGTAATTGATGACAACACTACATAATATATTAAAGAGAAGTTTAGTTTTTCCAAATCTCCCTCATACCTTAGGTATAAGATAGATTTTGGAGATGAGTTTCATAGGACTTATCTTGATTTGAAGTTCTGTACGAGAGATAGATAAATCCCAATAAAAACTCAGTATGTAAGAAAGGCTCCCCCTAAGTGTGTGCCGGATTATTTGAAGCTGAAGATATAACACACATAATATATCGGAGTTTTGATGGAGACTTTCCTACAATCATGGTTATCGAGGCATATAAGAGATGATATGTAGAGTAAGCACAGCAATTATAATCACTCCTCGATTAACCACACACAGAGTAATTTGAACTAAACATGGTTCAACCCATAGAATATTACAGATAATTGTCCACAGACATAAGACATAGAGTTAATAGTTCAAGCCAGTTCCAAATGCATAAGACATAAACTGATGCATGCGACATAAAAAGGTAAATATGCATATGCACGGTCTCAATGTCCACATAGACCAACAACTCCCCCTAAATGTGACACCTGACAACTTCTCTTCTTCTCTTCTCATCACTTCTCTCCCCCTTTGGCATCAATTGCCACAAAGGAGAGGCCTCACTGATCACTGGGCGGAGGATGCATGTTGTAGTAGTGAGTGCTGAATGTGTCAAAAAGAGAGGAGAACTGGCCAAAATCTTGCTGGAGTTGTTGCTGCCTCTGACTGATATCATGCATGCTGTCATTAGTAGAAAGATTATCAAATTGGCTGGAGAGAGCGCCCATGTTATCTTGAAAACTCTGCTGCATATTATTCAGCCTGGTCATGATAGGATCAGTGACATTAGTGTGAATGTGATCACGAAACTCAGAAAACTCAGAGTTGAGCGCATCCCAGTTACTGTCAAAGCGAGATTGCATGTCATCTAGGCGGTGATCCATATGTGTCATCATGCCCTCAAAGCGTGTATTAATATGGGTCTCAAGCCCCTGCTGCATATTGTGAAAATATGGATCAAAGTAGCCTGGACCAGGCTGCCAATACTGTTGAGGCTGAGGAGGAGGTGGAGGAGGAGGCATATGCTCGGCCTCAACATCAGGAGCTGCTCCTGCATCATAGCCAGGATCTTCCTCATCATCTGGGAAGGGAGTGAGTGGCCTGGTGAGAAACCCTATTTCATTTTTAAAGGGTCTGAACGGAGTGTGAACAATCTCGCAGGGCCCCTCAAATCTTGTCTTGGCTTTGATGAGAGCCATAATATAAGGAGCATATGCTAAATTCTGATTCTTGTCCATTTTCAAATCATTGAGTTGTCTCATCATGAAAAGAACAATATTCATTACCTCACCATTCATGATGTGGTGGATAATATTCCAGAATTTGTCTCGTATTTTGCTCTTATCCCCACTCTTGGGAAGAATAGTGACTTTGGCAATCTTGTTGATCACAGCAGGATGATGCCTGAGTCCTACTGTCTCTCCAAACCTCCTGGGTATTCCCAGCCTTGCGGGCTCATAGAATTGCACAAAGTCCTCAAAATTATCCTCAGTGTAGAGATCCAGCCCAGCAGAAATGATGCCGTAATCCAGACTGTTAGCAGTAGCAAAGTCAGCAAAAGATGCAGAATATCTCTTGAATCCAGTCATCCAAGTGATGGATTCCTCTTCTATATCAATCTCTGAGGTGGCCAGGAATTGCTTGACAGCCATTTCACTGAAGTCTGTTCTTTGCCCCATAAACTGGTACAGACCACACGTCTCAAATTTAGGAATCAGATCCTTCATGACTGATTGTCCCAGCATGAAAGACCAATCAATCACTTGATGTTTATGAAAGTTTGTATCAACCAAGGTGCCCCAAAAAACATCAAACTGGAGCTGAGTGTGGAAAAATTGGATATTGGTGTTAGATGGCAGAGTGTATTGGTTCACAGTCCGCCTTGAGCAGTACTCAGCCATAGAAAACCTCCGCTTTGGAAATGTCCATCCTGTGGTGTCAATTGCATAGTCGGGATGAATATGAGGAAAGTCTTCTGTGTCCATAGATTCAATGCCCCCAGCTGAGGATTGGGCCTCTAAATCAATGGTTGGTGTATAGTCAGCATCATCTCCACGAGGGCGATTTGATTTGAAGCGACCTGCAAGCTTCTTGCGGAGACCACCTAAGCCACTGCAATAAATGTGACAGACATCCATAGATGAGTAGTTGATACCAATCATCACAATAGAAGGAATAGAACTGCATTGCTCTGCCAGGGTCCGGACGGTCCGCGTTAGGGGGCCGGACTGTCCACGCCAGAGGTCCGGACGGTCCGCGACCGACCAGGGGCGATTCTCTAGAACCCTAGCCGTCACAACCGTTGAATTGATGATTTTGCAGAGAATATCCATCCAAATGAGTTCAAAATTTTGCACAGTATTCATAGTGAGTAGTACTAACAGTCCCACCAATCAGATTTGTAAAACTACCGCTCAAATCTAGATCAGAGAGAAAATCCGAAGAATCCCAAAAGTGAAGAGATTTGACGACATCCATAAGATTATGAAATACCGTGAGGACGACATGTTGGTTGAGCTTCTCACAAGCTGTCGGACTGTCCGTGCGCAACGTCACGTCTCCGTCCGCGCACAATCGACAAAGGAGACTATTTGGCGAGAGGAGAGCAAGAGAGAAGTGACAAAGAACACAAATAACAAGTCTGCGGCCTCTGCCCGACTCTACTGCATGTCGCGGACGGTCCGCGCAGGGGCTATGGACGGTCCGCGGCCTGATGAGTTCAAACGGTCTGCATTGCTGATCGGACTGTCCAGTTCCTGATGCTCCGGACGGTCTGCGGCCTAATACTCAGTTTTCCAATGTCTGTCCACTTTCTGATTTTGAATTTCAAATCCGAATTGGTGCTCATATATGGACATTTCGACCAATCCAAGGGTTAGTATGCATGCATATACATATTATGTAATTGAGTAATGCAAATTTTTTATATTAAACTGCCTAGATCAATCTAAAATGAAAAATGCATCAAAAATACCAAATACTTAGCATAGAGAGCATATTTAGAACCGAAATGCAACACTACACATGCGTGATCAACTTCAAGCCACATTTGAGAGATCGATCACATTCATTTCACTTCTTAGAGAACAAAATCTTGATTCATCCAAAGGCTTTGTAAAAATGTCTACTAATTGATCATCCGTGTCAATGGAATAAATAGAGATATCTCCCTTTTCAACATGATCCTTTAAGAAGTGATGTTGTATATCAATATGCTTAGTTCTTGAGTGTTGGACCGGATTGGTAGCCAATTTTACCGCACTCTCATTATCACACATGAGAGGCACATTCTTAAAAATAATCCCTTAATCCAATAAAGTTTGTTTCATCCATAATAGTTGAGCACAACAATTTCCGGCCGATATATATTCCGCTTCGGCAGTAGAGAGAGCAACCGAATTTTGTTTTTCAGAAGACCTTGAAACAAGAGATCTACCAAGAAATTGACAACAACCGGAGGTGCTTTTTCTATCAACTTTGCACCCCGCATAGTCTGAATCCGAATATCCAATTAATTCAAATTGAGTACCTTTGGGATACCATAGACCAATATTGGGAGTATACTTCAAATATCTTAGAATTCTTTTAGCGGCCTTCAAGTGAATCTCTCTAGGTGAAGCTTGAAATCGAGCACACATGCATACACTAAACATAACATCGGGCCTAGATGCGGTAATATAAAGCAAACTACCAATTATTGAACGATAAAGTTTTTGATCAACCATAGTACCTCCTTCATCTAAGTCTAGATGACCATTTGTTGCCATTGGAGTCTTGATAGGCTTTGCATTTTCCAAACCAAACTTCTTGAGCATGTCCTTCAAATATTTTGATTGACTTATAAAAATTCCATCTTTCAATTGTTTGATTTGAAGGCCAAGGAAGAAGCTCAATTCTCCTATCATAGACATTTCAAATTCTTTTGACATCATTTTTCCGAATTCCTCACAAAATAATTCATTAGTAGATCCAAAAATAATATCATCAACATAGATTTGACAAACAAATAGGTCTTTGCCAATTCTTTTAGTGAATAGAGTACTGTCAACCTTCCCAATTTTGAAGTCTTTGGAAAGCAAGAAATCCCTAAGCCTTTCATACCAAGCGCGTGGAGCTTGCTTAAGCCCATAGAGAGCTTTAGAAAGCTTGAACACATGGTTAGGTCTTTTGGGGTCCTCAAAACCGGGAGGTTGTTCAACATACACTAGTTCACTAATCTTACCATTTAGAAAAGCACTCTTTACATCCATTTGGTAGAGCTTGATATTATGTGCACAAGCACAAGCAAGGAGAATTCGGATTGCTTCTAATCTTGCTACGGGAGCAAAAGTCTCCCCAAAATCCAATCCCTCAATTTGAGTATATCCTTGTGCAACTAATCTTGCCTTGTTTCTTACTACCACACCATCTTCATTGTGCTTGTTGCGAAACACCCATTTTGTGCCAATAACATTGTGGTTCTTTGGTCTCTCAACAAGCTCCCAAACTTCATTTCGAGCGAAGTTATTTAATTCTTCGTGCATTGCATTCACCCAATCAACATCAAGTAGAGCTTCATCTACACGGTTAGGTTCCATACAAGATACAAAAGAGAAATGTTCACAAAATGAAGCTATGCGAGAGCGAGTTTGAACACCCTTACTAATATCACCCACAATTTGATCAACCGGGTGATCCTTCATAATGGAATGATGAATTTTTGATACCGTTTGATAATTGCTAGTTGAAGCATTAGAAGGAACCGAATGTCTTGAAGTACCTTGACCATGAGTATCCATAGTTTCATCATTTTGTTGGCTTTGGTGATCTTCCTCATTTAGAGTTGAAGATGAAGGAATGACAACCACACTATTTTCATCATCATCTTCCTTTGGCTTTATTTCACCAATGGCCATTGTTTTCATTGCATTTATCAATTGAGTTCCACCAACATCATCAAGATTATCACTCTCATCTTGAGACCCATTTGTTTCATCGAATTCAACATCATATGCTTCTTCAATAATACCATGAGTTTTGTTGAAGACTCTATAAGCTTTACTATTTGATGAATATCCAAGAAGAAAACCCTCATCACATTTCTTCTCAAATTTAGAAAGCCGGCTTCCCTTTCTTAAAATATAACATTTGCAATCGAATACCCTAAAATATGAGATATTTGGCTTTCTACCAATGAGCAATTCATATGGAGTTTTCTTCAAAAGCTTGTGACAATATAGTCTATTTGATGAATGACAAGCGGTATTTATTGCCTCGGCCCAATAAGAATCTGATATATTATATTCCGCTAACATAGACCTAGCCATATCAATGAGAGTTCTATTCTTTCTTTCAACAATACCATTTTGTTCCGGGGTATATTTGGAAGAGAATTCATGTTTAATACCCTTGTCATCACAATATTCATTAATTCTTGCATTTTTGAATTCCGACCCATTATCACTTCTAACCTTTTTGATGTCGAAATCAAATTGATTTTGAGCCAATATAGCGAAAGACTTGAATGTTTCAAACACATTAGATTTGTCTCGAAGAAAATAATCCCAAGTAAATCTTGAATAATCATCCACAATCACAAGACAATAAGAGTTACCACCAATACTCACAAAAGATGTGGGCCCAAACAAATCCATGTGAAGTAATTCCAAAGGTCGATGAGTGGACATTTGACTTTTATTTGAATGAGTGTTTGCCACTTGCTTCCCGGCTTGACAAGAGCTACACAATTTGTTCTTCTCAAACTTCACATCTTTTAAGCCACGAACTAAGTCATGCTTGGTTAACCGATTGAGTTGCTTCATTCCAACATGACCAAGTCTTCTATGCCATAACCAACCTAGTGAAGCTTTTGAGAATAGGCAAGTTGTGAGCTTTGCCTCATTAGATGAGAAATCAACAAGATAAAGATTTTCATGTCTAAAACCTTTAAACTTAAGATTGCTACCATCAACACTAGAGATAATAACATCTTTAACCGTGAAATTGCAACAAGATCCTAAATCACATAATTGAGCTACAGAAAGTAAATTAAAATTCAAAGACTCAACCAAGAGCACATTTGATATGGAATGATCATTTGAAATAGCAATTTTACCCAAACCTCTAACCTTTCCTTTGCGATTATCTCCAAATGTGATACTATCATAATTTGAGCAATCTTCCTCACTCATTTGGGTGAACATTTTCATATCTCCGGTCATGTGTTGAGTGCATCCACTATCTAACACCCAATGATTCCCTCCCGCCTTGTAGTTCACCTTAGCATCACCCTTTGCCATGAGACAATGGGAGGATGAGAAGAGTGAGGGAGCTTCCTTGATGGCAATTCCGGCATTAAGCTTGGATGAGGTGTCCTCATCATCATCATCCGAGCTATCATCCGAGTCCCATTCAACTATGTAGGCTTTGCCATCTTTCTTCTTGTTGTAATATTTCTTTTTCTTCTTGTCACTTTCATCTTTGCCCTTCTTATTCTTGCTTGGGCAATTTATGGCAATGTGACTGGGTTCCCCACACTCAAAACACTTTCTATCATTGAAGGCATTTCTTCTTGATGTTTGACCTCTTCTAGGTTGACCTCTCTTCATCTTCATGAATTTACTAAATTTCCTACAAATAGAGCCATGTCACCATCACTCTCACTTTCATTTTCTTCATCATTACTATCTTCTTTTTCAATTGTCTTTGAGGCCTTAGCTTTGAGAGCAATTGATTCATTTTTCACCTTCTTTGCCAAACTTAAAGCATCGACTTGAGACTTCTTAAATATATCTTGAGTAAGAATTTCTCCCAATACTTCGGTTGGAGAAGTTGTAGATAGATCACTCCTTACTAACATTGTCACAATGGTCTCATATTTCTCCGGAAGTGATCTAAGGAACTTGTGAGTGAAATCCACATCCAGTACATTAAAACCAAGTCCCTTGAGTTCATTCACTATCTCATTTAACCGATTGAACATATCGGATACACTCTCATCTTCTTTCATAATAAATTGCTCAAACTTCCCTTTGCACACATATAGTTTGGCACTCTTCACAATTGTAGTTCCTTCATGAATTTCCATTAACTTAATCCAAATCTCATGAGCGGTTGTGAGATTCTTGATGCGATTGAACTCATTTATACCAAGAGCATCATAAAAGACATTCATGGCTTGATCATTTGTGAGGATATTCTCATTGTCACTAACGGATGGTTCATCTTCTTTCAACACAACAAATCCATCCCTGACAATTGGCCAAATTTTTCCACCCATTGCTCTAAGATGCATTGACATTCTTATTTTCCAATAGTCATAATTATTCCCATCAAAATGCGGTGGCTTCCCAATGTGCACATTGTTGTTACTAGCCATTTTGTCCCACTCTGGGATGATTAGATCCACAAACAATGGAGTCCTCGGCTCCGATACCACTTGTAGGATCTAGGACACCGGCTAGAGGGGGTGAATAGACGGTTATGACTAAAATAAAAAACACTAGGTAAATTTAATCAATATAACAAGAGGAATAAATTCTCTAGTGACAACAAGTAAACAATGTGTGAGAATCAACTACGGTGATTGAATACTTGAGGAACAATATGCAAAACACTAATCACTTGCAAGGCAATAAGTAATGCAAGAAAGTAAAGACACCGAATTTTATCCCGTGGTATCGGTGATTTGCCGATCACCCCTAATCCACGTTGAGGTGGACTTCAAGCTCTCACTTGCTCCTCTATCAAGACACGGCTTGATCTTTGAGCCAAGTGGACAAGAAATCACTCAATACCTCGATTCCACTAATGTCACCTTTGCTGCTCCGGCGAGGTAGGCGCGAACCCCACACAATCAACACCGCGGCTTCTCCACAATCTTCTTGGAGAGCTCGACGGAGACAATCACTCGAGTCGTCTAGGAGGCGGCAACCTCCAAGAGTAACAAGCCAATGACGCTTGCTCGGTGTACCACCTAGTGCCTCAAGAATCACCGAATGATGCAAATGCACTAGGAACCCTCAATCTCTCACTAGAATGCAATCTCAAGCAAAGAGTGTGAGAGAGTGAGTTGAAGGATCACAAATGAGCTCAAAGTGTGCAAGGAATAGCCAAGAGAGTTCTCTCACACGAGCTACCCTTCTATTTATAGCCCCCCATCAAATTCCAACCGTTATGTGCAAAAAGCACCAGTTCTGCGCATACGCGGACGGTCCGCGCCCTAGGGCCGGACGGTCCGCCGTACATATAACGGCTATAATTTCCATTTGAAAACTGTTAGAGCTGTCAGAAAAGGTGGCCCCGGACAGTCCACCCCTCAAGGTCGGACCGTTCGCGACCTGGCAACTTGAGGCACCCTGACCTCTGACCAAGAACAGTTAACACAGGCGGACCATCCGCCTATAAGACCGGACGGTCCGAGACCTGAGACAGTACTGTCCGGACTAGTCCCCCGGACAGTCCGTAGTACAAATCTACAAAATCACACAGTCTCTGTCCAAAACGTGTTTGACACTTGCGGACTGTCCGCCCAACACAGCCGGACGGTCCGCACTATAATTCAGGGACTGGTCCGAAACCAGCCTTCTCTGGTCATGACTGTGGACGGTCCGGCCCTAAGGCCCGGACGGTCCGCAGTGCAAAGGAACAAGATGGCTCCTGAAGTGGTCAGACTTCGGACCCTGCTGGTGGATCACGGACGGTCCGCCCACAAGGCCCGGACGGTCCACGCATCCAAGACTTTGCATTTTTCAAACTCGCTTTTGAAAGAATTTTTAACTCAAAAAATTTGAAGCGCTGTTAGTCCTCATGCAAATGCAACTATTTGATGCTCTATGAGGCACTAAGTTTTACACAGATCAAAGTCATTGACCTCTCTTAATAGTACGACTATCTAGCCTACTAATCCGGTCAGGTATCTTCTCTAAACTCCTCAAGACCGGCAAAAACGAAACCTATATTATACCTTTGCCTTCATTTGATCCACAACCAATGCTTATGATACTCCAATATTTCTTGTTCTATGTGGTCCAACCCTGCATTCTTATTTCTCCAAGAATCGTTAGTCCACAAGCAGTTGTCATTAATTACCAAAACATCACCAAAGGGGCCTAGATGATTCACACAAGCTAGGCTAGGCTGGGTCACGTCGCGGGACAAAATCCCATGACACACACAATCACTGATCAGAATCAAATCGCGAGACGAAATCCGAAACGAGACTAGGCAAACACGCGATTAAACACTGCATCAGACAAAAGAAATATGCTTCGGCATGATGTAACACCCGTGACAACTTAGGTTTTTGTTTACACACGATACAGACACCAGTCGCTATACCGCTTTGAAGCTGTGAAGAAGGAGCGAAACAGGAAGAGAAAAGAGAATAACGCCTGAATTTGGTGAGTATTAAAGAAGAAAAAAATTCTACCCCAAATTCAGGACGTTACAACAAGTCTCGCCAATGTCCATGGGTTGGTTGGGTGGGGATGAGGTGGCTCCTAACCTGTGCTCGTGTCGATGAGTGACTTAGATCAAGACAATTCAGCTGCTATATATGAGAAAGAGACTCTGACACCGCCATTGTTTATAGGTTTTTCTAGGAGAAAATAAAACAATTTAATCATATAGAAAAGTGGCAATTGGATAATATTTTGGAAATTCTAGATGGTACGAACCTAAAAAGCTTAAGGTAGGAGAAAAATTTGGATTGAACTATATATATTTAAAATTTATTCAACTTGTATCTTCATATTTTTTGAAAGTGGATCGAGGTGAAAAAGCTGAACCAAACGGAACAAGCAAGAGAAAGGGCTCCAAATTTCGGAGCTTTTTTTCACAGATAATCTGGCAGGAAAAAGGACATTAATAATAGTTTGAAAACTTAAACCTCCTCCGGGATTTCTAAATTTTAAGGGCTAGTTTGAGAACCTTATTTTTTCAAGTGATTTTTATTTTCCCATGGAAAATTAGTTCATTTTTATTTGGAAAAACGGTGAAAGGGAATTAGGCTTACACCTATTTCCTATAACTAATTTTGGTGGTTGAATTGCCAAACACAAATAATTGGACTAACTAGTTTGCCCAAGTTTATAAGTTCTATAGGTACCAAAGGTTCACCATAAGCCAATAAAAAGATCAAGAGAAAGGGTTCAAACAAAGGAGCAAGAGCCAACCGAAGGCACCCTGGACTGGTGCACCGGACTGTCCGGTGCACCAGGGAAGACCGACTTCAAACTCTTCACCTTCGGGAATTCTCGGAGCCGACGCGCTATAATTCACCGGACTGTCCGGTGTACACCGGACAGTGTCCGGTGCTCCAAGAGGACGCGGCTCCGAACTCGGCAGCCTCGGGAATTCGCTTCGGCTGCTCCGCTATAATTCACCGGACATGTCCGGTGTAACTGCGGAGCAACGGCTACTTCGGCGCCAACGGTCACCTGCAGGCACATTAAATGTGCGCCAGAGCACGCAGTCTGGCGCGCAGAAGTCAGGCACACGCGTCATGTCGCACCGGACACTGAACAGTGGATGTCCGGTGCGCCACAGGACATCCAGGCGGGCCCAGCGTCAGAGCTCCAACGGTCGGAACCCTAACGTTCGGGTGACGTGGCTGGCGCACCGGACTGTCCGGTGTACACCGGACTGTCCGGTGCACCATACGACAGACAGCCTCCACCCAAACGGCTAGTTTGGTGGTTGGGGCTATAAATAACCCCAACCACCCCACATTCAAGTCATCCAAGTTTTCCCACTTCAACTACTTACAAGAGCTCTAGCATTCAATTCTAGACACACCAAAGTGATCAAATCCTCTCCAAACTCCACACAACGCCCTAGTGATTAGTGAGAGAGATTTGCTTGTGTTCTTTCAAGCTCTTGCGCTTGGATTGCTTTCTTCCTTCTTTGATTCTTCATTGCGATCAAACTCACTTGTATTTGAGGCAAGAGACACCAATCTTGTGGTGGTCCTTGTGGGAACTTTGTGTTCCAAACATTTGAGAAGAGAAAGCTCACTCGGTCCGAGGGACCGTTTGAGAGAGGGAAAGGGTTGAAAGAGACCTGGTCTTTGTGACCACCTCAACGGGGAGTAGGTTTGCGAGAACCAAACCTCGGTAAAACAAATCCACGTGTCACACTCCTTATTCGCTTGCGATTTGTTTTGCACCCTCTCTCTCGGACTCATTATTATTTCTAACGCTAACCCGTCTCGTAGTTGTGTTTATATTTGTAAATTTCAGTTTCGCCCTATTCACCCCCCCTCTAGGCGACTTTCAATTGGTATCAGAGCTCGGTGCTTCATTAGAGCCTAACCGCTCGAAGTGATGTCGGGAGATCACACCAAGAGGGAGATGGAGACCGGCGACAAGCCCACTACGAGTCACGGGAGCACTTCATCGGAAGAGTCCCGCACCAAAAGGAAGGAGAAGAAGAAGGACTCCTCCAAAGGGAAGAAGTCTTCTTCACACCACAAAGAAAAGAAGGAGAAATCTTCTTCCCACAAGTCGCATCGGAAAGGCGACAAGCACAAGAGGATGAGGAAGGTGGTCTACTACGAGACCGACACTTCATCAACGTCGACCTCCGGCTCCGATGCGCCGTTTGTGACTTCTAAGCGCCAAGAGCGCAAGAAGTATAGTAAGATCCCCCTACGCTACCCCCGCATTCCTAAACATACACCTTTACTTTCCGTCCCTTTAGACAAACCACCAACGTTTGATGGTGAAGATTATGCTAGGTGGAGTGATATGATGCGATATCACCTAACCTCACTCCACAAAAGTATATGGGATGTTGTTGAGTTTGGTGTACAGGTACCATCCGTAGGAGATGAAGACTATGATACGGACGAAGTGGCCCAAATCGAGCACTTCAACTCCCAAGCCACAACCATACTCCTCGCCTCTCTAAGTAGAGAGGAATATAACAAGGTGCAAGGGTTGAAGAGTGCAAAAGAGATTTGGGACCTACTCAAGACCGCGCACGAAGGTGATGAACTCACCAAGATCACCAAGCGGGAAACGATCGAGGGGGAGCTCGGTCGCTTCCGTCTTCGCCAAGGGGAGGAGCCACAAGATATGTACAACCGGCTCAAAACCTTGGTGAACCAAGTGCGCAACCTCGGGAGCAAGAAGTGGGACGATCACGAAGTGGTTAAGGTTATTCTAAGATCTCTCATTTTCCTTAACCCCACTCAAGTTCAGTTAATTCGTGGTAATCCTAGATATACACTAATGACTCCCGAGGAAGTAATCGGGAATTTTGTGAGCTTTGAGTATATGATCAAGGGCTCGAAGAAAATCAACGAGCTAGATGATCCCTCCACATCCGCGGCACAACCGGTTGCATTTAAGGCGGCGGAGGAGAAGAAGGAGGAGTCTACACCGAGTAGACAACCAATCGACGCCTCAAAGCTCGACAATGAGGAAATGGCGCTCGTCATCAAGAGCTTCCGCCAAATCCTCAAACAAAGAAGGGGGAAGGACTACAAACCCCGCTCCAAGAAAGTGTGCTACAAATGTGGTAAGCCCGGTCATTTTATTGCAAAATGTCCTATATCTAGTGACAGGGGCGACGACAAGAAGGGAAAGAGGAGAGAAAAGAAGAGGTACTACAAGAAGAAGGGCGGCGATGCCCATGTTTGCTGGGAGTGGGACTCCGACGAGAGCTCCACCTCCGACGAGGACGCCGCCAACATCGCCGTCACCAAGGGACTCCTCTTCCCCAACGTCGGCCACAAGTGCCTCATGGCAAAGGACGGCAAAAGGAAGAAGGTCAAATCTAAATCCTCCACTAAATATGAATCTTCTAGTGATGAAAATGCTAGTGATGAGGAGGATAACTTGCGTACCCTTTTTGCCAACCTTAACATGGAACAAAAGGAAAAATTAAATGAATTAATTAGTGCTATACATGAAAAGGATGATCTTTTGGATTTCCAAGAGGACTTCCTAATTAAGGAAAACAAGAAACATGTTAAGGTTAAAAATGCTTATGCTCTAGAAATAGAAAAATGTCAAAAACTATCTAGTGAGCTAAGCACTTGCCATGACACTATTGCCAACCTTAGAAATGAAAATGCTAAATTAATTGCTAAGGTTGATTCAAATGTTTGTAATGTTTCAATTCCCAATCTTAGAAATGATAATGATGATTTGCTTGCTAAGATTAAGGAATTGAATGATTCTCTTGCTAGCCTTAGAGTAGAAAATGAAAATTTGATTGCTAAGGCTAAAGATTTTGATGTTTGCAATGTTACTATTTCCAACCTTAGAAGTGAGAATGATATATTACATGCTAAGGTTGTAGAATTAAAATCTTGCAAACCCTCTACATCTACTGTTGAGCATGTTTCTATTTGCACTAGATGTAGAGATGTTGATATTGATGCTATTCATGATCATATGGCTTTAATTAAACAACAAAATGATCATATAGCAATATTAGATGCTAAAATTGCCGAGCATAACTTAGAAAATGAAAAGTTTAAATTTGCTAGAAGTATGCTCTATAATGGGAGACGCCCTAGCATTAAGGATGGCATTGGCTTCCAAAGGGGAGACAATGTCAATCTTAGTGCCCCTCCTAAAAATTTGTCTAACTTTGTTAAGGGCAAGGCTCCCATGCCTCAGGATAACGAGGGTTACATTTTGTACCCTGCCGGTTATCCCGAGAGCAAAATTAGGAGAATTCATTCTAGGAAGTCTCACTCTGGCCCTAACCATGCTTTTATGTATAAGGGTGAGACATCTAGCTCTAGGCAACCAACCCGTGCTAAGTTGCCTAGAAAGAAAACTCCTAGTGCATCAAATGATCATGGCATTTCATTTAAGACTTTTGATGCATCTTATGTTTTGACTAACAAATCCGGCAAGGTAGTTGCCAAGTTTGTTGGGGGCAAACACAAGGGCTCCAAGACTTGTGTTTGGGTACCCAAAGTTCTTGTTTCTAATGCCAAAGGACCCAAAACCGTTTGGGTACCTAAAATCAAGAACTAAACTTGTTTTGTAGGTTTATGCATCCGGAGGCTCAAGTTGGATCATCGATAGCGGGTGCACAAACCACATGACGGGGGAGAAGAAGATGTTCTCCTCCTACGAGAAAAACCAAGATCCCCAACGAGCTATCACATTCGGGGATGGAAACCAAGGTTTGGTCAAAGGTTTGGGTAAAATAGCTATATCTCCTGACCATTCCATTTCCAATGTTTTTCTTGTAGATTCTTTAGATTACAATTTGCTTTCCGTATCTCAATTATGTCAAATGGGCTACAACTGTCTATTTACTGATGTAGGTGTCACTGTCTTTAGAAGAAGTGATGATTCAATAGCATTTAAGGGAGTGTTAGAGGGTCAGCTATACTTGGTAGATTTTGATAGAGCTGAACTCGACACTTGCTTAATTGTTAAGACTAACATGGGTTGGCTCTGGCACCGCCGACTAGCCCACGTTGGAATGAAGAATCTTCATAAGCTTCTAAAGGGAGAGCACATTTTAGGATTAACAAATGTTCATTTTGAGAAAGACAGGATTTGTAGCGCATGCCAAGCCGGGAAGCAAGTTGGCACTCATCATCCACACAAGAACATCGTGACAAGTGACAGGCCACTGGAGCTCCTACACATGGATTTATTCGGCCCGATCGCTTACATAAGCATCGGCGGGAGTAAGTACTGTCTAGTTATTGTGGATGATTATTCTCGCTTCACTTGGGTGTTCTTTTTGCAGGAAAAATCTCATACCCAAGAGACCTTAAAGGGATTCTTGAGACGAGCTCAAAATGAGTTCGGCTTAAGGATCAAGAAAATTAGAAGCGACAATGGGACGGAGTTCAAGAACTCACAAATAGAAGGCTTCCTTGAGGAGGAGGGCATCAAGCATGAGTTCTCTTCTCCCTACACGCCACAACAAAATGGTGTAGTGGAGAGGAAGAATCGAACTCTATTGGACATGGCAAGGACCATGCTTGATGAGTACAAGACACTGGATCGGTTTTGGGCCGAGGCGGTTAACACCGCCTGCTACGCCATCAACCGATTATATCTACACCGAATCCTCAAGAAGACATCCTATGAACTCCTAATCGGTAAAAAGCCCAATATTTCATATTTTAGAGTTTTTGGTAGCAAATGCTTTATTCTTATTAAAAGAGGTAGAAAATCTAAATTTGCTCCTAAGACTGTAGAAGGCTTTTTACTAGGATATGACTCTAACACAAGGGCATATAGAGACTTTAACAAGTCCTCAGGACTTGTTGAAGTTTCTTGTGACGTTGTGTTTGATGAGACTAATGGCTCTCAAGTAGAGCAAGTTGATCTTGGTGAGATAGGTGAAGAACAGGCTCCGTGCATCGCGCTAAGGAACATGTCCATTGGGGATGTGTACCCTAAGGAATCCGAAGAGCCTCCACATGCACAAGATCAACCATCCTCCTCCACGCAAGCATCTCCACCAACCCAAAATGAGGACGAGGCTCAAGTTGATAAAGAGGAAGAACACAATGATGAGCCACCTCAAGATGACGACAATGATCAAGGGGGAGATACAAATGATCAAGACAAGGAGGATGAAGAACCAAGACCGCCACACCCAAGAGTCCACCAAGCAATCCAACGAGATCACCCCGTCGACACCATCCTTGGCGACATTCATAAGGGGGTAACCACTCGATCTCGTGTTGCACATTTTTGTGAGCATTACTCTTTTGTTTCCTCTATTGAGCCACACAGGGTAGAGGAAGCACTCCAAGATTCGGATTGGGTGATGGCGATGCAAGAGGAGCTCAACAACTTCACGAGGAACGAGGTATGACATTTAGTTCCACGTCCTAATCAAAATGTTGTAGGAACCAAGTGGGTCTTCGCAACAAGCAAGATGAGCATGGTGTGGTGACAAGGAACAAAGCTCGACTTGTGGCCAAGGGATACTCTCAAGTCGAAGGTTTGGATTTTGGTGAAACCTATGCACCCGTAGCTAGGCTCGAGTCAATTCGTATATTATTAGTGTCACACCCGGTTTTAGAAGGCAAACCGAATGTGAACCATGTACGTGCCAGGATCAGTTATTCACGTACACAGCAGTTACATAACATGGACATCATCACACAATGCTCAAATAGTATTAAAAGGGAAATAATAGTCGATTACATCATACGTCTGAGACGTCCATATAGTTCTTACAATAAATCAAAGTGCGGAAAAGAAACGTAGATAACGCGGCCTTCATAGGCAGCCGACTGGGGGTTGCCGCTAACCCACGCCTAGAACTCGTCGTAGTCTTGGAACTCCTAGAAGTCTCCTTCCACAACTTCATCTTCTCCTGAGCAGTGGTTGCAATGCTGACAACCTGGGGGGGATTTGGTGTGTAGAGCAAGGGTGAGTACACATCAACATACTCAGCAAGCATCCCGTTTGGCTGTAGTGGACTAGCTTTATGTGGGGATAAGTCAAGCAGTTGCTTTTAGTTGGTCAGGTTATTACTTACTAGTAGAGAGCCAGGTTTTAACATTAACCCAAGTTATTAGCCCAATGTATCCTTTCCAAACGGAATGAATACCACTTACCGGCACCATAATCATAATCAGAACCATCAATCTCATTGCCACCTGTACCAAAATATCTCTGATCAAGTATCACTAATCTCTGGAGCTCCCTTGGCCGCTCATAACCGTGAGCACGGCTGATATATCAGTTTCATAACACTCTGCAGAGGTTGCGCACTTTACCCATAAGCCGTGATTCCCTCTCTAGCCCGGGCTTGCAAGACCCTTATTCACTCCCAAGGTGAATGGCTAGGGATTCACTACGAAGCCTTTACAAAGATTCCCCGGGGCTGTAGCCACCCGTTAGGTTTCCTAAATGTACCGCACTCCTCCCCAAGGGACAAATCAACCTTGGCAGAGCGAGCCGCATACACCGAGCCCCATTGACGGCACGACGGCTAAGCGGTCTACACCCCGGTTCCTCCAATTATTCAGCTAAGGGCGTCCCATTCCACCCTCATGGTTGCACTGTTTTCCCAGGCGGTCATCCATTGAACAGGTCCTTACGGAGAGGCACTCGAGAAACCGCTCGAGTCCCCTTAAATGCCACAAGTATGATCATAAATAAGAAGGGGAAAACAGCGTATCATAGATAATCACATCATGTTCATTGATTAGAGTTGAGCAATAGCATCAGACTAAGCAGTAATAATCCGACCCAAATAGGTAAACAAGGACATGAATAACAAAAGCTAGTCAATCCTTAGGTATAAATGTGTAAAGCGGGAGGTGAATTAAAGAATGAATAGGACAGAGATAGGTCAAAGGACACTTGCCTCCACCAACCGACTGCTGCTCAGGGGCTTCTCCTGCGAATTCCTCGGGCTCTTCGACCGGATCGTTCTCTATGCGAGCGCAAACATACATACATCCACATATTTAATACAAAAGAACAGTACACCATACAAGGGAACAAATAAAGTGAGTATGCATCAAGTATGACATTCCATATCGTATTCATTATGATTAGAAAGAAACGGGAAAGGGTCTCGCAGGGGGTTAAAGCTTATGCACTAATAATCAGTTACAATTGGTTCTTAACAAAAGAATTCTGTTATATGCACTAATGGAAACCTAGTCATTTTTAGTTGATCAACTTTGAATGAGATAAACAATTAACTACGTGAATCAACTAGCGTAACGGAATTTTAAATTGAGCTTCCTATTTCAATAGCATGAACAATGATTAGCCTACCTGAAATAAAATAACTATGATCACAGAAAGTAAAATAAAATAAAATAAAAATAAAAAAATATAAAAAAAGGGGGGGCGGTTGAACCGGCCCTAGGGCGGTTGAACCGGCCGGGGGCAGGGCGGCCGAGCTGGGCGCGGGCGCGGGCGCGGGCGGCTGAGCCGGGGCGGTTGAACCGGCCCGGGGGGCGGTTGAACCGGGGGCGCGCAGGGGGGGTCGGGCTGGCCAGGGCGGCCGAGCCGGCCAAGCGGCCAGGGGGGCGCGCGGCCAGGGCGGCCAGGCGGGCGGCCGAGCCAGGCGCGGCTGGGGCGCGGCCAGCGGCCGGCTGGGCGGCCAGCGGCCGGCTGGGGCCGAGCAGGGGGGGCGGCCGGGGCTGCCAAGGAGAGAGGAGGGGGAGGGGAGAGGGAGGGAGGAGGGAGGAGGGGGAGGGGGAGGGAGAGAGGGGGCTCACCGGAGACGGGCGGCCGAGGGCGGCGGTTGGGCCGGCTGCAGGGGACGGCGGCTAGGGCAGGGGGTAGGGGGCGGCGGCGGCTAGGGTGGGGAGGGAGAAAATGAGAAGGAGGGGAGAGAGAGAGAGAGGGAATTGGGGAAAAAGGGAGGGGGTGGGGGCGGTTGGGCCAACCAAGGCCCAAGAGGGGGCGCGCAGGGGGCGGCTGGGCCGGCCAGGGGCCCACGGCGCGGGAGAGAGAAAGGGGAAGAGGGAGAGAGAAAGAAAGAAAAAAAAAGAAAAAGATTATCTCCTTTTCGAAATCCGATCTTCCTACATGAATGCATTTGCACTTTCAAACAATCAAAGAATGCATAGCTCGGCATGGTGCATCAAACAACATAAAACAATTTAGGGTTTTTCTTTACACGGGAATTCCAAACCGAATCCCGCTAACTTTGGAAAAGATCAAGGTTGAGCGAGGGGAAAAAGAAAAGAAAAGGTAACGCCCGAATTTTGGCGAGTAAAGAAAAGAAAAAAATTCAACTGCAAAATTCGGGGCGTTACAAACCTATCCCCCTTAAAAGAATCTCGCCCTCGAGATTCAGGGCTGGCTAGCAAAGAGCTCTGGGTACTTAGCCATTAGATCATCTTCACGCTCCCAGGTTGCTTCTTCCTCAGAGTGGTGATTCCACCTGACTTTGCACATTCTGATGGTCTTCCTTCGAGTGACTCTATCTGCAATCTCAAGGATCTGAGCTGGCTTCTCAACATAGGTCAAGTCTTCCTGGACTTCCAGACCTTCCGCTGGCAACTGCTCTTCTGGCACACGCAAGCACTTCTTCAACTGAGACACATGAAAGACATCATGCACAGCAGACAAATTCTCTGGCAGGCTGAGCTGATAGGCCACTTCTCCACGCTTTGAGAGGATTTGATACGGACCAATGTAGCGGGGTGCTAGCTTGCCTTTCACTCCGAACCTTCTGACTCCTCTGATCGGTGACACTTTCAGATAGACAAAGTCTCCGACTTCAAAACTCAGCTCTCTTCTCCTTGTGTCTGCATAGCTTCGCTGCCTCGATTGCGCTATCTTCAGATTCTCTCGGACCATCTTGATGTTCTCTTCGGCTTCAAGCAGAATGTCTGGCCCAAACACTTGCTTCTCTCCAGGCTGATCCCATTGCAACGGAGTTCTACAACTCCTTCCATAGAGCGCTTGAAATGGTGACATCTTCAAACTGGCCTGGTAACTGTTGTTATAGGAAAACTCTGCATAAGGCAATCGCTTGTCCCATCCGGACTGATCTTGCAACGCACAGGCTCTCAACATGTCTTCAAGAATTTGATTGGTTCTTTCAGTCTGACCATCTGTCTGCGGGTGATAAGCTGAACTGAAATTCAGATGTGTGCCCAAAGCTTCATGCAACTGCTGCCAGAAATGAGAGGTGAACTGCGTTCCTCTGTCTGACACTATCTTCTTTGGCACACCATGAAGACAAACGATCCGAGACATGTACAACTCTGCCAATACTGCACTGTTGTAGCTGGTCTTGACAGGTATGAAGTGGGCTGACTTGGTTAAACGGTCCACTACTACCCAAATGGAATCGTAGCCGTGTAACACCCACTTTGTATTTGTTAGAGATAATACCAATAGAGAAACAATTTCTCTTTATATGAGTTTGACCTTTATGCATCATCACATGTGAGCACTACATTCAAGAACAAATAAGTAATAAAAGGATATACCATTAAAATGTATGCATCATGCTGAGTTTTATTTGGTTGTGCATTTGTGCTTAATAAGATAATAATTACTAGAAGTTGAATTAAACCCTAGATTGAAAGTTTAAGGTTTTCAAAGAAGAGAAGAAGAGGAGTGATACAAGAATATAAATGATGTAATTATACTTCTAGAAATTGGTATTTCTCATTTCACAATAAGATTTGAGAATAATTTGGCACAAGTTTGAATTCAAATTCGAAATTTAAATTTAACTTGGAAATGGAGCAAAGAAAATTGGAGCATGAAATGGAAAAGAAAAGAATAAAACGAAACTAACCTAACTGGGCCGGCTGCTACTAATTCGGCCCACCTACAAATTCCCCCACGCGGCCCGGACAGCTCTTTCACCGTGCGCAGTGTGGCTCGCTGCTGCGCGGGCCCCCTCTGTCAGCCGCTGTGCGCCACTGTGGATCTTCCCGGGGGTATCGTGCCTCCATCAACGCGGTCGTCAGCGACGCGAAATCCGCACGGTCTCAACCGCTTTGCCGCAGCTTGCGCGAGCCGCCCACCTGCACTAACCAACACCTCGCGGCCATATAAGCCTTGGCCAAGTCTTCACGTCCATCCAAGATATCAAGCTGAGCCACGCTGCAAAAAGGGCAGAGAGCCGGTGGGATTCAGAGAGAAGATAGCCACCGTCGCTGTTGTTGTCTTGCGCCTGCACTGCCGCTCCGGTCCTGATGGATGGCAGAGGCATGTCACCGGTGCGTGTAGACGGGGGCTCCTGGGTGTCCCACACGAGAACAGCCGAGGGTCGCCATCACCGTGAGAACCTAGCCGAAGAGGAGAGAGAATGAGTGAAAGCGTTCCGTGGGTCGCCTGGGTGCCCGGACCACGCGTGCGCGGGGTGCCCTCGCGTGCTCTGTGTTCGTGCGCGCCAGGCCCTTGCGATCCGTGGAGCTCGGCGCGGCTCCCTTGGCCGCGGTTCGTCGTGGTGTGCTCAACTGGGAGGAGCAGCGCCGCACCATCGGTCGATCACGTCTTCGCTACCTCGGGTGGTAAGCCTCTCTAACACAAAAAAAATGTTACCTCCGCACCTTGTAGCACCACTCGATTCCAAAGTTTGGGTCGTGAATTTGCAACGCCGGGGCTTGCCAATGGCGCCGCCGTGTGATGCATACGCGCCGCTGCTCGTGTACACATGGGGAAGAAGACGACGCGCAGGCCGTTGATTTGTTCACGGATGGCTTGGATTAGAGAAGTGTTCACCTGTTCGTCGCTTTAAGTTAGGGCCGTAGATTTTCGATCCAAGGAATACAACTCGATCTCGGGTATTTTGTATCTGAGCCGTTGATATAGGATCCAGCGGCTGGCGATGCATACCGGTTCGGGGATGAATGATCTAATCCGGGCCACTCATGCGCGATCGGGCGGCTCACGATGCCCCGTACCCCTTCGGCCTTCAATTTTTGCTAAAGAGTCCCTCGGGTTTAGGATAAATAACCCGCAGTCCGCTCGGGTGTCTCCCTGTGTCTGTAGAATATTTGCGCCTTAGCCCCTGCGGTTTGCAGATATTGAGGCCCAGTTCAGTCAACACGAAAACCAGAGAAAATGTTTATTAAATAGGTTTTTAATGGGAAAATAATTGCTAGAACTTCAATAATTCATAGAAAATCCATACTTGGTCCAAATTGATCCATTCCAGTTCCTATAATTTTTTAATTTTATCCTCTAGCACTTAGTGTCTCTGTTTTGGCATAAAAACAGTGAGAAATTTATTTATCACTTAATCTTATTTAAAGCACATAAAACCTTTGAAAATGCATAACTTAAAATCTATAACTCAGAAAATTATGATTCCTGTTCCTAGGATTTTATTTTATCGAGTAGAATATTTCTGTGTATTTTGTTTATATGTTTGGTGTAATGTTAATTTCTCTATATGCACTGTGCTTGTTTGTATTGTGGCGAGTAGAAGAGCCCGTTGCTGAGGATCCTGGTGTGCAGCAGGTTGAAGTAGCTGAGCAGGAGCTCATTGAAGGCAAGTTGTGCCCTTGACCACTTTGTACCCAATAATGTTCTTTAATATCACATACTCATGCATAGGTTAATCTTGATGGGACCCAATAGGTCACCCTAGATTTGTTTATCTCATTACCTTGTTTACCCCTGAATCACTTGGGTAGTTTGCTATTGCTTTATATGGTTTTGGGATAATCATTTATTACCTCTATGTTCCAATTCTTGTTGTTATTCTGTTTATGTTCATGTTGATGTCATTAATGTTAATTGGAACATAGAGCTTAACTTGAGAACCACGTGCCACCACAAGGGTGGAATGGGACGCCCTTGGCTGACTAATTAGGAAAGCTAGTGGAAGACTACCTTACCCGAAAGGGGCAAGGGCAGTAGGGGAGAGGTCAGTGCGGGGAGGTCCCTGGTTGATTTTGCTGCGATGGCGGTCAGTCAGGAACCCTTTACTGGATCTTCCCATAAACTGTAGCGGGTTTTCGGAAGCTAGTGGAACTTTGTAAAGGCCTCGTAGTGTTGCCCTGCCGTGCTTCCTAGGTAGAGGTATATGGGGAGTCGCGACCCCTTGGCAGATGGGTAACATGACTTGTGGGTAAAGGGTACAACCTCTGCAGAGTGTAAAACTGGTATACTAGCCGAGCTCACGGTCACGAGCAGCTCAGGACTCTCTGATGTTTAAATTATGGAACTTAAATTCAATTGTGTCATTTGCATTGCATGGGTTTGTTATTAATTTTGTTCTATTACTTTACTTATGGTTTGGTATTTACTTACACTTAGTAACTGCTAATAAAATTTTGACCAACTACTTAAAAGCAATGCTCAGCTTTAACCCCTGTCTTTGATTAAGCCTTACACATCACATGAACTCACACCTTTGTGAGTTTATGTCCACTGGTTCCCCACAACTTGTTGAGCTATGATCATGTGTGAGCTCACCCTTGCTGTCTCACACCCCCCCCCACAGGAGATGATCAGGTGGTTCAGGAGGAGCTGCCTAACACTGAGGAGTTCGATCTGATCTAGGTGGCGTTTCCCGGTCGACATTGGCGCCGACGATCCTTAGTTCGTTTTATCTTTATTATTTTTATTTTGTAATAAGTCTTCCGCTATGTAATAAATACTCTGATGTTAATGACATTTATCTCTATACACTCTGTTATTATATGTGTTGTCTTCTTGGCGCATGTATGAGATGCACCCGGCTTTGTTCTTTAAAACCGGGTGTTACAGAAGTGGTATCAGAGGAAATGTTGACTGTAGGACGAAACCTAGATAGAAATGGACAAAACCCTTACCTACTTATCTCATTCTGATTCATTCTACACTCCCCTTACTCTGATTCTTTCTACACTTATCTTGATCCTGTCTCACCTTCTACTGTTCTACTCTGATCATTCTTACCTTTTCTACTCTGAGACAAGATGGATTTCAAACCTTGGAATCCCTACCCCTATGACATTTTTAAGAGATAGAGGCCTAAGACCAAATTAAAACTATTTTCTTTATTAAAAATGTTGGTTGATTGTTCTGATGATCAATGCCTGATTTGCTTCTTTGATTGATTGAGATATTATATATGGACATTTTAGCATGTACCACTATAAGGTACTGTATTAGCTTTAGTAGGTGACACACTAATCTACTTAGCTAATAAGTCCCCCGCAGTAACATTCCTCATAATTACTCGCCTTGTCTACAATTCTTTCTTTCTTACCCTGTATTTCTAACCCAGATGGACTACCCCTATAGTGTTAGAAGAGAGCACTATAGACGTGATCCTTGGTATGTCGTGGTTAAGAAAGGTAAAGGCAGTTTATACACTGTGCTAAAGGAACCATAGAACTCACCAGTTCCAAAGGAGAAAGATTTGAAGTTGGAATTGCAGTAACTACCGCCACCAGACTAGCGACATTCTTAGTAGATGGGAAGTTTGCTAGTGACAACATCCGTGTGGTTAAGGATTTTTCGGATGTCTTTCCAGAGGAGTTACCAGAGATGCCACCAGATATGGAAGTTGAGTTGGTCATTGATTTCTCACCTGGGACTGCTCCTAATTCTAAACAACCATACAGGATGTCCATTGAAGAACTAAAGGAACTTAAGAAACAATTAATGGAATTACAAGAGGATGGATACATTCATCCGAATTCTTCACCTTGGAGAGCGCCAGTTCTATTTGTACAGAAGAAGGATGGATCGCAAGGGATGTGCGTGGATTATAGGTCCCTTAACAATGTCACTATGAAGAACAAGTGTCCATTACCCCGTATTGAGGATTTGATCAGATGAGAGGTGTCGAAGATTGATCTCCGACCGGGTTATCACCAAATGAAGATTAGGCCATCGGATATTCCCAAGACGAATTTCTCGACCCGATATGGTTTATATGAGTTTACCGTTATGTCATTTGGATCAACTAATGCACCAACATATTTTATGGATTTAAAGAATAAGGTGTCCATGATCTGGACAGATTCATCGTGGTTTTCATCGACGATATATTTTTATTTATTCCAAGAGTGATAGTGATCATGAGGAACATATGTGATTGGTACTACAGAAGCTTTAAGATAATCAACTCTACGCCAAGTACGGTAAATGCGAGTTTTGGATTGGTGAGGTGCCATTTCTTGGACATGTCATTTCTATCAGTGGATCCTGCTAAAGTCAAGGAGATAGTGGCGTGGAGCATACCCACTTCCGTTACGGAGATCCGGAGTTTCTTGGGACTTGCAGGATATTATCGGAGATTTATTAAAGGATTTTCTAAGATCGCTAAGCCTAAGACTTCGCTTATGGAGAAGGGAAGAGAGTTTAAGTGGGATGAGAAGTGCCAAGATAGCTTCGATCAATTAAAGAAGAAATTGATGTCGCCACCAGTGTTGGTTATGCTAGATCTACAGAAGGGATTTGACATTTATTGTGATGCATGTGGCCAAGGCTTGGGATGTGTACTTATGCGAGAAGGACTCGCGATTGTCTACGTGTCTCGTCAGTTGTGGAAAAACGAGTTGAACTACCCCACTCATGACTTAAAACTGGCAGCCGTTGTACATGCGCTTAAGATTTGGAGATATTATATTATGGAAACCAAGTGTCAAGTGTACATGGATCATAAGAGTTTGAAGTATATATTCACCCAGAATGATCTCAACCTTAGGCAACGTTGTTGGTTGGAGCTTATTAAGGATTATGATTTGGAGATTCACTATCACCCGGGCAAGGAAAATTTGGTTGTAGATGCCTTGAGTCGCAAGGAGCATGTTCATTCAGCTATTGTTGCCCAGCTACCCGATGAGATTGTTGAGGATTTCAGGAGACTTAACCTGGGGATAGTTGCTCATACTGAAGGAGTTACTATTGATGTGGACCCTACTTTGGAGCAAGAGATCCGCAAAGGACAAATTGGTGATGCTAAGACACAAGAGATTAAGGATCTGATTACCGAAGATCGAGTTCCGGAATTCACGGAAGATGAGTAAGGCACAATATGGTTCAAGGACAAGATATGTGTCCCCGAGATTGAAAGCCTTCGTGAGACTATTTTAAAGGAAGCCCATGACTCGGATTGTGTGTTTACATGGAGTACCCGATCAAGATTTTGGATACTATGACTCGAGTTACAAGAAATAAGGTTATAAAGATGTGCAAAGTTCAATGGAGTCACCACGGTGAAGATGAGGCAACTTGGGAAAGAGAAGAAGAACTTCGTATAGATTTTCCCCACCTTTTCCCTAGATCTTCTTAAATCTCGAGGACGAGATTATTTTTTAAGGGGGGTAGGATTTGTAACACCCACTTTGTATTTGTTAGAGATAATACCAATAGAGAAACAATTTCTCTTTATATGAGTTTGACCTTTATGCATCATCACATGTGAGCACTACATTCAAGAACAAATAAGTAATAAAAGGATATACCATTAAAATGTATGCATCATGCTGAGTTTTATTTGGTTGTGCATTTGTGCTTAATAAGATAATAATTACTAGAAGTTGAATTAAACCCTAGATTGAAAGTTTAAGGTTTTCAAAGAAGAGAAGAAGAGGAGTGATACAAGAATATAAATGATGTAATTATACTTCTAGAAATTGGTATTTCTCATTTCACAATAAGATTTGAGAATAATTTGGCACAAGTTTGAATTCAAATTCGAAATTTAAATTTAACTTGGAAATGGAGCAAAGAAAATTGGAGCATGAAATGGAAAAGAAAAGAATAAAACGAAACTAACCTAACTGGGCCGGCTGCTACTAATTCGGCCCACCTACAAATTCCCCCACGCGGCCCGGACAGCTCTTTCACCGTGCGCAGTGTGGCTCGCTGCTGCGCGGGCCCCCTCTGTCAGCCGCTGTGCGCCACTGTGGATCTTCCCGGGGGTATTGTGCCTCCATCAACGCGGTCGTCAGCGACGCGAAATCCGCACGGTCTCAACCGCTTTGCCGCAGCTTGCGCGAGCCGCCCACCTGCACTAACCAACACCTCGCGGCCATATAAGCCTTGGCCAAGTCTTCACGTCCATCCAAGATATCAAGCTGAGCCACGCCGCAAAAAGGGCAGAGAGCCGGTGGGATTCAGAGAGAAGATAGCCACCGTCGCTGCTGTTGTCTTGCGCCTGCACTGCCGCTCCGGTCCTGATGGATGGCAGAGGCATGTCACCGGTGCGTGTAGACGGGGGCTCCTGGGTGTCCCACACGAGAACAGCCGAGGGTCGCCATCACCGTGAGAACCTAGCCGAAGAGGAGAGAGAATGAGTGAAAGCGTTCCGTGGGTCGCCTGGGTGCCCGGACCACGCGTGCGCGGGGTGCCCTCGCGTGCTCTGTGTTCGTGCGCGCCAGGCCCTTGCGATCCGTGGAGCTCGGCGCGGCTCCCTTGGCCGCGGTTCGTCGTGGTGTGCTCAACTGGGAGGAGCAGCGCCGCACCATCGGTCGATCACGTCTTCGCTACCTCGGGTGGTAAGCCTCTCTAACACAAAAAAAATGTTACCTCCGCACCTTGTAGCACCACTCGATTCCAAAGTTTGGGTCGTGAATTTGCAACGCCGGGGCTTGCCAATGGCGCCGCCGTGTGATGCATACGCGCCGCTGCTCGTGTACACATGGGGAAGAAGACGACGCGCAGGCCGTTGATTTGTTCACGGATGGCTTGGATTAGAGAAGTGTTCACCTGTTCGTCGCTTTAAGTTAGGGCCGTAGATTTTCGATCCAAGGAATACAACTCGATCTCGGGTATTTTGTATCTGAGCCGTTGATATAGGATCCAGCGGCTGGCGATGCATACCGGTTCGGGGATGAATGATCTAATCCGGGCCACTCATGCGCGATCGGGCGGCTCACGATGCCCCGTACCCCTTCGGCCTTCAATTTTTGCTAAAGAGTCCCTCGGGTTTAGGATAAATAACCCGCAGTCCGCTCGGGTGTCTCCCTGTGTCTGTAGAATATTTGCGCCTTAGCCCCTGCGGTTTGCAGATATTGAGGCCCAGTTCAGTCAACACGAAAACCAGAGAAAATGTTTATTAAATAGGTTTTTAATGGGAAAATAATTGCTAGAACTTCAATAATTCATAGAAAATCCATACTTGGTCCAAATTGATCCATTCCAGTTCCTATAATTTTTTAATTTTATCCTCTAGCACTTAGTGTCTCTGTTTTGGCATAAAAACAGTGAGAAATTTATTTATCACTTAATCTTATTTAAAGCACATAAAACCTTTGAAAATGCATAACTTAAAATCTATAACTCAGAAAATTATGATTCCTGTTCCTAGGATTTTATTTTATCGAGTAGAATATTTCTGTGTATTTTGTTTATATGTTTGGTGTAATGTTAATTTCTCTATATGCACTGTGCTTGTTTGTATTGTGGCGAGTAGAAGAGCCCGTTGCTGAGGATCCTGGTGTGCAGCAGGTTGAAGTAGCTGAGCAGGAGCTCATTGAAGGCAAGTTGTGCCCTTGACCACTTTGTACCCAATAATGTTCTTTAATATCACATACTCATGCATAGGTTAATCTTGATGGGACCCAATAGGTCACCCTAGATTTGTTTATCTCATTACCTTGTTTACCCCTGAATCACTTGGGTAGTTTGCTATTGCTTTATATGGTTTTGGGATAATCATTTATTACCTCTATGTTCCAATTCTTGTTGTTATTCTGTTTATGTTCATGTTGATGTCATTAATGTTAATTGGAACATAGAGCTTAACTTGAGAACCACGTGCCACCACAAGGGTGGAATGGGACGCCCTTGGCTGACTAATTAGGAAAGCTAGTGGAAGACTACCTTACCCGAAAGGGGCAAGGGCAGTAGGGGAGAGGTCAGTGCGGGGAGGTCCCTGGTTGATTTTGCTGCGATGGCGGTCAGTCAGGAACCCTTTACTGGATCTTCCCATAAACTGTAGCGGGTTTTCGGAAGCTAGTGGAACTTTGTAAAGGCCTCGTAGTGTTGCCCTGCCGTGCTTCCTAGGTAGAGGTATATGGGGAGTCGCGACCCCTTGGCAGATGGGTAACATGACTTGTGGGTAAAGGGTACAACCTCTGCAGAGTGTAAAACTGGTATACTAGCCGAGCTCACGGTCACGAGCAGCTCAGGACTCTCTGATGTTTAAATTATGGAACTTAAATTCAATTGTGTCATTTGCATTGCATGGGTTTGTTATTAATTTTGTTCTATTACTTTACTTATGGTTTGGTATTTACTTACACTTAGTAACTGCTAATAAAATTTTGACCAACTACTTAAAAGCAATGCTCAGCTTTAACCCCTGTCTTTGATTAAGCCTTACACATCACATGAACTCACACCTTTGTGAGTTTATGTCCACTGGTTCCCCACAACTTGTTGAGCTATGATCATGTGTGAGCTCACCCTTGCTGTCTCACACCCCCCCCCCACAGGAGATGATCAGGTGGTTCAGGAGGAGCTGCCTAACACTGAGGAGTTCGATCTGATCTAGGTGGCGTTTCCCGGTCGACATTGGCGCCGACGATCCTTAGTTCGTTTTATCTTTATTATTTTTATTTTGTAATAAGTCTTCCGCTATGTAATAAATACTCTGATGTTAATGACATTTATCTCTATACACTCTGTTATTATATGTGTTGTCTTCTTGGCGCATGTATGAGATGCACCCGGCTTTGTTCTTTAAAACCGGGTGTTACAAGCCGGCTCGAGTGCGAGGCAATCCGACTATGAAATCCATACCGATTTCATCCCATTTCCACTGAGGAATCTGCAACGGTTGCAACAATCCAGCTGGTCTCTGATGTTCTGCCTTAATTCTTCGACAACTATCGCACATAGCCACATGCTCTGCGATTTCCCTCTTCATTCCATACCACCAGAATTTCTTCTTCAGATCCTGATACATCTTCTCACTGCCAGGGTGAATCGAATAGGCTGTCTCATGAGCTTCCTTGAGAATCAACTCCCGAATAGATTGGACATTGGGAACACACAAGCGGTCTTTGAACCATATCACGCCTTCTGCATCTTCTCGAAAATCCTTGCCTCTGCCATCTAGAATCAGTCGCCGGATCTCACTGATCTTCTCATCATTCTTCTGCGCTTCTTTGATTTCGCGCTCCAAGGTAGGTTCCAATTCAACTGTGACTCCTCGCGAATTGTTCAGAAATCCGAGACTCAACCTGTCAAACTCTTTGGCCAACTCATAAGGCATCGGACGAGCGACCATCAGATTGACTTGACTCTTTCTGCTCAAAGCATCTGCCACTACGTTTGCTTTGCCTGGATGGTAATGGATCTCCAACTCATAGTCTTTGATCAACTCTAACCATCTTCGTTGCCTCATGTTCAATTCTGACTGAGTGAATATGTACTTCAGACTCTTGTGGTCTGTGTAAACATCGCATTTCTGTCCATACAGATAGTGCCTCCATGTCTTCAGTGCATGAACCACTGCTGCCAACTCTAGGTCATGGATTGGGTAGTTCTTCTCATGAACCTTCAGCTGTCGGGACGAGTAAGCCACAACTCTTCCCTCTTGCATCAACACGCATCCCAAACCTGTGTAACAAGCATCACAGTACACAGAGAAGGGCTTGTGCACATCAGGCAAGACTAGGATAGGCGCTGTTGTCAACTTCTCTTTCAGCGCTTCGAAGGCCTCTTGACATTTCTGGGTCCACTTGAACTCAACCTTGTTGCCTAGCAACGCTGTCATTGGTTTCGCAATCTTCGAAAACCCTTCAATGAATCGCCGATAATATCCGGCCATTCCAATGAAGCTTTTAATTCCTCGAGCATCCGTTGGCGCTTTCCAGTTCAGAATGTCTGCCACTTTCTTCGGATCCACAGCCAATCCTTCTTTGTTGATTATGTGACCCAAGAACAGGACTTCACTGATCCAGAACCCACACTTGCTCAACTTTGCATACAACTGGTGCTCTCGCAATCTCTGCAATACCATCCTCAAATGATCTGCATGTTCTTCTTCGCTTTGAGAATAAACCAGAATGTCATCAATGAATACCACCACAAACTTGTCGAGATAATCCATGAATACACTGTTCATCAAGTTCATGAAAAACGCTGGTGCATTAGTCAAACCAAAAGACATCACTGTGAACTCATACAAACCATACTTGGTAATGAATGCCGTCTTCGGAATGTCCGAAGGTCGGATTCTGAGCTGATGATAACCTGACCTCAGATCAATCTTGGAGAACAGACTGACTCCTCTCAACTGGTCGAACAGATCTTCTATTCGGGGCAAGGGATACTTGTTCTTGATCGTGACTTCATTCAAAGCTCGATAATCGATACACATCCTCTTTGTGCCATCTTTCTTCTCCACAAACAAGACAGGGGCGGCCCAAGGCGAGGTGCTTGGCCGGATGTAACCTTTCTCTGACAGCTCATCAATCTGCTTCTTAAGCTCAACCAACTCTGGTCCGGATATTCTGTAAGCTCTCTTAAAGATAGGGGCGGTTCCAGGAAGAAGCTCTATGGCAAACTCAACTTTCCGCTCTGGTGGCATACCCGGTAAGTCCTTTGGAAACACATCTGGGAATTCAGACACAACCTTGATACTCTCAATTGGGTCTGCTTCACTGCTATCGACAGCCATCTGATAACAACTTCCTTTCTTTGGCTCAGGCGGGACTAACTCGGTCACCACTTCCTCTCCTAGTGGGGACACCAACTTGATTGTCCTTTTATCACAACTGATAACTGCCTGATACTTATCTAGCCAATTCATCCCTAGGATGACATCTATTCCCTGAGTACCCATTACTATAAGGTTAGCGGGAAACGCTATCCCCTTTATTTCCACACTTATATTCAAACATATGCTATTAGCTCGAATTCTACCACCGGCTGAGTCAATTTGAATGGGGGTTGACATGGTAGTAATTGGAAGATTATGTGCTTCTACCCACGATGCAGTAATGAAAGAATGCGTTGCTCCAGTATCAAATAACACTTCTGCAATATGGGAATCGACTGGAAACATACCTACTGTCATGCCGGAGGTCTCCTGAACTGCTTCGGCCTCCAAGTGGTTCAGTCTTCCATGATTATAGCGCTGCTGAGAGCGGTTGCCTGCTCCAGACTGAGACGCATTCTGCTTTGCTGGGGCATTGGGGCCTGACTGCTGCTGGGCTGCCTTCTTCGGACATTGCATCACCCAGTGGCCTTGCTCTCCACAGTGGAAACATGCTCTGTTTCCAACCTGAGCTGGTGCTGCCTGATTGTTCTGCTGGTTTGCTGGGGCAGGAAGACGAGGCGTCTGCTGATTCTGCCTCTGAAACTGACCTCCTGATTGATTGCTCTGACGGTTCTGGTACTGATGCTGAGGATACTGCCTTTGAAACTGCTGATGCTGCTGACGCTGCTGATGCTGCTGAGGTGGACGCTGGTTCTGCCTGAACTGCTGAGGTTGATTGCCTGAAAAACGAGGACGGCTGCTGCTTCCAGGCTGGGGTCCACTGATCTTGCGCTTACGATCCTCCATCTCCTTACGCTTCCTTTCTGTCATGATTGCTCTGTCAATCAGGTGCTGGAATGTCGGGAAGGTATGATTCATCAGTTGGTACTGAAGAGGGTCAACCAAGCCTCTCAAGAAACGGTACTGTCGCTTGGCATCAGTGTTGACATCTTCAGGAGCATAGCGGGACAACTGCAGAAACCTGTCTCGATACTCACTGACAGATGATGACCCTTGCTTAAGGGCCAAGAACTCCTCCTTCTTCACTGTCATCAGACCTGCGGGCACATGGTACTGACGAAAGCTACCTCTGAACTCTTCCCAGGTGATGGCATCGGGGTTGGCATGGGTGGCGAGGTAAGACTCCCACCATGATTGGGCTGCTCCTCTCAACAGACGGGGACCATACAAGACTTTCTCCCTGTCATCACACTGAGCGGTATGCAACTGCCGCTCCACAGTGCGCAGCCAATCTTCAGCATCCATGGCGTCAGAAGAGTGAGCGAACGTTGGGGGATGACCTCTCATGAATTCAGCACGCTTGTCTCTAGGCATCTGAGGCATCTGAGGCTGGGGTGGTGCTTGCTGCTGCTGCTGCTGAATGGCGGCCAGAGTTTGACCGATGGCCTGAACTGCCTGAGTCTGCATCAGAAACATCTGCTCGATCGACATCGGGGGCGGGGGTGGCAGGTGCTGCTGCTGAGGCACCTCATCCTGCGGAGCGGCTCGCTCCTGCTGAGCACGCCTTCCTCCTCTGCGCCTGATCTCTGACATCTACAGAATGCAACCACACATCAGAACTGATCTGACAAATCTTGCAGCATAAGAAAAGAGTATAGAATTCTCCAACAGCACTGAACAGATGAGCATCTTCACTGATCTCCAACACAGGCCACACAGCTTCTCAGATAAAGAGGAAAGTAGAATAAAGGGTTTCCCAACTATATAACTAACTCCATTAACATAATAGGTAAACCAAAATGCAGGGGATACCCACACTCTGGTGGCAATCATTACAAAGATCCAAACCAAACGTAGTTCATCATGACAAACATAAATGCACAGGATATAGCAAACTACCCTGTCTAACTAAGACTAACTAAGACCGAGACTAGCGCTAAGACTGAAGCTTCTATGTATATATATTTCGTATTAATTACAAGATCCAACTCTAACGAGCTATGGTTCTAGATTTATCTTGGTCTTGCAGTCGGGATTGCCATAAGACTGGAGTCCACGCCGAGGTGAGCGGTACGGGTGCTGAGTCCCAACGGGAGCGGGGGAACCATCATCCAAGTGACGACGTTCCGCGCGCTCAGCCCGCAGCAGGGCGATCTCAGCACGAGCCCTACTCAGCTCGTCTAATGCATGGTCCAGCTCCGTGTTTAGCACGGCGGCTAGGTTGACTGTGCTGCTCAACCTAGGATTGTCCTCACCAGCAGGTGAAACAATCACGCCTCCTGTGCTGCCAGATGGACGGCGGGGGTAATACTTCAGGTCGAGACCGTCAGCTACCCCACCGAGAACCGAGCAGTAGTGCGAAAGCGCACGCCGTGCAGCATCCTGCATGGCTGCCTCAGCTGAGTCCCTCTCAGAGATAGAATAGTGCTCTGAGCAAGCCTCCGCGCCCTGGAGACTGTTCTCCGGACGGCGCACCAAGCAGGTCGCCTCCCAGCGGTCCGGGTAGACCCCGCGACTATGCTGGTAGACCACACAGCGATACTCGATGGACCAAGTACGCCGGTCAAGTGCCCGACGTAGCAGGGTGTCGAGCACGTCGTGGAAGTGACACCCGCGAGCAGCGTCGCGAGTGATGGGTCGAGCAACCCATCCTTCCGGCTCATGGTTAGCAGAGAAGTCGATGTCGTGGCTCAAGCTGTCGTCGCCATCTCCGTCGTCTGGGTCTCCTCCAGCAGCTACTCCAGAAGCTGGGGCGCCCAGTGGTGGTGCAGGGGGCGCCTCCAGAGGAAGCACAGGGGAGCAGCTCCTCAAAGACTCTATCTCCTGCTGGAGCGAGAAGGAAGAGCCCTGCTGCTCCTGTCGTCGACGTTCCTGCTCCTCATGCAGGCGGTGGTGCAGTCTCTCCAAGTGGCTGGACTGTCCGGCCACGGGACGGCGAAGCGGACGCTCAGCAAGGCGGGAGGGTAAGAAGGGGATGACGGACTTTCGTGCAGTGTGTCTAAGTCGAGCCATCTACAAAAGACATCGCAAGCAAAAGGGTGAGAACAGAATTAATATGACCAGCAAGTAATGAATCATAAATAAATGAAGGATTAGAATAAAACATAATTTTCAGCAAGGTATAATATATAGTAGAACATAGGTTTGGTCAGTAGGACCAACTTTTGAAGGGGTACCAAAGTCAAGGCAGGGACAGAGGTCTTTAATCCTTAGAACGACCATTCTACTCTAGGTTAGCGGTCCTACAGTCAGCACGGCTTTGATACCACTTATGTCACACCCGGTTTTAGAAGGCAAACCGAATGCGAACCATGTACGTGCCAGGATCAGTTATTCACGTACACAGCAGTTACATAACATGGACATCATCACACAGTGCTCAAATAGTATTAAAAGGGAAATAATAGTCGATTACATCATACGTCTGAGACGTCCATATAGTTCTTACAATAAATCAAAGTGCGGAAAAGAAACGTAGATAACGCGGCCTTCACAGGTAGCCGACTGGGGGTTGCCGCTAACCCACGCCTAGAACTCGTCGTAGTCTTGGAACTCCTAGAAGTCTCCTTCCACAGCTTCATCTTCTCCTGAGCAGTGGTTGCAATGCTGACAACCTGGGGGGGGATTTGGTGTGTAGAGCAAGGGTGAGTACACATCAACATACTCAGCAAGCATCCCGTTTGGCTGTAGTGGACTAGCTTTATGTGGGGATAAGTCAAGCAGTTGCTTTTAGTTGGTCAGGTTATTACTTACTAGTAGAGAGCCAGGTTTTAACATTAACCCAAGTTATTAGCCCAATGTATCCTTTCCAAACGGAAAGAATACCACTTACCGGCACCATAATCATAATCAGAACCATCAATCTCATTGCCACCTGTACCAAAATATCTCTGATCAAGTATCACTAATCTCTGGAGCTCCCTTGGCCGCTCATAACCGTGAGCACGGCTGATATATCAGTTTCATAACACTCTGCAGAGGTTGCGCACTTTACCCATAAGCCGTGATTCCCTCTCTAGCCCGGGCTTGCAAGACCCTTATTCACTCCCAAGGTGAATGGCTAGGGATTCACTACGAAGCCTTTACAAAGATTCCCCGGGGCTGTAGCCACCCGTTAGGTTTCCTAAATGTACCACACTCCTCCCCAAGGGACAAATCAACCTTGGCAGAGCGAGCCGCATACACCGAGCCCCATTGACGGCACGACGGCTAAGCGGTCTACACCCCGGTTCCTCCAATTATTCAGCTAAGGGCGTCCCATTCCACCCTCATGGTTGCACTGTTTTCCCGGGCGGTCATCCATTGAACAGGTCCTTACGGAGAGGCACTCGAGAAACCGCTCGAGTCCCCTTAAATGCCACAAGTATGATCATAAATAAGAAGGGGAAAACAGCGTATCATAGATAATCACATCATGTTCATTGATTAGAGTTGAGCAATAGCATCAGACTAAGCAGTAATAATCCGACCCAAATAGGTAAACAAGGACATGAATAACAAAAGCTAGTCAATCCTTAGGTATAAATGTGTAAAGCGGGAGGTGAATTAAAGAATGAATAGGACAGAGATAGGTCAAAGGACACTTGCCTCCACCAACCGACTGCTGCTCAGGGGCTTCTCCTGCGAATTCCTCGGGCTCTTCGACCGGATCGTTCTCTATGCGAGCGCAAACATACATACATCCACATATTTAATACAAAAGAACAGTACACCATACAAGGGAACAAATAAAGTGAGTATGCATCAAGTATGACATTCCATATCGTATTCATTATGATTAGAAAGAAACGGGAAAGGGTCTCGCAGGGGGTTAAAGCTTATGCACTAATAATCAGTTACAATTGGTTCTTAACAAAAGAATTCTGTTATATGCACTAATGGAAACCTAGTCATTTTTAGTTGATCAACTTTGAATGAGATAAACAATTAACTACGTGAATCAACTAGCGTAACGGAATTTTAAATTGAGCTTCCTATTTCAATAGCATGAACAATGATTAGCCTACCTGAAATAAAATAACTATGATCACAGAAAGTAAAATAAAATAAAATAAAAATAAAAAAATATAAAAAAAGGGGGGCGGTTGAACCGGCCCTAGGGCGGTTGAACCGGCCGGGGGCAGGGCGGCCGAGCTGGGCGCGGGCGCGGGCGGCTGAGCCGGGGCGGTTGAACCGGCCCGGGGGGCGGTTGAACCGGGGGCGCGCAGGGGGGGTCGGGCTGGCCAGGGCGGCCGAGCCGGCCAAGCGGCCAGGGGGGCGCGCGGCCAGGGCGGCCAGGCGGGCGGCCGAGCCAGGCGCGGCTGGGGCGCGGCCAGCGGCCGGCTGGGCGGCCAGCGGCTGGCTGGGGCCGAGCAGGGGGGGCGGCCGGGGCTGCCAAGGAGAGAGGAGGGGGAGGGGAGAGGGAGGGAGGAGGGAGGAGGGGGAGGGGGAGGGAGAGAGGGGGCTCACCGGAGACGGGCGGCCGAGGGCGGCGGTTGGGCCGGCTGCAGGGGACGGCGGCTAGGGCAGGGGGTAGGGGGCAGCGGTGGCTAGGGTGGGGAGGGAGAAAATGAGAAGGAGGGGAGGGAGAGAGAGAGGGAATTGGGGAAAAAGGGAGGGGGTGGGGGGCGGTTGGGCCAACCAAGGCCCAAGAGGGGGCGCGCAGGGGGCGGCTGGGCCGGCCAGGGGCCCACGGCGCGGGAGAGAGAAAGGGGAAGAGGGAGAGAGAAAGAAAGAAAAAAAAAAGAAAAAGATTATCTCCTTTTCGAAATCCGATCTTCCTACATGAATGCATTTGCACTTTCAAACAATCAAAGAATGCATAGCTCGACATGGTGCATCAAACAACATAAAACAATTTAGGGTTTTTCTTTACACGGGAATTCCGAACCGAATCCCGCTAACTTTGGAAAAGATCAAGGTTGAGCGAGGGGAAAAAGAAAAGAAAAGGTAACGCCCGAATTTTGGCGAGTAAAGAAAAGAAAAAAAATTCAACTGCAAAATTCGGGGCGTTACAATTAGCCTATGCTACTTACCATGGCTTCAAGCTTTACCAAATGGACGTGAAGAGTGCCTTCCTAAATGGACCAATCAAGGAGGAGGTCTATGTTGAGCAACCTCCCGACTTTGAAGACAGTGAGTACCCTAACCATGTCTATAGGCTCTCTAAGGCGCTTTATGGGCTCAAGCAAGCCCCAAGAGCATGGTATGAATGCCTTAGAGATTTCCTTATTGCAAATGGCTTCAAAGTCGGCAAGGCCGATCCTACTTTATTTACTAAAACTCTTGACAATGATTTGTTTGTATGCCAAATTTATGTTGATGATATTATATTTGGGTCTACTAATGAATCTACATGTGAAGAATTTAGTAGGATCATGACACAGAAATTCGAGATGTCTATGATGGGGGAGTTGAAGTATTTTCTAGGATTCCAAGTCAAGCAACTCCAAGAGGGCACCTTCATTAGCCAAACAAAATATACTCAAGACATTTTAAACAAGTTTGGAATGAAAGATGCCAAACCCATCAAGACACCCATGGGAACCAATGGGCATCTCGACCTCAACACGGGAGGTAAGTCCGTGGATCAAAAGGTATACCAGTCGATGATTGGTTCACTACTCTATTTATGTGCATCTCGACCGGACATTATGCTTTCCGTTTGCATGTGTGCAAGATTCCAAGCCGACCCTAAGGAATCACACCTTATGGCCGTAAAACGAATCTTGAGATATTTGGCTTATACACCTAAGTTTGGGCTTTGGTACCCTCGGGGATCCACATTTGATTTGATTGGTTATTCGGATGCCGATTGGGCGGGGTGTAAGATTAATAGGAAGAGCACATCGGGGACTTGCCAGTTCTTGGGAAGATCCTTGGTGTCTTGGGCTTCAAAGAAGCAAAATTCGGTCGCTCTTTCTACCGCTGAAGCCGAGTATATTGCCACAGGCCATTGTTGCGCGCAATTGTTTTGGATGAGGCAAACCCTGCGGGACTATGGTTACAAATTAACCAAAGTTCCTCTTCTATGTGATAATGAGAGTGCAATCCGCATGGCGGATAATTCCGTTGAGCATAGCCGCACTAAACACATAGCCATTCGGTATCATTTTCTTAGGGATCACCAACAAAAGGGGGATATCGAGATTGCTTACATTAACACTAAAGATCAATTAGCCGATATCTTTACCAAGCCACTAGATGAACAAACTTTTACCAAACTTAGGCATGAGCTCAATATTCTTGATTCTAGGAATTTATTTTGCTAAACTTGCACACATAGCTCATAAGTATACCTTTGATCATATCTTTTTATATATGCTATGACTAATATGTTTTCAAGTGTATTTCAAAACCAAGTCATAGGTATTTTAAAAGGGAATTGGAGTCTTCAGCGAAGACAAAGGCTTCCACTCCACTCTATCACTCATCCTTCGTCGACGCTCCAAGCATCTCTTCGTCTTTGGTATAATCTTCACTCATATGTTTTATTTGCCAAAGGGGAGAAAATAGTTAGGGAAGGGCTTATATCTCACTCAAAGTATCCGTTTTTAGCGATTCATGCCAAAGGGGGAGAAAGTATGAGCCCAAAGCAAAAGGACCGCACCACCACCCTAATTTTAAAATTAATGATTTTCAATTGGTAAATTTGATATCTCACTCAAAGTAGCACCTTTCAAATTTGATATCTTAAAACCCTCTTGAACACTAAGAGGAGAATTTATTTGAGGGGGAGTTTTGTTTAGTAAAAGGAAAAGCATTTGAAACAAAGGAAGAAAATTTCAAATCTTGAAAATGCTTCTCAAAATCTTATTCATTTACCTTTGACTATCTTGCAAAAGGACTTTGAAAAGAATTTACAAAAGAATTTGCAAAAACAAAACTTGTGGTGCAAGCGTGGTCCAAAATATTAAAAATAAAAAAACAATCCATGCATAGTAAGTGATATTTTTTGGCTCAATTCTAAGCAACCTTTGCACTTACACTTTGCAAACTAGTTCAATTATGCACTTCTATACTTGCTTTGGTTTGTGTTGGCATCAATCACTAAAAAGGGGGAGATTGAAAGGGAATTAGGCTTACACCTATTTCCTATAACTAATTTTGGTGGTTGAATTGCCCAACACAAATAATTAGACTAACTAGTTTGCCCAAGTTTATAAGTTCTACAGGTACCAAAGGTTCACCATAAGCCAATAAAAAGATCAAGAGAAAGGGTTCAAACAAAGGAGCAAGGGCCAACCGAAGGCACCCTGGACTGGTGCACCGGACTGTCCGGTGCACCACCGGACAGTGTCCGGTGCACCAGGGAAGACCGACTTCAAACTCTTCACCTTCGGGAATTCTCGGAGCCGGCGCGCTATAATTCACCGGACTGTCCGGTGTACACCGGACAGTGTCCGGTGCTCCAAGAGGACGCAGCTCCGAACTCGGCAGCCTCGGGAATTCGCTTCGGCTGCTCCGCTATAATTCACCGGACATGTCTGGTGTACACCGGACTGTCCGGTGTAACTGCGGAGCAACGACTACTTCGGCGCCAATGGTCACCTGCAGGCACATTAAATGCGCGCCAGAGCACGCAGTCTGGCGCGCAGAAGTCAGGCACGCGCGTCATGTCGCACCGGACACTGAACAGTGGATGTCCGGTGCGCCACAGGGCATCCAGGCGGGCCCAGCGTCAGAGCTCCAACGGTCGGAACCCTAACGTTCGGGTGACGTGGCTGGCGCACCGGACTGTCTGGTGTACACCGGACTGTCCGGTGCACCATACGACAGACAGCCTCCACCCAAATGGCTAGTTTGGTGGTTGGGGCTATAAATAACCCCAACCACCCCACATTCAAGTCATCCAAGTTTTCCCACTTCAACTACTTACAAGAGCTCTAGCATTCAATTCTAGACACACCAAAGTGATCAAATCCTCTCCAAACTCCACACAACGCCCTAGTGATTAGTGAGAGAGATTTGCTTGTGTTCTTTCAAGCTCTTGCGCTTGGATTGCTTTCTTCCTTCTTTGATTCTTCATTGCGATAAAACTCACTTGTATTTGAGGCAAGAGACACCAATCTTGTGGTGGTCCTTGTGGGAACTTTGTGTTCCAAACATTTGAGAAGAGAAAGCTCACTCGGTCCGAGGGACCGTTTGAGAGAGGGAAAGGGTTGAAAGAGACCCGGTCTTTGTGACCACCTCAACGGGGAGTAGGTTTGCGAGAACCGAACCTCGGTAAAACAAATCCACGTGTCACACTCCTTATTCGCTTGCGATTTGTTTTGCACCCTCTCTCTCGGACTCATTATTATTTCTAACGCTAACTCGTCTCGTAGTTGTGTTTATATTTGTAAATTTCAGTTTCGCCCTATTCACCCCCTCTAGGCGACTTTCAAACGGAAATCCTTTGATTTTCCCTCATAAAATGGAAAAGATAAATTAACTTAATTTTCCCTCAATCTATGGAAATCCTGGAGTGGATTTAATTTTCCAAAATTGCTATTAACTTTTTCCAATTAAAAAAAGGAAAAGGAACATTCACTACTGCCAGATGGGTCCAATCGACGTTGAAGCCCACACGTCACGCCACTGATCAAATCAAGCAGACTCTGTTTGGTTGGGCCTGCTGCGGCCTAGCCCAAATCGATATAGCCCCGCAGCCTGGTCCAACGATTTTTTTTGGAAGTGAACCGACCTCGCGCTAGGGTTACTCGCGCACGCTCCATCCGTCAACCACAAGAGCCCCACGCGCTGGCCTTGCCCCTGCCCCTCGCCCTCGCCTCGCCTCGCCTCGCCTCCAGGATCTTGTCCTCCCCCATATCCTCGGGCCAAGGAATCGTTCTCATCCGGCGACCTACCTCCGTTACGTCTCGGGTGAGTCTACACGCACCGCAACGGATCCTTCTCCGTCCGGATCCGCCATCGATTTTGGTCGCCCGCCAGTCAATCGCCGGACGCGGCGTGAATCTAATTGCCCGGATCCACCCCGTCCTTACCGCCGCCTTGTTTCTTTCCCTGGACGGCCGCCCGGATCCTCCTCGCCTGACATCTCCTTTCTCGTTTTCAGGTCTTCTGTATCACAAGCAAAGCAAAGGATCGGAGGCTACTCCATTCGGCAGCAAGGTAAGCTGGAGCCTTCTGTATCTGTCTATGCTATATGCTATACTCTAGTTTGTGGTTAGTTATGAACTGTAAACTCTGTCCTTTGTTGTTTAATTCGACCTTGAATGAGATCAAAAGGATGTTTACTCTGAGATCAATATATATCTACTTATCTAGTATATATGAAACGCTGCCATGTGTATTGTAGCATCAGAAACCCTTTCTTAATTCAACATGGAGACCAACCCTGATATTATTGCAACCATAAACATGCCTGTTATCTTTATATTTTTTTAAAAGAATGAATACATATGGTACTTGCTAACCTCCAAGATGCAGACTTTAGTCCCATGTATGCTTGGATTGCTTGCTGTTTTTCTGAAATAATGCTACTGGTTGAAGTGTTCGAAATCTGAACATTGTGAATCATTCGAAACCAACTAGCGGTCTAAGTTTTGTAGTACTAATATATTTGGTTAACATTATACAGCAGAAGAAAATAACGTTGGTTACTACTTACTAGCATTATTTTAATCTGGTGCGAACTTGGTGGTTTTGTTTCAGTCACTAGCTAGAACATGGATAATTTTGACCCTTTATATGGTTTTACGTGTGAATTTTCTATGCCTGTACCAATTTTTTATTGCAATCTATCCTTGGTCCGAAGTCTAGATGGTCATTTGGGTATCAAACAGCGTCAAATCATTCCTCAGGCTGCTTGTATAGTTGTTATTATGTGTGCATACAAACTGTTTGTGTATAGGCGTGCAGGCGTGCCCACCACCTATGGACCCCTTAGCTGAAGGAGACAAAATTTATTAGGATGGCAAACATTAGGTTTAATTTTCCACAATGATGTTTGTCACCATGCCTGTGTAGAACTACTTCGCCATGAGGAGAGAGTAAGAGACCCCTTTTTCCGCTTGTGCATGTTGCTTAGGACGATGCATTTGCATACATATACAATCATACAATTAACAGCTTTGTTGAGGGACAAGTTGCTATGTTCCTACAAGTGGTTGGCCACAGTCGTAGGTTTAGGTTGATAGGGCACAATTTTAGGAGTTTGGAAACATTTAGGCATTACTTGCATGTAGTTTTGTATGCTATTGGATAACTGTGTGGAGAGAAGATTTGGCCACCGTCCCTTGAGATCCACCCTAAAATTGCAAACAGCCAAAGGTTCAACCTGTACTTGTATCCTTACAAACTTAGACGTGTCATACATGTGATAATGCAAGAATAAGGGTTTTTTAGTTGATCATGAAATTGGTCTCCTGTTCTTTATGGAAATATAAATCTTCGGAAAAAAATGTGAACATTTAGCTGCTTGGTCTATTATTTTATCTATCTATGGCAAACTTGGATATGGTGTCTGTTTCCAGTGATTTCCATATATAACCTACTACGTTTGTTTTACTTATTCTTTTGTGCTGCATCTTTCTATACCAGTATGTTATTCCTTGTATGTGTGCCTCTTCTTCAAGGTTATTTAAGCAATAAAACGTTGAAGCGCTCATGAGTACCTTTTAAATTTAGAATGTTTAAGCGAGCTTTAAAACTTCTTTTTAAACATGGACAAAATATCAATATAACATAATTTCACATAACAATATAACATGTCCACAACCAGACTACCACAATAACACAAGTTCAAGTGTTCAACTAATAGCAACTAGCAAGTCGACAACCTCAAACAAAGTGGAATGAAATGTCCAGTAGTCCACAACCACAAACGTAGCACAAAATCAACTAAAGTGGAATACAATGCCCACAACTGCAAGCACACAAGCGTTACTCAATCATCAGACTTTGGCCTCCTTGCTGGACCTTTTAAAGGATCATAGCTATCACTCTGACTGTCAGCCATGCATTAGCATCACTACTGCTTGCCATTTTCAGTCTGCAAAGAACCAAAATCAGAGCACCTCAGGGGAGGATGAGAGCAGGGAGGGGGCTCTAGCAGGCGGCATGGAGCAGGGGACTCGTGTCTGAGCGTGTGCAAGGAGGCAGGGCCGCTGCCGCGGGGGAGCAGGGGACTCGGGGCCGCGAGCCCGCAACGCAGGGAGGCGGCGAGCTGATAAAGCAAGGCAGCGGCGATGCTGAGCGCGAGCAGGGAGGCGGCGTCGCAATGCCACGTGGGAGCAGGGGACTCGAGCAGTGAGCCAGTGACGCAGGGAGGAGGGGAGGGACGTGGCGAGCTCAGGTAAGGTGGCTCACCGGCGGCGAAGCCCAGGGAGGCGGCGAAGGCACCGCGTCGGCTGGCTCAACGTGCAGAGGCTGCGGGCATGACGCAAAAGATGGAGGATGCCTGTTTTAGGTTAGGGGAAATTATAGAACTGGGCTGGGCTGGAAAAGCGCCAAAACACGACCTTTTTATGGCCCAGAGCGCTTAAACGCTAAAAACACTTAAAACAGGTGTTTTACGTTTTTTCGTGAAATGTTGCAGCGTTTTACGTTCTGAGTAGCGCTTTAGCGTTTAGGGGGTGTTTGAATGCACTAGAGCTAATAGTTAGTGGTTAAAATTAGCTGAAAGCATCCAAACACCCTAGCTAATAATTTAGCTATTAACTATTTTTAGTAAATTAGTTAAAAGTTAGCTAACTATTTGTTAGCTAGCTAATTCCACTAGCAATTTTTCAGCCAACTAGTTATTAGCTCTAGTGCATTCAAACACCCCCTAATCATGCTCTTCTTTGCTTTTATCTATTTTGGCATGGAACACATGTTTAAATTGTTAGTACTTAATAACAGCCCTATTACTTTTAATTCCAGCTGACTCTGAAGTCTGAACGTTGGAGTAGAACAAGGTGCTTGTTCAAAATTGTTAGTTGCATGGAGATGGGAATGACTCCTGAAGTAATGTATGGACAAAATGTTTTCGTTCCTGCTACTGCAAATCCCTACCAATATGGCTATACAGGTAAAAGGAAATGTCCTATCTTTGTATTATGCCTGTCCTTTGTGCTTGCCTCCTTCCACTATTTCATTTGATTGTAACCAATTTGTGAAATGCAGAAGTTGGATCACCAATGGAATGGTATAATCACCCAAACTCTTCAGGATATGCTAGCCAAGATATTTTCTATTCGGTCAGTATGTACACTATAGAAGACTTGATACTTAATAGGCGTCCTTTACCGTCATGTGTTTTAACATGTTCATTACTTTTGTTATGTTTGCAGGCTGAAGGCATGCAATGCGTATACTATGCAGCCCCAGACAATGGATCTATGCATCCTACCTACATACCTTATCCTTCAGATCCTTCTTTCGTACCCGATGGCTCATTTATGCCTCAGGAGTATGTTGCTGACCCTGCTAACTCCACATGCCAAATAGGCCCGTCATCCTATTACATTCCAGCTGTTCTTCCTTATGCACAAGATAGTGTCCCGGGAAGCGCAACCACACCTCTTTACTCCTCCAATGTTGCATTTCTTCCTGGCATACCAGGTTATGCTGCAACATCTGCAAATGCAGCATTTCCTTTAATTGCTCCCGTCACCACAAAAAGTGACATCGTTGTGCATCCACCTGTACAGTCTACTATTGTACCTTTGAAGCAGTTGCAGGACCATGCAAAACCGCCAAAAGTTCAACTGCACAATTCGGTTCTACAGAAGCAAGAGTTGCCAGATAGATGTATGGTACCTGCTAAACTCCCTCATGCTTCTCAGGTACAGATTTTTATAAGTTATTAGTGATCGGCTTTCTTTTGTCATGTTGCAGTGTATTTGTGATTAATTCTTACATATAGGAGGGATTATTGACTTCCTTGGACCACTATAAGATTCTCGTCTTTTCGGGTAGGGCCTGTATTGTGCTTCCTTCACATGATAATCCCATACCTCATGAACATGTCACCCCATTGTAATCAAAGCCAACTTTTAGTGGAATGTTTATTTGGTAACTTCATTCACTCAATGTATCACATTCACACCATTGGATGTATGGTCTTCATGCTGAAGCTTTTTCCAGGATTGCTTTGGACGGGGTACTGGTAGTTCATTAAAACGCCTTTAGCAAGGAACCTAAGTTTTGGAAGTTGTTCAGAAGAACTTATAAGGGGCATAACCTTTTTGTTTTTGGGATTACTTTTAGCTAAATGACATCTGAAATTATAAACACGTATTCTGTCTATGAATGTTTTGGACATGAATGTGTAGAGCCTTGTTTTACCTAAAGCCAAAGGTGAGTTATGTTGACCTTGTGACTTGTGAGGGGTTTTCCTATTTCTATGCTGTACTGTGGGTCTTAATTTTGTTCAAGGGGGTTCTTTAGCGAACTTTAGTTTGCTTCTATAATGGCAAGCCAATGCATGGTATATAAAAATTGTACTGATATTTTATTGCCTGTTTTCATTATGACATGTTTTACTTGTAGTAAGGTAAGCTGTGTGTCATCTGTTCCCAACCAACCTGTCTTGTTTATTACAGGTATCAGCACATTTGTCTGGAAACAATTGCCTTGGATGTGCTGCTGGATCTGATCTTCATAAGTGGGCTGCCGCCGAGAAATTCCAGCCATCTTCAAAGTCAAGTGGTCATCTAAATGGTACTGGCCAAAAGGTGCATAGCTTAGTTGATTCTGAGAAACCAAGCAATCAGAGCTTTGCCATGATTGTGAAATCTCACACATTAAGGCTCCCTGTCGGTAATCCGGATGGGACAATCATTATAAGAACCGACCAGTACAACAGAGATGATCTCCGAGTTGACTATATGTATGCAAAGTTCTTTGTTATCAAGTCAATTGGTGAGGCAGATGTGCACAAATCGATAAAGTATGGTGTATGGTCAAGTTCCTCCAATGGAAACATCAAGCTAGATAGCGCATTCAGGGATGCTGACAGGATATCAAGGAGGCATTCTACTAAGTGTCCAGTATTCTTGTTCTTCTCTGTGAGTATTGATTTATTGAACATCCATAAAATTTATCATGCTTAAAGTTCAACAATTGACTTTTTTTTAATGTTTATCAGGTGAATGGGAGTGGGCACTTCTGTGGCATGGCTGAGATGGTTGGTCCTGTTGATTTTCACAAGGACATGGACTTCTGGTGTCAGGATAAATGGACCGGCTGCTTTCCTGTGAGATGGCACATTGTTAAAGATATACCGAATGGTTTTTTGCAGCATATCACACTGCAGAATAATGAAAACAAGCCTGTGACGCACAGCAGAGATACACAGGAAGTAAGTGGGGCATGTCCTGATTTGCGTTGAATCCAAGGTTCAGCTAGGCGCTAGGCGGAATCTAGGCGGTGACCCATTGCCTAGCGCCTAGTCGGGAGTACTCGGTCTTAGGCGCTTCTAGGCGCTTTTCTAGGCGTTTTGGCAATATAGCCATAAATTATATATATATTATGTATATAACTATATATACGTATATAACTACTATATATGACTATATGAGTCACAGACTCACAGTAAGTATAAAAAGAAGGCCAGTAGACATATCTGATTCCTAGCTGAGCTTACTCTTGCTGTCTTGCATGTTCCTAGCTCCTGCAAGGCTGCAACACATTTTGACAGCTAGTAGTTAGTAAATTAGTCAATAGACAGCTAGCTGTTCATAAAAAAATAGAAAACACTGAATTGTGACTTATCTGGATGATTTCAGCAGCCTCCCATTCATGAGCAGTTGAGCACACTGCACACCATATCAGCAGCTGGTAATTACAACACAAGTGGATAGGACAGTAATACAAGTGCAGAACACAATTTATAAATAAAGGACAACACAAGCACATAGTTCTTAGTTCAGGTCTCACACAAAAGAAGACACACAGACACAAAGTGACACAGCTGCAGTTCATAAGACCAGGGCATCACAAAAGGCTTCACTACTAGATGGAGATGGTCCAGATCATATTTCATCTTCACTGTAGCACAAATCTTCATCTTCATACTCTTCTTCTTCAGACTCAAACTCTTCTCCTTCATAGAGCTCTCTCACTCTTGCACTTCTACGAGGCTCAAGCTGTTCTTCTGCTCCCACTGCCTCTGGAGAATCAAGTCTTCCATTCATCTTCTTCTCAATTACAGCCATAACATCTTTGAATCGAGACTCAACATTGCCAAAGGCCTCTTTGATCTCTCTTTTTGCCTTTAGTAGCTCTCCATAAAGGAAACCCATGGATGGCTTCACATCCCCATCAACCAAACGGAGGACTTTGACCAATGGCTCAAAAACAGCCAACATTAGCTTCACATCCTTCCAAAAGGCTGGACTCAATATAGTAGCTGTGGCCTCTTTTCCTTTCTTTGATTTCACATCCTTTAATGAGTCCCACCTGCTATGAACTACCATCTTCCTTAACTGGTCCTTCTTCTCTTGCATACTGTTCAAAGTGAGAAAGTATGAAGCAAACCTAGTCACTCCTGGCCTCACTAGCTCTTTCCCCTCTGTGAAGTATCTCAAGCACTCCAATGTTCTTGTGTGGCCATACACAAATATGGTAAATGACTTTGCTTGGTCAATCACTTTCCTGAACCGAGGCAATTTGCCAATTCCTTGGAGCATCAAGTTGATTGTGTGAGCTGCACAAGAGGTCCAAAATATTTGTGGTCTCTTCTCAAGCAATAGCTTCTTTGCTCCCATGTTGTTAGAGGCATTGTCAGTGACTACTTGCACCACATTTTCTTCACCAATGTCTTCAATTGCTTTGTCCACTAATTCAAAAATGACTTCGCTTGTGTGTGACACATCTGACATCTCTTTTGAGCTGATGAAGGAGGTTCCATCAGCACAATTAGTGCATATATTCATTATGCTTCTCCTCTTCCTATCTGACCAAGCATCGGTCATAATAGAGCAACCATTTTTCATCTTCTCGGCTTCACGTTCCTGCAGCAAACACTTGGTTCTTTCATATTCTTCTTCCAGCAAACTACCTCGAAAGGCATCTTGAGTTGGAGGTGTAAGTCCTGGTCCAAATTGTCCAATTGCTTCACACATTTGCTTGAACTCATCATTGTCACATGCATTGAAAGGTATTCCTGCCAATGATTAAAAAATGAAGTCTAATTTTAAAATGTGTTCAGTTCAAAGTTCATGAATTTTAAAATGTGAAAACAGCATCGTATACTAGCAATTTACCATGATTATAGGCCCATCTTGCAATAAACTTGTGCACCTCATGCTCTCTTTCTTTCCATAGTTCCTTGTTCAGCTGCTGTTGTTTGAATGAATCAGCCTTGGTAGGATCAATAGCACGTGTCCATTTGTCAATTGGCCCTAATTTGTGAGGCTGTGAGCTTCCAACACAAGTGACTTCTTCTGACTCCTCTCCAACCCTAGATACATTCACTTCCTCTCTAAGTTCTAGCTCACGAACAGTCTTCTCCTCCCTCTTCCTTTTTGCAGCCTCTATTGCTTTCTTGCACTTCTCTTTAGCCTCTAGAGCCTGCGGTGTTGCAGACGTGCATTTCTTCACATTCTTTCCAACATGGGCAAGATGCTCCTTCAACCTATAAATCCCTCCCCTCATCTCCTTGTCACAGAACTTACACTTCACCTTGTCTTTGTTGTTAGCATCAACAAGAACACCATATTCCCATCCAACATCATCTGAATTTCTTTTTAGGAGATTCGCTCTAGCTGCTTCAGTTTCAGAAGGTGTAGCTGCAGTTTCTGATGACATCCTTAAACCTTAATCCTTTGATTTCTTTCACTTGTACACTGCACAGGGGAGGAAAGCAGTTTCAGCAGGGGAGGAAAGCAGTTTCAGCAGGGGAGGAAAGCAGGGGAGGGGGATGAGCAGGGAGGGGAGCAGCCGACGGGGGAGGAGAACTCACCGGCGGGGGAGCAGGGAGCCGGCGGGGGAGCAGCAGGAGGGGATCTCACCGGCGGGGGAGCAGGGCGCCGGCGGGGGAGCAGCAGGAGGGGATCTCACCGGCGGGGGAGCAGGGCGCCGGCGGGGGAGCAGCAGGAGGGGATCTCACCGGCGGGGGAGCAGGGCGCCGGCGGCGGAGCAGGGCGCCGGCGGCGGAGCAGGGCGCCGGCGGCGGTGGAGCAGGGAGCCGGCGGTGGAGCAGGGAGCCGGCAGGGTGACGCTAAAACTGCCCTGCGCGCTAAAAGCCTAAAACTAAAACTCACGCGCGTTTTAACTCACGCGCGCTAAAAACTAACGCGCGCTGCGCGCGCTAAAACTGCCTGCGCGCCCGCGCTCCCGCCTGCGCGCCCGCATGCGCGCCCGCTTAGGCGCTGCGCGCCGCCCACTCGCCGCCTAGGCGCGGCTGAGCGCCGCCTAGGCGCGGCTGAGCGCCGCCTAGGCGCCGCGGCCGCCTAGAAGACGCGCAGGGCGCTAGGCTACGCGGCAGGCTGCCGACTAGCGCCTAGGCGCGCCTAGTCGGCGCCTAGCTGAACACTGGTTGAATCTGTTTTAGTAGTGTTAAATTGTTTGATTTCAGGAACTCGTTTATTTCTCTTGAACATTGCCGTAGTAACTTTGCTCTCGTATCGTATGCATGTGGAAGCCTCGTGTCATGATCCGTCGCAATGTCTTATTTGCAGATACCATACCTCCCTGGAATATCTGTGATCAAGATCTTCAAAGACATCAAAGTGAGGGACTGCCTGTTTGATGATTTTATGAGATATGAGGCAGAAGAGGCGCAAATGAAGCCGCACAGAAGATGCAAGCTGAGTTACGATGCTCCAGATTTTGTACCTGTCTCCCAGCGCACTGAGCAGACGAAGTCCAGCAGTGTGCTGGTAGACAGAACATCTGAGATACAAAATGTGTCTGAGAAGCCGCATGATGCTAAGGTGATCAATCCTCAGGAGCCGCGTGCCTCTGATAAGCAGGCGAGTGAGGCTGAGAAAGAGAATGAACTACAGGAAAGTCACTGCAGCGGCAGTCAGAACCAAGAGGATGCAGCGAAAACTGCAACCAACCATCCACCAGGTCCAAGCTTGAAGGCGGCAGGTGCGGATGGGAAACAGCAGTACTGGAAGAAGGTCGAAAATCCAAAGCAGCATGCAGACAGCGGTGCTGCCCAGGGCTCACTGAAAGCACCTGAAAAGCGGCTAAATGGAGTCAGTGGCTCTGCGAGCACAGTTCCAGTTCCAGAGGGTGGCGAGCAGCAGAGGGTCACTGCCAAACTTGGGTCTCTCAAGATAAGCTCCAAGGCAGTGGAGGCTGACCGTAAGACTAGCACAGCTGGTATGGAGAAGCAGCTAAATGGAGTCAGTGGCTCTGGGAGCGCAGTTCCTGAGGGTGGTGAGGAGCAGAAGGTCAAAATCAGTTCCAAGGCAGTGGAGGCTGACCGGAAGACGAGCAAAGCTGGTGTGGTGACAATCGGCTCGATGCCGGTCCGGGTTGACAGTTATGCCGTCTAGTGGCCAGCGGGGGGAGCTTTTGTTTTTATCTTTTTTGCCCTTCTGGGGTAATCTTTGGTGCCCCGGCTTTTCATCTTCCTTTCTGGTAGAAGAATGCTTGTCCTGGTTGGTGGTTCTTTCCTAGCTTCTATATGGTATCAAAAAAAGAAAAAAAAGAGACGACGAATAGTTAGATTCTTTTTTCGTTGGGGGTGAAAAGCTAGTTTTGCAGGCAGGCAGCATTCTCATGGTGGTGGTTTCGTTTGTGGAAAAGAGAGAAGATACTATAATGTGTGTTCGTTTTCATGACATTCTATTAAGAAAGAAAAAGAGGAGATTAGTAACCTGGACTCTGGTGTGTGAATTCTTGCTTGTTCTATCTCCCCTTGTTTTCTTTGTGTTGTGGCACGATCAGGATCTTATATGGGCGTTGCCACAAAAGCGTAGTGTGGTGATCGTATTGGGTGGCTTATTTTTCTTTTTTTGATATTATTAAACTCTGATGTGGCGTGCAAGAAAGCATTGTTCATGTGAAAATAAACCGGTAAAGTGAAAATGAGAACCGTGTTCTTTATTCTTTATTTTATTCTTTATTGCAATGGTACTTATATAAGAGATTTATTGCAATGGTACTTATATAAGAGGAGGATATATCAAAAGGGAGGAGGCCAAAAGCCACGTCCGTACATGGAGGACGGGCAGGGGCACGTCCCTTGGAGGACGCCGGTTGGAAGCAGTCTGCAACTGCTTATCTTTCATAGCACTCCCCCTTAAGCAGTTGTCCATTATGTATATTCTCTCTTGAAACCTGTAAGTAAAAGGTGGTTTGCAATAATATACTGTGTAACACTTTAGAAAAACCCAGTGGGAAAAATTTAGAGAAAATCAACAGTATATGATATATCTTTGGTGCCTCTATCGAAAAACCCTGGTGGGAAAAATCAAGAGACCGACATATGCTTGTGTTGACATTGTCTCATTAAAAATCTAACATGAGAAAACATGATAGTAAAACTCATATAGGAAAAGAGTACAATGTGATGCTAGTATTAGGTTAATCAAAGAGATACTCTCCCTGATGCAAGCAAATCTCTAAGTCGACGCATACCAATACCCTTAACACATATCCGAAATGTGGAATAAGGTAGCGACTTAGTGAATAAGTCTGCGAGATTGTCACAAGACTTAGTTTACATGACCTTAATCTCACCACTCTGTTGAAGTTGATGAGGATAGAATAACTTGGGGAGATATGTTTGGTAACATTGCTCTTGATATAACCTTGTTGCATCTGAGCAACATAAGCTGCATTATCTTCATAGATAATGGTGGGTGATTCAATGGAATGAATTCCACATGATGATTGAATGTGATTAATCACCCTTCGAAGCCAGACACATTCACGTGAGGCTTTATACAAGGCAATAATCTCTAAATGATTAGTGGATGTTGTTACTAGAGTTTGCTTGGATGACTTCCAAGAAATAGCAGTTCCACCATTGAGAAATACAAACCCAGTTTGAGACCTTCCATTGTGGGGGTCCGAAAGATAACCAGCATCTGTGTACCCAACGAGACTAGGATCTTGATTTCTTCCATAGAATAGACCGAGATCTACCATGCCATGGAGGTATCGAAGAATATTTTTGATTCTAGTCCAATGGCTTTTGGTAGGGGATGCAATATATCTAGCAAGTAAATTTACCGCAAAAGCAATATCGGGTCTTGTATTGTTTGCTAGATACATAAGTGCTCCAATTGCACTAAGATATGGGTACTCACGACCCAAAATTTCTTCTCCTTCGTCTCGTGGTCGAAAAGGATCCTTATCCCTTTCTAGGGTACAAACGATCATAGGAGTCTTAGACGGATATGCTTTATCCATATTGAATTTACTCAATACTTTCTGCGCATAAGTAGACTGATGAATGAGAATGCCCGTGGGAAGGTGCTCAAGTTGCAAACCCAAGCAAAATTTGGTTTTACCCAAATCCTTCATTTCAAATTCTGTCTTTAAAAGATTGCGTGCCTCATCAATATCACATTTATGGCCGATGATGTTCAAATCATCCACATATACTGATATGATGTAGAAACCTGTAGAAGATTTCTTTATAAAGACACATGGGCAATCATCACTGTTAGAATAACCCTTATTCTCCCTGACTGTTTTAAGCCATATAGAGATTTGTGAGTTTGACACAAAACATGTTACGATTTTTGCCATTATTCGGTACAGGTATTCCATCGGGAACTTTCATGTATATGTCCGAATCTAGTGACCCATAAAGATATGCGGTCACGACGTCCATCAACTGTAGAAGTAGACGTTTTTATACTGCCAATGAAATTAAATACCGGAAGGTTATTCCATTCATAGCAGGAGAATATGTCTCATTGTAGTCAATTCCTGGTCTCTGGGTAAACCCTTGAGCAACTAATCTCGCTTTGTATCTCACAACCTCATTGTTCTCATTTCGTTTCCGGGTGAAAACCCATTTGAATCCAACAGGATGGATTCTGGGAGGTGTAGGTATCACATAGGTGAATACCTTTCTTTTTGCTAGTGAGGATAATTCAGAGTTAATTGCTTCCTTCCATTTGATCCAATCTGAGCGTTGTTGACACTCTGCCATGGATTTAGGGTCTGTGTTAGATAGAAGGTTACCAGCTATGATTGATGAGAAACATGAATTGACGACCGTATTTTTACGATCATACAATTCTCTAGAACTAGTATAATTAATGGAAATCTCCTGTATCCCCTGAAAGTCTTCTTGATTCACAGGAAGAGTAGATACAGGGTGTTCCGATGTACCAGCAACATCTGAATTGTGCACATGAGTGCTGGTTTGTGGATGTACAGTATCCACTTGGTGTCAATCAACTGGTGGTTGACTTTCGTTTACTGATTTGGAGGATCGAATGTTCCTCTCTTTCCTTTGACGCTTAGTAGAAGCATTATCCTGCTTAGCAGCCCTCACCCTCTTCGGTTGAGAAGATGGTTGAATGGTTTTTCGTGGTACCTCCACTCGACTGGGCGCATTAACAGCAGGATTCAAGGATTTTGTGACACCATTATAGTCAGTAAACGCATCAGGCAGATTATTAGCAAAATGTTGCAATTCTATAATTTTTTGAACTTGAAGTTCAGATTCCTGGGTTTGAGGATCTGAGGACAGGATGGATTTGTCACCCTAATTGATTTCCTGGCATTCATTAGGATACTTGAATTCTCTCCCTAATGCCGGGAAATGGTCCTCATTAAAGATGCAATCAGCGAAACGAGCTATGTACAAATCCTCTGTAAGGGGCTCTAGGTATTTGATGATCGATGGGGATTGATATCCCACATAGATGCCTAATTTCCTATGAGGTCCCATAGCTGTTCGCTGAGGCAGTGATACAGGGGTGTAGACCGCACATCCAAATTTCTGCAGATGGGATATATTTGGAGGATTTCCTCGTACCAGGTGCAACGGAGATGTGGTATGATATGCAGTTGGGCGAAGTTGAATAAGATCAACAGCGTGTAAAACGGCATGACCCCAACAGGATGTAGGTAAATTGCATTCATGAAGTAAAGGTCTTGCGATAAGTTTGATCCTCTTAATAAGAGATTCAGCTAAACCATTTTGAGTATGTACATAAGGCACATAATGTTCAATGTGTATTCCTTGGGCCATACAATAATCATTGAATGCTCTAGAAGAGAACTCAGCCGCATTATCTAGGCGGATTTTCTGGATTTGATGTTCAGGATAATGTGCTTTCAATCGAATGACTTGCGTCATGATTTTAGCAAAAGCATGGTTACGTGTAGACAGAAGGCACACGTGTGACCATCGTGTAGATGCATCAATTAATACCATGAAGTATCTGAACGGTCCAGATAATGGTTGTATGGGTCCACAAATGTCACCTTGAATTCGTTCAAGGAACTTGAGTGGTTTAGCATGAATCTTAAGAGGAGATGGTCTTAAGATTAGCTTTCCCGTTGCACATGACGTAAATATAAAATCAGATGGTTTAGGGAATTTAGCAGACTTTAAATCATGATTGATGCAATTACTTGTGATTTTCTGCATCATCCCTATTCTAGGGTGACCAAGACATGTATGCCAGGTCTTGAATGAATCGACATTCTGAAAAATCACTTTGTACGTAACATGAGGTACTGGTTTTATGTATGTGTAGTACAATCCGGATGGAAGTGAAGGTATTCTTTCTAGAATGCTAGCGCCATATTCAGAAGGTTTGGAAATGAGGAGAAATTCCTCATTATTTTCTGTATGAGTAGAAATATGTGAAAGGGAAATGTGCCCTTGGGCCATTTCTAAGTATTTTGGTGATTGAGTGCCAACACAAGTGGACTTATGGTAATCTATGCAAAGTGATGGACAAAGTGCAAATCAAGTCTAAAAGTATGTTTCTAGACTTGGTACAATGTTTTAAGAACTAATGTATTGTGTCTAAGTGCTGGAAACAGGAGAAATCAAGTTGGAAAAGAGATGGCTTTGTTAAGCCAAAGACAGCTCGGTCTGGGTGCACCGGACAGTGTCCGGTGGTGCACCAGACAGTGTCCGGTGCGCCAGGCTGGCAACTGTCAACTGGCTACTCTCGGGAAGCGATCAACGGCGTACGGCTATAAATCACCGGACTGTCCGGTGGTTCACCGGACTGTCCGGTGAGCCATTCACAGGCGAAGTCGTCGCTCTCGGGAAGCGATTAACGGCGTACGGCTATAAATCACCGGACTGTCCGGTGGTGCACCGGACTGTCCGGTGAGCCAACGGTCGGCTGGGCCAACGGTCGGCCAAGGAATCCGTGCGCGACGCGTGGCCGAGCCAACGGTCAGAAGGGAGCACCGGAATGTCCGGTGTGCACCGGACAGTGTTCGGTGTGCCAACGGCTCTGGATCTTCAACGGTCGGCTACGCCACAGAAGGAAAGAAATCCGCACCGGACAGTGTCCGGTGGTACACCAGACTGTCCGGTGCGCCAGGCGATAGAAGGCAAGAATTGCCTTCCTGGAATGCTCTCAACGGCTCCTAGCTGCCTTGGGGCTATAAAAGGGACCCCTAGGCGCATGGAGGAATATATCAAGCATTCTTTAAGCATTCCTAAGCACCAAGACTTCAATTCCGCGCATTCGATTCTTTGTGGTAGCAACTAGAGCTCCATTTGAGTAGAGAACTCTTTGAGTTGTGTAGAGAGCTCGTGTTGTGACTTGTGTGCGTGTGTTGCTCTGATTTTGTGTCTTGTGTGCGTTGCTCATCCCATCCTTACTTCTGTGCTTCTTTGTGAACATCTTTGTAAGGGCAAGAGGCTCCAAGTTGTGGAGATTCCTCGCAAGCGGGATATAGTAAAGTGAAAGCAAAACACCGTGGTATTCAAGTGGGTCTTTGGACCACTTGAGAGAGGTTGAGTGCAACCCTCGTCCGTTGGGACGCCACAACGTGGAGTAGGCAAGTATTGGACTTGGCCGAACCACGGGATAAACCACTGTGCCATCTCTGTGTTGATCTCTTTGTGGTTATTGCGTTTTGCTAAGACTCCTCTCTAGCCACTTGGCATTATTGTGCTAACTCCTAATCAAGTTTTTGAGGCACTAAGTTTCAAGTTTTACAGGATCACCTATTCACCCCCCTCTAGGTGCTCTCAATTGGTATCAGAGCTGTTCTCTTCACGTGAGGGACTAATCGCCCGAAGAGATGGATCCTAAGGGCAAGGGGATGGTGGTCAATGATAAGGAGAAGGAGTCCTTCGTCAATGATCCAAAGGATGACAAGCCTACTGACTCGGGGTCGGGCCACAAAAGAAAAGGGGGGAGGAAGAAGAAAACAAGGCCCATCAAGGAGATAGTCTACTACGACAGCGACGAATCTTCCTCTTCCCAAAAGGACGACGACAACGACTACGAGAAAAGGAAGACGGTTAATTCAAACTTTTCCTTTGATTATTCTCGTATTCCGCAAAGTTCCAATGCTCATTTGCTTTCCATTCCCCTCGGCAAACCCCCTCACTTCGATGGAGAGGACTGCGGATTTTGGAGTCACAAAATGCGTAGCCACTTGTTCTCTCTCCATCCAAGTATATGGGAGATAGTAGAAAATGGAATGCACTTTGATAGTACGGATAGTCCCATGTTCATTAATGAGCAAATTCACAAAAATGCACAAGCTACTACTGTTCTTCTAGCTTCATTGTGCAGGGATGAATACCATAAGGTGAGCGGCTTGGATAACGCCAAGCAGATTTGGGACACCCTCAAGATCTCACATGAGGGGAACGACGTCACCATGCTCACCAAAATGGAGTTGGTGGAGGGCGAACTTGGGAGATTCACAATGATCAGGGGCGAGGAGCCAACCCAAACGTACAACCGGCTCAAGATCCTCGTCAACAAAATAAGGAGCTATGGAAGCACGCGATGGACGGACCACGAAGTCGTCCGCCTAATGCTAAGGTCTTCTACTGTCCTCGATCCACATCTTGTGAACAATATTTGTGAAAATCCTAGGTACACCAAGATGTCGCCCGAGGAGATACTTGGAAAGTTCGTAAGCGGGCGGATGATGATCAAGGAGGCTAGATACGTTGATGATGCGTTGAATGGCCCAATCCAAGAGCCTCAAACCATTGCTCTCAAAGCAACGAGGAGCAAGGAGGCGCTACCTAGCAAGGTGGCGCAAGTTGAGGCGGTCGAGCTTAATGATGAAGAAATGGCCCTCATCATCAAGCGTTTCAAGACGGCGCTAAAGGGTCGCAAGGGGCATCCCAACAAGAACAAGACAAAGGGGAAGCGCTCATGCTTCAAATGTGGTAAGATTGGTCATTTTATCGCTAATTGTCCCGATAATAATAGTGATCAGGAACAAGGGAACAAGAGGGAAAAGAAGAAGACTTACAAGAAGGCTAAGGGCGAGGCACACCTTGGCAAGGAGTGGGACTCCGATTGTTCGTCGTCCGACTCCGACAACGAAGGACTCGCCGCCACCGCCTTCAACAAATCGTTCCTCTTCTCCAACGAGCATCACACCTGCCTCATGGCAAGGGAAAAGAAGGTAAGCACTCGTGATACTAGCACTTACGCTTCCTCAAGTGATGAAGAATCTAGCAATTATGAAATAGACTATTCATGTTTATTCAAGGGTCTAGATAGAACTAAGGTTGATAAGATTAATGAATTAATTGATGCCTTGAATGATAAGAATAGGTTATTAGAAAAACAAGAGGACCTTTTGTATGAAGAACATGATAAGTTTGTAGAGGCACAAAAATCCCTTGCTTTAGAAATTAAAAGGAATGAAATGCTCTCTTGTGAATTGTCTACATGCCATGACTCTATTTCTAGCTTAAAGAACATAAACGATGATTTGAATGCTAAGTTAGAAATAGCTAATAAATCAACATCTTGTGTAGAACATGTTGCAATTTGTAATAGTGAAAGGGAAATGTGCCCTTGGGCCATTTCTAAGTATTTTGGTGATTGAGTGCCAACACAAGTGCTTTTGTGTTAACCTATGCAAAGTGGTGAACAAAGTGCAAATCATGTCAAAAGGTATGTTTCTAGACTTAGTACATTGTTTTATGGACTAATGTATTGTGTCTAAGTGCTGGAAACAGGAGAAATCGAATTGGAAATGAGATGGCTTTGTTCAGCCGAAGTCAGCTCGGTCTGGGTGCACCAGACTGTCTGGTGGTGCACCGGACAGTGTCCGGTGCGCCAGGCTGGCTCTGGCGAACAGGCCACTCTCGGGACTTCGACGGCGGTGTACGGCTATAATTCACCGGACTGTCCGGTGGTGCACCGGACTGTCCGGTGAGCCGTTCACAGGCGAACTCGTCGCTCTCGGGAAACCATCAACGGCGTACGGTTAAAATTCACCGGTCTGTCCGGTGGTGCACCGGACTGTCCGGTGAGCCAACAGTCAGCCGGGGCAACGGTCGACCGAGGATTTCGCGCGTGACGCGTGGCTGAGCCAACGGTCACATTGGTGCACCGGACTGTCCGGTGTGCACCGGACAGTGTCCGGTGCGCCAACGGCTCTCAATTAGCAACGGTCGGCTTCGCCAAACAAGGAAGGAGATCTACACTGGACAGTGTCCGGTGGTGCACCGGACTGTCCGGTGTGCCAGTCGACAGAAGGCAAGATCTGCCTTCCAGGAATGTTCTCAACGGCTCCTAGCTGCCTTGGGGCTATAAAAGGGACCCCTAGGCGCATGGAGGAGCACACCAAGCATACTTACAACATTCCTAAGCACCAAGACCTCGATTCCGCGCATTTGTTTCTTTGTGATAGCATATAGAGCTCTAGTGGAGTTGTGAACTCATTGGGTGGTGTTGCGAGCTCTTGTTGCGACTTGTGTGCGTGTTTACACTCTGATTCTTGTGTCTTGTGTGCGTTGCTAATCCCTCCCTTGCCCCGTGCTTCTTTGTGAACTTCAAGTGTAAGGGCGAGAGGCTCCAAGTTGTGGAGATTCCTCGCGAACGGGATTAAGAAAAGCAAGCAAAACACCGTGGTATTCAAGTGGGTCTTTGGACCGCTTGAGAGGGGTTGATTGCAACCCTCGTCCGTTGGGACGCCACAACATGGAGTAGGCAAGCGTTGGTCTTGGCCGAACCACGGGATAACCACCGTGCCATCTCTGTGATTGATCTCTTGTGGTTATTGTGTTTTGACTCCTCTCTAGCCACTTGGCGATTATTGTACTAACATTTAACCAAGTTTTTGTGGCTTAAGTTTCAAGTTTTACAGGATCACCTATTCACCCCCCCTCTAGGTGCTCTCAAATAGGTGTAAAGATTTTAATGTTGATGCTTGTAGTGAACACCTAGTTTCAATTTCTAAATTGAATGATGAAGTGGCTAGTCTTAATGCCCAACTTAAGACTAGCAAGAGTGAATTTGACAAAATAAAATTTGCAAGGGATGCCTACACGATTGGTAGACACCCCTCAATTAAGGATGGTCTTGGTTTCAAGAGGGAAGTCAAGAACTTAACAAGCCATAAGGCTTCCATCTCCGCCAAGGAGAAAGGGAAGGCCCCTATGGCTAGTAGTGCTCAAAAGAACCATGCTTTCATGTATCATGATAGGAGACATTCTAGGAATGCTTATAGAAGTTATGATGCTCATGCCATGTTTGCTTCAAGTTCTTCCTATGTGCATGGTAGAGATATGCCTAGGAGAAATGTCATTCATCATGTGCCTAGGAGAAATGTTGCTAATGTTCCTAGGAAAATTAATGAACCTTCTACAATTTATCATGCTTGCAATGCTTCCTTTGCAATTTGTAGAAAGGATAGAAAGGTGATTGCTAGGAAATTAGGGGCAAAATGCAAGGGAGCTAAAACTTGCATTTGGGTCTAAAAGTTCCCTTTGGCCCGGGAACAGGATCTGGATGTCGCCTAGAGGGGGGTGAATAGGCGAATAAAAATTATCACTTTAAAACTTAAATTCTTACTCTACTCGAAGACTAGAACGCAGTGGAATGAGAAGACCCTTCGAGTAGGTTGCAGCGGAATATGAGATCCTGTCTCAAAATGTCCTGCACTTCAAAGAAAGCTTATACCATAGATAAGTGTTGAAGTGCATATATAAAAGCGAGTAAGACAGAGAGTCAGAATACAATACAGAACAGAGCACACAGACGCAAGGATTTATCCCGAGGTTCGGCCAAGCCTGAAATGCTTGCCTAGTCCTCGTTGGAGTTAGCCACACCTGGGCTTGGAGTCTATTTCAACTCCTTCCTCCATTTGCTCAGATCTGTCAGTATGACAGATAGAGCCTTTCACTATGTTGAGTTGGGTTACAACAAAACCGCGGCTGCTTACAAACTTCTTGACAGCACCCCGACAGAGTAACGATACGCTCAAGACCTTGCTCTAGCTCTTAGCAGCACCTCTCCACTCTCTAAAGGCTTATAGCTTTGCTTTCTACACAAACTAGAGAGATACACACAAGAGGGAGAGTGAGAATTGATTCGAGTGATGTCTACACTTGTTGGCTGCACTTGTACATAGCTTGAAGCGCCTAGGGGTCCCTTTTATAGGCACAAGGGGCCTAGGAGCCGTTGACCACCGGACACTGTCTGGTGCCCGATTTCCTTCTAAAATTGACGCAGTCGACCGTTGCAGGCTTCAAGCCGTTGGCGCACCGGACACTGTCCGGTGCACATCGGACAGTCCGGTGCCTCCATCTGACCGTTGGCTCGACCACGCGTCACGCGCGGATTGCGCGGCCGACCGTTGGCCTAGCCGACCGTTGGCTCACCGGACAGTCCGGTGCACCACCGGACAGTACGGTGAATTATAGCCGTACATCGCCAGACTTCTCCCGAGAGCGGCATGTTCACCGGAGTTCAGCCTGGCGCACCGGACAGTCCGGTGTGCCAGACTGAGCTCAGACTTTGCTGTACACATCCAAGCCTTTTGCATTTCTTTTCTTTTCTTCTTCCTTCTGTTTCTAACACTTAGACAAATATATTAGTACACAGAAACCAATGTACTAAGTCTAGAAACATACCTTCTCTTTGATTTTTACATCTATAGCATTTGACATGCTTGAGCTTTGATGTTGGACTCATAAATCATCAAGTCAGCTTGACTTGATCTAGATTGACATTTCTTAGCTCCAACATCCTGCAAAGGTCACATAGAACATCTCCAAACATAGGAACAACCCAAACTAAAAGTCAAGGTGCACTTAGCTCTTTTTGGGCTGCTTCCAGTTCTGATTTTGACATTTGTTCTCCTTTTAGTGACCTTGTTCACTTCTAAGAGCTTGATCTTGAGCCTTATGACTTACACCACATAACTATAGATGTTTCCCCATTGGTTGTAAGTCACGTCCTTATGTAGTGATCCTTGATGTGTCATAGCTCTTCTCAACTCGATCACCCTTGACTTTGCAAGTCTTCTTCTTCACCGTTGGCTTTGGGTTCCTCAGCCTCTTTGACCTTCTCCCGTGCACTTGGTACCTCGAAGCTCTACTTGCCTCCATCCTTGGCTTGATCAGTTGTCTCCGAGCTACGCACCCGAGTCTCACTTTATGCAATGTCCATCTTACTTGTGATGCCCATTATCTATCCATCATCTAGTCCTTGGACCATCACACTTGTTCACTTGTGTTGAACCCTGTTAGCTTTACATTAAGCACCTGTTCAACACTTAGCACACTTGTTAGTCCTTTTATTGAGTTGTCATCCAAACACCAAAACCCACAAGAGAGCTTTCAATCTCCCCCTTTTTGGTGATTGATGGCAACACAATTAAAGCTTACATAAGAGTGAAATTTAAAGCATAAATTTTGAGCTCTAAGATTGTAGAATGCTCCCCCTAAATATGTGCTTACATTAAAACCTTAGCTTTGGCCTTAAATGCCAAAATGCACATACTTAGGCAATTCGAAGCATTGCTACACCTTAGCACCTGTGGGATGCATTGTGTCAAGGATCTAACCATGATGCGTATAACACACAAATGCATAAAATCAGAGTTAAACACAATTCAATTGAGTGGATATATCACAGGAATATCAACCTACCACTGTTCACCATTAAGATACCAATTTGAACTAAGATACCAATTTAAAGCAATCTTAAAGCACCATTAACCCATTAACCACATGCACCATTACCCAAATGAATATCTATTACAGAATGAACACAATAGATGCCAATTATTTCAGCAACGGAGGCACTGGTCCATATGATGCAACACATATAATACTGCAAGAAGCATATGATAAGAATTATCAATAACACAATAACACACTAACAATGCTCAAACTAACACACCACCCCTTAGGATAAGCTTTCCTCTCAGGTTGAGATAAGCTTTAATGCACAAATTCTCCCCCTTTGACATCAAACACCAAAACCATATTCAAGCAAGAACATAGGGTGATGTCAAGGGAACAGCAGGGTGTTGAGGAGGAAAAACACACTATCAAAACTCCCCCTTATTCATTAAACATATGCACAGAGATATTAAGATACATTTACGCAAAATATCAAACGATGTCAATTGAAGCAAACTATCATGGCTACCAATTGAAAGGTCATTTATTATCATAGCTCCATGATATTTAAGGATAAGTATCTATTATCACCAAATATTATAGAGCATGAGCAATCTAAAAATATGCAATTACTCATGACTTAAGATACCAACTACTTGACTTACGGAGGTACCCAAGTCCTGATTGCTCTATTTCTTGCTCATCTCCCCTTCTCCACCTTGAGACTATACAAGATCACTCAAGAAATAATTAGTCTCAAAAGACACAAGTTATGTGTGCTCCCCTAAAGTTGTGCATCAAGTATTTGAATGACTTGCACTTCGCACATTCTAGCTTTCTCAGAACTAGAGGGGATCACAACATATCTTGGTCAAGGCATACTCTCAATTTCATCACAAAGAGATACCAATTGAATACCAAATAAAAGGTTGACTTAATACAACAATGCATGCCTCAAGAAGTATAACATTTTACAAGCAACCTAGGCGTGCTTCATACATGATAATCATTGCACCACATATACCAATTGAAAACGACAAGATCATGCATATAAGTCACAATGTCTAAGCACATCATAATTAAGAAGGTTCCTTAGGTACACCAAAAGAAACAACATTTTAATGTAAGGAGCACTTAAGCCAAGAAACTACCAATTCAGAGGCAAGAACATAGCTGTGATCACAATCAATGGAACTTCAAGATATTCAATGAAATTGCATAATTCCATTCTCCATACCTTTGCCTTTTCCTGAATTGTCATGAGAGCACTAGTTGTCACCAATTGAGTGCTCCTTTTGCTCATTCACTTCATAACTCAAGAAGGTGCATTATGACACAACATAGATTTGATATACACACAGGTAATTTCGTGAACATGGACTAAACAGGATGTCATGCTTGCACACGTAGGTTAATCATTAAACACCATTTAGCATGACTTAAAAACGATACAGGTTAATTTATGGACACATACAGAGAGTTAATCATGGTGAATATATCAAATGAAAAGCTACTCATTGAATAATTCAAAATATATGACTTATAGAGCACCTAGTCATGATTAAGCAAACATGAATGTGATCTTTGAAATCATGAATCAATTATTAACAAGAATCCAATGCACGCAATCTTCAAAGCTTAACTACTCCAAGGACAGATAGCACGACATTCAACTTTAAGAGCAATATTGATAATGCACTTAAGAAACACTGGTACCGTCCTTTGGAGAGCCAGATGCAGATTCTCATCAAAGTCCTTTGCTTGATTCACCAATAATGATTAAGGACCTCTACAACTTATTTCACTTGAGATGAACATGGGATTAGTGTCTCACAATAATTCAACCTTGGTCAATGAATAAACACCAAAACAATTAACAGCTTAAGCATAGAGTTTGAGTTAACCGTCTTAAGCTCTCCCATGGTCTCCAGTCCATCTCAAGGCACCTGCACGGTCTAGTTAGCACAGTTTGGTACCCACCTCGGGATGAGTCCATGACGTTCAACTAAAAGTGCCTTTGGCACCCAAATAGTCTTTGTGCTAGTTCTAGGTGATCTCGTTATAGATCTAGCACGAGTGTATGATTTGGGTCTCCTAAGCGAATGAGATTGAGACAAATTCACTTGCTTAGGAACCTTACCTTTATTACATACCTTGGATAGATGACCCTGCTCACCACACTTGTAGCAGAGGCGTCGCTCAACCTGACATGACGCTTGCTGTTTGTCATTTTCCTTGGTGAGAGTCATCTTGGAGAATGCACATGCTTGGTTTATCAACAGCGGACAAGAAGTGATCGTGTGGTTCTTGTCATTGCATCCGAAGCATCTCCTTATCCCTTCTCCCTTGTCGTTGTATGGACACGACGCAATGAGGTGTCCTATCTTATTGCACTTAAAGCACCCCCTTTTCCCTTTTCTCCTTTTGTTCTTGGATGACATAGGAAAATGGTCAGTGCAAACAACATGATTAATTGAATCTTTACCTTTTTCCCAGCTCATGTTGATTTCTTCATCTTTAGGAACATCCTTCTTATGGAGCTTAACACTTGTTGTAGTTTTTCCCTTCTCAAGCTTCTTCACCACGCGCCCGTGGATATCTTGAGAAGGTTGAGCAATGTGTCTTCTCCTTAGTTGTCTTTGCTTCTTGTTCCCACACAATTTCTTTTGTGACCCTACAACTTTTTGCTCATTTAAACATTCGCTTCCTTTTGAGCGACAGGGGTTAGCACATGGTGATAGATTATCCAAATGTGTACTTGTGCAAGAATGAAGTTCACATGAATTTAAGTTTGTAATTACGACCTCATGAGCAACATCAAGCATGATATGGTCGTCAACTAATTTATTATGAGAATATGAAAGCATATCATACTTTTCACCTAGAGCAAGTTTTTCTAAATTTAACATTTCTACTTGACTCCTAAGCATAAAATTTTCAGTTTTAAGTTGAGCAACATTAGATAATGCGTCATGATTATTTCTTTGCTCAATTAAAATAGATTCATACCATTGGACCAAGTCATCATGAGAGCACTTTAGCTCCTCATGTTCTTTGGTCATCTTCTCCAGGCTGTTGTTGGTTTTGATGAGGGACTCCTCTAGCCTGAGAAGTGTCTCGCCTTGTTCCTTCTCAATAGCTTAGCCAAGAGTGCTTTGTCCTCTCTGTTGAGATGGATGTAGAAACGGCGAATCTCCTCTTCTTCCACATCATCGGTCTCATTTTCCCTGTCATTAATGTCAGTGGAAGCAATATAGGAAAATGTACCTTATGGTGATGAAGATTCATCCTCATATTCCTCCTCATCATGGCTTTCGTCTCCACTGTCATTGTTAGCAATAAAACATTTATTACTAGTGGAGAACAAACCTGTCGACGAGGTGGATTCATCGTTTGGTGCCCAACACTTTTCTTCTCCCTTTGAAGGGTTAGTATCACAAGTAATATAGGGAGTAGGAGCATCACAATTTGCCACAGAATATTTTCCTTTAATTCTACTCCATAAATCATGAGCATCAACAAATAAATCACTATCACTACTCATGATGGCAAAATAAGCACTTCTAGACAGTGAGTCAACTAAGATGTTGCAAGCATGGTGATTAAGAGACAGACATCTTAGTTCATCATTAGAAGGATTTTGACTCAAATTTGAGGGAAAAATACTTCTACTAAAGATCTGTCTCAAATCAGGATTAACATGCATGAAGGCATTATAAATAGAGACAGACCAAGATTTATAATTAGAGGCTTAGAGCCATCGCCTAGAAGAAGTTCTACAGTTACCTCTTGTGACGACATCGTCATCTCCGGACGGCTACGCCCACACTGGAGAGGCCTAGCTCCGATACCAATTGAAAGTTCCCTTTGGCCCGGGAACAGGATCTGGATGTCGCCTAGAGGGGGGTGAATAGGCAAATAAAAATTATCACTTTAAAACTTAAATTCTTACTCTACTCGAAGACTAGAACGCAATGGAATGAGAAGACCCTTCGAGTAGGTTGCAGCGAAATATAAGATCCTGTCTCAAAATGTCCTGCACTTCAAAGAAAGCTTATACCACAGATAAGTGTTGAAGTGCAGATATAAAAGCGAGTAAGACAGAGAGTCAGAATACAATACAGAACAGAGCACATAGACGCAAGGATTTATCCCGAGGTTCGGCCAAGCCTGAAATGCTTGCCTAGTCCTCGTTGGAGTTAGCCACACCTGGGCTTGGAGTCTATTTCAACTCCTTCCTCCGTTTGCTCAGATCTGTCAGTATGACAGATAGAGCCTTTCACTATGTTGAGTTGGGTTACAACAAAACCGCGGCTGCTTACAAACTTCTTAACAGCACCCCGGCAGAGTAACGATACTCTCAAGACCTTGCTCTAGCTCTTAGCAGCACCTCTCCACTCTCTAAAGGCTTATAGCTTTGCTTTCTACACAAACTAGAGAGATACACACAAGAGGGAGAGTGAGAATTGATTCGAGTGATGTCTACACTTGTTGGCTGCACTTGTACATAGCTTGAAGCGCCTAGGGGTCCCTTTTATAGGCACAAGGGGCCTAGGAGCCGTTGAAAGCAATCCAGGAAGGCAAATCTTGCCTTCTGTCGGGTGGCGCACCGGACACTGTCCGGTGCCCGATTTCCGTCCAAAATTGACGCAGTCGACCGTTGCAGGCTTCGAGCCGTTGGCGCACCGGACACTGTCCGGTGCACACCGGACAGTCCGGTGCCTCCATCTGACCGTTGGCTCGGCCACGCGTCACGCGCGGATTGCGCGGCCGACCGTTGGCCCAGCCGACCGTTGGCTCACCGGACAGTCCGGTGCACCACCGGACAGTCCGGTGAATTATAGCCGTACGTCGCCAGACTTCTCCTGAGAGCGGCCTGTTCACCAGAGTTCAGCCTGGCGCACCGGACACTGTCAGGTGCACCACCGGACACTGTCCAGTGCACCACCTGACAGTCCGGTGTGCCAGACTGAGCTCAGACTTTGGTGTACACATCCAAGCCTTTTGCATTTCTTTTCTTTTCTTCTTCCTTCTGTTTCTAACACTTAGACAAATATATTAGTACACAAAAACCAATGTACTAAGTCTAGAAACATACCTTCTCTTTGATTTTTACATCTATAGCATTTAACATGCTTGAGCTTTGATGTTGGACTCATAAATCATCAAGTCAGCTTGACTTGATCTAGATTGACATTTCTTAGCTCCAACATCCTGCAAAGGTCACATAGAACATCTCCAAACATAGGAACAACCCAAACTAAAAGTCAAGGTGCACTTAGCTCTTTTTGGGCTGCTTCCAGTTCTGATTTTGACATTTGTTCTCCTTTTAGTGACCTTGTTCACTTCTAAGAGCTTGATCTTGAGCCTTATGACTTACACCACATAACTATAGATGTTTCCCCATTGGTTGTAAGTCACGTCCTTATGTAGTGATCCTTGATGTGTCATAACTCTTCTCAACTCGATCACCCTTGACTTTGCAAGTCTTCTTCTTCACCGTTGGCTTTGGGTTCCTCAGCCTCTTTGACCTTCTCCCGTGCACTTGGTACCTCGAAGCTCTACTTGCCTCCATCCTTGGCTTGATCAGTTGTCTCCGAGCTATGCACCCGAGTCTCACTTTATGCAATGTCCATCTTACTTGTGATGCCCATTATCTATCCATCATCTAGTCCTTGGACCATCACACTTGTTCACTTGTGTTGAACCCTGTTAGCTTTACATTAAGCACCTGTTCAACACTTAGCACACTTGTTAGTCCTTTTATTGAGTTGTCATCCAAACACCAAAACCCACAAGAGAGCTTTCAGGGTCCCTAAAGATATTGTCACTAACCTTGTAGGACCCAACAAGAGTTGGGTACCTCAGACCCAAGCTTAAATTTGCCTTGCAGGTTTATGCATCCGGGGGATCAAGCTGGATTATCGACAGCGGATGCACAAACCACATGACAGGGGAGAAGAAGATGTTCACCTCCTACGTCAAGAACAAAGATTCCCAAGACTCAATCATATTCGGTGACGGGAATCAAGGCAAGGTGAAAGGGTTAGGAAAAATAGCTATTTCATCCGAGCACTCCATTTCCAATGTGTTTTTAGTTGAGTCGCTTGGATATAACTTGTTGTCTGTGAGTCAGCTTTGTAATATGGGATATAACTGCTTATTCACAAATGTAGATGTGTCTGTCTTTAGAAGGAGTGATGGTTCATTAGCTTTTAAGGGTGTATTAGACCACAAACTCTACTTAGTTGATTTTGCAAAAGAGGAGGCCGGTCTAGATGCATGCTTAATTGCTAAGACCAGCATGGGCTGGCTGTGGCATCGCCGCTTAGCACATGTGGGGATGAAGAACCTTCACAAACTTCTAAAGGGAGAACATGTGATAGGTGTAACAAATGTTACTTTCGAAAAAGATAGACCTTGTGCAGCTTGTCAAGCAGGTAAACAGGTGGGAAGCTCTCATCATACCAAAAATGTGATGACCACATCAAGACCTTTGGAGTTGCTTCATATGGACCTCTTTGGACCCGTCGCCTATCTAAGCATAGGAGGAAGTAAGTATGGTCTGGTTATAGTTGATGATTTTTCTCGCTTCACTTGGGTATTCTTCTTGCAGGATAAATCTGAAACCCAAGGGACCCTCAAGCGCTTCCTAAGGAGAGCTCAAAATGAGTTTGAGCTCAAGGTGAAGAAGATAAGGAGCGACAATGGGTCCGAGTTCAAGAACCTTCAAGTGGAGGAGTACCTTGAGGAGGAAGGGATCAAGCACGAGTTCTCCGCTCCCTACACACCATAGCAAAACGATGTGGTAGAGAGGAAGAACAGGACACTCATAGACATGGCGAGGACGATGCTTGGAGAGTTCAAGACGCCCGAGCGGTTTTGGTCGGAAGCCGTGAACATGGCTTGCCACGCCATAAACCGAGTCTACCTTCATCGCCTCCTCAAGAAGACTTCGTATGAGCTTCTAACCGGTAACAAACCCAATGTGTCTTACTTTCATGTATTTGAGAGCAAGTGTTATATTCTAGTGAAGAAAGGTAGAAATTCTAAATTTGCTCCCAAAGCTGTAGAAGGGTTTTTATTAGGTTATGACTCAAATACAAAGGCATATAGGGTCTTCAACAAATCATCGGGTTTGGTTGAAGTCTCTAGCGACGTTGTATTTGATGAGACTAATAGCTCTCCAAGAGAGCAAGTTGTTGATCTTGATGATGTAGATGAAGAAGACGTTCCAACGGACGCGATTCGTACCATGGCGATTGGAGACGTGCGACCACAGGAACAAAAGGAGCAAGATCAACCCTCTTCCTCAACAATGGTGCATCCCCCAACTCAAGATGATGAACAGGTTCATCAAGAGGAGGCGTGTGATCAAGGGGGAGCACAAGATGATCATGTGATGGAGGAAGAAGCACAACCGGCACCTCCAACCCAAGTTCGAGCGACGATTCAAAGGAATCATCCCGTCGACCAAATTTTGGGTGACATTAGCAAGGGAGTAACTACTCGTTCTAGATTAGTTAATTTTTGTGAGCATTACTCCTTTGTCTCCTCTATCGAGCCTTTCAGGGTAGAAGAGGCCTTGCTAGATCCGGACTGGGTGTTGGCCATGCAAGAAGAGCTCAACAATTTCAAGAGAAATGAAGTTTGGACACTGGTGCCTCATCCCAAGCAAAATGTTGTGGGAACCAAGTGGGTGTTCCGCAACAAACAAGATGAGCACGGGGTGGTGACAAGGAACAAGGCTCGACTTGTGGCAAAAGGTTATGCCCAAGTCGCAGGTTTGGACTTTGAGGAGACTTTTGCTCCTGTGGCTAGGCTAGAGGCCATTCGTATTTTGCTAGCATATGCCGCTCACCATTCTTTCAGGTTGTTCCAAATGGATGTGAAGAGCGCTTTCCTAAACGGGCCAATCAAGGAGGAGGTGTACGTGGAGCAACCCCCTGGCTTCGAGGATGAACGGTACCCCGACCACGTATGTAAGCTCTCTAAGGCGCTCTATGGACTTAAGCAAGCCCCAAGAGCATGGTATGAATGCCTTAGAGACTTTTTAATTGCTAATGCTTTCAAGGTTGGGAAAGCCGATCCAACTTTATTCACTAAGACTTGTGATGGTGACTTATTTGTGTGCCAAATTTATGTCGATGACATAATATTTGGTTCTACTAACCAAAAGACTTGTGAAGAGTTTAGCAGGGTGATGACTCAAAAGTTTGAGATGTCGATGATGGGCGAGTTGAACTACTTCCTTGGGTTCCAAGTGAAGCAACTCAAGGACGACACTTTCATCTCCCAAACGAAGTACACGCAAGACTTGATCAAGCGGTTTGGGATGAAGGACGCCAAGCCCGCAAAGACTCTAATGGGAACCGACGGACACATCGACCTCAACAAAGGAGGTAAGTCCGTTGATCAAAAGGCATACCGGTCTATGATAGGGTCTTTACTTTATTTATGTGCTAGTAGACCGGATATTATGCTTAGTGTATGCATGTGTTCTAGATTTCAATCCGATCCAAGGGAGTGTCACTTAGTGGCCGTGAAGCGAATTCTTAGATATTTAGTCGCTACGCCTTGCTTCGGGATCTGGTATCCAAAGGGGTCTACCTTTGACTTGATTGGATATTCAGACTCCGACTATGCTGGATGTAAGGTCGATAGGAAGAGTACATCTGGGACGTGCCAATTCTTAGGAAGGTCCCTGGTGTCGTGAAGTTCTAAGAAACAAACTTCCGTTGCCCTATCCACCGCTGAGGCTGAGTATGTTGCCGCAGGACAGTGTTGCGCGCAACTACTTTGGATGAGGCAAACCCTCCGGGACTTTGGCTACAATCTGAGCAAAGTCCCACTCCTATGTGATAATGAGAGTGCTATCCGCATGGCGGACAACCCCGTTGAGCACAGCCGCACAAAGCACATTGACATCCGGCATCACTTTTTGAGAGACCACCAGCAAAAGGGAGATATCGAAGTGTTTCATATTAGCACCGAGAACCAGCTAGCCGATATCTTTACCAAGCCTCTAGATGAGAAGACCTTTTGCAGGCTGCGTAGTGAGCTAAATGTCTTAGATTCGCGGAACTTGGATTGATTTATAGCATACATGTGTTTATGCCTTGATCATGTTCCTTATGCATTTTGTTGTTTATTTATGGTGCTCAAGTTGTAGAAGCACTCCCTGGACCTCGCAAGTCCATTTGCAAGTGATGCACACAATGAGGGGGAGATGTGCTACAACTTGACCCTTTGAGACTAACCGTGTGCTTGAGTTTGCTTGATTTAGTCTCAAAGGTGGATTGAAAGGGAAAAGGTGGACTTGGACCATGCAAGACTTCCACTGCACCCCAATGAGAGGGTAACTTATTCCAAGTTCATCTTCATGCTCTTATTGCCTTTTTTACTCTTCATTGAAGATTTTGGTGTGGCAATGGGGTTCTAGGGCCAAACTTGATCCCGTTTTGGTGCTTGATGCCAAAGGGGGAGAAAATAAGGCCAAAGCAATAAATGGATCAGCTACCACTTGAGAATTTTGAAAATAGTAGAATAGAGCTTTTGGTTTGTCAAAACTCTCTTGTTGTCTCTTTTGTCAAAAGTTGGCCTCTTGTGGGGAGAATAGTCGATTATGGGAAAAAGGGGGAGTTCTTGAAATCGTTGATCAATTTCTCTTGGAACAACTCTCTTTATGTCTCAACAAGTGTGTTTGACTTAGAGATAGGAAATTGAGGTTGATTTACAAAAACAAAACCAAGTGGTGGCAAAGGATGATCCATATATGCCAAATTTGAATCAAAACAATTTTGAGTTCTCATTTGTATTGATGTTGCACTTCTTTTAGTTGTTTTTTGTTGTGTTGGCATAAATCACCAAAAAGGGGGAGATTGAAAGGGAAATGTGCCCTTGGGCCATTTCTAAGTATTTTGGTGATTGAGTGCCAACACAAGTGGACTTATGGTAATCTATGCAAAGTGATGGACAAAGTGCAAATCAAGTCTAAAGGTATGTTTCTAGACTTGGTACATTGTTTTAAGAACTAATGTATTGTGTCTAAGTGTTGGAAACAAGAGAAATCAAGTTGGAAAAGAGATGGCTTTGTTAAGCCAAAGACAACTCGGTCTGGGTGCACCGGACTGTCCGGTGGTGCACCGGACAGTGTCCGGTGCGCCAGGCTGGCAACTGTCAACTGGATGCTCTCGGGATGCGATCAACGGCGTACGACTATAAATCACCGGACTGTCCGGTGGTGCACCAGACTATCCGGTGAGCCATTCACAGGCGAAGTCGTCGCTCTCGGGAAGCGATTAACAGTGTACGGCTATAAATCACCGGACTGTCCGGTGGTGCACCGGACTGTCCGGTGAGCCAACGGTCGGCCGAGGAATCCGCGCGCGACGCGTGGCCGAGCCAACGGTCAGAAGGGAGCACCGGACTGTCCGGTGTGCACCGGACAGTGTCCGGTGTGCCAACGGCTCTGGATCTTCAACGGTCGGCTGCGCCACAGAAGGAAAGAAATCCGCACCGGACAGTGTCCGGTGGTGCACCGGACTGTCCGGTGCGCCAGGCGACAGAAGGCAAGAATTGCCTTCCTGGAATGCTCTCAACGGCTCCTAGCTGCCTTGGGGCTATAAAAGGGACCCCTAGGCGCATGGAGGAATATATCAAGCATTCTCTAAGCATTCCTAAGCACCAAGACTTCAATTCCGTGCATTCGATTCTTTGTGATAGCAACTAGAGCTCTATTTGAGTAGAGAACTCTTTGAGTTGTGTAGAGAGCTCGTGTTGTGACTTGTGTGCGTGTGTTGCTCTAATTTTGTGTCTTGTGTGCGTTGCTCATCCCATCCTTACTTCCGTGCTTCTTTGTGAACATCTTTGTAAGGGCGAGAGGCTCCAAGTTGTGGAGATTCCTCGCAAGCGGGATATAGTAAAGTGAAAGCAAAACACCGTGGTATTCAAGTGGGTCTTTGGACCACTTGAGAGGGGTTGAGTGCAACCCTCGTCCGTTGGGACGCCACAACGTGGAGTAGGCAAGTATTGGACTTGGCCGAACCATGGGATAAACCACTGTGCCATCTCTGTGTTGATCTCTTTGTGGTTATTGCGTTTTGCTAAGACTCCTCTCTAGCCACTTGGAATTATTGTGCTAACTCCTAATCAAGTTTTTGAGGCACTAAGTTTCAAGTTTTACAGGATCACCTATTCACCCCCTCTAGGTGCTCTCAATATGTAAACCACTTTTCCGAATATCTCGAAAACTCAGAAGGGTATGAGTTGAATCGGGATACAATAAAGCATCCTCGATAGTGACTTGTGTACCCATAGGGAGCGTGTAACGCCCCGAATTTTGCAGTCGAATTTTTCTTTTCTTTACTCGCCAAAATTCGGGCGTTACCTTTTCTTTTTCTTTTTCCCCTCGCTAAACCTTGATTTTTTCCAAAGCTAGCGGGATTCGATTTGGAATTCCCGTGTAAAGAAAAACCCTAAAATTGTTTTATGTTGTTTGATGCACCATGCCGAACCATGCATTCTTTTGGATTGATTGAGAACGTGGATGCATTCATCTAGGAAGATCGAATTTCGAAAAGGAGATAATCTTTTCTTTTTCTTTTTCTTTCTTTCTCTCTCCCTCTTCCCCTTTCTCTCTCCCGCGCCGTGGGCCTCTTGGCCGGCCTAGCCGCCCCCCGCGCCCCCCCTCTTGGGCCTGGATAGGCCCAGCCCCCCCCCACCTCCCCTTTTCCCCCAACCTCCCCTCTCTCTCCCTCTCATTCTCCCTCCCCACCCTAAGCCGCCGCCGCCCCTACCCGCCCCCTGCCCTAGCGCCGCCGCCCTTGCCGTCGGCCGCCCATCGCCGGTGAGCCCCCCCTCCTCTCTCCTCCCTCTCCTCCCTCCCTCTCCCCTCCTCTCTCCCTGGCAGCCCAGCCGCCCGGCCGGCCCTTGGCCGCGCCCTGGCGCCCCTCGGCCGCGCCCTGGCCCCCCGGCCAGCCCCAGCCCGCCCGGCCGCGCGCCTGGCCGCGCGCCTGGCCGCTTGGCCGCCTGGCCGGCTCGGCCGCCTGGCCAGCCCGACCCCCCCCCCCCCCCCGCGCGCCCCCGGCTCGGCCGGTCCTGGCCGCCGGTTCAACCGGGCCGGCTCAGCCGCCCTCCCCCGCGCTCGGCCGCCCCTGCTCGGCCGCCCAGCCCCCGGCCGGTTCAACCGCCCTAGGGCCGGTTCAACCGCCCCCCTCTGTTTTTTTTATTTTTTTATTATTTTATTTTATTTACTTTCTGTGATCATAGCTATTTTATTTTAGGTAGGCTAATCATTGTTCATGCTATTGAAATAGGAAGTTTAATTTAGAATTTCGTTGCGCCAGTTGATTCACGTAGTTAATTGTTTATCTCATTCAATGTTGATCAACTTAAAATGATTAGGTTTCCATTAGTGTATATAGCAGAATTCTTTTGCTAAGAACCAATTGTAACTAATTATTAGTGCATAAGCTTTAACCCCCTGCGAGACCCTTTCCCTTTTCTTTCTAACCATAACAAATGCGATATCGAATGTCATACTTGATGCATACTCACTTTACTTGTTCCCTTGTATGGTGTACTGTTCTTTTGTATTAAATATGTGGATGTATGTATGTTTGCGCTCGCATAGAAAACGATCCGGTCGAAGAGCCCGAGGAATTCGCAGGAGAAGCCCCTGAGCAGCAGTCGGTTGGTGGAGGCAAGTGTCCTTTGACCTATCTCTGTCCTATTCATTCTTTAATTCACCTCCCGCATTACACATTTATACCTAAGGATTGACTAGCTTTTGTTATTCATGTCCTTGTTTACCTATTTGGGTCGGATTATTACTGCTTAGTCTGATGCTAATGCTCAACTCTAATCAATGAACATGATGTGATTATCTATGATACGCTGTTTTCCCCTTCTTATTTATGATTATATTTGTGACCTTTAAGGGGACTCGAGCGGTTTCTCGAGTGCCTCTCCGTAAGGACCTGTTCAATGGATGACCGCCCGGGAAAACAGTGCAACCATGAGGGTGGAATGGGACGCCCTTAGCTTTATAATTGGAGGAACCGGGGTGTAGTTCGCTTAGCCGTTGTGCCGTCAATGGGGCTCGGTGTATGCGGCTCGCTCTGCCAAGGTTGATTTGTCCCTTGGGGAGGAGTGCGGTACATTTAGGAAACCTAACGGGCGGCTACAGCCTCGGGGAATCTTTGTAAAGGCTACGTAGTGATGCCCTGCTGGACCACCTAGGTAGTGGTCAATGGGGAGTCGCTCTCTCCGGGCAGAAAGGGAATCACGGCTTGTGGGTAAAGTGCACAACCTCTGCAGAGTGTTATGAAACTGATATATCAGCCGTGCTCGCGGTTATGAGCGGCCAAGGGAGCTCCAGAGATTAGTGATACTTGATCAGTGATACTTTGGTACAGGTGGCAGTGAGATTGATGGTTCTGACTATGATTATGGTATTGGTAAGTGATATTCTTTCCGTTTGGGAAGGATACATTGGGCTAATAACTTGGGTTAATGTTAAAACCTGGCTTTCTACTAGTAAGTAATAACCTGACCAACTAAAAGCAACTGCTTGACTTATCCCCACATAAAGCTAGTCCACTACAGCCAAACAGGATGCTTGCTGAGTATGTTGATGTGTACTCACCCTTGCTCTACACACCAAACCCCCCCCCCCCCCCAGGTTGTCAGCATTGCAACCACTGCTCAGGAGAAGATGAAGCTGTGGAAGGAGACTTCCAGGAGTTCCAAGACTACGACGAGTTCTAGGTGTGGGTTAGCGGCAACCCCCAGTCGGCTGCCTGTGAAGGCCGTGTTATCTACGTTTCTTTTCCGCACTTTGATTATTGTAAGAACTATATGGACGTCTCAGACGTATGATATAATCGACTATTATTTCCCCTTTTAATACTATTTGAGCACTGTGTGATGATGTCCATGTTATGTAACTGCTGTGTACGTGAATAACTGATCCTGGCACGTACATGGTTCGCATTCGGTTTACCTTCTAAAAACCGGGTGTGACATAAGTGGTATCAGAGCCGTGCTGACTGTAGGACCGCTAACCTAGAGTAGAATGGTCGTTCTAAGGACTATAGACCTCGGTCACTGCCTTGACTTTGATATCCCTTCAAAAGTTGGTCCTACTGACCGAACCTATGTTTTACTATATATTATACCTTGCTGAAAATTATGTTTTATTCTAATCCTTCATTTATTTATGATTCATTATTTGCTGGTCATATTAATTCTGTTCTCACCCTTTTGCTTGCGATATCTTTTGTAGATGGCTCGACTTAGACACACTGCACGAAAGTCCGTCATCCCCTTCTTACCCTCCCGCCTTGCTGAGCGTCCGCTTCGCCGTCCCGTGGCCGGACAGTCCAGCCACTTGGAGAGACTGCACCACCGCCTGCATGAGGAGCAGGAACGTCGACGACAGGAGCAGCAGGGCTCTTCCTTCTCGCTCCAGCAGGAGATAGAGTCTGTGAGGAGCTGCTCTCCTGTGCTTCCCCTGGAGGCGCCCCCTGCACCACCACTGGGCGCCCCAGCTTCTGGAGTAGCTGTTGGAGGAGATCCAGACGACGGAGGTGGTGACGACAGTTTGAGCCACGACATCGACTTCTCTGCTGACCATGAGCCGGAAGGATGGGTTGCTCGACCCATCACTCGCGACGCTGCTCGCGGGTGTCACTTCCACGACGCGCTCGACACCCTGCTACGTCGGGCACTTGACCGGCGTACTTGGTCCATCGAGTATCGCTGTGTGGTCTACCAGCATAGTCGCGGGGTCTACCCGGACCGCTGGGAGGCGACCTGCTTGGTGCGCCGTCCGGAGAACAGTCTCCAGGGCGTGGAGGCTTGCTCAGAGCACTATTCTATCTCTGAGCGGGACTCAGCTGAGGCAGCCATGCAGGATGCTGCACGGCGTGCGCTTTCGCACTACTGCTCGGTTCTCGGTGGGGTAGCTGACGGTCTCGACCTGAAGTATTACCCCCGCCGTCCATCTGGCAGCACAGGAGGCGTGATTGTTTCACCTGCTGGTGAGGACAATCCTAGGTTGAGCAGCACAGTCAACCTAGTCGCTGTGCTAAACACGGAGCTGGACCATGCATTAGACGAGCTGAGTAGGGCTCGTGCTGAGATCGCCCTGCTGCGGGCTGAGCGCGCGGAGCGTCGTCACTTGGATGATGGTTCCCCCACTCCCGTCGGGACTCAGCACCCGTACCGCTCGCCTCGGCGTGGACTCCAGTCTTATGGCAATCCCGACTGCAAGACCAAGATAAATCTAGAACCATAGATCGTTAGAGTTGGATCTTGTAATTAATACCAAATATATACATAGAAGCTTCAGTCTTAGCGTTAGTATCGGTCTTAGTTAGTCTTAGTTAGACAGGGTAGTTTGCTATATCCTGTGCATTTATGTTTGTCATGATGAACTATGTTTGGTTTGGATCTTTGTAATGATTGTCACCAGAGTGTGGGTATCCCCTGCATTTTGGCTTACCTATTATGTTAATGGAGTTAGTTATATAGTTGGGAAAACCTTTATTCTACTTTCCTCTTTATCTGAGAAGCTGTGTGGTCTGTGTTGGAGATCAGTGAAGATGCTCATCTGTTCAGTGCTGTTGGAGAATTCTATACTCTTTTCTTATGCTGCAAGATTTGCCAGATCAGTTCTGATGTGTGGTTGCGTTCTGCAGATGTCAGAGAACAGGCGCAGAGGAGGAAGGCGTGCTCAGCAGGAGCAAGCCGGTCAGCAAGATGAGGCGCCCCAGCAGCAGCAGCTGCCGCCCCCGCCCCCGATGTCGATCGAGCAGATGTTTCTGATGCAGACTCAAGCAGTTCAGGCCATCGGTCAGACTCTGGCCGCCATTCAGCAGCAGCAGCAGCAAGCACCACCCCAGCCCCAGATGCCTCAAATGCCTAGAGACAAGCGTGCTGAGTTCATGAGAGGTCATCCCCCAACGTTCGCTCACTCTTCTGACCCCATGGATGCTGAAGATTGGCTGCGCACTATGGAGCGGGAGTTGCATACCGCTCAGTGTGACGATAGGGAGAAAGTCTTGTATGGTCCCCGTCTGTTGAGAGGAGCAGCCCAATCCTGGTGGGAGTCTTACCTCGCCACCCATGCCAACCCCGATGCCATCACCTGGGAAGAATTCAGAGGTAGCTTTCGTCAGTACCATGTGCCTGCAGGTCTGATGACAGTGAAGAAGGAGGAGTTCCTGGCCCTTAAGCAAGGGTCATCATCTGTCAGTGAGTATCGAGACAGGTTTCTGCAGTTGTCCCGCTATGCTCCTGAAGATGTCAACACCGACGCCAAGCGACAGTACCGTTTTCTGAGAGGCTTGGTCGACCCTCTGCAGTATCAGCTGATGAATCACACCTTCCCGACATTCCAGCACCTGATTGACAGAGCAATCATGACAGAAAGGAAGCGTAAGGAGATGGAAGATCGTAAGCGCAAGATCAGTGGACCCCAGCCTGGAAGCAGCAGTCGCCCTCGTTTTTCAGGCAATCAACCTCAGCAGTTCAGGCAGAACCAGCGTCCACCTCAGCAGCATCAGCAGCGTCAGCAGTATCAGCAGTTCCAAAGGCAGTACCCTCAGCATCAGTACCAGAACCGTCAGAGCAATCAATCAGGAGGTCAGCTTCAGAGGCAGAATCAGCAGACACCTCGTCTTCCTGCCCCAGCAAATCAGCAGAGCAATCAGGCAGCACCAGCTCAGGTTGGAAACAGAGCATGTTTCCACTGTGGAGAGCAAGGCCATTGGGTGATGCAATGTCCGAAGAAAGCAGCCCAGCAGCAGTCAGGCCCCAATGCCCCAGCAAAGCAGAATGTGTCCCAGCCTGGAGCAGGCAACCGCCCTCAGCAGCGCTATAATCATGGGAGACTGAACCACTTGGAGGCTGAAGCAGTTCAGGAGACCCCCGGCATGACAGTAGGTATGTTCCCAGTCGATTCCCATATTGCAGAAGTGTTATTTGATACTGGAGCAACGCATTCTTTTATTACTGCATCGTGGGTAGAAGCACATAATCTTCCAGTTACTACTATGTCAACCCCCATTCAAATTGACTCAGCTGGTGGTAGAATTCGAGCTGATAGCATATGTTTGGGTGTAAGTGTGAAAATAAGGGGGATAGAATTTCCCGCTAATCTCATAGTAATGGGTACTCAGGGAATAGATGTCATCCTAGGGATGAATTGGCTAGATAAGTATCAGGCAGTTATCAGTTGTGATGAAAGGACAATCAAGTTGGTGTCCCCACTAGGAGAGGAAGTGGTGACCGAGTTAGTCCCGCCTGAGCCGAAGAGAGGAAGTTGTTATCAGATGGCTATCGATAGCAGTGAAGCAGACCCAATTGAGAGTATCAAGGTTGTGTCCGAATTCCCAGATGTGTTTCCAAGGGACTTACCGGGTATGCCACCAGAGCGGAAAGTTGAGTTTGCCATAGAGCTTTTTCCTGGAACCGCCCCTATCTTTAAGAGAGCTTACAGAATATCCGGACCAGAGTTGGTTGAACTTAAGAAGCAGATTGATGAGCTGTCAGAGAAAGGCTACATCCGGCCAAGCACCTCGCCTTGGGCCGCCCCTGTCCTGTTTGTGGAGAAGAAAGATGGCACCAAGAGGATGTGTATCGATTATCGAGCTCTAAATGAAGTCACGATCAAGAATAAGTATCCCTTGCCCAGAATAGAAGATCTGTTTGACCAGTTGAGAGGAGCCAGTGTGTTCTCCAAGATTGATCTGAGATCAGGTTATCATCAGCTCAGGATCCGGCCTTCGGACACTCCGAAGACGGCATTCATTACCAAGTATGGGTTATATGAGTTCACAGTGATGTCTTTTGGTTTGACCAATGCACCAGCGTTCTTCATGAACTTGATGAACAGTGTATTCATGGATTATCTCGATAAGTTTGTGGTGGTATTCATTGATGACATTCTGATTTATTCTCAAAGTGAAGAAGAGCATGCAGATCATTTGAGGATGGTATTGCAGAGATTGCGAGAGCACCAGTTGTATGCAAAGTTGAGCAAGTGTGAGTTCTGGATCAGCGAAGTCCTGTTCTTGGGTCACATAATCAACAAGGAAGGATTGGCTGTGGATCCGAAGAAAGTGGCAGATATTCTGAACTGGAAAGCGCCAACAGATGCTCGAGGAATCAAGAGCTTCATTGGAATGGCCGGATATTGTCGGCGATTCATTGAAGGGTTTTCGAAGATTGCGAAACCAATGACAGCGTTGCTAGGCAACAAGGTTGAGTTCAAGTGGACCCAGAAATGCCAAGAGGCCTTCGAAGCGCTGAAAGAGAAGTTGACAACAGCGCCTGTCCTAGTCTTGCCTGATGTGCACAAGCCCTTCTCTGTGTACTGTGATGCTTGTTACACAGGTTTGGGATGTGTGTTGATGCAAGAGGGAAGAGTTGTGGCTTACTCGTCCCGACAGTTAAAGGTTCATGAGAAGAATTACCCAATCCATGATCTAGAGTTGGCAGCAGTGGTTCACGCACTGAAGACATGGAGGCACTATCTGTATGGACAGAAATGCGATGTTTACACAGATCACAAGAGTCTGAAGTACATATTCACTCAGTCAGAGCTGAACATGAGGCAGCGAAGATGGTTAGAGTTGATCAAAGATTATGAGTTGGAGATCCATTACCATCCAGGCAAAGCAAACGTAGTGGCAGATGCTTTGAGCAGGAAGAGTCAAGTCAATCTGATGGTCGCTCGTCCGATGCCTTATGAGTTGGCCAAAGAGTTCGACAGGTTGAGTCTCGGATTTCTGAACAATTCGCGAGGAGTCACAGTTGAATTGGAACCTACCTTGGAGCGAGAAATCAAAGAAGCACAGAAGAATGATGAGAAGATCAGTGAGATTAGGCGACTGATTCTAGATGGCAGAGGGAAAGATTTTCGAGAAGATGCTGAAGGTGTGGTATGGTTCAAAGACCGCTTGTGTGTTCCCAATGTCCAGTCCATTCGGGAGTTGATTCTCAAGGAAGCTCATGAGACAGCTTATTCGATTCACCCTGGCAGTGAGAAGATGTATCAGGATCTGAAGAAGAAATTCTGGTGGTATGGAATGAAGAGGGAAATCGCAGAGCATGTGGCTATGTGCGATAGTTGTCGAAGAATTAAGGCAGAGCACCAGAGACCAGCTGGATTGTTGCAACCGTTGCAGATCCCTCAGTGGAAATGGGATGAAATCGGTATGGATTTCATAGTCGGATTGCCTCGCACTCGAGCCGGCTACGATTCCATTTGGGTAGTAGTGGACCGCTTGACCAAGTCAGCCCACTTCATACCTGTCAAGACCAGCTACAACAGCGCAATATTGGCAGAGTTGTACATGTCTCGGATCGTTTGTCTTCATGGTGTGCCAAAGAAGATAGTGTCAGACAGAGGAACGCAGTTCACCTCTCATTTCTGGCAGCAGTTGCATGAAGCCTTGGGCACACATCTGAATTTCAGTTCAGCTTATCACCCGCAGACAGATGGCCAGACTGAAAGAACCAATCAAATTCTCGAAGACATGTTGAGAGCCTGTGCGTTGCAAGATCAGTCCGGATGGGACAAGAGATTGCCTTATGCAGAGTTTTCCTATAACAACAGTTACCAGGCCAGTTTGAAGATGTCACCATTTCAGGCGCTCTATGGAAGGAGTTGTAGAACTCCGTTGCAATGGGATCAGCCTGGAGAGAAGCAAGTGTTTGGGCCAGACATTCTGCTTGAAGCCAAAGAGAACATCAAGATGGTCCGAGAGAATCTGAAGATAGCGCAATCGAGGCAGCGAAGCTATGCAGACACAAGAAGAAGAGAGCTGAGTTTCGAAGTCGGAGACTTTGTCTATCTGAAAGTGTCACCGATCAGAGGAGTCAGAAGATTCGGAGTGAAAGGCAAGCTAGCACCCCGCTACATTGGTCCGTACCAGATCCTCTCAAAGCGTGGAGAAGTGGCCTATCAGCTCAGTCTGCCAGAGAATTTGTCCGCTGTGCATGATGTCTTTCATGTGTCTCAGTTGAAGAAGTGCTTGCGTGTGCCAGAAGAGCAGTTGCCAGTGGAAGGTCTTGAAGTCCAGGAGGACTTGACCTATGTTGAGAAGCCAGCTCAGATCCTTGAGGTTGCAGATAGAGTCACCCGAAGGAAGACCATCAGAATGTGCAAAGTCAGATGGAATCACCACTCTGAGGAAGAAGCAACCTGGGAGCGTGAAGATGATTTGATGGCTAAGTACCCAGAGCTCTTTGCTAGCCAGCCCTGAATCTCGAGGGCGAGATTCTTTTAAGGGGGATAGGTTTGTAACGCCCCGAATTTTGCAGTCGAATTTTTCTTTTCTTTACTCGCCAAAATTCGGGCGTTACCTTTTCTTTTTCTTTTTCCCCTCGCTAAACCTTGATTTTTTCCAAAGCTAGCGGGATTCGATTTGGAATTCCCGTGTAAAGAAAAACCCTAAAATTGTTTTATGTTGTTTGATGCACCATGCCGAACCATGCATTCTTTTGGATTGATTGAGAACGTGGATGCATTCATCTAGGAAGATCGAATTTCGAAAAGGAGATAATCTTTTCTTTTTCTTTTTCTTTCTTTCTCTCTCCCTCTTCCCCTTTCTCTCTCCCGCGCCGTGGGCCTCTTGGCCGGCCCAGCCGCCCCCCGCGCCCCCCTCTTGGGCCTGGATAGGCCCAGCCGCCCCCCACCTCCCCTTTTCCCCCAACCTCCCCTCTCTCTCCCTCTCATTCTCCCTCCCCACCCTAAGCCGCCGCCGCCCCTACCCGCCCCCTGCCCTAGCGCCGCCGCCCTCGCCGTCGGCCACCCATCGCCGGTGAGCCCCCCCCTCCTCTCTCCTCCCTCTCCTCCCTCCCTCTCCCCTCCTCTCTCCCTGGCAGCCCAGCCGCCCGGCCGGCCCTTGGCCGCGCCCTGGCGCCCCTCGGCCGCGCCCTGGCCCCCCGGCCAGCCCCAGCCCGCCCGGCCGCGCGCCTGGCCGCGCGCCTGGCCGCTTGGCCGCCTGGCCGGCTCGACCGCCTGGCCAGCCCGACCCCCCCCGCGCGCCCCCGGCTCGGCCGGTCCTGGCCGCCGGTTCAACCGGGCCGGCTCAGCCGCCCTCCCCCGCGCTCGGCCGCCCCTGCTCGGCCGCCCAGCCCCCGGCCGGTTCAACCGCCCTAGGGCCGGTTCAACCGCCCCCTCTCTGTTTTTTTTATTTTTTTATTATTTTATTTTATTTACTTTCTGTGATCATAGCTATTTTATTTTAGGTAGGCTAATCATTGTTCATGCTATTGAAATAGGAAGTTTAATTTAGAATTTCGTTGCGCCAGTTGATTCACGTAGTTAATTGTTTATCTCATTCAATGTTGATCAACTTAAAATGATTAGGTTTCCATTAGTGTATATAGCAGAATTCTTTTGCTAAGAACCAATTGTAACTAATTATTAGTGCATAAGCTTTAACCCCCTGCGAGACCCTTTCCCTTTTCTTTCTAACCATAACAAATGCGATATCGAATGTCATACTTGATGCATACTCACTTTACTTGTTCCCTTGTATGGTGTACTATTCTTTTGTATTAAATATGTGGATGTATGTATGTTTGCGCTCGCATAGAAAACGATCCGGTCGAAGAGCCCGAGGAATTCGCAGGAGAAGCCCCTGAGCAGCAGTCGGTTGGTGGAGGCAAGTGTCCTTTGACCTATCTCTGTCCTATTCATTCTTTAATTCACCTCCCGCATTACACATTTATACCTAAGGATTGACTAGCTTTTGTTATTCATGTCCTTGTTTACCTATTTGGGGCGGATTATTACTGCTTAGTCTGATGCTAATGCTCAACTCTAATCAATGAACATGATGTGATTATCTATGATACGTTGTTTTCCCCTTCTTATTTATGATTATATTTGTGACCTTTAAGGGGACTCGAGCGGTTTCTCGAGTGCCTCTCCGTAAGGACCTGTTCAATGGATGACCGCCCGGGAAAACAGTGCAACCATGAGGGTGGAATGGGACGCCCTTAGCTGAATAATTGGAGGAACCGGGGTGTAGTTCGCTTAGCCGTTGTGCCGTCAATGGGGCTCGGTGTATGCGGCTCGCTCTGCCAAGGTTGATTTGTCCCTTGGGGAGGAGTGCGGTACATTTAGGAAACCTAACGGGCGGCTACAGCCTCGGGGAATCTTTGTAAAGGCTACGTAGTGATGCCCTGCTGGACCACCTAGGTAGTGGTCAATGGGGAGTCGCTCTCTCCGGGCAGAAAGGGAATCACGGCTTGTGGGTAAAGTGCACAACCTCTGCAGAGTGTTATGAAACTGATATATCAGCCGTGCTCGCGGTTATGAGCGGCCAAGGGAGCTCCAGAGATTAGTGATACTTGATCAGTGATACTTTGGTACAGGTGGCAGTGAGATTGATGGTTCTGACTATGATTATGGTATTGGTAAGTGGTATTCTTTCCGTTTGGGAAGGATACATTGGGCTAATAACTTGGGTTAATGTTAAAAACCTGGCTTTCTACTAGTAAGTAATAACCTGACCAACTAAAAGCAACTGCTTGACTTATCCCCACATAAAGCTAGTCCACTACAGCCAAACAGGATGCTTGCTGAGTATGTTGATGTGTACTCACCCTTGCTCTACACACCAAACCCCCCCCCCCCCCAGGTTGTCAGCATTGCAACCACTGCTCAGGAGAAGATGAAGCTGTGGAAGGAGACTTCCAGGAGTTCCAAGACTACGACGAGTTCTAGGTGTGGGTTAGCGGCAACCCCCAGTCGGCTGCCTGTGAAGGCCGTGTTATCTACGTTTCTTTTCCGCACTTTGATTATTGTAAGAACTATATGGACGTCTCAGACGTATGATATTGAGAGCACCTAGAGGGGGGGGGGGTGAATAGGTGACCCTGTGAAACTTAAAACTTAAGCCACAAAAACTTGTTATGTGTTAGCACAATAATTGCCAAGTGGCTAAAAGAGAAGTCTCAACAAAACACAATACCACAAGAGATTGATCACAGAGTTGACACAGTGGTTTATCCCGTGGTTCGGCCAAGACCAACGCTTGCCTACTCCACGTTGTGGCGTCCCAACGGACGAGGGTTGCAATCAACCCCTCTCAAGCGGTCCAAAGACCCACTTGAATACCACGGTGTTTTGCTTTGCTTTTCACTTTCCCGTTTGCAAGGAATCTCCACAAATTGGAGTCTCTTGCCCTTACACGTATATGATCACAAGAAGCACAGAGTAAGGGAGGGAAGCAACACACACAAATCCACAGCAAAAGCGCACACACACGGCCAAGAATCGAGCTCACAAGACTATCACAGAGTTCTCACTTAGAACAGAGCTCGAATCACTTAGAAACACAAACGAATGCGCAGAGACTTAGTGTGGATGATCAAGAATGCTCAAAGGTTGCTTGTGTGTCCCCTCCATGCGCCTAGGGGCTCCTTTTATAGCCCCAAGGCAGCTAGGAGCCGTTGAGAGCAAATCCGGAAGGCCATCCTTGCCTTCTGTCGTCGGGGGCACCGGACAGTCCGGTGCACACCGGACACTGTCCGGTGCCCGATTTGTTTCCTTATCTGGCGCTGCCGACCGTTGCAGACCGCTGGAGATCTGAGAGCCGTTGGCGCACCGGACATGTCCGGTGCACACCGGACAGTCCGGTGCCGTCTTCCGACCGTTGGCTCCGCCACGTGTCCCGCGCGGATTGCGCGGCCGACCGTTGGCCCGGCCGACCGTTGGCTCACCGGACAGTCCGGTGCACACCGGACAGTCCGGTGAATTTTAGCCGTACGCCGTCGGCCAATTTCCCGAGAGCGGCCAGTTCGCGCGGAGTCGGCCTGGCGCACCGGACACTGTCCGGTGCACACCGGACAGTCCGGTGCTCCAGACCGAGCTGAGACTTGGCTGCACACAGCCAAGTCTTTCTCTCCCCTTTTCTCTTTTTCTTCTTTCTGTTTCTAACACTTAGACAATTATGTTAGTCCACAAAACCAATGTACTAAGGCTTAGAAACATACCTTTATCTCATGATTTGCACCTTGTTCATCCATGTATATAACTTCACAATTAAACACATGTGTTGGCACTCAATCACCAAAATACTTAGAAATGGCCCAAGGGCACATTTCCCTTTCAATCTCCCCCTTTTTGGTGATTTATGCCAACACAACATAAAGCAACTAGAACAAGTGCAAACTCACTTCAAATAAAACTTAAATTTATTTTGAATCAATTTTGGCATATATGGATCATCCTTTGCCACCACTTGGTTTGTTTTTGAAATCAAACTCAAATCTCTATCTCTAAGTCAAACACACATGTTGAAGCAAAAAGAGAGTCATTTCAAGAGAGATTGATCAAAGATGTCAAAAACTCCCCCTTTTTCCCATAATTACTACTTCTCCCCACAAGAAGCCAACTTTTGACAAGAGAGACAACATAAGAATTTTGACAAATCAAAAACTCTATTCTACTATTTTCAAAATCTCTCAAGTGGTAGCTGATCCATTTATTGCTTTGGCCTTTATTTTCTCCCCCTTTGGCATCAAGCACCAAAACGGGATCAATTTTGGCCCTTTAACCCCATTGCCTCACCAAAATCTTCAATTAAGAGCAAATGGCAATAAGAGTTCATGAGATGGACTTGGAATAAGTTACCCTCTCATCGGAGTGCAGTGGAAGTCTTGCATGATCCAAGTCCACCTTTTCCCTTTCAATTCTACTTGGAGACTAAATCAACCAAACTCAAGCATATGGTTAGTCAAAAAGGATCAAGTTGTAACACATCTCCCCCTAAATGTGTGCATCACTTTGCAACGGACTTGTGAGGTCCGGGGAGTGTTTGTACAACTTGAGCACCATAATAAGCAACAAAATGCAGAATGAACATGATCAACGGCATAAATACATGTATGCTATATTTCAATCCAAGTTCCGCGAATCTAAGACATTTAGCTCACTACGCAGCCTGCAAAAGGTCTTCTCATCTAAAGGCTTGGTAAAGATATCGGCTAGCTGGTTTTCGGTGCTAACATAAAACACTTCGATATCTCCCTTTTGCTGGTGGTCTCTCAAAAAGTGATGCCGGATGTCAATGTGCTTTGTGCGGCTGTGCTCAACAGGATTTTCCGCTATTCGGATAGCACTCTCATTATCACATAGGAGTGGGACTTTGCTCAGATTGTAGCCAAAGTCCCGGAGGGTTTGCCTCATCCAAAGTAGTTGCGCACAACACTGTCCTGCGGCAACATACTCGGCCTCAGCGGTGGATAGGGCAACGGAGGTTTGTTTCTTAGAGTTCCATGACACCAGGGACCTTCCTAAGAATTGGCACGTCCCCGATGTACTCTTCCTATCGACCTTACATCCAGCATAGTCGGAATCTGAGTACCCAATCAAGTCAAAGTTAGACCCCTTTGGATACCAGATCCCGAAGCAAGGCGTAGCGACTAAATATCTAAGAATTCGCTTCACCGCCACCAAGTGACACTCCTTAGGATCGGATTGAAATCTAGCACACATGCATACGCTAAGCATAATATCTGGTCTACTAGCACATAAATAAAGTAAAGACCCTATCATTGACCGGTATGCTTTTTGATCAACGGACTTACCTCCTTTGTTGAGGTCGGTGTGTCCGTCGGTTCCCATCGGTGTCTTTGCGGGCTTGGCGTCCTCCATCCCAAACCGCTTTAGCAGATCTTGCGTGTACTTCGTTTGGGAGATGAAGGTGCCGTCCTTGAGTTGCTTCACTTGGAACCCAAGGAAGTAGTTCAACTCGCCCATCATCGACATCTCGAATTTCTGCGTCATCACCCTGCTAAACTCTTCACAAGACTTTTGATTAGTAGAACCAAATATTATGTCATCGACATAAATTTGGCATACAAACAAATCACCATCACATGTCTTTGTAAAAAGAGTTGGATCGGCTTTCCCAACCTTGAAAGCATTAGCAAGTAAGAAATCTCTAAGGCATTCATACCATGCTCTTGGGGCTTGCTTAAGTCCATAGAGCGCCTTAGAGAGCTTACATACGTGGTCGGGGTACCGCTCATCCTCGAAGCCAGGGGGTTGCTCCACGTACACCTCCTCCTTTATTGGCCCGTTGAGGAAAGCGCTCTTCACATCCATTTGGTACAACCTGAAAGAATGGTGAGCGGCATATGCTAGCAAGATACGAATGGACTCTAGCCTAGCCACAGGAGCAAAAGTCTCCTCAAAGTCCAAACCTGCGACTTGGGCATAACCTTTTGCCACAAGTCGAGCCTTGTTCCTTGTCACCACTCCGTGCTCGTCTTGTTTGTTGCGGAACACCCACTTGGTTCCCACAACATTTTGCTTGGGACGAGGCACCAGCGTCCAAACTTCATTGCGCTTGAAGTTGTTAAGTTCCTCCTGCATGGCCAACACCCAATCTGGATCTAGCAAGGCCTCCTCTACCCTGAAAGGCTCAATAGAGGAGACAAAAGAGTAATGTTCACAAAAATTAACTAGTCGAGACCGAGTAGTTACTCCCTTGCTAATGTCACCTAGAATTTGGTCGACGGGATGATCCCTTTGAATCATCGCTCGAACTTGGGTTGGAGGTGCCGGTTGCGCTTCTTCCTCCATCACATGATCATCTTGTGCTCCCCCTTGATCACACGCCTCCTTTTGATGAACCTGTTCATCGTCTTGAGTTGGGGGTTGCACCGTCGTTGAGGAAGAAGGTTGATCTCGTTCATCTTGTTCCTGTGGCCGAACATCTCCAATCGCCATGGTTCGTATAGCGGCCGTTGGAACATCTTCTTCATCTACATCATCACAATCAACAACTTGCTCTCTTGGAGAGCCATTAGTCTCATCAAATACAACGTCGCTAGAGACTTCAACCAAACCCGATGATTTGTTGAAGACCCTATACGCCTTTGTATTTGAATCATAACCTAACAAAAACCCTTCTACAGCTTTGGGAGCAAACTTAGAATTTCTACCCTTCTTCACAAGAATGTAGCATTTGCTCCCAAATACACGAAAGTACGATACATTGGGTTTGTTACCGGTTAGTAGCTCATATGACGTCTTCTTGAGGAGGCGGTGAAGGTAGACCCTGTTGATGGCGTGGCAAGCCGTGTTCACGGCTTCCGACCAAAAGCACTCGGGGGTCTTGAACTCTCCAAGCATCGTCCTCGCCATATCGATTAGCGTCCTGTTCTTCCTCTCTACCACACCATTTTGTTGTGGTGTGTAGGGAGCGGAGAACTCGTGCTTGATTCCTTCCTCCTCAAGAAACTCCTCCACTTGAAGGTTCTTGAACTCGGACCCGTTGTCGCTCCTTATCTTCTTCACCTTGAGCTCAAACTCATTTTGAGCTCTCCTGAGGAAGCGCTTGATGGTCCCTTGGGTTTCAGACTTATCCTGCAAAAAGAACACCCAAGTGAAGCGGGAAAAGTCATCAACAATAACTAAACCATACTTACTTCCTCCTATGCTTAGATAGGCGACGGGTCCGAAGAGGTCCATATGCAGCAGCTCCAGAGGTCTTGACGTGGTCATCACATTCTTGCTGTGATGTGCTCCTCCAACTTGTTTACCTGCCTGACAAGCTGCACAAGGTCTATCTTTTTCGAAATAAACATTGGTTAGACCTATCACGTGTTCTCCCTTTAGAAGCTTGTGGAGATTCTTCATCCCCACATGTGCTAAGCGGCGATGCCACAGCCAGCCCATGCAAGTCTTAGCCATTAAGCATGCATCTAGACCGGCCTCTTCTTTTGCAAAATCTACTAAGTAAAGCTTGCCGTCTAGTACACCCTTAAAAGCTAGTGAACCATCACATCTTCTAAAGACAGACACATCTACATTTGTAAATAAACAATTATATCCCATTTGACATAATTGACTAACAGATAGCAAATTATATCCAAGACTCTCCACTAGGAATACATTTGATATAGAATGCTCATTAGAAATTGCAATTTTACCTAACCCTTTTACCTTGCCTTGATTCCCATCACCGAATATAATTGAATCTTGGGAATCCTTATTCTTGACGTAGGAGGTGAACATCTTCTTCTCCCCCGTCATATGGTTTGTGCATCCGCTGTCGATAATCCAGCTTGAACCCCCGGATGCATAAACCTGCAAGGCAAATTTAGGCTTGGGTCTTAGGTACCCAACTCATGTTGGGTCCTGCAAGGTTAGCACAAATATCTTTAGGGACCCAGATGCAAGATTTATCTCCCTTGCATCTAGCCCCTAATTTCCTAGCAACTACCTTCTTACCCTTTCTACAAATAGCAAAGGGAGTATTGCAAGCATAATAAATGGTAGAAGGTTTGTTTACAACTTTTCTAGGAACATGAGCAAAATTTCTCCTAGGCATATGCGCAACATTTCTCCTACTCATATCTCTATCATGCTGATAAGAAGAACTAGAAGCAAACATGGCATGAGAATCATAAACATGTGAATCAAAGTCATTTCTAGCATTTCTCCTATCATGGTACAAGAAAGCATGGTTCCTTTTAGCACTACTAGCCATAGGGGCCTTCCCTTTCTCCTTGATGAAGACGGGAGCCTTATGGCTTGTTAAGTTCTTGGCTTCCCTCTTGAAGCCAAGCCCATCCTTAATTGAGGGGTGTCTACCAACCGTGTAGGCATCCCTTGCAAATTTTATTTTATCAACTTCATTCTTGCTAGTCTTAAGTTGGGCATTAAGACTAGCCACTTCATCATTTAGTTTTGAAATTGACACTAAGTGTTCACTACAAGCATTAACATCAAAATCTTTACACCTAGTACAAATTTCAACATGTTCAACACAGGAATTAGATTTATATGCTACTTCTAATTTAGCACTTAAATCATTGTTAACACCTTGTAAGGTAGAAATGGTTTCATGACAGGTAGATAGTTCACTAGAAAGCATTTCATTTCTTTTAATTTCTAGAGCAAGAGAATTTTGTGCACTAACAAATTTATCATGCTCCTCATATAAAAGATCCTCTTGTTTTTCTAGTAATCTATTCTTGTCATTTAAAGCATCAATCAACTCATTAATCTTATTAATTTTAGATCTATCTAAGCCTTTGAACAAGCAAGAATAATCTATGTCATCATCATCACTAGACTCACTATCACTAGAAGAAGCATAAGTGGAGTCTTGAGTACTCACCTTCTTCTCCCTTGCCATAAGGCAAGTGAGACGCTCGTTGGGGAAGAGAGCCGATTTGTTGAAGGCAGTGGCGGCGAGTCCTTCGTTGTCGGAGTCGGAGGAGGAGCAATCCGAGTCCCACTCCTTTCCTAGATGCGCCTCGCCCTTTGCCTTCTTGTATTGCTTCTTCTTCTCTCTTTTGTTCCCCTTTTCCTGGTCACTTTCATTATCGGGACAGTTAGCGATAAAATGACCAAGCTTACCGCATTTGAAGCATGAGCGCTTCCCCTTGGTCTTGGTCTTGCTTGGCTGCCCCTTGCGACCATTTAGCGCCGTCTTGAATCGCTTGATGATGAGAGCCATCTCTTCATCATTGAGTCCGGCCGCCTCAATCTATGCCACCTTGCTGGGTAGCGCCTCCTTGCTTCGTGTTGCCTTGAGAGCAAGGGGTTGCGGCTCGTTGATCGGACCGTTCAACGCTTCGTCGACGTATCTTGCCTCCTTGATCATCATCCGCCCGCTTACGAATTTTCCAAGCACTTCCTCGGGCGTCATCATCGTGTACCTGGGATTCTCACGAATATTGTTCACGAGATGAGGATCAAGTACAGTAAAGGACCTGAGCATTAGGCGGACGACGTCGTGGTCCGTCCATCGCGTGCTCCCGTAGCTTCTTATCTTGTTGATAAGGGTCTTGAGCCGGTTGTACGTTTGCGTTGGCTCCTCGCCCCTTATCATCGCGAACCGTCCAAGCTCTCCCTCCACCAACTCCATCTTGGTGAGCAAGGTGACGTCATTCCCCTCATGAGAAATCTTGAGGGTGTCCCAGATTTGCTTGGCGTTATCCAAGCCGCTCACTTTATGATATTCATCCCTGCACAAAGAAGCTAGAAGAACAGTAGTAGCTTGTGCATTCTTATGAATTTGTTCATTAATGAACATGGGACTATCCGAACTATCAAAGTGCATTCCACTCTCTACAATCTCCCATATACTAGGATGGAGAGAGAATAGGTGACTACGCATTTTGTGGCTCCAAAATCCGTAGTCCTCTCCATCAAAGTGTGGGGGCTTGCCGAGTGGAATGGAGAGCAAATGAGAATGTGAACTTTGCGGAATACGAGAGTAATCAAAGGAAAAGTTCGAATTAACCGGTTTCCTTCTCTCGTAGTCGTTGTGGTCCTCGTCCTTTTGGGAAGAAGTAGACTCGTCGCTGTCGTAGTAGACGATCTCCTTGATGCGCCTTGTCTTCTTCTTCTTCCCTTCCTTCCGTCTTTGGCCCGAGCCGGAGTCGGTAGGCTTATCGTCCTTTGGCTCGTTGACGAAGGATTCCTTCTCTTTGTCATTGATCACAATACCCTTCCCCTTAGGATCCATCTCTTCGGGCGGTTAGTCCCTTTGTGAAGAGAACGGCTCTGATACCAATTGAGAGCACCTAGAGGGGGGGGGTGAATAGGTGACCCTGTGAAACTTAAAACTTAAGCCACAAAAACTTGTTATGTGTTAGCACAATAATTGCCAAGTGGCTAAAAGAGAAGTCTCAACAAAACACAATACCACAAGAGATTGATCACAGAGTTGACACAGTGGTTTATCCCGTGGTTCGGCCAAGACCAACGCTTGCCTACTCCACGTTGTGGCGTCCCAACGGACGAGGGTTGCAATCAACCCCTCTCAAGCGGTCCAAAGACCCACTTGAATACCACGGTGTTTTGCTTTGCTTTTCACTTTCCCGTTTGCAAGGAATCTCCACAAATTGGAGTCTCTTGCCCTTACACGTATATGATCACAAGAAGCACAGAGTAAGGGAGGGAAGCAACACACACAAATCCACAGCAAAAGCGCACACACACGGCCAAGAATCGAGCTCACAAGACTATCACAGAGTTCTCACTTAGAACAGAGCTCGAATCACTTAGAAACACAAACGAATGCGCAGAGACTTAGTGTGGATGATCAAGAATGCTCAAAGGTTGCTTGTGTGTCCCCTCCATGCGCCTAGGGGCTCCTTTTATAGCCCCAAGGCAGCTAGGAGCCGTTGAGAGCAAATCCGGAAGGCCATCCTTGCCTTCTGTCGTCGGGGGCACCGGACAGTCCGGTGCACACCGGACACTGTCCGGTGCCCGATTTGTTTCCTTATCTGGCGCTGCCGACCGTTGCAGACCGCTGGAGATCTGAGAGCCGTTGGTGCACCGGACATGTCCGGTGCACACCGGACAGTCCGGTGCCGTCTTCCGACCGTTGGCTCCGCCACGTGTCCCGCGCGGATTGCGCGGCCGACCGTTGGCCCGGCCGACCGTTGGCTCACCGGACAGTCCGGTGCACACCGGACAGTCCGGTGAATTTTAGCCGTACGCCGTCGGCCAATTTCCCGAGAGCGGCCAGTTCGCGCGGAGTCGGCCTGGCGCACCGGACACTGTCCGGTGCACACCGGACAGTCCGGTGCTCCAGACCGAGCTGAGACTTGGCTGCACACAGCCAAGTCTTTCTCTCCCCTTTTCTCTTTTTCTTCTTTCTGTTTCTAACACTTAGACAATTATGTTAGTCCACAAAACCAATGTACTAAGGCTTAGAAACATACCTTTATCTCATGATTTGCACCTTGTTCATCCATGTATATAACTTCACAATTAAACACATGTGTTGGCACTCAATCACCAAAATACTTAGAAATGGCCCAAGGGCACATTTCCCTTTCAGATATAATCGACTATTATTTCCCCTTTTAATACTATTTGAGCACTGTGTGATGATGTCCATGTTATGTAACTGCTGTGTACGTGAATAACTGATCCTGGCACGTACATGGTTCGCATTCGGTTTACCTTCTAAAAACCGGGTGTGACAGAGCGTAATAGTCGCTCGTCCAGAGCCAACTATTTTCGCATCGCGTCCAGCGATTGTCAAAACATTTCCTGACCTCTTTGTGAGAGTTTGGAAATATTTTATTTCCCGAAGAATAGAGTTGGTGGTACCACTGTCTACAAGGCATAATTCTTCCTCCATTGGATTGATTTCCACATAATCTATATAATCAAGAATTGCAAGAACTCAATTAATTATACATATAAGTACATACATAATTATACAGTAGAGTATGGAGTATATGAAAGTTCCCTATGCCCGGGAACATGATCTGGATGTCGCCTAGAGGGGGGTGAATAGGCGAATAATAATTATCACTGTAAAAACTAGAAATTCTTACTCTACTCGAAGGCTGGATCGCAGTGGAATGAAAAACCCTTCGAGTAGGTTGCAGCGGAATAGAAGTTCCTGTCTTAAAATACCTTGTACTTCGAAGACAGCTTGAACCACATATAAATATTGAAGTGCAAGTACAAACAGCAAATAAGACAGAGACACAGCACACAACACAGAGCAGAGCACACAGACACATGGATTTATCCCGAGGTTTGGCCAAGCCTAAAATGCTTGCCTAGTCCTCGTTGGAGTTAGCCACACCTTGGCTTGGAGTCTATTTCAACTCCTTCCTCCATTTGCTCAGATCTGTCAGTGCGACAGATAGAGCCTTCCACTATGTTGATATCAGTTACAATGATGTCGTGGCTGCTTACAATCTTCTCGACAGCACTCCGGTAGAGTAACAATGCGCTCAAGATTTTGCTCTAGCTCTTAGCAGCACTTCCCCTCTCTCTAAAGGCTTATAACTTCACCTCTACACAAACTAGAGAGATACACAAGAGAGGGAGAGAGAGAATTGATCCAAATGATGTATGCACTTGTTGGCTGCTCTTGTGTTCTTGTTTGAGGCGCCTAGGGGTCCCTTTTATAGCCCCAAAGGGCCTAGGAGCCATTGGAGCTTCATTTGGAAGCTCCCAGCCTTCCTTGGTTATGGGTGCATCGGACTGTCTGATAGCGCACCAGACTGTGAACAGTAACGGATCTGATTGGCAACTTCCTTCTCTCGAAGAGCTAGCCGTTGGTGCACCGGACATGGATTATTCATTGTCTTGTGCACCGGTAGGTTACTATTCACTGGCATGTGCACCGGACAGGACACTATTCACTGTCCTGTGCACCGGACAGGTCACTATTCACCGTCCTGTGCACCGGATAGGGTTACTATTCACTATCCTGTGCACTGGACAGTTACTATTCACTATCCTGTGCACCAGCCAACAGCACACTAAGTGCTTTTTCATCCATTCTTTCTCCATTTCACTTCAACTTTTGGGAGGATTTTCCTAAGACTTAAACAAACACATTTAGAGTATAATCCAATTGATTTAGTCCTACAAACTTACCTCTTTCTTGTTCTTCTCCTAGCTTTTCTATTTCTCCTCAAGCAGAGATTAGAATGACACTTTCTCTATAGAAAGAGTTAGAGAGCAAACCAAAGCACCAAACTTGCAGTAAGAGGTGTATGCAAAATGGTTGAACACTCAAACCTTACATACTTAACCTTTTTCATCATTTTACCCAATTTGGCATGTTTGAGGTCGATGTTGGACTCTAAACCATCAAGTCAACTTGACTTCATCTAGATTGACATATCTGAGCTCCAACCCCCTTGTTCACTTCCTGAGCTTGATCTTGAGCCTTATGACTTACACCACATAACTGTAGATGTTACCTCATTGGTTGTAAGTCATGTCCTTATGTAGTAATCCTTGATGCACCATAACTCTTCTTAACTCGATCAACCTTGACTTTGCAAGTCTTCTTCTTCACCCCTGGCTTTGGGTTCCTGGTCTCCTTGACCTTCTCCCGTGCACTCGGTACCTCGAAGCTCTTCTTGCCTTCATCCTTGGCTTGATCGGTTGTCTCTGAGTTACGCACATCGAGTCTCACTTAAGCAATGTCCATCTTACTTGTGATGTCCATTATCTATAGATAATCCAGTCTTTGGACCATCACACTTGTTCACTTGTGTTGAACCCTGTTAGCTTTGCATTAAGCACCTGTTCAAAACTTAGCACACTTGTTAGTCCTTTAATTGGGTTGTCATCTAAACACCAAAACCCACAAGAGAGCTTTCAGTATACACACAAATACCAATGTCTAGGTACTTATTACAACACACTTGTTGCACACACTCATAGACTATAGATAGATGGTATCAGGTGGAGCATAAGGATCCTAGTTGAGGTCTCCAAACACATCACTCGAACCATATTCGATGATGGCATTGTCCAAGTCCATGTAATCGGTGTCGGTCAAAAGCGGAGGATTGGTCGTGCTTGGTTCCATTGTAGCCATGCTTGAGCAACCAGCTCCATCCTTCAAGTTAGGTGGGGAGGTGAAGTGAGCTTCATATCCCTATCCTTCAACATTTTTGCCCTTAAGAGATTGTTGGTACAGTGCCACTAAATGACAAGGAATGCGGCACTTTTTAGTAGGATGGTTGAAGCATCCACACTTCTTACACTTCTCTTGCTTGGAAGTGGGGGTGTCTTTCCTCGGAGTCTTTGTATTTTGTTTATCCGGACGCTTGTTGCGTTTGCGCTTCTTTGAATTATCAGACTTCTTGGGATGGTTTTTGGGGCCATCCCCTTTCTTCTCATTCTTCATAGCATGATGTATTTCAGGCATAGGAGCAGCTCCAACACGACGTTGCTTATGATTTTTCATCGTAAGCTCATCATGCTTTTCTGCCTAAAGTAGATCATGTATGAGTTTAGAGTAAGTCTGATAATTGCGAGAACGGTACTGATGCTGCAGGACCCTATCAGATGGGATCATAGTTTGAAGTGTTTTTCAATCTTATCTGCATCTGATGGTTCCTTGTCGTAGAAACGCAAGCAAGCATAGATCTTATGAACAACATGGTTGTAATCACCAATAGACTTATAGTCTTGCAGACGAATATGGGTCCATTCAAGATTCACCTCTGGTAAGTGAGAGCACCTAGAGGGGGGGTGAATAGGTGATCCTGTAAAACTTGAAACTTAGTGCCACAAAAACTTGATTAGGAGTTAGCACCAATAAGGCCAAGTGGCTAGAGAGGAGTTCTTGCAAGACACGATAACCACAAGAAGATCAACACAGGTAGACACAGTGGTTTATCCCGTGGTTCGGCCAAGTACAAAACTTGCCTACTTCCACGTTGTGGCGTCCCAACGGACGAGGGTTGCAATCAACCCCTCTCAAGCGATCCAAAGACCCACTTGAATACCATAGTGTTTTGCTTAGCTTTACTATATCCCGCTTGCGAGGAATCTCCACAACTTGGAGCCTCTCGCCCTTACACTTTGATGTTCACAAAGAAGCACAAAGTAAGGGAGGGATGAGCAACGCACACGAGACACAAAATCACAGCAAATACGCACACACAAGACCCAGACTTGAGCTCAAAAGAATATCACGAGGTTCTCACTAGAACGGAGCTCAAATCACTAAGAATGTCGAACAAGTGCGCAAGAATGAAGTGTGAGTGATCAACAATGCTCAAAGGATGCTTAGTGTTGCCCTCCATGCGCCTAGGGGTCCCTTTTATAGCCCCAAGGTAGCTAGGAGCCGTTGAGAGCATTCCAGGAAGGCAAATCTTGCCTTCTGTCGCCTGGCGCACCGGACAGTCCAGTGCACCACCAGACACTGTCCGGTGCGGATCTCTTTCCTTATTTGGCGAAGCCGACTGTTGCAGATTCAGAGCCATTGGCGCACCGAACACTGTCCAGTGCACACCGGACAGTCCGGTGCCCCCTTCTAGCCATTGGCTCGGCCACGTGTCCTGCGCGGATCGCGCGGCTGACTGTTGGCCCGGCCGACCGTTGGCTCACCGGACAGTCCGGTGCACCACCGGACAGTCCGGTGAATTGTAGTCGTACGTCGTTAATCACTTCCCGAGAGCGACGACTTCGCCTGTGAATGGCTCACCGGACAGTCCGGTGCACCACCGGACAGTCCGGTGATTTATAGTCGTACACCGCCGTCGAAGTCCCGAGAGCAGCAAGTTCGCCAGAGCCAGCCTGGCACACCGGACACTGTCCGGTGCACCACCGGACAGTCCGGTGCACCCAGACTGAGCAGACTTTGGCTGAACAAAGTCATCTCTTTTCCAATTTGGTTTCTCCTGTTTCCAGCACTTAGACACAATACATTAGTTCTCAAAACAATGTACTAAGTCTAGAAACATACCTTTAGACTTGATTTGCACTTTGTCCATCAATTGGCATAGATTTACACTTAAGCACTTGTGTTGGCACTCAATCACCAAAATACTTAGAAATGGCCCAAGGGCACATTTCCCTTTCAATCTCTCCCTTTTTGGTGAGTTATGCCAACACAACAAAAAGCAACTAAAAGAGGTGCAACATCAATACAAATGAGAACTCAAAATTGTTTTGATTCAAATTTGGCATATATGGATCACTCTTTGCCACCACTTGGTTTTGTTTTTGCAAATTAACCTCAATTTCCTATCTCTAAGTCAAACACACTTGTTGAGACATAAAGAGAGTCATTCCAAGAGAAATTGATCAAAGATTTCAAAAACTCCCCCTTTTTCCCATAATTAACTATTCTCCCCACAAGAGGCCAACTTTTGACAAAAGAGACAACAAGAGAGTTTTGACAAACCAAAAGCTCTATTCTACTATTTTCAAAATTTCTCAAGTGGTAGCTGATCCATTTATTGCTTTGGCCTTATTTTCTCCCCCTTTGGCATCAAGCACCAAAACGGGATCAATTTTGGCCCTTTAACCCCATTGCCTCACCAAAATCTTCAAATAAGAATACAAAGGCAATAAGAGTACATGAGATGAACTTGGAATAAGTTACCCTCTCATTGGAGTGCAGTGGAAGTCTTGCATGGTCCAAGTCCACCTTTTCCCTTTCAAACCTCCTTTGAGACTAAATTAAGAACACTCAAGCACATGATTAGTCTCAAAGGGTCAAGTTGTCGCACATCTCCCCCTAAATATGTGCATCACTTGCAAATGACTTGTGAGGTCCAGGGAGTGCTTGTACAACTTGAGCACCATAGGTAAACAACAAGATGCATAAGGAACATGATCAAGGCATAGACACATGTATGCTATAAATCAATCCAAGTTCCGCGAATCTAAGACATTTAGCTCACTACGCAGCCTACAAAAGGTCTTCTCGTCTAGAGGCTTGGTAAAGATATCGGCTAGCTGGTTCTCGGTGCTAATATAGAACACTTCGATATCTCCCTTTTGCTGGTGGTCTCTCAAAAAGTGATGCCGGATGTCAATGTGCTTTGTGCGGCTGTGCTCAACAGGATTATCCGCTATGCGGATAGCACTCTCATTGTCACATAGGAGTGGGACTTTGCTCAGATTGTAGCCAAAGTCCCGGAGGGTTTGCCTCATCCAAAGTAGTTGCGCGCAACACTGTCCTGCGGCAACATACTCAGCCTCAGCGGTGGATAGGGCAATGGAAGTTTGTTTCTTAGAATTCCATGACACCAGGGACCTTCCTAAGAATTGGCACGTCCCCGATGTACTCTTCCTATCGACCTTACATCCAGCATAGTCAGAATCTGAATATCCAATCAAGTCAAAGGTAGACCCCTTTGGATACCAGATCCCGAAGCAAGGCGTAGCGACTAAATATCTAAGAATTCGCTTCACAGCCACTAAGTGACACTCCCTTGGATCGGATTGAAATCTAGCACACATGCATACACTAAGCATAATATCCGGTCTACTAGCACATAAATAAAGTAAAGACCCTATCATAGACCGGTATGCCTTTTGATCAACGGACTTACCTCCTTTGTTGAGGTCGGTGTGTCCGTCGGTTCCCATCGGAGTCTTTGCGGGCTTGGCATCCTTCATCCCAAACCGCTTTAGTAAGTCTTGCGTGTACTTCGTTTGGGAGATGAAAGTGCTGTCCTTGAGTTTCTTCACTTGGAACCCAAGGAAGTAGTTCAACTCGCCCATCATCGACATCTCAAACTTTTGAGTCATCACCCTGCTAAACTCTTCACAAGACTTTTGGTTAGTAGAACCAAATATTATGTCATCGACATAAATTTGGCACACAAATAAGTCACCATCACAAGTCTTAGTGAATAAACTTGGATCGGCTTTCCCGACCTTGAAAGCATTAGCAATTAAAAAGTCTCTAAGGTATTCATACTATGCTCTTGGGGCATGCTTAAGTCCATAGAGCGCCTTAGAGAGCTTACACACGTGGTCGGGGTACCGTTCATCCTCGAAGCCAGGGGGTTGCTCCACGTACACCTCCTCCTTGATTGGCCCGTTGAGGAAAGCGCTCTTAACATCCATTTGGTACAACCTGAAAGAATGGTGAGCGGCATATGCTAGCAAAATACGAATGGACTCTAGCCTAGCCACAGGAGCAAAAGTCTCCTCAAAGTCCAAACCTGCGACTTGGGCATAACCTTTTGCCACAAGTCGAGCCTTGTTCCTTGTCACCACTCCGTGCTCATCTTGTTTGTTGCGGAACACCCACTTGGTTCCCACAACATTTTGCTTGGGACGAGGCACCAGTGTCCAAACTTCATTTCTCTTGAAATTATTGAGCTCCTCTTGCATGGCCAACACCCAGTCCGGATCTAGCAAGGCCTCTTCTACCCTGAAAGGCTCAATAAAAGAGACAAAGGAGTAATGCTCACAAAAATTAACTATCTAGAACGAGTAGTTACTCCCTTGCTAATGTAACCCAAAATTTGGTCGATGGGATGATTCCTTTGAATCATCGCTCGAACTTGGGTTGGAGGTGCCGGTTGTGCTTCTTCCTCCATCACATGATCATCTTGTGCTCCCCCTTGATCACACACATCCTCTTGATGAACCTGTTCATCATCTTGAGTTGGGGGATGCACCATCGTTGAGGAAGAAGGTTGATCTTGCTCCTTTTGTTCCAGTGGCCTCACATCTCCAATCGCCATGGTGCGCATTGCGGCCGTTGGAACGTCTTCTTCATCTACATCATCAAGATCAACAAATTGCTCTCTTGGAGAGCCATTAGTCTCATCAAATACAACGTCGCTAGAGACTTCAACCAAACCCGATGATTTGTTGAAGACCCTATACGCCTTTGTATTTGAGTCATAACCTAACAAAAACCCTTCTACAGCTTTGGGAGCAAACTTAGAATTTCTACCCTTCTTTACTAGAATATAGCATTTGCTCCCAAATACACGGAAGTAAGACACATTGGGTTTGTTACCGGTTAGTAGCTCATACGAAGTCTTCTTGAGGAGGCGGTGAAGGTAGACCCGGTTGATGGCGTGGCAAGCCGTGTTCACGGCTTCCGACCAAAAGCGCTCGGGGGTCTTGAACTCTCCAAGCATCGTCCTCGCCATATCGATGAGCGTCCTGTTCTTCCTCTCTACCACACCATTTTGTTGTGGTGTGTAGGGAGCGGAGAACTCGTGCTTGATCCCTTCCTCCTCAAGGTACTCCTCCACTTGAAGGTTCTTGAACTCGGACCCTGTCGCTCCTTATCTTCTTCACCTTGAGCTCAAACTCATTTTGAGCTCTCCTTAGGAAGCGCTTGAGGGTCCCTTGGGTTTCAGTTTTATCCTGCAAAAAGAATACCCAAGTGAAGCGGGAAAAATCATCAACTATAACAAGACCATACTTACTTTCTCCTATGCTTAGATAGGCGACGGGTCCGAAGAGGTCCATATGAAGCAGCTCCAAAGGTCTTGATGTGGTCATCACGTTTTTGGCATGATGAGAGCTTCCCACTTGTTTACCTGCTTGACAAGCTGCACAAGGTCTATCTTTTTCGAAAGTAACATTAGTTAGACCTATCACGTGTTCTCCCTTTAGAAGCTTGTGAAGGTTCTTCATCCCCACATGTGCTAAGCGGCGATGCCACAGCCAGCCCATGCTAGTCTTAGCAATTAAGCATGCATCTAGACCGGCCTCCTCTTTTGCAAAATCAACTAAATAAAGTTTGCCGTCTAGTACACCCTTAAAAGCTAATGAACCATCACTTCTTCTATAAACAGACACATCTACATTTGTGAATAAACAGTTATATCCCATATTACAAAGTTGACCCACAGACAACAAGTTATATCCAAGCGACTCAACTAAGAACACATTAGAAATAGAGTGCTCGAATGAAATAGCAATTTTTCCTAACCCTTTCACCTTGCCTTGGTTCCCATCACCGAATATGATTGAATCTTGGGAATCCTTGTTCTTGACGTAGGAAGAGAACATCCTCTTTTCCCCCGTCATGTGGTTTGTGCATCCGCTGTCGATAATCCAGCTTGATCCCCCGGATGCATAAACCTGCAAGGCATAGGCTTGGGTCTTAGGTACCCAACTCTTGTTGGGTCCTACAAGGTTAGTACAAATAGCCTTAGGGACCCAAATGCAAGTTTTATCTCCCTTGCATTTTGCCCCTAATTTTCTAGCAATTATCTTCTTATCCTTTCTACAAATAGCAAAGGAAGCATTTAAAGCATGATAGATTGTAGAAGGTTCATTACTTGTTTTCCTAGGTACATGAGCATTTCTCCTAGGTACATGTTGAATGACATTTTTCCTAGCCAAACTTCTACCATACATCATAGAAGAACTTGAAGCAAACATTGCATTTGAATCATAAGCATGTGAAACAACATCATTGCAATTTCTATCATGATGAACATTCCTAGAATATTTCCTATCATGGTATAAGAAAGCATGGTTCTTTCGAACACTACTAGCCATAGGGGCCTTCCCCTTCTCCTTTGCGGAGATGGAAGCCTTATGGCTTGTTAAGTTCTTGACTTCCCTCTTGAAGCCAAGACCATCCTTAATTGAGGGTGTCTACCAATCGTGTAGGCATCCCTTGCAAATTTTAGCTTGTCAAATTCACTCTTGCTAGTCTTAAGTTGGGCATTAAGACTAGCCACTTCATCATTCAATTTAGAAATTGAAACTAGGTGTTCACTACAAGCATCAATATTAAAATCTTTACACCTATTGCAAATTACAACATTTTCTACACAAGATGTTGATTTACTAGCTATTTCTAACTTAGCATTCAAATCACCATTTATGCTCTTTAAGCTAGAAATAGAGTCATGGCATGTAGACAATTCACAAGAAAGCATTTCATTCCTTTTAATTTCCAAAGCAAGGGATTTTTGTGCCTCTACAAACTTATCATGTTCTTCATACAAAAGATCCTCTTGCTTTTCTAATAACCTATTCTTATCATTCAAGGCATCAATTAATTCATTAATTTTATCAACCTTGGTTCTATCTAGGCCCTTGAATAAACATGAATAATCTATTTCATCATCATCACTAGACTCATCCTCACTTGAAGAAGCATAAGTAGTATTCCGAGTACATACCTTCTTCTCCTTCGCCATGAGGCATGTGTGACGCTTGTTGGGGAAGAGGGCCGATTTGTTGAAGGCGGTGGCAGCGAGTCCTTCGTTGTCGAAGTCGGACGACGAACAATCCGAGTCCCACTCCTTGCCAAGGTGTGCCTCGCCCTTAGCCTTCTTGTACGCATTTTTCTTTTCCCTCTTGTTCCCTTGTTCCTGGTCATTATCATTATCGGGACAGTTAGCGATAAAATGACCAATCTTACCACATTTAAAGCATGAGCGCTTCCCCTTCGTCTTGGTCTTGTTAGGATGCCCCTTGCGTCCCTTTAGCGCCGTCTTGAAGATGAGGGCCATCTCTTCCTCATTTAGCCCCGCCGCCTCAACTTGCGCCACCTTGCTAGGTAGCGCCTCCTTGCTCCTTGTTGCTTTGAGAGCAATAGTTTGAGGCTCTTGGATTGGGCCATTCAATGCATCATCCACGTATCTAGCTTCCTTGATCATCATCCGCCCGCTTACGAATTTTCCAAGTATCTCCTCGGGCGTCATCTTTGTGTACCTAGGATTCTCACGAATATTGTTCACAAGATGAGGATCAAGGACAGTAAAGGACCTTAGCATTAGGCGGACGACGTCGTGGTCCGTTCATCGCGTGCTTCCATAGCTCCTTATTTTGTTGACGAGGGTCTTGAGCCTGTTGTACGTTTGGGTTGGCTCCTCCCCCCTTATCATCGCGAATCTCCCGAGTTCGCCCTCCACCAACTCCATCTTGGTGAGCATGGTGACGTCGTTACCCTCATGAGAGATCTTGAGGGTGTCCCAGATTTTCTTGGCATTGTCCAAGCTGCTCACCTTATGGTACTCGTCCCTGCACAGTGAGGCTAACAACACAGTAGTAGCTTGTGCATTTTTATGAATCTATTCATTGATAAACACAGGACTATCCGAGCTATCAAATTTCATTCCACTCTCTACTATCTCCCATATGCTAGGATGGAGAGAGAACAAGTGACTACGCATTTTGTGGCTCCAAAATCCGTAGTCCTCTCCATCGAAGTGAGGAGGTTTACCAAGTGGAATGGAGAGCAAATGAGCATTTGTACTTTGCGGAATACGAGAGTAATCGAAAGAAAAGTTCGAATTGACCGTTTTCTTTTTCTCGTAGTCGTAGTTGTCCTTTTGGGAAGAAGAGGACTCATCGCTGTCGTCGTAGTAGACGATCTCCTTGATGTGCCTCGTCTTCTTCTTCTTCCCATCTTTTCGTTTGTGGTCCGAGCCCGAGTCGGTAGGCTTGTCATCTTTCGGCTCGTTGATGAAGGACTCCTTCTCCTTATCATTGATCACAATCCCCTTGCCCTTAGGATCCATCTCTTCGGGCGATTAGTCCCTTTCTTGAAGAGAACGTCTCTGATACCAATTGAGAGCACCTAGAGGGGGGGGGTGAATAGGTGATCCTGTAAAACTTGAAACTTAGTGCCACAAAAACTTGATTAGGAGTTAGCACCAATAAGGCCAAGTGGCTAGAGAGGAGTTCTTGCAAGACACGATAACCACAAGAAGATCAACACAGGTAGACACAGTGGTTTATCCCGTGGTTCAGCCAAGTACAAAACTTGCCTACTTCCATGTTGTGGCGTCCCAACGGACGAGGGTTGCAATCAACCCCTCTCAAGCGGTCCAAAGACCCACTTGAATACCATAGTGTTTTGCTTAGCTTTACTATATCCCGCTTGCGAGGAATCTCCACAACTTGGAGCCTCTCGCCCTTACACATTGATGTTCACAAAGAAGCACAGAGTAAGGGAGGGATGAACAACGCACACGAGACACAAAATCACAGCAAATACGCACACACAAGACCCAGACTTGAGCTCAAAAGAATATCACGAGGTTCTCACTAGAACAGAGCTCAAATCACTAAGAATGTCGAACAAGTGCGCAAGAATGAAGTGTGAGTGATCAATAATGCTCAAAGGATGCTTAGTGTTGCCCTCCATGCGCCTAGGGGTCCCTTTTATAGCCCCAAGGCAGCTAGGAGCCGTTGAGAGCATTCCAGGAAGGCAAATCTTGCCTTCTGTCGCCTGGCGCACCGGACAGTCCGGTGCACCACCAGACACTGTCCGGTGCGGATCTCTTTCCTTATTTGGCGAAGCCGACCGTTGCAGATTCAGAGCCGTTGGCGCACCGGACACTGTCCGGTGCACACCGGACAGTCCGGTGCCCCCTTCTAGCCGTTGGCTCGGCCACGTGTCCCGCGCGGATCGCGCGGCCGACCGTTGGCTCACCGGACAGTCCGGTGCACCATCTGACAGTCCGGTGAATTGTAGCCATACGTCGTTAATCACTTCCCGAGAGCGACGACTTCGCCTGTGAATGGCTCACCGGACAGTCCGGTGCACCACCGGACAGTCTGGTGCACCACCGGACAGTCCGGTGATTTATAGCCATACACCGCCATCGAAGTCCCGAGAGCAGCAAGTTCGCCAGAGCCAGCCTGGCGCACCGGACAGTCCGGTGCACCCAGACTGAGCAGACTTTGGCTGAACAAAGTCATCTCTTTTCCAATTTGGTTTCTCCTGTTTCCAGCACTTAGACACAATACATTAGTTCTCAAAACAATGTACTAAGTCTAGAAACATACCTTTAGACTTGATTTGCACTTTGTCCATCAATTGGCATAGATTTACACTTAAGCACTTGTGTTGGCACTCAATCACCAAAATACTTAGAAATGGCCCAAGGGCACATTTCCCTTTTAGTAAGATTACAGCCTTTTACTACTCATATCCGTTTTTAAGAGATAACCATAATACATTTAGCTCTTCTTCCATCACATATTCTGCTTTTAGATCAGGATGGAGGTGATGTCTTATAATGTACAAAGTGTTGTACTTATAAGCATCATGTAGTGGTTCAACCCTCATTGGGAGGGAGTAATGCACTCAAAATATTCTTTGAGGCTAAGCTGATCTTGATATCCAACGCCCAGGTAGGATAGTTGTGACCATCAAGAGCAAGTTCTTCGAACTCGCGGGCCATGATCCTACACAAGCAAATCATCATGGGTGTGTTGTAATATGTGTGGTGTTCACAACATACATGTATTCTTGCTCGTATTGGATTTTAAGAGAAAAACCCAATTGAGATGAATAATATGCAATATAATGCGATATTGCATAGATGAATGATAGTTTAAGGTCTCAATTGCAAAGTGATGCAAGAGATCGAAAATTTCATTATGATGTTAATGATGTAGTATATAAAATATTCAGATGAAATTAAGTACTAGTAGTAACTTAATAAGATGAATATATGGGTAGCATCTATTGCGTATGGAATTGAATAAATAAATATTCTTGCTCGTATTAAGTTTTGAATAACTTAATTGAGATGAATATTAATTATTCTATATGTTCTATCAAAAATTAATTTTGCTCGTATTAAACCTTTTTGGTTAAATTGAGATGAATAAATTTTTTTGAGTTTGCATTTTTAAGGAATGCAAAATAGAACACGCGGCAATAAATATCATATTTAAAGAAAATATTTATTGACATCATTTTCAAGTAATAAAACTTTGAAAAAATTCCTGACACAAGCTGCTACTGAAGAATTTTAAGACTCGAATCTCAAATGTCTAACATCATTAACTAAAGCAATCTAGAGTTTCTGGAATTAAGAAAACTAAATTTAAAATAGACAAAAGAAATAAAAAGGGGAATGCGGGCTGGGAGTGGCAACAGGCCCAGACGACCCATATGGCGCGGTGTTTAGGGTTTAAAACCCTAAACGCACATCTGGCTGCCGCAACTTCCCCTGCCTTGGTCGCGCCGCGCCGAGGACTGACAAGCCGTCGCACCGGGAGCTGCTAAGGCCGGCGAGCCCGCGCCGCGCGCTGCTGAGGCAAGCGAGCCGCCGCAGGGCCTGCCGAGGCCGGGCCACGCCGGGCAAGCAGCCGTGCCGCGGGCTGCGGAGGCGGGCGAGCCGCCGCGGGGCCTGCCAAGGCCAGGCCGCGCGCACTGTGGGCACGCCACGCGCTGAGTTCGCGCCAGGCGAGCCGCCGCGCCGTGGCTAGGCCGTGGGCGTTGAAGGCCGGGCGAGGCCACGCCGTGGCAGCGTCCGTCGTGGTCGAGCCACGCGCGTTGAAGGACGGGCGAGGCCGTGCCGTGGCAGCGTCCGTTGCGTAGGGCCAAGCACGCAGTGGCCGGGCGAGGCCACACATCAGAGAAGACGACGAGGCGGTGAGCGCGAGCACTCGCAGACGTCGTCGTCGTCGAACGGTCTGGCTGTCGTAGACCATGATCCCGGCGCGCGTGGCTGTGGAGAAAGGTGGTGCGCCAGCCGACGGACCACCCTGTTGTCGCTCGGGCTCAAGAGCGTCGGTGGAGAGGCCATTCTCGATGGGTCGACGTCGGGAGTCGGTGTAGGCAGTCGCTGCTGTACCCCGTCGCAAGGACTAAGATGATCCTCTCGTCGTCGGAGGAGGAAGAGATGGCGTCGACGGCAACGGTCGCAGTAGACGTGGATGCGATCTGGCCGACGGGGCGACCACGAGGGCCGGTTGACTTCCACGCAGTCAGCCGTGTCCGGGCATGAGGGCGCGCTGGAGAGGCGACTTGAACGAGCAGTCCGCTCGATCAAACAGCGGGGGCAAAGGTGTCTGCATTCGTTGGAGGAACCCGCGGTTGGCGAGCAGGACACGACCCCCATCCATGGAGGGGGCAGTACCGCATCGGACGCAGCAGTTGCTGGGTCTCGGACTCACGCAACTGCTCTGCAACTCGCTCCAGCGAAGGTGATGGAGGACATACCCATCGGTCTTGACGTGGCGCTGGCAGTTGCTGCGGCGGTGCCGCAGGTGCTACAGCGTTGCTGGGTCCAGCGCTAGGATCACCACTGGTCCGGCGGACTCGCTTAGGGTCAAGTGTGGCCCGGGCGTCCTTCTTGCGGCGCTTCTTGGCATGGCGGCGTCCATGTCGATGCGCAACATATAGAAGGCGACGTGCGACAAGGTCAGCGCCTCGCTGGCGACGATGGCCAACGTTCAAAAACCGAAGGATAAAGGTAAGAAGGGCAACAGAGAGATCTTTGTAGATCATCGCGTACCCGACTGTTGTTTTTCTTCGATGGAGCTTCCGATGGAGTTCTCTAGTGGCTCTGGTGGCCTGCAGTCCTCTCTTCGTAAAGGCAAGTTTGGCCTTCTGTAGAGCAGTGCTTGATAACGTGTGAAAGTAAACTGGTAAAGTGAAAATGAGAACCGTGTTCTTTATTCTTTATTGTAATGGTACTTATACAAGAGGAGGAGACACCAAAAGGGAGGAGGCCAAAAGCTACGTTAGGGATGTCAACGGGGCTGATCCCCGCCGGGGAGTGCTCCCCGTACCCGTCCCCGCCAAATTAAATATTCCCCGTTCCCCGTCCCCATCCCCGCCCGCGGGGAGAAATTTCCCCCGTACCCGTCCCCGTCGGGTATACGGGGATCCGATGGGGGAAAAATCCCCACCAACAACCCACATAAAAATTCTGCCCACCACAATAAATCAATAGCATATCCGAGCAAGATTTAGACTTCAAATCAACAACCATGCACGAACTGTAGATCTATGCGTGATACTACTAAACTTATTTGCTACTTAAGTTGCTCTGCAAATCCGAGCAGGAGGCGTTCTGGAACTAGAAATGGAAGCCGAGCAGCAGGGGTCGACCGACCGACGAGCAGCCGAGCACAGGGGCTAGGGGTCAACGAGCAGGAGGCGTTGCTCACCTGGATATCTGGAAATGGAACCTGAGCAGCAGGGCCTAACGAGCAAGTGAGCAGCCGAGCAGCAGGGGCCAGGACCGACCGACGAGCAGGAGGCTAGGAGCACTAGAATAGCCGCCGAGAAGGAACCAGGAAGCCGAGTAGCTGAGCTCGAGTGGATGACGAGCAGGAGTCCAACGGATGGAGCTAGAGGGCTGGACGCCTAGAGCCCTGGACCGTCGCCATTCGCTAGAGGTGGGAGGGCGGCACCACGGCAGGCACTAAGTGTAACACTCAAGTTGTATACCAAGAGTAATAAAGAGAGTTCCTCATTTTGTGTGTCTTATTTGCATCATAAAAAGAGCACCTATGTAATTGAGAGTGACTAAATAAAACAATTATGCTAAAATAAAGAAAAAGTGCATTTGTTGGAGTTTTATGTGTTGTGCATTAAATAAACCATGAGGATAAAAATAATAAGGTATTAATTATTTGAAACTTGATTTAACCCTAAATTTGAAATTAGGGTTTTGAAAATAAGGAAAAGGGAAGAGATAGGAAAATATAAATAAAATGTATAAATAATTATCTTCAGTCTTAGTATTTTTAATGGCAAAAATAGAGTTTATAAATGAAGATCCACAAAAAGTTTGAATTAAATCAAATTGGGTTTGAAAATAAAGAAAATGGAAAGAAAAATGAAAAAGAAAAAGATAGAAACCTTACCTGGGCCCTGAACTCGCAATTTGGCCCACTTCCATTTTCACCGCGCACAGCCCAAACTGAGCAACGGCGCCGACATGTGGGCCACGCCCGTCAGCCACCCGCGCGGGCCACCTTCTGCACGAGCTTGCGCCGACAGGTGGGCTCCACTCGTCAGCCTCCCTTGCGCCGCGCCTCGCTCTTCCACTGCGCTGCGGGACCCTTTCGTCAGCCGGGTGTTCACTCGCGTCGCGCTACGCTCACTGCCTCGTGGCCCCACGTGTCATAGTCGTCTTCAACGGCTTCGCCACGCATGGCGCGCGCGGATACCGCGGCGTCGTTGAAGCATCCCGGCCATGGCCACGTCCTTATAGGGGCGGGACCCGGTCCGTCTCCTTCCCCTCTTCATTCCGCATCTCGTCCCTGCCCAAAAACACGCCGCCGCCACCACCAGAATCGCGTCCGCAGAGAGGAGGAAACCCACCGCCATTGACTCGCGTGTCCGCCGTCGTAACGGGGACGCCGCGGGGTCTCGGCAACTTGTCGGGTGGTGCTGATCGTGTCCGTGCCGAATCGTGGCCTGGGGTGCTGCGGGTCAGCCGGAATTTCTCGTCGGAGGCCCTAGCTCCGCCGTGGGATCCATTGCGCCGTGGCCCGCCTGCTTCACCGCGTGACTGCCGGTAAGAATCCCTCTCCTGGGTTCGCTTTTCACTCGGCAACGTGTAGATGCTCTCGGATTGTGAGATTAGAGCGTGGGCGCGCGGTTTGGCCACCCCTCCGGCGAGGGCGCGCCGCGGGCAGGGCGGCGCCGCCGCGTGTGGGCGCGAGTTGGAGACGATGGGCTGCGGACCGTCGATCTCCCAGTGAACGGCTCAGATTAGAAGCAGGCGATACCCCTTCGTGATATTAAATCGGGACCGTGGGTCTTAGATCGGACGAATAGAATTAGATTTAGAATCCTCACCGTCGATCTCTGATCCAAGGATCAGGACTGCTTACCGCTTCATGTAAACCTAAAATCTAATCTGGACCGTAGAAAGTGGATCGGGCGGCTGGGATCCGTGGATACCCCTTCGCTGCGCGCAGTTTGCATTTAGGCCCCTCAGGTTTCGGGAAACCAACCCGCCGTCCACCTTGGGGTTTTCTGAGTCTTAGGAATTCTTACGCGCCAGCCCCTGCGGTTTCCTGTATTTGGGGCCCAATCCAGAGAACTTTGAAAATCAGAAATTAATATCAGAAATTAATTTTTAGTGCATAAATAAATGTTAAAACTTGTTTAATTCATAGTAAATGCATATGAGCTCCAAATTGGTCCATTCCAGTTCCTAAATTTTTGTAATAATATTGTCTACGCATTAGTGCCTCTGTTTTGGCATGAAAGGCTCATTTAAATTTATCTAATACTTAATCTTGTATTAAATACATAAAAGCTACAGAAATTCATAACTTGAAATATATAACTCCAAATTTAGTGATTCCAGTTCCTATGGTTTCATTTTAATGTGTAGATTTTTACTGTATATTTCATTCATCTGTTTGGTGTGATGTTGATTTTGGGCTATACTATGTATGTATTGTGTTGATGCGAGTAGACGAGCAAGCCACTGTGGAAACTGAGGTTCAGCAAGTAGAAGTAGCTGAGCAGGAGCTCATTACAGGCAAGTTGTGCCCTTGATCACTTACTTTTCCCAGCCATGTTCTTATTAATTTTAATGATCTGCATAGGTTAAACTTTGATGGGATCCTTTATGTACCCCAGTTTTGATTACCTCTATACCTTGTTCACCCCTGGAATATTTTTGGGTAGTACTTGCTATTGCTTTATGTGGATTGGGTATGGAGATTCATTATTCTTGATTATTCTGTTATTATCTTGTTATTATTATTGTTCATGTTAAGATCATTAAATTAATGGGAACATGGAGCGACCACCCGGGAAAACAGTGCTACCACAAGGGTTTAATGGGACGCCCTTGGCTGACTAATTAGGAAAGCTAGTGGAAGACTACCTTACCCGAAAGGAGCAAGAGCAGTAGGGGAGAGGTTAGTGCGGGGAGGTCCCTGGTTGATTTTGCTGCGATGGCTGTCAGCCAGGAACCCTGTACTGGATCTTCCTATAAACTGTAGCGGGTTTTCGGAAGCTAGTGGAACTTTGTAAAGGCCTCGTAGTGGATCCCTAGCCATTCACCTCGGTAGTGTCTAAGGGCCTTGCAAACCCAGGCGACATGGGATACACGACTTGTGGGTAAAGATGCGCAACCTCTGCAGAGTGTAAAACTAGTATACTAGCCGTGCTCACGGTCATGAGCAGCTCGGACCCTCACATGATTAACTATGGAACTTAAGTTTAATTTGACATTTGCATCGCATTTGGGATTATTTTACTATTACTTTTCTTTATTATTATTAAGGTTTGGTATTTACTTACACTTAGTAATTGCTAATAAAATTTTGACCAACTTATAAAAGCAATGCTCAGCCTTAGCCTCTATTTTATTGATCAGCCTTACACTTCATGAACTCCCACTTTGGTGAGCTCATGCCACATTATTCCCCACGACTTGTTGAGCTATGATCGTATGTGAGCTCACTCTTGCTGTCTCACACCCCCCCACAGGAGAAGAGCAGGTGGTTGAAGAGGAGCCGCCTAACACTGAGGAGTTCGATCTGATCTAGGTGGCGTTTCTCAGTCGACATTGGCGCCGACGATCCTTAGTTCGTTTTATATTTACTATTTTATTTTGTAATAAGACTTCCGCTATGTAATAATTACTCTGATGTTTTATGACATTTATCTCTATACACTCTGTTATTATATATGTTGTCTTCTTGGCGCATGTATGAGATGCACCCGGCTTTGTCCTTTAAAACCGGGTGTTACAGAAGTGGTATCAGAGGAAATGTTGACTGTAGAACGAAACCTAGATAGAAATGGACAACCCTTACCTACTTATCTTACTCTGATTCATTCCATACTTACCTTATCTTGATCCTGTCTCACCTTCTACTGTTCTACTCTGATCATTCTTACCTTTTCTACTCTGAGACAAGATGGATTTCAAACCTTGGAATCCCTACCCCTATGACATTCTTAAGAGTTAGGGAACCCAAAACAAAAGTTAAAACTATTTTCTTAAAAAAAATGTTGGTTGATTGTGCTGATGCTAAATGTCTGATTTGCTTCTTTGATTGATTGAATTATTATAGATGGACATCTTAGCATGTACCAACATAAGGTATTGAATTAGCTATAGTAGGTGAAATATTAATCTGCTTAGCTAATAAATCCCCCAAAGTAACATGATTGTAATTACTGCCTTGTCTACTGCTCTTTCTTACCATATGTATCTAACTCAGATGGTCAATACCAGGAGGGGTGGTGGAATTGACTTGCCTCCTAACCAACACACTCGAAGACAACCTCAGCCACAGCCTGCAGGGATGAATCCTCCTAATCCTCCACCAGGCGGAGTTGACCCATTGGTTGCTGCTCAGATGGCGGTGATGCAGCAAATGGCGGACACTATGGCTGATATGCGTGCCCAGATGCAGCAAGAACGCCAAGAGATGCGTCAGGAAAGAGAAGACATACGCCAGGAGTTGCGCCAGGAGAGAGATGAGATACGCCAAGAAAGGAGGGCGCAACAACAGCAGCTGCAACAGCAACTTCAACAACAGCAACAGCAGCAACAAGTGCCACTACCTCCACCACCACCACCAGTTCCACCTCGTGATAAGCACCGGGAGTTTATGAGTCACAAGCCACCGACCTTCGCCAGCTCGCCAGATCCACTTGATGCAGACGATTGGTTGAAGTCAATTGAGAAGATGCTGAATATTGCACAATGCACTGATCGGGAGAAGGTCTTATATGCTTCTGGACGTCTGACTGGTCCTGCTGCTGACTGGTGGGATTCTTACACTGCTGCCCATGATGCTGCGGATACTATTACTTGGGCAGAGTTCAGTACGCAGTTCAGGAACTACCATATTCCAGCCGGTATGATAAAGATTAAGAAGAAGGAGTTTCTGTCGCTGAAGCAAGGAAGTATGTCAGTCAGCGAGTACCGCGACAAGTTTATTCAGCTATCCAGATATGCCCCTGAAGAAGTTGCTGAAGATGAGAGGAAGCAGGAGCATTTCATTGAGGGACTTAATGGGCCACTGCAGTATGCTCTAGTGGCACACACATTTCCATCATTTCAGAGACTGTTGGATAAGGCCCTGGCTATTGAACACAAGCGTGTTCAGCTGGGAGATTTGAAGAGGAAGGCTATCTCACAAGGACAGGGTAGCAGCAGTGTTCGTCCACGCTACAGTTCACCACATAGTACACCGCCTCGACCAGGAGGACCGCGCCCAGTTCAGCAATCACCACTGAGGACACCTACTCGACAGGCTACACCCACTGGCACCCCGACGAAGTTTGCAGGACAGAGTCCGGGCACTCAATGCTTCAAGTGTGGGAAGATTGGTCATTATGCAAATGTCTGCCCACAGAGGATTGCTACTACTCCAGCTCAGAACAAGCAACAGACCCCTGGCAAGGGATATTCTATAGCCAGGGTGAATCAAGTCAGCGTTGATGATACTCCTGATGGTGGGGACCTCGTAATTGGTATGTTTTATGTTAATACAATTCCTGCAACAATATTGTTTGATTCTGGTGCTACACATTCATTCATGTCTGCTCGTTATGCCAACACAAATGAAATACCACTGCTAAATATGAGAAAACCCCTGATAGTAATTACACCTAAAGGGCCTGTTGAGGCGAATCAAATGACACGTAGATTGACATTAACCATTATGGGTAGAGAATTTGGAGCTACTGCTATAATATTAGAGTCAAGCAGTATAGATCTGATCCTTGGTATGTCATGGCTAAGAAAGGCAAAGGCCGTTATAGCATGTGGTAGAGGTACCATAGAACTCACTACCACTAGAGGAGAAAGATTTCAAGTTAATATTGCAGTAACCTCCTCATCCATGCGTGCAATGTTCTTTATGCCTGAGGAGTTTGTTGGTGACAACATCCAGGTGGTTAGAGATTTTCCGGATGTCTTTCCAGAGGAGTTACCAGGGATGCCACCTGATAGAGAAGTCGAGTTTGTTATTGATCTCTTACCTGGAACCGCCCCTATTTCTAAACGGCCATATAGAATGTCCGTAGAGGAGTTGAAGGAACTGAAGAAGCAGTTAACGGAGTTACAAGAGGCTGGTTACATTCGTCCAAGTTCCTCACCTTGGGGAGCACCGGTGTTATTCGTGCAGAAGAAGGATGGATCGCAACGGATGTGTGTGGATTATAGATCTCTTAATGATGTTACGGTGAAGAACAAGTATCCGTTGCCCCGTATTGAGGATTTATTTGATCAGATGCGAGGAGCAAGAGTGTTTTCAAAGATTGATCTCCGATCCGGTTACCATCAGATGAGGATTAGACCATCGGATATTCCCAAGACGGCTTTCTCGACTCGATATGGATTATATGAGTTTACTGTTATGTCATTTGGACTAACCAATGCACCAGCTTACTTCATGAATTTGATGAATAAGGTGTTTATGGAGTATTTGGACAGATTCGTCGTGGTATTCATCGACGATATTCTTATCTACTCTAAGAATGAAGGTGATCATGAACAACATCTAAGGTTGGTGCTACAGAAGTTACGAGATAATCAACTCTACGCTAAGTTCAGCAAGTGCGAGTTTTGGATTGACAAGGTGCCATTCCTTGGTCATATTATTTCTAATGGAGGAATAGCAGTGGATCCTGCTAAGGTGAAGGAGATTATGGAGTGGAGAGTGCCCACTACAGTCACTGAGATTCGGAGTTTCTTGGGACTCGCAGGATATTATCAGAGATTTATTGAAGGATTTTCTAAGATTGCCAAGCCTATGACATCGCTTTTGGAGAAAGGAAAAGAATTTAAGTGGGATGAGAAATGTCAAGAGAGCTTTGATCAATTGAAGGAAAGATTGATGTCACCTCCAGTATTGGTTATGCCAGATCTGCAGAAGGGATTTGACATCTACTGTGATGCGTGTGGCCAAGGACTTGGATGTGTGCTTATGCAAGATGGTCATGTGATTGCCTATGCATCTCGTCAGTTGAGGAAACATGAATTGAACTACCCCACTCATGACTTGGAGTTAGCAGCGGTTGTGCATGCACTTAAGATTTGGAGACACTACATTATGGGAACTAAGTGCCAAGTATACACGGATCATAAGAGTTTGAAGTATATATTCACCCAGAAGGATCTCAATCTTAGGCAACGCCGTTGGTTGGAGCTCATTAAGGATTATGACTTGGAGATTCACTATCACCCAGGCAAGGCGAATTTGGTTGCAGATGCCTTGAGTCGGAAGGAGCATGTTCACTCCGCTTTCGTTGTCCAGCTACCTGATGAATTAGCAAAAGACTTTGAGAGGCTCAACCTGGGAATTGTTACACATACGGAAGGGGTGACTATTGAATTGGAACCTACCTTGGAGCAAGAAATTCGTAAGGGTCAGGTTGGTGATGCCAAAATCCAGGAGATCAAAGATCTGATAACAGAGGGTAGAGGCCCGGAGTTCACAGAAGATGAGCAAGGCACGATATGGTTCAAGAATCGGATCTGTGTTCCCGATATTGATAGTCTTCGGGAAACCATATTGAAGGAGGCACATGATTCAGTTTATTCTATCCACCCTGGGAGCACTAAGATGTATCAGGATTTGAAGCAAAAGTATTGGTGGTATGGATTGAAGAGAGATGTGGCTGCACATGTGGCTATGTGCGATGTATGCCAAAGAGTTAAGGCTGAACACCAGAGGCCAGCCGGACTATTGCATCCACTGAAGATACCTGAGTGGAAATGGGAAGAGATTGGCATGGACTTCATTGTTGGATTACCCCGCACGTCTGCTGGATATGATTCTATATGGGTGATTGTGGACAGGCTAACTAAAGTAGCCCACTTTATTCCAGTGAAGACCACTTATTCAGGAGCTAAGTTGGCAGAGTTGTACATGGCACGGATTGTATGCCTGCATGGTGTGCCAAAGAAGATTGTGTCAGATCGAGGATCACAGTTTACCTCTCGATATTGGAAGCAGTTGCACGAGTCATTGGATACGAGATTGAATTTTAGTTCGGCTTACCATCCACAGACTGACGGGCAGACTGAGAGGACTAACCAAGTACTAGAAGATATGTTAAGAGCTTGTGCTCTTAAGCATGGTGGAAGTTGGGATAAGAGTTTACCTTATGCGGAGTTCTCTTATAATAATAGCTATCAGGCCAGTTTGAAGATGTCACCGTTTGAGGCTTTGTATGGCAGAAAGTGCAGGACTCCCTTGTATTGGAATCAAACTGGTGAAAGGCAGTTGTTTGGACCTGAGATTATACAGGAAGCAGAGGAACAAGTCCAACAGATCAGGGAGAATTTGAGAACTGCACAGTCCAGGCAGAAAAGTTACGCTGATACCCGGAGAAGACTGCTTGAGTTTAAAGAGGGAGATTATGTCTATTTGAAGGTGTCACCACTCCGGGGCATGAGAAGGTTCAAAGTCAAAGGAAAGTTGTCCCCTCGCTTTATCGGACCCTTCTTAATCTTAAAGCGAGTGGGAGAAGTTGCGTATCAACTGGAGTTACCCGATCATCTGTCAGATGTACATGATGTGTTTCATGTGTCTCAGCTAAAGAAGTGCCTCAGAGTGCCTGAAGAACAGTTACCAATGGAAGACCTTAGTGTTCAAGAGGACTTGACTTATGTTGAGTACCCCATCAAGATTCTGGATACTTTGACTCGAGTTACGAGGAATAAGGTTATAAAGATGTGCAAAGTTCAATGGAGCCACCACGGTGAAGATGAAGCAACTTGGGAAAGAGAAGAAGAGCTTCGTATAGATTTTCCCCACCTTTTCCCTAGATCTTCTTAAATCTCGAGGACGAGATTATTTTTAAGGGGGGTAGGATTTGTAACACTCAAGTTGTATACCAAGAGTAATAAAGAGAGTTCCTCATTTTGTGTGTCTTATTTGCATCATAAAAAGAGCACCTATGTAATTGAGAGTGACTAAATAAAACAATTATGCTAAAATAAAGAAAAAGTGCATTTGTTGGAGTTTTATGTGTTGTGCATTAAATAAACCATGAGGATAAAAATAATAAGGTATTAATTATTTGAAACTTGATTTAACCCTAAATTTGAAATTAGGGTTTTGAAAATAAGGAAAAGGGAAGAGATAGGAAAATATAAATAAAATGTATAAATAATTATCTTCAGTCTTAGTATTTTTAATGGCAAAAATAGAGTTTATAAATGAAGATCCACAAAAAGTTTGAATTAAATCAAATTGGGTTTGAAAATAAAGAAAATGGAAAGAAAAATGAAAAAGAAAAAGATAGAAACCTTACCTGGGCCCTGAACTCGCAATTTGGCCCACTTCCATTTTCACCGCGCACAGCCCAAACTGAGCAACGGCGCCGACATGTGGGCCACGCCCGTCAGCCACCCGCGCGGGCCACCTTCTGCACGAGCTTGCGCCGACAGGTGGGCTCCACTCGTCAGCCTCCCTTGCGCCGCGCCTCGCTCTTCCACTGCGCTGCGGGACCCTTTCGTCAGCCGGGTGTTCACTCGCGTCGCGCTACGCTCACTGCCTCGTGGCCCCACGTGTCATAGTCGTCTTCAACGGCTTCGCCGCGCATGGCGCGCGCGGATACCGTGGCGTCGTTGAAGCATCCCGGCCATGGCCACGTCCTTATAGGGGCGGGACCCGGTCCGTCTCCTTCCCCTCTTCATTCCGCATCTCGTCCCTGCCCAAAAACACGCCGCCGCCACCACCAGAATCGCGTCCGCAGAGAGGAGGAAACCCGCCGCCATTGACTCGCGTGTCCGCCGTCGTATCGGGGACGCCGCGGGGTCTCGGCAACTCGTCGGGTGGTGCTGATCGTGTCCGTGCCGAATCGTGGCCTGGGGTGCTGCGGGTCAGCCGGAATTTCTCGTCGGAGGCCCTAGCTCCGCCGTGGGATCCATTGCGCCGTGGCCCGCCTGCTTCACCGCGTGACTGCCGGTAAGAATCCCTCTCCTGGGTTCGCTTTTCACTCGGCAACGTGTAGATGCTCTCGGATTGTGAGATTAGAGCGTGGGCGCGCGGTTTGGCCACCCCTCCGGCGAGGGCGCGCCGCGGGCAGGGCGGCGCCGCCGCGTGTGGGCGCGAGTTGGAGACGATGGGCTGCGGACCGTCGATCTCCCAGTGAACGGCTCAGATTAGAAGCAGGCGATACCCCTTCGTGATATTAAATCGGGACCGTGGGTCTTAGATCGGACGAATAGAATTAGATTTAGAATCCTCACCGTCGATCTCTGATCCAAGGATCAGGACTGCTTACCACTTCATGTAAACCTAAAATCTAATCTGGACCGTAGAAAGTGGATCGGGCGGCTGGGATCCGTGGATACCCCTTCGCTGCGCGCAGTTTGCATTTAGGCCCCTCAGGTTTCGGGAAACCAACCCGCCGTCCACCTTGGGGTTTTCTGAGTCTTAGGAATTCTTACGCGCCAGCCCCTGCGGTTTCCTGTATTTGGGGCCCAATCCAGAGAACTTTGAAAATCAGAAATTAATATCAGAAATTAATTTTTAGTGCATAAATAAATGTTAAAACTTGTTTAATTCATAGTAAATGCATATGAGCTCCAAATTGGTCCATTCCAGTTCCTAAATTTTTGTAATAATATTGTCTACGCATTAGTGCCTCTGTTTTGGCATGAAAGGCTCATTTAAATTTATCTAATACTTAATCTTGTATTAAATACATAAAAGCTACAGAAATTCATAACTTGAAATATATAACTCCAAATTTAGTGATTCCAGTTCCTATGGTTTCATTTTAATGTGTAGATTTTTACTGTATATTTCATTCATCTGTTTGGTGTGATGTTGATTTTGGGCTATACTATGTATGTATTGTGTTGATGCGAGTAGACGAGCAAGCCACTGTGGAAACTGAGGTTCAGCAAGTAGAAGTAGCTGAGCAGGAGCTCATTACAGGCAAGTTGTGCCCTTGATCACTTACTTTTCCCAGCCATGTTCTTATTAATTTTAATGATCTGCATAGGTTAAACTTTGATGGGATCCTTTATGTACCCCAGTTTTGATTACCTCTATACCTTGTTCACCCCTGGAATATTTTTGGGTAGTACTTGCTATTGCTTTATGTGGATTGGGTATGGAGATTCATTATTCTTGATTATTCTGTTATTATCTTGTTATTATTATTGTTCATGTTAAGATCATTAAATTAATGGGAACATGGAGCGACCACCCGGGAAAACAGTGCTACCACAAGGGTTTAATGGGACGCCCTTGGCTGACTAATTAGGAAAGCTAGTGGAAGACTACCTTACCCGAAAGGAGCAAGGGCAGTAGGGGAGAGGTTAGTGCGGGGAGGTCCCTGGTTGATTTTGCTGCGATGGCTGTCAGCCAGGAACCCTGTACTGGATCTTCCTATAAACTGTAGCGGGTTTTCGGAAGCTAGTGGAACTTTGTAAAGGCCTCGTAGTGGATCCCTAGCCATTCACCTCGGTAGTGTCTAAGGGCCTTGCAAACCCAGGCGACATGGGATACACGACTTGTGGGTAAAGATGCGCAACCTCTGCAGAGTGTAAAACTAGTATACTAGCCGTGCTCACGGTCATGAGCAGCTCGGACCCTCACATGATTAACTATGGAACTTAAGTTTAATTTGACATTTGCATCGCATTTGGGATTATTTTACTATTACTGTTCTTTATTATTATTAAGGTTTGGTATTTACTTACACTTAGTAATTGCTAATAAAATTTTGACCAACTTATAAAAGCAATGCTCAGCCTTAGCCTCTATTTTATTGATCAGCCTTACACTTCATGAACTCCCACTTTGGTGAGCTCATGCCACATTATTCCCCACGACTTGTTGAGCTATGATCGTATGTGAGCTCACTCTTGCTGTCTCACACCCCCCCCACAGGAGAAGAGCAGGTGGTTGAAGAGGAGCCGCCTAACACTGAGGAGTTCGATCTGATCTAGGTGGCGTTTCTCAGTCGACATTGGCGCCGACGATCCTTAGTTCGTTTTATATTTACTATTTTATTTTGTAATAAGACTTCCGCTATGTAATAATTACTCTGATGTTTTATGACATTTATCTCTATACACTCTGTTATTATATATGTTGTCTTCTTGGCGCATGTATGAGATGCACCCGGCTTTGTCCTTTAAAACCGGGTGTTACACTAAGGCATGGAGCGCACTGTGCAGTGCGCACAAGAGCTGAAGAGCAGCCGCCAGGCACTGCACTGCGCACCAGAGCAGCCGCCGCCAAAACGAAGCTAGGCCCTAGGGTTAGCCGCCAAATAGAAGCGAGGATCGGAATGGATGAGAAATTGAAGATCAGGGAATTTGGAATAGGGACGCTGAGACATTTGAGACACTGACTAATGGTCCCACCTGTCATAATGGGGCCCCGACGGGTAGCGGGTATGGGGGGCAATAAACCGTCCCCGTCCCCGCCATCCCCGATGGGGATTGATTATTGCCTATATCTTTCCCCGCGGGGACTATTATCTCCCCATCCCCGTCCCCTAATGGAGGAATTCCCCGCCGGGGATCGGGGAATGGGGCCCCATTGCCATCCCTAAGCTACGTCCGTACGTGGAGGACGCCGGTTGGAAGCAGTATGCAACTGCTTATCTTTCATAATAGTTCAAAGTAGGATCGGAGTACGAGTAGTGTGGTGTTTTGGATATTCAGTAGTAAATTCGGTCGTCCTCTCTTGAAGGCTGATGTAGTGCTATAATTTTCCTATATTATTAATTGTTAATTCTTGTTTTTGTAATATTTTAGTTTTTTGTGTTATCATTAAACTCACATAAATCATAAATACGTCAAGGTTTATATTAGAAGTATTATATTAACATCTATATTTATTTTATTAAGAACCTAACGTGGACGTCTGGTGATACCATAGCTACACCTCACACCCTCTCCACGTTGGCCCATGGCTATGCTCTGTGCCTCGTGATCCTGCCCCGTTCGCCATAAGCAGTCAACGTCGCACTCGCCACCTGCCGTCGAGATCGGCGCCTTCAATTAGCCAGCGGTCCTAGACCTACCCTGACTCCCTCCCTCTCCAACATCTATCTCCTCTCCCTATCGACACGGTGTTTCGTTCGCGGTCGCTTTCTAATGCGCCCGCTCCAGTCCCTTCACGTACGTCCCCAACCCCTGTTCCTTGCGCCTTATTGTCCTCCTCCTTCGTGTCGAACCCAGACCTCATCGACGATCAGGATGGAGATGGAGATGAGGCGCCGCCGGAGTTCAGGCCTCACCGCTTTGTCGTCTCCCGCCTAGAGTTGGCCTCAGGTGAGTCTCGACGATCAGGATGGAGACGGATCGCCCGAGGCCAACCTCAGACAGGAGACACAGTCATGGCTCAAACGAGGCCAACCTTGGGCGGGAGACGCAGTCACGCCTCACCTGAGGCCAACCTCGGGCGGGAGATACAATCATACAATCATGACTCGTTCGAGGCCCGAGGCCAACCCGGGCGGGGGACACAGTCACGACTCTTCCGAGGTCAACAGTAACAGTACATAGAGTTGTTTTACGATATTTATAATGTTTGTAACACAAATTTTGTCTATCATAGTGATGTTTGCATTCTGTATCTATATTTCGTATAATTTTTTTACTCCCGCCGCAACACATAGATATATAGTGTTACAATAAAAATAAAACATGATAGGCTGTCTGTAGTAGATGTTCGCAGCATATCATATAAATAGGAGATTTATACTATAAATTATACTATTTCTGTTCTCGAATATTTATCATCCGCTAGTTATTTTTAAATTAAAACGTAACAAATAAAAAACATACATAATATTATTTATATAATAAAGTTTAAAATAGAAGATGAAATAGTTATAGAGACCGCAATCCATCTATGGGATATCGCATGCTGGAACCGCGGGTGGGATAGGGACGGATGACAAAGCAAGAGCAGAAAAAAGAACTTTCACCGTCCTCCCTATCAATACAAGATTCATCTACACAAATTATAATATACTCCGTGGGAAGGAAAGATCAAATTAGAGATTCATTCGATCAATTCTGATTGTTTCCTTCCATTCCAAACCACCTTCAATTCTGATTTCTGCGGGTGTGGAGTTCCCATATCGTCCTCCCCTTGCCATTCCAAATCCTCCTCTGCAATTTTCTCATGGCAGCTGACGTTTCCATCCCAACTCGATCCGCGTCAACCGCCCGCTAATTCCTCCTAGTTCTAGTCCCCTCTCTCTTGCGCCGACTCATCTTTTTCCTCGTGTCACTCCCCTGCTGCTGCTGCCGGGAAGATCAAATCCCGTCAAAAGGTGCGGTCTTTTGTCCTCCTCGGTGCATTCGTTCTGACGCAATCTTCTCGCAAAGATTTGGCTTGTTAATCGTGATAACTTCGTGGAGATGCCGTCTGTACCCGATTTGATGTGGGATCCCTCCGCTGAATTTGGGGCGGGATTTCAGAGTTTTTTTGGGGGTAGGGGGGTGGGGGTTGATTTCGTGTTCAAATAGTCAAATTGCCTATCTTTTAAACAGGCCAATGCACTTTCCGTACCCCTGGAGACGACTCTTTTCCCATGACTGGGGGAAAGAAATCCCTCCTTTTTGAAAACAGGCTGTGAAAAGAAACGAAATCACTTTGACCTGTGATTTGGTTACTCTAGGCCTCTCTACCATTTACTCTGCTACCTGAGTGATGATGCAACTGCGCAGACTGTTCGTGTTGCTGTGAAGTTACGCGCGGCACTCCTGTTTTTTCTTTTTTCAGTTTTGTTAATTCTAGTAATATGATTGCAGCTCTCGGCCTGATACTCGGCATTAGTACCTTCTGTTCAATTGCAGGCTCCAAAGGATCAGAGTTCTGTCAAGATGGCATGCCCAAGAGGAAGGACACCATTTCCCCTTTGTTTCTTTCTGATGATTTGCCTCATGGCTCAGCTGGGAGCTTCCAATGTTGTACTCTTGGCGAACAACACTACCTTGTCGTTCGATGATGTCGAAGCAACTTTTAGTGGGTGCTACACATTATTACACTATCTCCATGTATCTCTGTACATGTCAATTAAAAATCTGGTTAGCTGTTGTTTTTATCAAACACAAAAGTAGGTTGCATGCCATTATATTAAGAAGATGAAAAACAGTATAAGAAACCCGGTCATTAAACACACTCTCCAGTGCATTGTTAGTTACCTGTTGATGTTATGATCTGTTTTCTTTAATACCAAGTTGCCCTGTTTTTAGTGATTATTGAATGACGGGTCTTCATCTTTTTTTGCCCTGTTAGTTAGATGGCTCCTCCAGTTTCTTCTTATATAGTTGCATCATTCTTGTATCTTTATGATCCATAATGTGCAATGTTACTTTGGTGCCTGAACCAATCTATCTGGTTAATGCAAGGCTTATCTGACCCTTTTCACTCTTTCTGCAGCTCCAGCAGTGGAAGGTTCAGGTGTAAGTGGCGTTCTTTATGCTGTGGAACCTAAGGATGCATGCAGTCCATTGAGAGCGAAAGCGATTCAAGGCTCTGTCTCACCTTTTGCGTTGATTATAAGAGGCGGTTGCCAATTTGATGACAAAATTAGAAATGCACAGAATGCTGGATTCAAGGCTGCTGTAGTATATAATAATGAAGATAATGACATCCTTGTTTCAAGTAATGATCTAGGCATCATTTTTTTTACCATAGCATTGGTTACATGTAATTCTTTTATCAGTGTGCATAAAGAGGTGTTCTTGTTCATAATGCTGGAAATCACTAAACTGTTGAGAAGAGGAAAAACAAAATTTTCAAGCAGCTCTAAACTATTAGATCAGTTCCATTGAAACTTTTACTTACATTTAGAGTGCTTGGGGGAGTGCATATATTTGCAATATTAATTAAGCAAGGATTATTGCAGTGGCTGGAAGCTTGCTTGGTGTCCAGATATATGCAGTGTTCATCTCTAAGGCATCAGGGGAGGAGCTGAAGAAATATTCAGGCCAAACTGATGCAGAGTTATGGATAATACCAACATATGAGAACTCAGCTTGGCCAATCATGGCAATTTCATTCGTATCACTGCTTGCTATGTCTGCTATCCTAGTTGCATGTTTCTTTGCGAGGAGACACCAGATCAGACGGGACAGGGCAAGACTTCCCCGAGCTCAGGAGTCCCATGGTATGAGCAGTCAATTAGTTAAGGCAATACCAAGCCTTATTTTCACAAAAGTGCAAGAAGACAACTGTACATCAGCAACATGCGCCATTTGCTTGGAAGACTACAGTGTTGGAGAAAAGCTAAGAGTGCTACCTTGTCGACACAGTATGTTTCTCTCACACCTATTTAACTGATGGTTTGGGATTGGGAGTTTGTGGTCTATTCATTTTGTGTGTGAGCTGAATCTGGCTTACTAGCCATTACTGTCCATGCATGGTTTACTACTCTTTACTGCTTCCTTTGTGATAAGCGGAAGTAGGTATTATAGGCGCAAATGCAATGTAGCAACACTACAAGCATGGTAATGGGCGAACAAGTTAATCACAGTAGTTCTGTATTTTCTTGCCAGCTGGAGCTTTCAGCTGGATTTTATATCATCATACAACGTCTCACATGCATTCAACAATGTTATCTTGCTTTCTGATCTAATGACGTTGCATATATTGAATTTTAGATGCAAATTTGATTCCACTATGTAACTAGTGGTGCATGCATTTAGAACATCACCTGGTATCATTGTTAACTGCATTGTCATGGATCCCTCTTCTATATAATTAATTAATTATAAATCCCTCCTTAACTCATGACCTGAGGCTCGGTTGTTTCACTCTGCAGAGTTCCATGCGGCTTGTGTGGACCTATGGCTCACCTCATGGAGAACATTCTGCCCTGTATGCAAGCGGGACGCAAGTGCTGGAACGTCAGACCCCCCTGTATCAGAGTCTACCCCTTTGCTTTCATCATCCGCCACACGCTTGCCGGAATCAACTGTGTTGGCTTCCTTGCGGTCTACAGCAGCAGCGTCTCCCCCCAGGACGATCAGCCGGCATCCTTTGTCGCGGTCAATATCCCGCAATTACTCCGTTTCAGGTTCCAGTATCCCTCGCACCCCCGACTCTAGGTTTGATGCAAACTCATCTATCTGCACAAGTGGAAGCAACTTGGACCTTGCAAATGTACCATCCCCATGGTCTGGCACTTGGCACCGTGCGTCTGCTCACTCTTTGTGCAGGGGCTACTTGTCCCCACCGATCGGCATCAGGAATACCTCAGCACATGTCTCGCGTTCTGCCAATGGATCTCCCAGTCGTTACGTAGGCTCATCACGCATGTCCCATGGATCTTCAGGGCAGCAGCATCCTCACCTGAGGCACTGCACATTGTCAGGCCCGAGCCTGTTCACTATGGTGCCCCAGTCACCGCAACAGAACCAGTTGCAGCATGGTGGATACTCGGAAACAAATCTGTCGGCTGCCGCATCAACTCAATCATTCCATCAGCTCTACCTGCAGCATTGCCCTGATTCTGACACGTCGTCTCAGTCGCTTCCAGGGTGCTGATCTCTTGCTGCAATATTCACTGATTCTTGCGCCCATGAGAAATCTTGCCTGGTGCTGAATTGACATGTGGATTTTGAGCTCATCAGCATAGTTCACCATGATGATAAAAAAAGAGAGAAAGAAGTTTGGAGTAGTTTTACATGTGGAAACAAAACTGGTTGTAAGAAGAGAGAATGTGCAGCCCCAGAATGTGAGCAATTTTACATGCTTGAGTGTACAGGGGTTTGGAGTAGTTTTGGACTTGCTTATTTTGAGGCATGTATTGCAGTCATAGGTTACTTCTGCTCAATAGTTTATGTGTTGCTTCATCTTGAAGAAGCAAATGCCTCTGTCTGGTTTCTCAAGCGTTTAGCTTTTACCGATATACAGCTTTGTAGGAATCCTAGTTGCTGTTTGTCGATTGAGGTTTGAGCCTGTAACGTTTCCTTTTTTATTTTTGAATTAGTTCATATCGGCATAGAATATAGCCTTGGGGCTGAGGCACTCACTCTCCCTATTAGTATGATGAGTTGAAAGAAATACTGAAAACTGTACTGAGAAATGTCACGAAAAGAAATTGGATTAGACAAGCACAAGAAACTAATGTGGAAGAACTATGCATGGTAGTTGAATTCGAAGAGGAAACCCAACTGTATAACGTACTGCAATTTACCCGTAACTTTGCCAAGGGTAATGGTTAGTGCATCACAAGAATGTCGATGGTCTTAGGATTTCTAGAACAATGGGTTAAGTCAGTTCAATCCAAAATCGTAACATTTTGTTTGGTTTTTAAACTAGATACGGTTACGCCTTACATGTTAGGACAGATATTTATTATGAACAACAGTGAAGAACAAAACAGGGGCACATGCAACTACAGAAAAACCTACACACCCGGTTCTGGGGGCAAAACCAAATGCATAACATATGTGTGCCAAGATCCATTTTCCACACATATGTTGATGTCAAAAGTGTAGTATATCAAAAGACACTGCAACAAAGGCGTAAAGAGAGTAGAATAGTCTTTATTACAACATCCAGATAATAGTATCTTAAAATGTATCATCAAAGTAAAGCGGAAATAACATGGGTAATCTCCCACAGAAAGATGACCGGCGCATCGTTAGACTCAGTATTCATCGAAATCTCCATCAAGGTCCTCTTCATCACCCTCTGATCAAAATATTAGCAAGGGTGAGCTCACTTATGGTCGGGGCTCAACAAGTGGGAGGAAAATTAATGCAAGTTTAACAAGGTGAGGCTAAGGTTGAGCAGTAAGCATTTTAGTTGGTCAATATTTTATTAACAACACATGTCTTACTAAAAGTGTGTATCGCAAGTATCCCATTTAAACAAAGGTATAATAGTATATCAAAAACACTTAAGTGAAACCACTTAAGCAAACCATTGACAGATCATCAGATCTCAATTTATTGTCCATCTTTAAGTTCCATTATCATATGAGGATCCAGGTTGCTCTTAACCGTGAGCACAGCTGACATATAAGTTTTCACTCTGAAGAGGTGGTACAACTTTACCCACAAGCCATGTATCCCATCTAGTCTGGGTTGATCGGACCCATAAACACTACTAAGGTGAATGACTAGGGATCCATTATGAGGCTTCACAAAATACACTTAATACAAAGCAACCCGGTAAGGTTTCCAAGTCGGTGTGGAGGCCCTCTGGGCGAGGTACCTTAGCGAAGAATACATCCCCATGTTAATGTGAGCTGCCACCACTGCGGCTCCCCCTCTTGCCCATATTTTAGGTAAGGTTGCTAGGTACTAAACATATAAAGCTAATTACCAAAGCCAGAGCCATAATAGCACTTGTGGTTGCACTGTTATCCTGGGTGGTCACTCCATGTTACAATTAATATGAAATAATCTTGTTTAACCACCGGGGTAATCAAGGAATATAGTTGGTAAATCTAGGAAATCCTTAATTAGGCAAAACCCATCAAATTATGCAGTATATCTAAAAAGTAAACATTATTATATGCATTAATTGGGTACAAATAGAATATGCAGAGGGAGAATCCACTTGCCTTGCTCAAAAGTTTCCTGTGGGTCGTCCTCGAACGTGTTTGGCTCGTCTACCTCATAGTCCACTTCTAGCATCGATTTGCGTATCGCACATACAAAAGAATACATACGCCAAATAAATAAACATACACCAGTACAGGGGTCATCATTCACCATTACATTCACATTCATACATCACACTTATCACACTCATAAATACATCTTAAAGCGTAAATACTTATTAATTTATTTATGACTATTACTGCGAGTTATTATTGATGAAATTATGAGTAGGTGGCTATAATACTAGTTTTATCTAGTATAACATGTATTAACATTCTTTATGAAAATAAATGCTAATTATTTTCTTTATTACTAATAATATACTAATAAATTTTATTCTTTTTTATTTCTAAGCAGAACTTATGCGTATAGCTAAAAATGGTTCATTTATGGTTCATCTAACATTAATATTCTAAGAATCAATATAAATCACTAATTGGACTTTTTATAACATAATCATGGTTATTTTGACATAAACAAGTATTTTACTAATTCTAAGAAGTTAAGTGCTATACTTATGAATACCTTTATTTTGGCTAGTAAAAACCTATTTTTATTATGACTAGTGATATTCCTTTATTTTATATTTTCTTCCTAAAAGAAAGTATCATTAATAATAATCGGAGATAAATCATCTAATAACCTATAACATTTGTATTGCCATGAATTCTATACCATTTACTAATTCCGTGCTCAAGAATTTCCATTGTTTATTTAGTGAGCCTAAATGAAACTATGATAATAAATTTCTAGATAACTTCTAAAATCCATCGCAAACTAGATTAACTATGAAATTACTTATCTAGTGTTCTTACTACTAACATGCGTCTACCAAATTTTGTCATTCTTTATTCAAATCCCAAATTCTAAATAAATTGCAAACCAATATCATGTCTAATTATAATAACTCACTAATTCATCGCATATATATACCAAAAATCAATAGTTCACATACGTATGAATTTCAAATCACAACATTCTCATACTACCACATAATAATTACAAAAAATTCATAAACTAATTCAAAACATGCTTTGGAAAATAAATTAACATTTTGGGGTTGTATTCAACCTTGGACTTTCTCGTGTGAAGGGGAAAAGCTCGACAGGGGGGTTCAGCCGAGTGGGGAAGGTGCAGGGGCTCGGCGTCGGGCGGGCTCCGGTGGGTGCCGCGCGGTCGACGAAGCTCCGGCGACAGCGTGTGTCACACCCGATTTTAGAAGGCAAACCGAATGCGAACCATGTACGTGCTAGGATCAGCAATTCACGTACACAATAGTTACATAACTGGACATCATCACAAAGTGCTCGAATAATAACATAAAGGGTAATAATAGTCGATTACATCATAATGTCTGAGACATCCACATAGTCTTTAACAATAATCAAAGTGCAAAAATGAAATGTAGATACACGCGGCCTTCACAGGCAGCCGACTAGGGGTTGCCGCTAACCCACACCTAAAACTCGTCGTAATCTTAGAACTCGTGGAAGTCTTCCTCCACAGCTTCATCTTCTCCTGAGCAGTGGTTGCAACGTGGACAACCTGGGGAGGAGGGGTTTGGTGTGTAGAGTAAGGGTGAGTACACATCAACATACTCAGCAAATGTCCTGTTTGGCTGTAGTGGACTAGCTTTATGTGGGGGGTAAGTCAAGCAGTTGCTTTTAGTTGGTCAGATTATTATTACTAGTAGAGAGAGAAAGATTTTAGTATTAACCCAAGTTGTTAACCCAAAAGAACCCTTTCCAAACGGAAAGAATACCACTTACCATTACCATAGTCAATACCAAAACCATCATTCTCATCACCACCTGTAATCCGAACATCTCTGATCAAGTATCTCTAATCAATGGAGCTCCCTTGGCCACTCATAACCGCGAGCATGGCTAATATATCAGTTTTCATAACACTCTGCAGAGGTTGCGCACTTTACCCATAAGTCGTGATTCCCTTTCTGCCCGGAGATCATGACTCTTCATTGATCACTACCAAGGTGACCCAGCAGGGTATCACTACGTAGCCTTTACAAAGATTCCCCGAGGCTGTAGCTGCCCGTTAAGTTTCCTAAATGCACCGCACTCCTCCCCAAGGGGCGAACCAACCTTGGCAGAGCGAGCTACATACACCAAGCTCCATTAACGACACGACGATGAAGCGAACTTCACCCCGGTTCCTCTAATTATTAAGCTAAGGGCGTCCCATTCCACCCTCATGGTTGCACTGTTTTCTCAGGTGGTCATCCAACGAACATGTCCTTATGGAGAGGCACTCAAGAAACCGCTCGAGTCCCCTTAAATGTCATAAGTATATCATCATAATAAAGAAGGGAAACAACGTACCATTGATAAATCTCATCATGTTCATTGATTAATGTGAAGCACTAGCATGAAGCTAAACCAGAATAATCTAACCAAAATAGGTAAGCAAGGACATGGATAACAAAAGCTAATCAATCCTTAGGTATAAACTGTGTAAATGCGGAAAGTGAATTAAGGAATGTATAGGACATAAGTGGGTCAAGGGACACTTGCCTCCACCAACCAGCTGCTGCTTAGGGTCTTCTCCTGCGAGTTCTTCGGACTCCTCAACCAGACCGTTATCTATGCGAGCGCAAACATACATCCATCTCTTTGAATTAGGAAATAAATAGTACAACATACAAGTGAGCAGATAAATTGAATATGCATAAGATATGACATACGATTTGCATTCGCAATTGCTAGAAAGAGAAAAAGAAGGGACTCGCAGTGGCTAAAGCTATAGTCAAAGCGTATTACATGTAGGTGTGCAATTAATCATTACTTCATCTAACTCCACCTAGCCATACTAACCGGTATTAATCACATGCACTAATAGAGTTACAACTATTTCCAATTGGTAGACATTAAACAAAGTCATTGATTAACTACATGAGATAATTAACGTGATCAATTTTAAGTAGAGGTCAACTATATAAAATAAAAAACACGTTCCATGCGTATAGAATACACAGGGGGTAGACGGGGCGTCTAGGGGTAGACGGACACGTCTATGGGTAGACGGGCACGTCACTTGCGTGGTGGAGCGCTACGCGTCGCGCCGGGAGCACGGCAAACCGTGCCAAGACGCCGCGCGCACCACACAAGCACTAGCGCGCGCAAGGCCGCACTAACGCGCCGCGCCGGGGCCGAGCCACGCGCCGCGAGCAGGCAGCGGGGGGCCGCGCCGGACCGCGCGAGCAGCGGGGCCGCGCCGCCACGGACGCGCACGCCACGCGCGAGGAGGGGCGGGCGAGCCGGGGGCCGCCGCGGGCATGGGCGGGCCAGCCGGGGCTGCCGCGCGCCGGGGTGGGCGAGCCGGGGCTGCCGGGCCGCGCCAGCAGGGGAGGGAGGGGGTCGGGCGAGCGCACCACGTAGGGAGGAGCCAGGCGCGCCAAGGCGGCTGGGGCAGGTCGCGAGGAGGAGCAGGGCTAGGGCGGTGCGCCGGGGCCACCGCGCGCCACGGCCACGGCAAGCGGGGGCCGAGACCGGGGAAGAAGAGGGGGAGGGGCGAGGGAGAGGAGGGAGATGGGGCTCACCGCGCAGGGGGCGAGGGCAGCGCCGGCGGGCGGCGGTTCCGAGCGGTGGGTGAGGTGGAGGAGAGACGAGCCGCGCGGGGGGAGAGGGAGAGAACGTGCACACGTGGGGTAGAGGAGAGAGAGAGAGAGGCGGTTTTGGGGGGCTGACTGGCGAGTGGGCCCCACCAGGGCATGGCGCGCCGACTGCAGCTGGGCCGCACCAGCGGACTGACCCAAGGGAGAGCGAGGGGGGCAGGCCGCGCCAGGTGGGCCGTGCGCCAACCAGGCCACGGGGGGGGGGGGGGGGGGGGGAGGGGGCGCCAGGCCGCGACTAGGCCGCAAGAGAGGGGGGGCTCGGCTGGGCTGAAAGGAGAGAGGGGGGATTTCCCTTTTCTATTTTCTTCCTATTTTCCTATTATCTATTTTATATCTAACCTTCTACTAAGTGCATACTTTATGGAAACCAAGCAAATACACATAAAAGGAAATAGATGCGTGGCTCAGCATGATGCAACAACCAAAGAAAAAATTTCCAGGGTTCACCTACACAAGATGTCGAGCTAATTCTCGCTAGAACTTTGAAAAAACAAGGCTTAGCGAGAAGAAAAGGAAAGAGGAAAGGTAACACCCGAATTTGGTGAGTGCTGGAGAAAGAAAAATTTAACTCTCAATTTCGGGGCGTTACAAACCTACCCCCCTTAAAAGAATCTCGCCCTTGAGATTCAAGGTTGGTTAGCAAAGAGTTCAGGATATTTAGCCATCAGATCATCTTCACGCTCCCAAGTTGCCTCTTCTTCGGAGTGATGACCCCATCTGACTTTGCACATTTTGATAGTTTTCCTCCGAGTGACTCTGTCTGCAGTCTCAATAATTTGCGTTGGCTTCTCAATATAGGTCAAGTCTTCTAGGACTTCGAGACCCTCCACTGGCAACTGCTCTTCTGGCACACGCAGACATTTCTTTAACTGAGACACATGAAAGACATTATGCACGGCAGACAAATTTTCTGGCAGACTGAGCTGATAGGCCACTTCTCCGCGCCTTGCGAGAATCTGGTATGGACCAATGTAGCGGGGGTGCTAGCTTGCCTTTGACTCCGAATCTTCTGACTCCTCTAATAGGTGATACTTTCATATAGACAAAATCTCCAACTTCGAAACTCAGCTCTCTTCTTATTGTGTCTGCATAACTTCGCTGCCTTGATTGCGCTATATTCATATTCTCCTGAACCATCTTGATGTTCTCTTCAGCTTCAAGCAAAATGTCTGGCCCAAACACTTGCTTTTCTCCAGGCTGATCCCATTGCAACGGAGTTCTACAACTCCTTCCATAAAGCGCCTGAAATGGTGACATCTTCAAGCTGGCCTGGTAACTGTTGTTATAGGAGAACTCTGTATAAGGTAATCTCTTGTCCCATCCGGACTGGTCTTGCAACGCACAAGCTCTCAACATGTCTTCAAGGATTTGATTAGTTCTTTCAGTCTGACCATCTGTCTGCGGATGGTAAGCTGAACTGAAATTCAGATTTGTACCCAAAGCTTCATGCAACTGCTGCCAGAAATGAGAGGTGAACTGCGTTCCTCTGTCTGACAATATCTTCTTTGGTACACCGTGAAGACAAACGATCTGGGACATGTACAACTCAGCCAATACTGCACTGCTGTAGTTGGTCTTGATAGGTATGAAGTGGGCTGACTTGGTTAAGCGGTCCACTACTACCCAAATGGAATCATAGCCGGCTCGAGTGCGAGGCAATCCGACTATGAAGTCCATCCTGATTTCATCCCATTTCCATTGAGGAATTCACAACGGTTGCAACAACCCGGCTGGTCTCTGATGTTCTGCCTTGATCTGTCGACAACTATCACACACAGCCACATGCTTTGCAATTTCCCTCTTCCTTCCGTACCACCAGAACTTCTTGTTTAGATCCTGATACATCTTCTCACTTCTAGGGTGTATGGAATAAGCGGTCTCATAAGCTTCCTTGAGGATCAATTCCCGAATGGACTGGACATTGGGAACACACAAGCGGTCTTTGAACCATATCACACCTTCCACATCTTCCCGAAAGTCTTTACCTCTGCCTTGTAGAATCAGTTGCCGGATTTCACTGATCTTCTCATCATTCTTCTGTGCTTCTTTGATTTCCCGCTCTAGGTTAGGCTCTAACTCAACTGTCACTCCTCGCATATTGTTCAGAAATCCGAGGCTCAACCTGTCAAACTCTTTGGCCAACTCATAAGGCATCGGATGAGCGACCATCATATTGACCTGACTTTCCTGCTCAAAGCGTCTGCCACTACGTTCGCTTTTCTTAGATGGTAATGAATCTCCAATTCATAGTCTTTGATCAACTCTAACCATCTTCTTTGCCTCATATTCAACTCTAACTGAGTGAATATGTACTTCAGACTCTTGTGGTCTGTGTAAACATCACATTTCTGCCCATACAGATAGTGCCTCCATGTCTTCAGTGCGTGAACTACTGCTGCCAACTCTAGGTCATGGATTGGGTAATTCTTCTCATGAACCTTCAGCTGTTGGGACGAGTAAGCCACAACCCTTCCTTCTTGCATCAACACGCATCCCAAACTAATGTAACAAGCGTCACAATACACTGAGAAGGGCTTGTGCACATCAAGCAAGACTAAGACAGGTGTTGTAGTCAACTTCTCTTTCAGTGCTTCAAAGGCCTCTTGGCATTTCTGGGTCCACTTGAACTCAACTTTGTTGCCTAGCAAAGCTATCGTTGGTTTCACAATCTTCGAAAACCCTTCAATGAATCGCCAATAATATCCGGCCATTCCGATGAAGCTCTTGATTCCTCGGGCATCTGTTGGCGCTTTCCAGTTCAGAATGTCTGCCACTTTCTTCGGATCCACTGCCAATCCTTCTTTGTTTATTATGTGACCCAAGAATAGGACTTCATCAATCCAGAACTCGCACTTGCTTAACTTTGCATACAGCTGGTGCTCTCGCAATCTCTGCAATACCATCCTCAAATGATGTGCATGCTCCTCCTCACTTTGAGAATATATAAGAATGTCATCAATAAATACCACCACAAACTTGTCGAGATAATCCATGAATACACAATTCATCAGATTCATGAAGAAGGCTGGTGCATTCGTTAGGCCAAAAGACATCACAGTGAACTCATATAACCCATACTTGGTAATGAATGTCGTCTTCGGAATGTCTAAGGGTTGGATCCTGAGCTGGTGATAACCTGACCTTAGATCTATCTTTGAAAACACGCTGGCTCCTCTCAACTGGTCGAACAGATCTTCTATTCTGGGCAAGGGGTACTTGTTCTTGATTGCGACCTCATTCAGAGCTCGATAGTCGATACACTCCTCCTAGTGCCATCTTTCTTCTCCACAAATAGGACAGGGGCGGCCTAAGGTGAGGTGCTTGGCCGGATGTAACCTTTCTATGACAGCTCATCGATCTGCTTCTTGAGTTCAACTAACTCTAGCCTGGATACTCTATAAGCTCTCTTAAGACGGGGGTGGTTCCAGGAAAAAGCTCTATGGCAAACTCAACTTTTCGCTTAGGTGGCATACCTGGTAGGTCCTTTGGGAACACATCTGGGAACTCGGACACAACTTTGATAATCTCAAGTGGGTCTGCTTCACTGCTATCAATAGCCATCTGATAACAACTTTCTTTCCTTGGCTCAGACGGGACTAACTCGGTCACCACCTCCTCTCCTACTGGGGACATCAACTTGATTGTCCTCTTATCACAACTGATAACTGCCTGGTACTTATCTAGCCAGTTTATCCCTAGGATAACATCTATTCCCTGAGTACCCATTACTATGAGATTAGCGGTAAAATCTATCCCCCTTATTTCCACACTTACATTCAGGCAAACACTATCAGCTCGAATTCTACCACCGGCTGAATCAATTTGAATGGGTGTTGACATGGTAGTTATTGGAAGATTATGTGCTTCTACCCATGACGCATTAATAAAAGAATGTGTTACTCTAGTATCAAATAACACTTCTACAATATGGGAGTCGACTGGAAACATACCTACTATCATGCCGGGTGTTTCCTGAACTGCTTCAGCCTCCAAGTGATTCAGTCTCCCTTGGTTGTAGCGCGTCTGGGAGTGGTTGCCTGCTCCAGGCTGGGGCACATTCTGCTTTGCTGGGGCACCAGGGCCTGACTGTTGCTGGGCTACCTTCTTCGGACATTGCATCACCCTATGGCCTTGCTCTCCACAATGGAAACATGATCTGCTTCTGCCTTGAACTAGAGCTGCTTGACTGTTCTGTTGGGTTGCTGGGGCAGGAAGACGAGGTGCCTGCTGATTCTGCTTCTGGAACTGACCTCCTTCTGTCTGATTGTTCTGGCGATTCTGCTGCTGATGCTGAGGGCACTGCTTCTGAAACTGCTGCTACTGAGGTGGGCATTGGTTCTGTCTAAACTGCTGAGGTGGGTTGCCTGAGAAACGAGGGCGATGGCTGCTCCCAGGCTGAGGCCCACTGATCTTGTGCTTGCGATCCTCCATCTCCTTACGCTTCTTCTCTGTCATGATTGCTCTGTCAATTAGGTGCTGAAATGTGGGGAAGGTGTGGTTCATCAGTTGATAATGCAGAGAGTCGACCAAGCCTCTCAGGAAGCGATACTGCCTCTTGGCGTCGGTGTTGACATCTTCAGGAGCATAGCGAGACAGCTGCAGAACTTGTCTCGGTACTCACTGACTGACATGGGCCCTTGCTTGAGTGCCAAGAACTCCTCCTTCTTCACTGTCATCAGACCTGCTGGAACATGGTACTGGCGGAAGCTATCTCTGAATTCTTCCCAGGTGATGGCGTCGGGGTTGGCATGGGTGGCGAGATAGGACTCCCACCAAGACTGAGCTGCTCCTCTCAACAAACGGGGACCATACAGAACTTTCTCCCTGTCGTCGCACTGGGCGATGTGCAACTCCCGCTCCACAGTGCGTAGCCAATCTTCAGCATCCATAGGGTCAGAAGAGTGAGCGAACACTGGGGGATGACCTCTCATGAATTCAGCACTCTTGTCTCTGGGCATCTGAGACTGAGGTGGTGGCTGCTGCTGCTGCTGCATGGCGGCTAGAGTCTGACCAATGGCTTGAACTGCCTGAGTCTGCATTAGGAACATCTACTCGATGGTCATCGGGGGCAGTGGTGGCAGCTGCTGATGGGGTGCCTCATCCTGCGGGGCTGCCTGCTCCTGCTGAGCAAGCCTTCCTCCTCTACGCCTGTTTTCTGACATCTGCAGAATGCAATCACACATCAGAACTGATCTTGCAAGCTTGCAGCATAAGAAAATAGTATAGAATCCTTCCACAACACTGAATAGATGAACATCTTCACTGATTTCTAACACAGGCAAACACAACTTCTCAGATAAAGAGGAAAGTGGAATAAAAGGGCTTCCCAACTAGATAACTAACTTCATTAACATTTAACAGGTAAACCAAGGTGCCAGGGATGCCCACACTCTGGTGATAGTCATTACAAAGATCCAAATCCGACATAGTTCATCATGACAAACATAAAAGCATAGGATAAGCAAACTACCCTGTCTAACTAAGACTAACTAAAAGTAAGACCGAGACTAAGACTAAGACTTCTATTTTTAAACTTTCATTACAGGACCCAACACTGACAATCTATGGTTCTAAATTTATCTTGGTCCTGCAGTCGGGGTTGCCATAAGCCTGGTGCCCACGCCGAGGTGAGCAGTACGGGTGCTGAGTCCCGACGGGAGCGGGGGAGCCATCCTCTAGGTGACGACGCTCCGCGCGCTCAGCCAGCAATTGGGCGATCTCAGCATGAGCCCTACTCAGCTTGTCTAATGCATGGTCCAGCTCCATGTTTAGCACGGCGGCTAGGTTGACTGTGCTGCTCAACCTAGCATTATCCTCACCAACAGGTGAGACAATCACGCCTCCTGTGCTGCCAGATGGACGGCGGGGGTAATACTTCAGGTTGAGACCATCGGCTACCCCGCCGAGCAGTGAGCAGTAGTGCGAAAGCGCACGCTGTGCGACATCTTGCATGGCCACCTCAGCTAAGCCCCGCTCAGAGATAGAGTAGTGCTCTGAGTAGATCTCCGCACTCCAAAGACTGTTCTCCGGACGGTGTACCAAGCAGGTCACCTCCCAACGGTCCGGGTAAACCCCGCGACTGTGTTGGAAGACAACACAGCGATACTCGATGGACCAAGTACGCCGGTCGAGTGCCTAGCATAGCAGAGTGTCGAGCGCGTTGTGGAAGTGACACCCACGAGCGGCGTCGCGAGTGATGGGTCGAGCAACCCATCCTTCCGGCTCCTGGTCAGCTGAAAGGTCGGTGTTGAAGCTCGAGCTACTATCGCCGCCTCCGTCGTCTGGGTCTCCTCCAGCAGCTACTCCAGCGGCTGGGGCACTCAATGGTGGTGCAGGGGGCGCCTCCAGTGGGAGCACAGGGGAGCAGCTCCTCATAGACTCTATCCACTACAAGAATCCTGAAGATTCCCATCGGCCGGTTTAACTCCCGTCGGCTAGACAAAAAGCCGACGGGAATAAGGTAACTCCCGTCGGCTACAGGCCAGCCGACAGGCCTTAACTTAACTCCCGTCGGCCCAGACATAGGCCGACGGGAATAAGGTAACTCCCGTCGGCTCTGACAAAAGCCGACGGGGATTAGGTTATCCTCGTCGGCCTATGCTCTGGCCGACAGGGATTAAAGGTTTATGAACCCGTGGCCACCCCGCGCAGGCTCATTTCTCTCTGTTTCTTCCTCTCACAAAACCATCGTCGCCACCGTCGTGCCGCCCATCCCCGCCGCCGTGCCGCCTGTCCTCGCCGCCGTGCCATCCCGTCGCGCCCGTCCCCGCCGCCGTGCGTGCCACGCCCATCTTCGCCGCCGCGCGCCCGGCCGCCCATCCCCACCGTGCGCTGCGCCCAGCCGCCGCGCCCGCTTGTCCACCACCGCAGTGCCCACCCTCGCCCATCCCCATCGTGCCCCACACCGCACACACCGCCGTCGGACCTCCCACCACGCCCACAACCGCCGCAGCCGCCACAAGGGCCGACGCCGCCCCCAAACGTCTCCCGGAGCGTCGTAGCTGCCTCCTCGAGCGCCGCCGCCGCGCCCAAGCGCCGCCTCCGCCCCCGACCGCCTCTCCGAAGCGACTACAACACCCACGTGAGTTAAAGATGTTAATGCATGGGAGTGTGATTGTTAATTATGTGTGTACATGTTTATTTTTGTCAGTTTTTTATGGCCGACGGGAGTTAACTTTCATGTGATTAGTATTAATTTAATAACACATGTGATTAGAGTGTGATTAGAGTTAATTTAATATCACATGTGTGGCTTGATGTTAGGTAAGTATTAATTCTATTATTATAGTAGATTTAACTTATACTATTGAATTGTTAAATTTGATGTTATTTATTGATTGGAGTTAACTTATAATTAATATTAGGATGTATGAAGGTTTCGATATTGATAAATTTGATGTTAATTATGTATATATATAATTATTTATGTATATATATAGTTTTACTACTTACCTATAGATGTATGTGTGACGTGTAGAAACGAGATTGTCTCACACACACTCTTTACTCGTACACACAGCCGCAATAATGGGTGATAGACGTGATTGGATGTATGAAGGTTTCAAGAAGGGTGGGTGTCACACAAGTGAATGGTTTGCCAAGACACAAATGTTTCTGGACCATGCAGTTGCTTTGTCACAAATAGATAATATTAGGTGTCCATGCAATAAATTTAGAAATATGACGAGCCACACCAAGAGGCAGGTCACACTACACCTGTGCTCACATGGTTTCGTGCCAGGCTATAAGGTCTGGTATCTCCACGGTGAAGATGTTGAACGAGCAACAGAAGTAGAAGTTGATGATGGTGAAGATGATGTTGATAGGATGGACCAAATGCTTGAGGATCTGCAGCCTGAACTGGCACCAGATCATCATGATTCACCTACACCGGAGGTTCAGAAGTTCTTTGACCTACTCAAAGCGTCAGAAGAGCCTCTTCACGCGCACACTGACGTGACCGTCCTCGAATTCGTGACCCGGCTGATGTCAATCAAGTCCAAGTTTGCATTTTAAATTAATTGTTGCAAGGAGCTTCTGGATTTGATTAGCGAGGTTCTTCCTACGGGTCACAAGATGCCCAAAGACATGTACCAGTCCAAGAAATTGCTTGAAGGTCTTGGTTTGGAGTATGAGAAGATTGATGTTTGCTAGGACAACTGTATGCTTTTTTGGAAGGAACATGGCAGAGAGCAGAAATGCTTAAAATGTGGGAAGTCGAGGTACATGGAGCTTGTAAATGAAGATGGGGAGAAGGTGGTGACAAAGGTTGCACATAAATAGCTTCGGTACACGCCTCTCACTCCTAGAGTGAAACGTTTGTTTCTCTCGAGGAAGACCGCTATGCACATGAGGTGGCATAAAGATTGTACGGACAGACAAGATGGGTTAATGGTGCACCCGCCAGATGGTGATGCATGGAAGGCTCTTGACAACTTTGATCCAGATTTTGCCAGCGATGCAAGAAATGTTCGTATCGGCTTGGCAATTGATGGTTTCACGCTGTTCAATATGACCGCTGCATCCTATTCATGTTGGGCTGTCATTGTCATATCGTACAACCTTCCACCTGCTCTTTGCATGAAATATGAGTTTATGTTCCTATGTCTTGTTATACCTGGGCATGAGCATCCTGGCGTATGCCTCAATGTGATGCTTCAACCACTGATTGAAGAGTTAAAGAAGCTTTGGCAAGGTGTGGAAGCCTATGATTGCTTCAAGAAGCAGAAATTCAATCTTCGTGTTGCATATCTGTTCTCGATTCATGATTTTATGGCGTATGGTATTTTCTCTAGATGGAGCGTGCATGGTAGATTGACGTGTCCTTATTGTGCTAAAGATACAGATTGTTTTCGTCTTAGTGTTGGTGGCAAGATATGTTACTTTGATTGCCATAGATGTTTTCTACCCTTCAATCACCCCTTCAGAAGGTAGAGAAAGGAATTTAGGAAGGGCACCATCGTCACGAAGGGACCGCCCAAGCGACGTAGTGGGATAGAAATTACAGAAGAGCATAGGAAACTTGTCCTAGACGAGAGTGGGAAAAGGTATCAAGGTTTTGGTGAGGAGCATAACTGGACTCACATATGTGGCTTGTGGGAGCTTCCTTATGCTAAGTCATTGATTTTGATGCACAACATCGACGTCATGCATCAAGAGAGTAACTTTTGCCAAGCCCTCATAAATACATGCATGGATTTCCCTGATAAAACGAAAGACAATGACAAGGCACGCATGGACTTAGTAGTGATATGTGATTGTCCAACCCAAGTGCTTAGAGAAAACGGAGGCAAACCAAAAGCTGACTATTGTCTGAAACCTAAGCAACGGAAAGAAGTGATGAAGTGGATGAAGGATATTAAATTCCCCGATGGTTATGCCGCTGGTTTTAGAAGATCTGTGAACTTGAAGACAATGAAGATGAATGGACTGAAGAGCCATGACTTCCACATAATTATGGAGAGGCTCATGCCTGTAATGTTTCGTGGGTACATTTCCGAAGCTGTGTGGAAAACGTTAGCTGAAGTTAGCTATTTCTACAGACAATTGTGTGCTAAAGAAATCAGAAGAGATGTGATGGAATAGTTGGAGAAAGAGGCACCGGTGCTTTTGTGCAAATTGGAAAAAATATTTCCACCGGGTTTCTTCAATCCTATGCAGCATCTCTTTATACATCTTCCATATGAGGCTAAGGTCGGTGGTCCTGTTCAGTACAGGTGGATGTTTCATATAGAAAGAGCATTAAAGAAGCTTAGAGCAATGGTGGGCAATAACGCAAGAGTTGAAGGATGTATTGCGGAACAATTTAAACTAAAGGAGGTAGCACACTTCACAAGTTGTTACTTTGCAGAAGAACATAATGTATTTGCTCGAAAGAAAAGGTACCATGATGATGAACGAGAGATGCCTCCATGTAGTGATCTTTCGATTTTTCAGACAAACGGCAAAGCCGTTGGTCCACCCAAGGCATATCACCTCAGTATGGAAGAACGGAAGTCTGCTTTATTGTACATGTTCACGAATATGCCTGAGGTGGAGAAATACTTTGTGTAAGACTTATTTTCTTAAACTGTTCATATGTGAATTAGTTTATGTTATCAAATATCTCTTGTCATACAATAATATTTGACAACGAGTTTGATGAACAAAACATGAGGTGTCTCGGTAGGCCAACAGCGAGAGACATAGACAAATTGCGACGTGATGGTATGCATGGGCGACCTAATTTCATTATGTGGCTTCGGGACCGTGTAAGTCTTAATTATGTGGCTCCGAGACCTAATTTCAGTTAACTAATATTATAGAATTTGCTAATACTTTGTGGCATAATTGATAGTTTGGGGAGGAAATGAATTTGAATGATGACTTACGTCAGTTATCTATTGGAAGCGTAACTGCCAAAAGCTATGGACATTACGACGTCAATGGATATCGCTTTCGTTCAAGCATTTTCGAATCAAGTCATCCTATGGCCGCCACTCAAAATAGTGGAGTCGTTACTAGGGCAACCGACATGGAAGGACACGAAGCCTGCTATTACGGGAAAATCAAAAATATAATCGAGATTACATTTGCTGGAAATAAGCCTTTAGCGCTAGTTTTCTTTGAGTGTAAATGGTATGACCCGAAGTATTATAGGACCGAATTTGGGATGACACAGATCCAACCTGAAAAATTGCTTCAAGGACACGACACGTATATCCTTGCCCATCAAGCAGACCAAGTTTATTTCTCGACATATCCATGCAAAAAGTTGTCTAACTGGAGGGTTGTGTACAATGTAAATCCCCACGAACGCCTATACACTCCTGGTGAGGACGAATATCAAATTGGTCACCTTGAGCAGGTTGATGAGGTGTTTCAAGAAGAAGAGTTGCCAACTAGTTTTCATATTGATCCTGCACCGGCATTAGATTCACTAGTTGTAGACGTTAACGACTTAACTTTTCCCGAGAGACGGAGAAGACAACCTGTTAGGAGAAAAGTTACATGGCGACCTCTGCATAGAAGAGAACAAATAGATCCTGATTTTGATGATATTTAACAAGTAAAGTTGTTTTGTTATTTCATTTGTTTCTATTTTTTAAGGATTATGTCATTTTTGATGCACTAATGAATAATTTCTTATTTTTGATGCAGGATGCCGCCAAAATCAAAGAAGTCAGTGAAGGGGTTGTTCAAGGGCCTGGGCCTTTTTCAGGGCAGTTCTTCGAGCAGCAGCAGACGTCGAGAGCTGTTGAGCGCGGTACATGGAGATGAGGTAACATATCTTGTACAAATAAATTTGTTTACATATTTACAAATAAATCTTGAGTTGTATGTACCAGGATGAGCAGCACACTGAGGAGCAGCACAATGAGGAGGAGCAGCACAATGAGGCTAAGCAGCACAATGAGGAGGTGGAGCACGCGACATGGGACCAGGCCACACAGCATCACCAGCCATGGGACCAGTGGGACCACCAGAGAGAGCAGCAACAGGCGTGGGACCAGTGGGGCCAACAGGGCGAACCGGCTGTCAACCCAATGAATGATGGCTCGGGAGGCTCTTCAGCGACACACACATGTCGCTCAAGAAAAAGCCACTCAGTAAAGCCTCGTCACGCGATAGAGCGAGAGGCTGATAGGACTTTAATCATGCCACATGGAGATCGGTGAGTGTAATATATTAACTTATCTCATATAACTATTATGTGTATTGTTAATGTTTTTGTGTAATGCAGGAATTGGGAGGACCTGTCCTTTGATGGCAAGGGACACCACACTCAGGTTAACCTTACGTTGGGTTCTCTTTGCTGCCTTCACTACCCTGGTATAGTGAAGGTGTCAAACGGTGATATCAAGGATGAGGTGCTCGTTAGTACCTGGGATGAGTACAAGTTTAAAAAGAAACGAAACCACACCGACAGACAGGGACTTGTGCGTAATGACTTTTGGGTATGAATTCTTTATTATTTTTGTTATGTTTCTTAATATTGTAATTCTATGACTTATACCATTGTATTTGTATTTTTTATGTTGTAGCTTCGATATCGGTTGCCTGACGGAGAGGATTACGTGGGGCACGCTGAACGTGTCTTCCAAAATAATGCAAAGAAGCTGGTGAAGGATGCCATATACTATGCGAAAATTCAGGCTACAAACCTGTATTTTCAAAAGCATACGAAAGAAGAAGGTCCCTTGAATAAAAAGGAAGGGTCCTCAAAGATATATTTGACTGAGGATCAATATCGTGAGGTTAGTATTCAATTTGTTTTACCCTTTATATTGATTGTTGTGATTGATATAATATGTAACATTGTGTGTGCAGGTGATGGTTCCATGGATGGCGCCCGTGCCTGATGCGTACTATGCTTGGTGTCGATATTGGGCTTCCGAAGGCTTCTAGAAAGCGTCAGCGCATCACAGACAATGTCGAGGAACCAATCCTAACCATAAGTTTGGCGGTGATGACATGATACGAAAAGCTAAAAGAATGGTAAGTTTGATCTAGCTATGTCGATCAGCAAATAGTACGATTGCTTATGAATGTTTTTTGTTTATACAGGAAGCTACGAGTGGCCAAAAGCCTAGTGACATTGAGGTCTACCAGGAGGGCCACAAAGGACCAGACCCGAACAACCCTGACCAGCTCTACAGCCAGACAGCCACGGATCGGCTGGTGAGTTTTGGCCCAAAAGTACAAACGTTCAAAGTATAGAAATTCCTGTATTTGTAAGGTTGTGAATGATGTATAGGCGGCATATGGGGAGGAGATGGTTCGTCGCCATGGCCCTAACTTCGACTGGCGCCATGAACCGGTGGATCCCTCGGTGGTGTACGCAAGTGGTGGTGGCAAAGCGCAAGGACGATAAGCTCTAACTTATGAAATTATATGGTTGACACTAAATTGATTATGCAGTAATCACATTTTTTGAATCACTTATAGATACACACTCTTCGACGGATTCATTGACTCGTCGTCGGTGAGATCTCAGAGGATGGGTTCGTCTTCCCATAGCTCATGCTCTCGTCGACCGAACGAGCAGGAGTTGGAGATTATGAGGATGCGTGAAGAGATGAGACAACAACGCGAATTTATGGAGGCTTGCAATGCACATAACCAAGCGATGTATCAAGTGAGTACACATAATCTGAACTCTAAATTATTATATTTCAATACAACATCTTCAATAGTAACACATATGTTTAACAGTTAATGCAGTAACAGGGCATGGCAACAAATTTTCCACCGCCACCACAATGGAGCCAGTTTGCAAACACACCAGCTCCGCCACCACAGTTCAACACCCCTCCGACACATATACCTGCACCTGGAGATAGGGTACGTTTGATAACTCTCGATTAATTTATACACTTGTATACTTTTTGAGATTTGCATTTAACGTGTTGATATTTGCTAACTTGCATAGGTTATGCCCGAAGCGGGTGGTAGTGGGTCTGATCCCGCAGCAGGGACTAGATTTGTTGACTCCCTCTTCGCGTTCCCTCCTCCTGGTGGTGGTGGCGGCAGCGGTCAAAGCTCTAACCACCCAAGTGGTGGTTATCTCTAAACACTTGAACATGTTTCTTAACTCGTTGACTCTATGTCGTACTTGAACTTATGTCGTACTTATATTTCAATCCTATGTCGTACTCGTTGACTCTATGTCGTACTTCTATTTGGACTTATGTCGTACTTCTATTTGAAATGTTTGTGTAAACTACGTTGGTGGATGTTATGTTTGTAATGCGTGATTTGATTATGAATGCATGTGTTTGTAATGTGTCTGTTCTGTGTGATATATGTTATGTGTGCAGAAATAGTGACCTAATTTAGTGCTAGTTTTATAGTCGTATAGGGTAATTCTCGTCAGCCCAGTTAATTGCCGTCGGCTATGGTCGAACCGACGTGAATTAATTATTAACTCCCATCGGCCCAGATAACTCCTATCGGCCAGGTAGGGCCAACGAGGATTAATTAATAACTCCCGCCGGCTAGGTTGGCTGATGGGGATTAATTAATAACTCCTGTCGGTTGTCCTGGCCGACGGGAATTAGCCATTACTCCCGTCGGCTAATTAGTGGCTGACGGGGATTAATTATTCTCGTCAGCTGCCGACGGGAATAACCTTATCCCCGACATCTAACGCCTGTCGACTGACAACCGACGGGAATAAGTCCTAAACCGACGGGAATTACTTATTCCCGTCGGTTTAAGGCTTATTCCCGTCGATTCCTGGCCGATGGGAATTAAGTGTTTTCCTGTAGTGACCTTTTGCTGAAGCGAGAAAGAAGAGCCCTACTGCTCCAGCTCCTGTCGTCGATGTCCCTGCTCCTCGTGCAGGCGGTGGTGCAGCCTCTCCAAGTGGCTAGACTGACCAGTCACTGGACGGCGAAGCGGACGCTCAGCGAGACGAGAGGGCAAGAAGGGGATGACTGACTTCCGTGCTGTGTGTCTAAGACGAGCCATCTACAAAAGACACCATAAGCATAAGAGTGAGAACATAACTAATATGACCAGCAAGTAAACCATAAATAAATAAGGTATTAGAATAAACAAAAAAAATTAGCAAGGTATAATATATATCGTAGAACATAGGTTTGGTCGATATGACCAACTTTTGAAGGGATACCAAAGTCAAGGTAAGGATAGGGGTCTATAATCCTTAGAACGACCATTCTACTCTAGGTTAGCGGTCCTACAGTCAGCACGACTTTGATACCACCTATGTCACACCCGGTTTTAGAAGGCAAACCGAATGCGAACCATGTACGTGCCAGGATCAGCAATTCACGTACACAGAAGTTACATAACTGGACATCATCACACAGTGCTCAAATAATAACATAAAGGGTAATAATAGTCGATTACATCATAATGTCTGAGACATCCACAAAGTCTTTAACAATAATCAAAGTGCGAAAACGAAACGTAGATACACGCGGCCTTCATAGGCAGCCGACTGGGGGTTGGCACTAACCCACGCCTAAAACTCGTCGTAATCTTGGAACTCCTGGAAGTCTTCCTCCACGGCTTCATCTTTTCCTGAGCAGTGGTTGCAACGTGGACAACCTGCGGAGGGGGTTTGGTGTGTAGAGCAAGGGTGAGTACACATCAACATACTCAGCAAATGTCCTATTTGGTTGTAGTGGACTAGCTTTATGTGGGGGGTAAGTCAAGCAATTGCTTTTAGTTGGTCAAATTATTATTACTAGTAGAGAGAGCAAGATTTTAGTATTAACCCAAGTTGTTAACCCAAAAGTACCCTTTCAAAACGGAAAGAATACCACTTACCATTACCATAGTCAATACCAAAACCATCATTCTCATCACCACCTGTAATCCGAACATCTCTGATCAAGTATCTCTAATCATTGGAGCTCCCTTGGTTGCTCATAACCACGATCACGACTGATATATCAGTTTTCATAACACTCTGCAGAGGTTGCGCACTTTACCCACAAGTCGTGATTCCCTTTCTGCCCGGAGATCATGACTCTCCATTGATCACTACCAAGGTGACCCAGCAGGGTATCAGTACGTAGCCTATACAAAGATTCATCGAGGCTGTAGCCGCCCGTTAGGTTTCCTAAATGCATCGCACTCCTCCCCAAGGGGCAAACCAACCTTGGCAGAGCGAGCCGCATACACCAAGCCCCATTAACGGCACGACGGCGAAGCAAACTACACCCCGGTTCCTCTAATTATTAAGCTAAGGGCTTCCCATTCCACCCTCATGGTTGCACTGTTTTCCCGGGCGGTCATCCAACGAACAGGTCCCTATGGAGAGGCACTCGAGAAACCGCTCGAGTCCCCTTAAATGCCACAAGTATATCATCATAATAAAGAAGGGAAACAATGTATCATTGATAAATCTCATCATGTTCATTGATTAATGTGAAGCACTAGCATGAAGCTAAACCAGAATAATCTAACCCAAATAGGTAAGCAAGGACATGGATAACAAAAGCTAGTCAATCCTTAGGTATAAACTGTGTAAATGCGGAAAGTGAATTAAGGAATGTATAGGACATAAGTGGGTCAAGGGACACTTGCCTCCACCAACCAGCTGCTGCTCAGGGTCTTCTCCTGCGAGTTCTTCGGACTCCTCAACCAGACCGTTATCTATGCGAGTGCAAACATACATCCATCTCTTTGAATTAGGAAATAAACAGTACACCATACAAGAGAGCAGATAAATTGAATATGCATAAGATATGACATACGATTTGCATTCGCAATTGCTAGAAAGAGAAAAGGAAGGGACTCACAGTGGCTAAAGCTATAGTCGAAGCGTATTACTTGTAGGTGTGCAATTAATCATTACTTCGTCTAACTCCACCTAGCCATACTAACCTGTATTAATCACATGCACTAATAGAGTTACAACTATTTCCAATTGGTCGACATTAAACAAAGTCGTTGATTAACTACGTGAGATAATTAACGTGATCAATTTTAAGTAGAGGTCAACTACATAAAATAAACAACACGTTCCATGCGCATAGAATACATGGGGGGTAGACGGGCACGTCTAGGGGTAGACGAGAACGTCACTTGCGTGGCAGAGTGCAACGCGTCACGCCGGGAGCACGGCGAACCGCGCCAAGACGCCGCGCACCACGCGAGCACTAGCGCGCGCAAGGCCGCACTAACGCGGCACGAACGAGCCGCGCCGGGGCCGAGCTACGCGCACGCCGCGCTGCGCGCCGCGAGCAAGCAGTGGGGCTGCGTCGCGCCGGGTAGGATGCCACGGCCGAGCCACGCCATGCTGGGGGCCGCGCCGCCGCGGACGCGCACGCCACGCGTGAGGAGGGGCGGGCGAGCTGGGGGGCGCCGCGGGCATGGGCGGGCCAGCCAGGGCTGCCGTGCATAGGGGCGGGCGAGCCGGGGTCGCTGCGCGCTGGGGCACGCTGAGGCTGCCGCGCCGAGCCGGTTGAGCGCCCTGGCCGCCGGGCCACGCCAGCAGGGGAGGGAGGGGGTCGGGCGAGCGCGCCGTGCAGGGAGGAGCCGGGCGCGCCGTGCCGCGCCTGGCGAGCGCAATGGCCGGGCTGCGTCAGGGCCGCTGCGCCACGTCGGGCCGCGGGGCTGGGGTGGGTGCGTCGGGGCCGTCGCGCGCAGGTCGCGAGGGGGAGGGCGCGCGCCATGGCCATGGCAAGCGGGGGCCGGGACCGGGGAAGAAGAGGGGGAGGGGCGAAGGAGAGGAGGGAGGTGGGGCTCACCGCGCGAGGGGCGAGGGCGGCGCAGGCGGGCGGCGGTTCCGAGCGGCGGGCGAGGTGGAGGAGAGATGAGCTGCGCGGGGGGAGAGGGAGAGAACGTGCGCCGGGGGGTAGAGTAGAGAGAGAGGCGGTTTTGGGGGGCTGACTGGTGGGTGGGCCCCACCAGTGCGTGGCGCGCGTGGGGGACGCGAGGCACAGGCCGCGGCTAGGCCACGAGGGGCACGAGCTGGGCCGCGCCAGCCGACCAGCCCAAGGGAGAGTGAGGGGGGCGGGGCAGGACGCGCCAGGTGGGCCGCGCGCCAACCGGGCCGCGGGGGGGGGGGGGCGCCAGGCCGCAGGGCCGGCTGGGCCACGAGAGAGGGGGGCTCGGCTGGGCTGAAAGGAGAGAGGGGGGATTTCCCTTTTCTATTTTCTTCCTATTTTCCTATTATCTATTTTATCTCTAACCTTCTGCTAAGTGCATACTTTATGGAAACCAAGCAAATACACACAAAAGGAAATAGATGCGTGGCTCAGCATGATGCAACAACCAAAGAAAAATATTTCCAGGGTTCACCTACACAAGATGTCGAGCTAATTCTTGCTAGAACTTTGAAAAAAAAGGCTTAGCGAGAAGAAAAAGAAAGAGGAAAGGTAACGCCCGAATTTGGTGAGTGCTGGAGAAAGAAAATTTTAACTCTCAAATTCGAGGTGTTACAGCGTGGGCGAGCTCCGGCGGACGGTCCGTGCATGGCGAGGCGGCGAGAGCGAGGAGAGTGAGAGAGAGAGGGGGCGAGCTCGGTAGGGAGGGAAAGCTCCATGGCATGGCCGACTTTTATAGGGAGAGGGAGAGAAGAGGAGAGGTCGTTGGGGGAGGGAAGAAGAAACAGCCGGCTCTTAAGCGCCATTAATGGCGCGACCGTTCATGCTCGGCGTCAATGGGGAGGAGGAAAGGGGAGAGAGAGAAACAGACGCTAGTTGATGCTCCATAACGCGAGGAGGTGAAACGGCTATGAAGTTCGACTGGGCACGGTTGGTCCGGCGGCCTGGCCGGTGCTCGACCGGCCCGGCGGCGCGGTGCGTGCGCGCGGCCCTAGCGGCTGCGCTGGGAGGGAGATGGAGCCGGGGTTGGGTGGGCCCCACTTGCAGGTAGAGGGGGAAAACCCCCCTGGCGGCGCACGCGTTAGTGGGCCTCGGTTAGGCCTGTTTGGCCAATCGAGCGGTTAGGGTTTGCGGTTTCTTTCTTTTTTTCTATTTCTTTTCTATTTCAAAATATAAATAAATATATTTAAAAAAATCTAAAAATTTATAATAATTATACCAAAATTATTTATAACTAAAATATTTATTTTTGGACTAACAACTATTATATTATTTAATTGGATTTTCATTAAAAAGTAAATTCTACTAAATATCCAAAATCAATCATGAATAAAACCAAAAAAATATTCTAGATGTAAAATAAAAATCAAACATTAGAAAGAAAAGTTACTACTCTAATTTTCATTAATAATCTTAAATGTATTATTTTAGTTGATGATTATTATAGTGTTACAATGTATGATCAACAATAGGTAATCATTGATATTGTCATGGTTAAGATAAACTCTATGGACGAGCAGACCTAGTGCTGGAGGTTGCCACCTGAGTGGGGTATAGAAAAGGAATAAAACAAGACAAACCTTCTTCTGCAAATACGACGAGGTTTTGAACGTGCCTCAGCTCTCAGTCCTCTCCACCAGGCATACCATTCTAAGGTAAACTGAATGGACTAAAAAAATGTAGCTTCCCCTTGTTGGTTACCTGTCGAGGTTCCTACAGGGGAACAAAACGTAGCAACATAATTAAATCGATAATACATTCTCTCCTTTGCCATTTGTGGAGAAGAAGGCAAGGGGAGAAAGGTAAATGGATGAAATTAACACACATGACTAAATATGAAAATGAGGTGTCATGTAAGGGCTTGTTCGGTTAGCTCTCAATCCATATGGATTGAGTGGGATTGGATGGATTTAAATCCCAAGCAAGTCAAAGTTCTTCTAAATTTTTTCCAATCCCATCCAATCCATATATAATAGAAATAAGCGAACAAGGCCTAATAGGTTTTCAATTGCTTGTTACCATTTATGTGATTACAAACTATTACAAAGTTACCTTCGGGATGCACAAAGGATACCCAAAGGCGGATGTGCTCAAAAAACTTCGAGTGATAAGCGCTCTAGAGACACAACAGCATACAACCTCGTATGAAATTACATAAGTATCCTCAGCTCCTATTCATGTGATCTATAAGGCCTGTCCAGGGTATCATTGTCCTTTCCTCTATAAAACGTGTCGTACACGTCTCTCCTATCCTACCTCGTCTTCACAACATTAAGAGCAGTCTTTGATTGTGCCGAAGTGCTTCACCCAAATCATGATGACAAAGTTGTTTCTTCTCCTTTCAGTTTTCGGAGACTTCTATCTGAAGCTCACCCTATTGCACCTGCAACAACCTTGGAAATAGTCCAAGTTTGTTGGTTTGATGACCTTCGACAAAGGTTCGTCTCCAACACCTGAAACTTCAGCAAGCAAAAACATGATCAAAAGTAGGAAAATAATAGCACAAAGATAAAAGCATTTTGAATGCACATGGAAACAACTGCCTATACAAAAGTACTTTTGTCCCATAATATATGAAGTCCGACGATTGTTAAGGCATGGACGTGAGGCATGTGGCAACTGTGTATGCCTCAGTCTGAATTCAATGTTCCTTCTCTCTCAAATAACGCAAGATATATGAATTCAATGTACAAGTAAGGAGAACAATGATCAACTGAGATTACAAAATTGAAATAAAAATGATCTTTTCTGGAACCAAAAGGGGAGTTGTCAGTCATTATATTAAGATGTTGAAATGAGCAATGGTTTTATAAGTACATTTAGATAACAGTATGAAACCAGTAGATGACCAGCATTGCGAAGAAAAACACTACTACAGATAAGATGCCAATTGTATATAATATATATTGTGTTATTGAGCATTCCCTTCTTGCAAGATTGGGGCCATTCCCTTCTTGCAAGTTCCCAATCGTTGAAAATGAAACTCCATGAAGTTGTTCTTATAAGAAAACTTGTCCTAAACTTGGAGTGTATGGCTTACCTAACTTGTTATAGATGAGAAAGAACCATTGATAAGTTTTCAAATAATTTAGAAAACATAGGAAACTCTTAAGAAGTAATGACAAAAGATCAAACATTGGCAGAATGACGCCATTATGTAGGTTTGTATTCTTCTTTCAATTTTTATTTTCTTATACAATGCCACACCAGAAAGAACCATTGACAATGTCACTCATCATGCCATATGCAAAATTAAACATGGATTTAATCAATTTATTGGAGTTTACAGCGGGACACAAGTTTCATTCAAAAGCATATGAGTGCGAGAGGTTGTAAGCATTGTTAAGTCTAACTTTCCAATCGGGTGTAGCCTATGCAGAAATGCAATCGGAAGCTAAAGACACCGGTTTTGATCATCCACTACACTGCTCAAGTTCTCCTAAATGTGCAAGTAGAAGCAGTAACGATACAGTGATATGGTGACAAATGCAAATCTCTCTCGATCTTTCTGTTTTTCACTTATCTTAACTCAAATTTTAGCATATTATGAATATAACCGGACAATAAATGACTCAAAGCAAGAGACATAACAACCTAGCATACTGGTGATAGAAGAAAGGATCTCAACACATCTACACACGCTAGCTACCAATCTCAGGGGTGAACAACTTTTAGATTGAGCAAGTATTAATCATGTTCACAATACTAAAATAGGCTTAGTTCAACAACATTGTATCAATATGAGCAAAAAGTGTCTAAACTTTTGCCATAGCATCATCATGTACATGTGAAACATTCTACAAAGAGAGCAAGTAACATCCAAACTGATATACACATGAAGCTCAAAATGCTATAAGATGATATGTAATGCAAATATCTTACAAAAAATCAAGAAATAAAATCTACAAACTAGAAAGAAGAAAAAAGCAGTATCATACAAAAACAAAATGTGTCCCTCTTTAAAAAGGGAAACACATGCCCAACTAACCTCTCAAATGTGCAAATGTGGATTGATCAAGGGGTTTGGTAATGATATCGACAAGCTATCTATGGGTGTCAACTTTTCTTTTCACCCCAACGCCATGTTTCTTTTTTGGTTCCATACACAAGGAAGGGTAGAGGTTTGACCCACCATCATGCTTCTTTTTTCGTTTCATGTGTGAGGAGGGGGGTTCATTCTTGTCGAGGAGGGGGAAGGGGATGACGCATGAAAAAATGGAATGTGCCAAATAATAGTTTCAATCATGAATGCCCCTTTCTATATAGTTTATTTGTCATCTTCTACTTCTGAATCTACCAAAGCCTAGACAAGTACTTCCAAATCTTAGCTAGTTTCCACCATAAGGGGCGTACTCCAACCAGTGGTGGACTCAAAAATGGACTAAAGGAGGCTGATTTCCTAGTGACTAGTGACGGAGACAGCACAAACTAGTAGAGAAGCTTAATTTTATTTCTCTTCTTCCTCCCCTTCTCATCTACACTCTACCTCTTTCTCTAATCATGGAGTTTCATGGATGCACCCCTTAGATCCATCCCCAACATTTGTCATTTTATTGTGTTTCCAACAGTTTTGGCACAGGAAAGAATGGTGTGGAAAACTCGCATCGTCGTGCAATAATATAAATTTACGTGGCGTTCGATTTGTGTTTTGTGTGCCTCCCATCCCATCTCCATCCCCATCGTCTCCACAAATTATGAATGGCTTCTCTATCGTAACGTTCAACAATTGTTGTGTAGGGCTAGGCAGCCAACCCACACGTCAGTCGTCCGTCTGTTGCAACGTCTATGGACGCTACTGCATAGGATCTCGCCAGCTACAAATTGAGCGAACATGGCGAGCGAGATGAGACAAACAGGAGGTGCGAGAGTTGTATTGTGAGTGAGAAAGGATTAAAATACCCTTGGTTAATTGTTTGATCTTATACAAGGATAAAACTGAAGAGGAAAAAAGAACACCACCATTATATATGACTTTTTTTCTTGAGCAGTAAAACTAGATTGTAAATGGATGGATGACCAATAAGGTTGATGCCAACATGGGCGGTAGGGTGAGCAACAGGTCGCTCCTATCACCCGATCGGAGGTGAGAGGTGGGCGAGAGAGCGCCCCTAGGCGATTGAGAGCACCTAGAGGGGGGTGGATATGTGATCCTTAGAAATTAGCTCTAAACAACACAAACTTGGTTTATAAAATGTGTTAGCGAGAACTAAAACCAAGTTAGGATGAGAAAAGAGAAGAAAAGTGAACTCTTCACTTGATTGCTCCTTTAGGATCAGTATGGAACTTATGAGCAATATTGTAAGTGAGTATGAAAACTCAAGAAGACAATAATCGCAATAAGTAAAATGGACAAGAGACACATCAATTTTTACCGTGGTTCGGCCATTGCCTACTCCACGTTGTGGTGACCTCCTTTGGTCAAGGGTTGCACTCAACCTCTCTCAGGTGATCCAAAGATCAAACTTGAGTTCCACAATTGTCTTCCTTATATCAATATCCCAGTTGTGAGGAATCTCCATAAATTAGAGTCTCTCACGCCTTACACAAATGATCACAATCAAAACAAGAGTAAGGGAGGGAATAGAATACGCACACAAGGGCACAACGTAGCAACAACATGCACACAAGCAAAGAAGAGAGCGCACAAATCAAAAATGACAGTCACAACTCAAGAACACGCTCAAATCTCTCTCTAACAAATCAACCTCCTTTATGGTGTGCTCAACGTATGCTTAGGTACTGCTTCATGGCGCATATGGGAGTCCTTTTATAGCCCCAAGGGACCTAGGAGCCATTGGAGCTTCATTTGGAAGCTCCCAACCTCCTTGTCTACGGGTGCATCGGATTGTCCAGTGGTGCATCGAACACTACACAGTACAATGGTCGGAGAATCATTGATTGGTCACTTTCCATTTTAGACGGGCACCAGACTGTCTGGTACTCCATCTGACCGTTGGAGCTGGCTGACGTGGCTAATAGTCGTTGGCTGTTTTCACACTGGATTGTCTGGCGCTCCGCGCGGATCGTCCGGTGAATTATAGCCAGCGAGGCCTGGTCGAGCCCGAGAGCGACCACTTTGGCTAGTGCCACCCACCGAACTGTCCGGTGCACACTAGACTATCCAGTGCACATCGAATTGTCTGGTGGGTGGCACGGAACCGTCTGGTGCTACTCAGACCAACACATGTTGTTTCTTTCTATGCCAATTCTCTTTGTTTTCTTTTGGCTTGACTTCAGATGGTTCCTGGCACTTAGACAAACATGATTAGTACCTAAATCAATTGACTAAATACTAGAAACATACCTTTATCACTTTGAACCATAGAGGTTTCCAGTATGCCAATTTCAAGCCCAAAAGTGCCTTTTCTTATATTTTTCAATTTGCTTCACAAACACCGGTGCTCATGCTCATATGAGGAGTTGTTAGTTCTTAGTAATGTGTTGAACATTTAATCACCAAAACAACTAGAAATGGCCCAAGGGCACATTTCCCTTTCAATCTCCCTCTTTTTGGTGATTTATACCAACACACCAAAAGCAACTTACAAGGTACTAACATAACCAAATATGAGCCAACTTTTGTAAATTGAAGTCAAGACAAGCATCAATAGAATAAGTATAAGATTTGGCATATTTGGATCATATTGTCACCACTTGGTTTATTTTCTCAAAACTCATTTTGGCACCACTTGGTTCAAAAGACAAGTTCAAAACACAATAATTTTTTAAATCGAAATTCACAGGTGGCGGTTGACCTAGTTGCTTTGGCTTATTTCTCCCCCTTTGGCATTAAGCACCAAAACAGAGAAACTAGTGGCCTTAAAAACCTCATTGACTCACCAAAAAATTGTGAATCAAGATCAAGAAGGCAATGAACACCAAGGGCAACTTGAACAAAGTATATTGATACCATTATGCAGTGGAAACTTTTTCTGTTGTTCAAGTCCACCATTTCCCTTTTAATTCACCATTGAGACTACATCACAATTACTTAAGCAAACACATTAGTCTCAAAGGGTCAAGCTGTAGCATATCCCCCCTAAACATATGCATCATTTGCACAAGGATTTATGAGGTCCGGCGATGATGTTTTACAACTTGAGCACCAAAATACACAATTAAGCTTAAAATAACATGATCAAAAACATAGAAGACATATATGCTATAGATCAATCCAAGTTCCGTGAATCTAAGACATTTAGCTCACTACGCAGCTTACAAAACCTTTTCTCATCTAAAGGCTTGGTAAAGATATCGTCTAGCTGGTGATTGGTGCTAACATGGCAAACATCGATATCTCCCCTTTGCTGGTGGTCTCTTCGAAAGTGATGTTGGATGTCTATGTGCTTAGTGCAGCTGTGTTCAACAGGTTTATCCACCAAGCGGATTGCACTCTCATTATCACATAGGAGTGAAACTTTGCTCAGATTGTAGCCAAAGTCCCGGAGGGTTTGCCTCATCCAATGTAGTTGCACGCAACACTGACATGCGACAACATACTCGGTCTTGGCGGTGGATAGGGCAACATATGTTTATTTCTTTGAACTCCAAAACACCAGGGATCTTCCCAGAAACTGACAAGCCCCTGATGTGCTCTTCCTATCAACCTTGCACTCGGCATAGTCACAGTTTGAATATCCAATCAAGTCAAAGGTAGACCCCTTAGGATACCAGAGCCTCGTGTAAGTGAGAGCACCTAGAGGGGGGGTGAATAGGTGATCCTGTAAAACTTGAAAACTTAAGCCACAAAAACTTGGTTAAGCGTTAGCACAGTAAATGCCAAGTGGCTAGAGAGGAGTCAAAACACAATAACCACAAGAAATCAATCACAGAGATGGCACGGTGGTTATCCCGTGGTTCGGCCAAGACCAACGCTTGCCTACTCCACGTTGTGGCGTCCCAACGGACGAGGGTTGCAATCAACCCCTCTCAAGCGGTCCAAAGACCCACTTGAATACCACGGTGTTTTGCTTGCTTTACTCAATCCCGTTTGCGAGGAATCTCCACAACTTGGAGCCTCTCGCCCTTACACTTAAAGTTCACAAAGAAGCACGGAGCAAGGGAGGGATTAGCAACGTACTCAAGACAAGAAATCACAGTGACACCACGCACACAAGTCGCAACGAGAGCTCACAACACAACTCAATGAGTTCACCACTCAACTAGAGCTCTAATTGCTATTGCAAAGAATCAAAGGCGCGGAATCGATGTCTTGGTGCTTAGGAATGTTGTAGGAATGCTTGGTGTGCTCCTCCATGCGCCTAGGGGTCCCTTTTATAGCCCCAAGGCAGCTAGGAGCCGTTGAGAGCAATCTAGGAAGGCTGATCTTGCCTTCTGTCGACTGGCGCACTGGACAGTCCGGTGCACACCGGACACTGTCCGGTGCCTGATTTCCTTCCAAAAATGGCGCAGTCGACCGTTGGCAGCCAGAGAGCCGTTGGCGCACCGGACAGTCCGGTGCCTCCTACTAGCCGTTGGCTCGGCCACGTGTCCCACGCAGATCGCGTGGCCGACCGTTGGCTCACCGGACAGTCCGGTGCACACCGGACAGTCCGGTGCACACCGGACAGTCCGGTGAATTATAGCCGTACACCGCCGTCGAAGTCCCGAGAGCAGTCTGTTTGCCAGAGCCAGCCTGGCGCACCGGACACTGTCCGGTGCACCACCGGACAGTCCGGTGCTCCAGACAGAGCAAAGTCTTGGCTGCTCGAGCCAAGGCATTTCCAATTGGATTTTTCCTGTTTCCAGCACTTATACACAATACATTAGTCTCTAAAACAATTTTCTAAGTCTGAGAAACATACCTTTATCCTTGGTTTGTACTTTGTCCACCATTTTACACTTAGGCACTTGTGTTGGACACTAAACCACCAAAATACTTAGAAATGGCCCAAGGGCACATTTCCCTTTCAATCTCCCCCTTTTTGGTGATTTATGCCAACACAACATAAAGCAAGTAGAACAAGTACAAAATCACTTCAAATAAGAACTCAAATTGTTTTGATTCAAATTTGACATATATGGATCACTCTATGCCACCACTTGGTTTGTTTTTGCAAATCAAACTCAAATTTCTATCTCTAAGTCAAACACACATGTTAAGACATAAAGAGAGTCATAACAAGAGAAATTGATTCAAGATTTCAAAAACTCCCCTTTTTCCCATAATCAACACTTCTCCCCACAAGAAGCCAACTTTTGACAAGAGAGACAACAAAAGAGTTTTGACAAACCAAAAAGCTCTATTCTACTATTTTCAAAATCTCTCAAGTGGTAGCTGATCCATTTATTGCTTTGGCCTTTATTTTCTCCCCCTTTGGCATCAAGCACCAAAACGGGATCAATCTTGGCCCTTTAACCCCATTGCCTCACCAAAATCTTCAAATGAGAACACAAAGGCAATAAGAGGTCGTGAGATGAACTTAGAATAAGTTACCCTCTCATTGGAGTGCAGTGGAAGTCTTTCATGGTCCAAGTCCACCTTTCCCTTTCAAACCTCCTTTGAGACTAAATCAAGCAAACTCAAGCAAACGGTTAGTCTCAAAGGGTCAAGTTGTAGCACAGCTCCCCCTAAATATGTGCATCACTTGCAAAAAGGACTTGTGAGGTCCAGGGAGTGTTTGTACAACTTGAGCACCACAATAAGCAACAAAATGCAGAATGAACATGATCAAGGGCATAAACACATGTATGCTACAATTCAATCCAAGTTCCGCGAATCTAGGACATTTAGCTCACTATGCAGCCTGCAAAAGGTCTTTTCATCTAAAGGCTTAGTGAAGATATCGGCTAGCTGGTTCTCGGTGCTAACATGAAACACTTCGATATCTCCCTTTTGCTGGTGGTCTCTCAAAAAGTGATGCCGGATGTCAATGTGCTTTGTGCGGCTGTGCTCAACAGGATTTTCCGCTATGCGGATAGCACTCTCATTGTCACATAGGAGTGGGACTTTGCTCAGATTGTAGCCAAAGTCCCGGAGGGTTTGCCTCATCCAAAGTAGTTGCGCGCAACACTGTCCTGCGGCAACATACTCGGCCTCAGCGGTGGATAGGGCAACGGAAGTTTGTTTCTTAGAGTTCCACGACACCAGGGACCTTCCTAAGAATTGGCACGTCCCCGATGTACTCTTCCTATCGACCTTACATCCAGCATAGTTGGAATCTGGGTACCCAATCAAGTCAAAGTTAGACCCCTTTGGATACCAGATCCCGAAGCAAGGCGTAGCGACTAAATATCGAAGAATTCGCTTTACAGCTGACACTCCTTAGGATCGGATTGAAATCTAGCACACATGCATACGCTAAGCATAATATCCGGTCTACTAGCACATAAATAAAGCAAAGAACCTATCATGGACCGGTATGCTTTTTGATCAACGGACTTACCTCCTTTGTTGAGGTCGGTGTGTCCGTCAGTTCCCATCGGCGTCTTTGCGGGCTTGGCGTCCTTCATCCCAAACCGCTTTAGCAAATCTTGCGTGTACTTCGTTTGGGAGATGAAAGTGCCATCCTTGAGTTGCTTCACTTGGAACCCAAGGAAGTAGTTCAACTCGCCCATCATCGACATCTCGAATTTCTGCGTCATCACCCTGCTAAACTCTTCACAAGACTTTTGGTTAGTGGAACCAAATATTATGTCATCAACATAAATTTGGCACACAAAAAGATCACCATCGCAAGTCTTAGTAAAAAGAGTTGGATCGGCTTTCCCGACCTTGAAAGCATTAGCAATTAAAAAGTCTCTAAGGCATTCATACCATGCTCTTGGGGCTTGCTTAAGTCCATAGAGCGCCTTAGAGAGCTTACACACGTGGTCGGGGTACCGTTCATCCTCGAAGCCAGGGGGTTGCTCTACGTACACCTCCTCCTTGATCGGCCCGTTGAGGAAAGCGCTCTTCACATCCATTTGGTACAACCTGAAAGAATGGTGAGCGGCATATGCTAGCAAGATACGGATTGATTCTAGCCTAGCCACAGGAGCAAAAGTCTCCTCAAAGTCCAAACCTGCGACTTGGGCATAACCTTTTGCCACAAGTCGAGCCTTGTTCCTTGTCACCACCCCGTGCTCGTCCTGTTTGTTGTGGAACACCCACTTGGTTCCCACAACATTTTGCTTGGGGCGAGGCACCAGTGTCCAAACTTCATTGCGCTTGAAGTTGTTGAGTTCCTCCTGCATGGCCAACACCCAGTCCGGATCCAGCAAGGCCTCTTCTACCCTGAAAGGCTCAATAGAAGAGACAAAGGAGTAATGCTCACAAAAATTAACTAATCTTGAACGAGTAGTTACTCCCTTGCTAATATCACCCAATATTTGGTCGACGGGATGATCCCTTTGGATCGTCGCTCGAACTTGGGTTGGAGGTGCCTGAGGTGCTTCTTCCTCTTCAACTTGATCATCCTGTGCTCCCCCTTGATCATGCGCCTCCACTTGAGGTACCTGTTCGTCATCTTGGGTTGGGGGATGCACCATAGTTGAGGAAGATGGTTGATCTTGCTCCAATTGTTCCTGAGGCCGTACATCTCCAATCGCCATGGTGCGTATCGCGGCCGTTGGAACGTCTTCTTCATCTACATCATCAAGATCAACAACTTGCTCTCTTGGAGAGCCATTAGTCTCATCAAATACAACGTCGCTAGAGACTTCAACCAAACCCGATGATTTGTTGAAGACCCTATACGCCTTTGTATTTGAATCATAACCTAATAAAAACCCTTCTACAGCTTTGGGAGCAAATTTGGAATTCCTACCCTTCTTCACTAGAATGTAGCATTTACTCCCAAATACACGAAAGTACGATACATTGGGTTTGTTACCAGTTAGCAGCTCATATGAAGTCTTCTTGAGGAGGCGGTGAAGGTAGACCCTGTTGATGGCGTGGCAAGCCGTGTTCACGGCTTCCGACCAAAAGCACTCGGGGGTCTTGAACTCTCCATGCATAGTCCTCGCCATATCTATGAGCGTCCTGTTCTTCCTCTCTACCACACCATTTTGCTGACGTGTGTAGGTAGCGGAGAACTCGTGCTTGATCCCCTCCTCCTCAAGGAACTCCTCCACTTGAAGATTCTTGAATTCGGACCCGTTGTCGCTTCTTATCTTCTTTACCTTGAGCTCAAACTCATTTTGAGCTCTCCTTAGGAAGCTCTTGAGGGTCCCTTGGGTTTCAGACTTATCCTGCAAAAAGAACACCCAAGTGAAGCGGGAAAAGTCATCAACAATAACTAGACCATACTTACTTCCTCCTATGCTCAGATAGGCGACGGGTCCGAAGAGGTCCATATGCAGCAGCTCCAGAGGTCTTGAAGTGGTCATCACATTCTTGCTGTGATGTGCTCCTCCCACTTGTTTACCTGCTTGACAAGCTGCACAAGGTCTATCTTTTTCGAATTGCATGTTAGTCAAACCTATCACGTGTTCTCCCTTTAGAAGCTTGTGAAGGTTCTTCATCCCCACATGTGCTAAGCGGCGATGCCACAGCCAGCCCATGCTAGTCTTAGCAATTAAGCATGCATCTAGAGCGGCCTCCTCTTTTGCAAAATCAACTAAATAAAGTTTGCCGTCTAGTACTCCCTTAAAAGCTAGTGAACCATCACATCTTCTAAAGACAGACACATCTACATCTGTAAATAGACAATTATATCCCATATTACATAATTGACTGACAGATAGTAAATTATATCCAAGAGACTCAACTAAAAACACATTAGAGATAGAGTGCTCATTGGATATTGCAATCTTGCCTAAACCTTTCACCTTGCCTTGGTTCCCATCACCGAATATGATTGAATCTTGGGAATCCTTATTCTTGACGTAGGAGGTGAACATCTTCTTCTCCCCTGTCATATGGTTTGTGCATCCGCTGTCGATAATCCAGCTTGAACCCCCGGATGCATAAACCTGCAAGACAAATTTAGGCTTGGGTCTTAGGTACCCAACTCTTGTTGGGTCCTACAAGGTTAGTCACAATTTCCTTAGGGACCCAAATGCAAGTTTTATCACTCTTGCATTTTACCCCTAATTTCCTAGCAACTATCTTCCTATCCTTTCTACAAATAGCAAAGGAAGCATTTAAAGCATGATAAATTGTAGAGGGTCCATTCATAACTTTCCTAGAAACATGAGCAATATTCTTTCTAGGCACATGATGAATATTTTTCCTAGGCATATCTCTACCATGCATATAGGAAGAACTGGGAGCAAACATAGCATAAGAATCATAGGCATGTGAATCAAAAACATTACAACTCCTATGAGACTGTCTTCTATCATTGTACATAAAAGCATGGTTCTTTTTAGTACTACTTGCCATAGGGGCCTTCCCTTTCTCCTTGGCGGAGATGGGAGCCTTATGGCTTGTTAAGTTCTTGGCTTCCCTCTTGAAGCCAAGCCCATCCTTAATTGAGGGGTGTCTACCAATCGTGTAGGCATCCCTAGCAAATTTTAGTTTATCAAAATCACTTTTGCTAGCCTTAAGTTGGGCATTAAGACTAGCCAGTTCATCATTTAACTTTGCAATCGAAGCTATGTGTTCACTACAAGCATCAATATCGAAATCTTTACATCTATTGCAAATAACAACATTTTCTACACAAGTTGTTGATTTACTAGCTATTTCTAATTTAGCATTCAAATTATCATTAATGCTCCTTAAGCTAGAAATCGTCTCATGGCAAGAAGATAATTCACTAGAAAGCATTTCATTTCTCTTAACTTCTAAGGCATGAGATTTTTGTGCTTCTACAAATTTATCATGTTCTTCATACAACAAGTCCTCTTGTTTTTCTAAAAGCCTATTCTTATCATTCAAGGCATCAATTAATTCATTAATTTTATCTACCTTGGTTCTATCTAGGCCCTTAAATAAACATGAATAATCTATTTCATCCTCATCACTAGATTCGTCCTCACTTGAAGAAGCATAGGTAGAGTTTCGAGCACATACCTTCTTCTCCCTTGCCATAAGGCATGTGTGACGCTTGTTGGGGAAGAGGGATGACTTGTTGAAGGCGGTGGCGGCGAGTCCTTCATTGTCGGAGTCGGACGAGGAGCAATCCGAATCCCACTCCTTGCCAAGATGTGCCTCGCCCTTTGCCTTCTTATAGTTTTTCTTCTTCTCCCTCTTGTTCCCTTCGGGACAGTTAGTAATAAAATGACCAAGCTTACCGCATTTGAAGCATGAACGCTTCCCCTTGGCTTTGGTCTTGCTTGGTTGTCCCTTGCGACTCTTAAGCGTCGTCTTGAATCTCTTGATGATGAGGGCCATCTCTTCATCATTAAGTCCGGCCGCCTCAATTTGTGCTACCTTGCTGGGTAACGCCTCCTTGCTTCTTGTTGCCTTGAGAGCAACGGGTTGAGGCTCATTGATTGGACCGTTTAGAGTGTCGTCCACGTACCTCGCCTCCTTGATCATCATTCGCCCGCTTACGAATTTTCCAAGGACTTCTTCGGGCGATATTTTGGTGTACCTGGGATTCTCACGAATATTATTCACCAAATGAGGATCAAGAACGGTAAAGGACCTTAGCATCAGTCGGACGACGTCGTGGTCCGTCCATCGCGTGCTTCCGTAGCTCCTTATTTTGTTGATAAGGGTATTGAGCCGGTTGTATGTTTGTGTCGGCTCCTCGCCCCTTATCATCGCGAATCGTCCAAGCTCGCCTTCCACCAACTCCATCTTGGTGAGCAAGGTGACATCGTTCCCCTCATGAGAAATCTTGAGGGTGTCCCATATTTGCTTGGCGTTATCCAAGCCGCTCACTTTGTGGTATTCATCCCTGCACAATGAAGCTAGAAGAACAGTAGTAGCTTGTGCATTCTTATGAATTTGCTCATTAATGAACATGGGACTATCCGTACTATCAAAGTGCATTCCACTCTCTACAATCTTCCATATACTTGGATGGAGAGAGAACAAGTGACTACGCATTTTGTGACTCCAAAATCCGTAGTCCTCTCCATCAAAATGAGGAGGTTTACCAAGTGGAATAGATAATAAATGAGCATTTGTACTTTGAGGAATACGAGAGTAGTCAAAAGAAAAGTTCGAATTAACCGGTTTCCTTCTCTCGTAGTCATTGTGGTCGTCGTCCTTTTGGGAAGAAGTAGACTCATCGCTGTCGTCGTAGTAGACGATCTCCTTGATGCGCCTTGTCTTCTTCTTCTTCCCTTCCTTCCGTCTATGGCCCGAGCCGGAGTCGGTAGGTTTGTCGTCCTTCGGCTCGTTGACGAAGGATTCCTTCTCTTTATCGTTGATCACGATACCCTTCCCCTTAGGATCCATCTCTTCGGGTGATTAGTCCCTTTGTGAAGAGAACGGCTCTGATACCAATTGAGAGCACCTAGAGGGGGGGTGAATAGGTGATCCTGTAAAACTTGAAAACTTAAGCCACAAAAACTTGGTTAAGCGTTAGCACAGTAAATGCCAAGTGGCTAGAGAGGAGTCAAAACATAATAACCACAAGAAATCAATCACAGAGATGGAACGGTGGTTATCCCGTGGTTCGGCCAAGACCAACGCTTGCCTACTCCACGTTGTGGCGTCCCAACGGACGAGGGTTGCAATCAACCCCTCTCAAGCGGTCCAAAGACCCACTTGAATACCACGGTGTTTTGCTTGCTTTACTCAATCCCGTTTGCGAGGAATCTCCACAACTTGGAGCCTCTCGCCCTTACACTTAAAGTTCACAAAGAAGCACGGAGCAAGGGAGGGATTAGCAACGCACTCAAGACAAGAAATCACAGTGACACCATGCACACAAGTCGCAATGAGAGCTCACAACACAACTCAATGAGTTCACCACTCAACTAGAGCTCTAATTGCTATTGCAAAGAATCAAAGGCGCGGAATCGATGTCTTGGTGCTTAGGAATGTTGTAGGAATGCTTGGTGTGCTCCTCCATGCGCCTAGGGGTCCCTTTTATAGCCCCAAGGCAGCTAGGAGCCGTTGAGAGCAATCTAGGAAGGCTGATCTTGCCTTCTGTCGACTGGCGCACCGGACAGTCCGGTGCACACCGGACACTGTCCGGTGCACACCGGACACTGTCCGGTGCCCGATTTCCTTCCAAAAATGGCGCAGTCGACCGTTGGCAGCCAGAGAGCCGTTGGCGCACCAGACATGTCCGGTGCACACCGGACAGTCCGGTGCCTCCTACTAGCCGTTGGCTCGGCCACGTGTCCCGCGCAGATCGCGCGGCCGACCGTTGGCCCTGCCGACCGTTGGCTCACCGGACAGTCCGGTGCACACCGGACAGTCAGGTGAATTATAGCCGTACACCGCCGTCGAAGTCCCGAGAGCAGTCTGTTTGCCAGAGCCAGCCTGGTGCACCGGACACTGTCCGGTGCACCACCGGATAGTCCGGTGCTCCAGACAGAGCAAAGTCTTGGCTGCTCGAGCCAAGGCATTTCCAATTGGATTTTTCCTGTTTCCAGCACTTAGACACAATACATTAGTCTCTAAAACAATGTACTAAGTCTGAGAAACATACCTTTATCCTTGGTTTGTACTTTGTCCACCATTTTACACTTAGGCACTTGTGTTGGACACTAAACCACCAAAATACTTAGAAATGGCCCAAGGGCACATTTCCCTTTCAGTAAGGCGTATGAACTAAATATCGAAGAATACGCTTCATAGCCACAAGGGGACATTCCTTGGGATCAGATTGAAATCTAGCACATATTTAAACAGAAAGCATAATATCCAGTTTACTTGCACAAAGATATAGCAAGGAACCTATCATAGATCGATATACTTTTTGATCTTCGGACTTACCTCCTGCATTGAGGTCTAGATGTCCGTCAGTTCTCATTAGCGTCTTAGCAGGCTTTGCATCCTTCATCCCAAACGTCTTTAAGATATCTTGTGTATACTTTGCTTGAGAGAGGAAAGTCCTTTCCTTGAGTTGTTTTACTTGAAATACGATGAAGTAAGTCAACTCTCCCATCTTGAACATCTAAAATTTCTATATCATCATCCTGCTAAATGTAGCATCCCAAAAATTCAAATCTTGAAATTTTCTCAAACTCGCTCTAAATTCAAAATGAATTTCAAGTTTCATTTCAAAATGTTTGTTTGCGAGTTGATATCAACAAATAAAATATAGTGGTCTATATTATCTCCAAAATCCTCCTCAAAATATCCTACAAATATTTCCCGAGTGATCCCCCTCAAATTATTTCTAGAAATACTGCCCAGATATTTCCCTAGTGATCCCCTTCAAGTTCTTTCCAGAAATACTGTCCAAATATTCCACCGATATATCTTCAGATAATTTCCTCTTGAGAAATACCTTCAGAATCATTTTTCAAGTCCCTACAAATATTTTCTTCATAACTTTCCTCATGCTCATACGTATACGTATGCCTCCAGTGTCATACGGTGAGCTCTACAAGCTAATTACACTTATACAAGACAAATACATGCTAATCTTCCACTAATCCTCTCATCCTCCCACTAATCCTCTCATCCCTCCCCCTAATCCCCCCACCATGGCTATAAATAGAGGGGCAAGGGCCTCCTCTCATCCCACCCCAAGCCATTTCATGGCAACTCTCTCCCCCCCACACACCCACTCCATGTTCCACACAAGCACACACTAGCACAAGGATCGTTCGATCGTTCTTCGATCGTTCGTCCCCTGTTCTTAGTTTGTTCGTTCGTTCGTCCGATCGTTCGATCGTTCGTCCGATCGTTCATGGTTCGTTCGTCCGTTCGTCCGATCGTTCGATCGTTCGTCCGTTCGTTCGTCCAAATAATCTTTTTCCTACCGTTATGCTGCCGAAATTCCGATCGTTCGTTCGTTCGATCATTCGATCGTTCATCGTTCGTTCATAGTTCCTATTCATCGTTCATCGTTCGTTCATAGTCCCTATTCATCGTTCTTCCAGATAATCTTTGTCCTGTCGTTATGCTGCCGAAATTCTGATCGTTCGTTCGTTCGATCATTCGATCGTTCATCGTTCGTTCATAGTCCCTATTCATCGTTCATCGTTCGTTCATAGTCCCTATTCATCGTTCTTCCAGATAATCTATGTCCTGCCGTTATGCTGCCGAAATTCCGATCGTTCGTTCGTCTGATCATTCGATCGTTCGTCCGTTCGTTCGTCCAAATAATCTTTTTCCTGTCGTTATGCTGCCGAAATTTCGATCGTTCGTTCGTCCGATCATTCGTCCGTTCGTTCATAGTTCCTATTCATCGTTCATCGTTCGTTCATATGAACTATTCACTATCACTGTTCACCATTACTATTCACCATTACTATTCATCGTTACTATTCACATACACTATTCATTATCGTTACTATTTATCATTACTATTCATCATCGTTACTATTTATCATTACTATTCATCATTGTTACTATGCATCGATGATATCTATAATTACTTTTCCATCGCCACTATTCATCGTTACTATTCATCGATTAGCCGATCACCCCAAATTTCAACTACTCATACATCATGTTGTCCAGTCCACCTAAGACCAGCCAGACCCATATTCCAGTCATACGAACTCCGGTGACTGTGATTTTCTTTCCAGTGGGAACTTCCCATCTGGTCACCCATCCCAGGTTTCTCCGAGTTGAGCACGCTTAACTTTGAGATTCCTTCGAACCAGGCTCCCAAACTCAGATTCCAATAATTCTCGTTTCTAAATTTTTATCAAACTATTCCCTATCCAGCCATGTCACCCCTTAAGCATGGTTCATGTTCCAGAAAACTCCCAAAATACTCTTGTCCCATATTCTGCCTATAACTCTCCTGTTCATACTAAGTCAGACGATTCATTTGTCACTATTCTCACCAACAGTGAATTTCACTGTGCTACACCACATACACCCAGCTATAAATACACCCAGCTACCCTCTCTCTCTCCACACACACTCAACACCCTCAGCCAAGGCAAACACCCCACCCACTCAGTTACTCTGCTCTGCCGGCTACACGCATAGTGTCGCTTCGCCTCCAGTCCACCCTCCTGGTAAGCACCTCCGCTCCACCACCAGTAATATCACAACACCACATGACACAGATTCTACTCAAGACTCTACCCATCCATATATCACTATTCTGACCACTATACTAAATATTTGTTGGTATACTTGCTGGTTTGTATGTTTGCTTGTTCATGTTGCATAGTTATCGGAGCGTTCGTGCCATCTCGTGGAGGCCAGATCTGCAAGTCTACGCCAGGCGGTGGAGCCAGAAGCCAGTTCCGCGAGCTCTCCTTCCCCCTTCGCCGAATAAGCACGACAAGCTCACTGGATCCCTTTGATGCATAAATTACCTATGATTTTTCAACCACAACCCTTAGCCTGTTATTTTATGCATGATATGATTTTGAGACAAGTTATTATGGCCACCCAGCCGCTTGCCGCAATCAATCCCTGATATATATGTTCCAAATGATTTGAGAACAGGTGTGAGTTTTCAAAAGAAAATGCTTTTCAAAATGTGTGTGATGAAGGGTTTTCACCCTTATCACCTTGTGAGTGGGATAATCAGGGACTCCCTGGTTTAGGGGAGGGCCTAAGGTGTTGGCTCAGCTGGTTTAGGCGTGAGCAGAAGGATTGTCCCCTCATATAAGGACCGGTTTGTCATCTTCACTACCTGTACTCTTTAATAGTACAACCACTCGAGACTGTGTGGGCAGTCACTCAATCTGAACTCGTACGGTCCAACCCCAGGGTTATGAAGGCTGGGGAGCACCGGGAGGATAAGGAGGGGAAAGTTTTGTCCGGTTTGGACATGGTGGTGGCCTGACTCCTTCCGGATAACCGTTAAGGTTAGGACGTGCGGGGAAAGAAAGAGAGTCGGATTCGGGTCTCATTGGCCATGGGATCGCAGAGCCGAACTAGTGGGTAAAGTGTACACCTCTGCGCAGAGTTTAAACCTATTCGAATAGTCTGTGTCCACAGGAATGGACGAGTCTGGTATGGTATGGCAATTAATGTTTTGTTTTCCAAAAAAAAGAGATGGTTTTGAGAAAAGTGGTTTTTAAAAAGGTTCGGCGGTTGAGCCGTGAGCTATGGTGGACGGGAAGTCCAGTAGCGGTTTTTGAAAAGGAAAACCAGTGGGAAACTGCTGAGATGCCTGGATGGTTTAGTCCAGGGGATTTTGTTATAATACTGAAAAACTTCCTGCTCCTTTTGGAGAGGATGCGCTTTGCAAAAATACAAAATGTTTTTCAAAACAACTCTGCATTAAATATTGCTGTTTCTGCAAAATATCCCGAGCTCCACATATTCCATGCATTATATCTGATTTCCCCATTCCGCGGGTGAAGGTGGGCTGCTGAGTACGTTTGTACTCACCCTTGCTTATTTGTTGTTTTTTCAGAAAAAGGAGATCGGGTAAGAGTTACGACTGTTCCCAACCTTGCCTGTGGCTGTTGGACCGCTGATGTGCTTCGCTGCGTATATCGGGCTGCTTCAGCCCCACTCTGATGATATGTCTCGAGTTGTGGACCAACTCTTAAAGTTGTTCGCCACCTTCGTAGGTTTGTCTCGTTTAAGCAGATTTGGTATCATCTGATGTATAAATGTGTTTACTAGCCTCCTGGGACTAGTAATTGTATCACATTTGAGTCCCAGAGGATTGGGGACGCTTCAGGTGGTATCGGAGCTGTTAGGTTGGCCGCAGGACGTAACCCTTAGCCTGATCAAAAGTTTTTGAGTCAAAACTATTTTCTTAAAAAAATTCTTGCTCTCATCCCTTCATTTCAAAAATGTTTTCCCCCTTTCCTTCTCTCAGAAGTCAGATGGAGGTTCAGTGCCAAACCAGCTTCTGCCAGAATGAAGATGGTTTCCCCAAGTTGCTGAGAGCATGCACAGTCCGCCTCGGAATCAGGAGCCAGCCAGAGTATGATGGTCGTGAATTCATCGAGCATGGCACAGAGAAGTGTGTCGTGACTGTATACATTGGATCCAGTCCGCACCATGTGGAATGGAGTGTCACTACTGCTGGGCACAGATTCAAAGACACCTGCCAAGTCGTCGCTCGCAAGGCATTGAGGACCCTGTGTCAACTTTATGAAGAAGAAGTGGTCGACACCCCGCTCAGATTCTTTCCGCCCTTTCAGAGAGACCGTCCTGTTTGGATGGCCAGGATGCGTGCATTGGAAGGGAAGCAGCTGCTTGAGGATGACCCCACAGTCGTGTACCTCACTACATACCTGCTCACCCTGGATGCCCAGTATGATTTCTTGGCCCGGCACCACCGTCAGATGATTGCCCGAGCAGAAGATGCAGAGAAGCTCAACCGTAAGCTCCATGTGGATCTCACCACAGCTCAAGCCCGTGTAGCTGCCTTAGAAAGTCGTGAAGTCATTGCTGTTGAAGCCCTGAAGCAAGCCAAGGATGAGCATGTCCAGAAGCTGATGGAGGCCTACTTGGTAACCCATAACCAACGTAGAGCCCTGCGGATCCAAGAGCCCGCTCCATCCAACCCAGTTCAACCCAGGAGAGCTGAAGATCCCCAGATTCTTCAAGGTCACCCGGTCTCTATCAGAGGAGAGAAGAAGGCTTGGGAACTCCCGGAAGGAACCATAGTCTTGGAAGGAATTCCAGTCTCCCCTAAGGCTATGGATAAACAAGAGCACCCTGAATCCTCCCAAGATCCCCCGCCAGAGTTGTTTGAGCCCCTCACCATGAAGAAGATTCCAGCACCGTCCCTTGAGGTCAAGGAAGAAGCTGCAAGCACCCCGCCAGCACCGCCGCCCTCAGAGGAGCTACAAGAGCCAGTCCAGCTTGAAGAAGAGTTCGACCATGTCTTGCCATCTCAGTCGCTGCCAGAAGAAGTTATCAACAACATCAGCTCCCTGTTGACCCATCCAGGAGATATCTCAGATTGAAGTTGTGCGTCAGCCTTGCCAGAAGAGAAGCTGCCAGATCTGAGTTAGTTATACCCAGTCCTCTGCGTGCATTAGGTAGTGAAGTTTTTCTTCACTTTGGCTAGAGCCCTGCATGTATGAGAGGTAATCGTGTAGTCCCGTGCCTTGAAAAACTCTATTTGTGTGGCCCCCTAGGGCATTTCAAAATGATTTTCGCTTGATGTTTTCTCCCCTTTTGAGTGCATATGTGATGCTTTAACGTTAGTGCTCATAAGTTGCATTTAGCATAGTTCTCAATTCAGGAGCCAAGCAATAGTAGTTATGCTTAGCCCCCGAATCTGAGTAGCCCGTGCTTTGGAAAAACTCTATTCTTCCCTTATTCAAAACATTTGATTTGTTTGTGCTTATCATTGCTGAGCTAGTGTGTTTTCTTTTCGTTTTTCTTAAAAAGGTTTTCTCTAAAAACATAGATCACAAATTAGAGCTAATCCTTACCTTATGCTTCCATTCTCATCTTAACCCATCTGAAGAAAAAAGTGCCTTACCCAAGAAGACACCGGGAAGCTCACCCTTGAAGCCTGTAACAAGCTACAGAAGAAACCAGTCCAGCCGCTCAGTCAAAAGGACCGGACGTGAGAATCAAAGCACTGCCCCTGAGTCAAAGTAAACAGGAAAAGAGGACAGAAGGAGTTATTACCATACAGAGAGGCAAAGATTCTTGGAACCAGAGACCACAAACATCAGGGTCATTGACCCCACCACTCACCCGTGACCCTCGCACGCGTGCCCGCCTCCATGCGCACTACCACCGCCCCACGCCCCCCCCCCCCTTTTGCAGCACACTACCGCCGCCCACGCCACCTTTGCAGCGCACCCACCGTCGCCATCACCGCCAGCAACACCGCCCCCTCCCCATGTCGCGCCTGCTGCCTCATGTCACTTGCTCCATCACCACCACTCCACACCTCAAGCAACACCTTGCATGCCAGTCGCCTATAAACCCCCCCACCAGCTCCCTCAACTCCCATCTCACTCAAAGCAAAGCACACTCCAGATAAATCCCCTCTGCCAAATCGCAAGCAACTCCATTTTCCACTCCCTCGCCCCTAAGATCACAATGCTTGGTGATTCTTGGGTTGAAGACTGTTGTACATGGTTCATAATCTTTGGTTTCCTCCAGTGTATGATAGTAATACTCTTTGATAGAATCCTCGAGTGGGAAGAGCAAAGAGAAAGAAAGAGGCAGTGAAAAGTGAGAAGATAAAAGAAGATAGTGAAGAGAAGATAAGAAGAAGGTTCTCCCAGAATCAACCCTGTGTCAGTCATCTCTCTACAGCTTGCTCAAGCAGCAACAACAGAAGAAGGCCCCGTAACACCCTTGTTATGAGGTACTTCAAGGAGTTCAAATCCCCAAGATTCAAGAGATCTACCCTCATTCTTTTTAAGTGGGGTAGTATTCCAGTAAGGTTCCTGCTATGGAGAAAAAGAAGAAGGCCTTAGTAAGCTTGTGGAGGACCAGATCATCGAAGCTTATAAGTTTCTGGATGAGAAGTGGTTACCCAAGTTTTGTTGATGAAGCACCAGAAGAGCAATCAAGGAAGGAATCCATGTGGGAGTTTGCAAGAGAAAGGTTTGCGTGTTGGCATCGATGCTTCCTCAATAAGCTAGCTGCCAAGCGAAAGCTGAAGCCTGAAGATGATCTTTGAGTAGCCAGAATCAGCATTTGCAATCAGCAGTCGGATGCTCCGCAAGAGCTAGATTTGTTGAAGTTCCATCTCCTCGAAGAGTTGCAAAGTGAAGATATGTAGCTGAAGTAAAGCTATACCCATAACCCTTCTAAGCCGAATCTCGAGGACGAGATTCCTTTTAAGTGGGGTAGATCTGTAGCATCCCAAAAATTCAAATCTTGAAATTTTCTCAAACTCGCTCTAAATTCAAAATGAATTTCAAGTTTCATTTCAAAATGTTTGTTTGCGAGTTGATATCAACAAATAAAATATAGTGGTCTATATTATCTCCAAAATCCTCCTCAAAATATCCTACAAATATTTCCCGAGTGATCCCCCTCAAATTCTTTCTAGAAATACTGCCCAGATATTTCCCTAGTGATCCCCTTCAAGTTCTTTCCAGAAATACTGTCCAAATATTCCACCGATATATCTTCAGATAATTTCCTCTTGAGAAATACCTTCAGAATCATTTTTCAAGTCCCTACAAATATTTTCTTCATAACTTTCCTCATGCTCATACGTATACGTATGCCTCCAGTGTCATACGGTGAGCTCTACAAGCTAATTACACTTATACAAGACAAATACATGCTAATCTTCCACTAATCCTCTCATCCTCCCACTAATCCTCTCATCCCTCCCCCTAATCCCCCCACCATGGCTATAAATAGAGGGGCAAGGGCCTCCTCTCATCCCACCCCAAGCCATTTCATGGCAACTCTCTCCCCCCCACACACCCACTCCATGTTCCACACAAGCACACACTAGCACAAGGATCGTTCGATCGTTCTTCGATCGTTCGTCCCCTGTTCTTAGTTTGTTCGTTCGTTCGTCCGATCGTTCGATCGTTCGTCCGATCATTCATGGTTCGTTCGTCCGTTCGTCCGATCGTTCGATCGTTCGTCCGTTCGTTCGTCCAAATAATCTTTTTCCTACCGTTATGCTGCCGAAATTCCGATCGTTCGTTCGTTCGATCATTCGATCGTTCATCGTTCGTTCATAGTTCCTATTCATCGTTCATCGTTCGTTCATAGTCCCTATTCATCGTTCTTCCAGATAATCTTTGTCCTGTCGTTATGCTGCCGAAATTCTGATCGTTCGTTCGTTCGATCATTCGATCGTTCATCGTTCGTTCATAGTCCCTATTCATCGTTCATCGTTCGTTCATAGTCCCTATTCATCGTTCTTCCAGATAATCTTTGTCCTGCCGTTATGCTGCCGAAATTCCGATCGTTCGTTCGTCTGATCATTCGATCGTTCGTCCGTTCGTTCGTCCAAATAATCTTTTTCCTGTCATTATGCTGCCGAAATTTAGATCGTTCGTTCGTCCGATCATTCGATCGTTCGTCCGTTCGTTCATAGTTCCTATTCATCGTTCATCGTTCGTTCATATGAACTATTCACTATCACTATTCACCATTACTATTCACCATTACTATTCATCGTTACTATTCACATACACTATTCATTATCGTTACTATTTATCATTACTATTCATCATCGTTACTATTTACCATTACTATTCATCATCGTTACTATGCATCGATGATATCTATAATTACTTTTCCATCGCCACTATTCATCGTTACTATTCATCGATTAGCCGATCACCCCAAATTTCAACTACTCATACATCATGTTGTCCAGTCCACCTAAGACCAGCCAGACCCATATTCCAGTCATACGAACTCCGGTGACTGTGATTTTCTTTCCAGTGGGAACTTCCCATCTGGTCACCCATCCCAGGTTTCTCCGAGTTGAGCACGCTTAACTTTGAGATTCCTTCGAACCAGGCTCCCAAACTCAGATTCCAATAATTCTCGTTTCTAAATTTTTATCAAACTATTCCCTATCCAGCCATGTCACCCCTTAAGCATGGTTCATGTTCCAGAAAACTCCCAAAATACTCTTGTCCCATATTCTGCCTATAACTCTCCTGTTCATACTAAGTCAGACGATTCATTCGTCACTATTCTCACCAACAGTGAATTTCACTGTGCTACACCACATACACCCAGCTATAAATACACCCAGCTACCCTCTCTCTCTCCACACACACTCAACACCCTCAGCCAAGGCAAACACCCCACCCACTCAGTTACTCTGCTCTGCCGGCTACACGCATAGTGTCGCTTCGCCTCCAGTCCACCCTCCTGGTAAGCACCTCCGCTCCACCACCAGTAATATCACAACACCACATGACACAGATTCTACTCAAGACTCTACCCATCCATATATCACTATTCTGACCACTATACTAAATATTTGTTGGTATACTTGCTGGTTTGTATGTTTGCTTGTTCATGTTGCATAGTTATCGGAGCGTTCGTGCCATCTCGTGGAGGCCAGATCTGCAAGTCTACGCCAGGCGGTGGAGCCAGAAGCCAGTTCCGCGAGCTCTCCTTCCCCCTTCGCCGAATAAGCACGGCAAGCTCACTGGATCCCTTTGATGCATAAATTACCTATGATTTTTCAACCACAACCCTTAGCCTGTTATTTTATGCATGATATGATTTTGAGACAAGTTATTATGGCCACCCAGCCGCTTGCCGCAATCAATCCCTGATATATATGTTCCAAATGATTTGAGAATAGGTGTGAGTTTTCAAAAGAAAATGCTTTTCAAAATGTGTGTGATGAAGGGTTTTCACCCTTATCACCTTGTGAGTGGGATAATCAGGGACTCCCTGGTTTAGGGGAGGGCCTAAGGTGTTGGCTCAGCTGGTTTAGGCGTGAGCAGAAGGATTGTCCCCTCATATAAGGACCGGTTTGTCATCTTCACTACCTGTACTCTTTAATAGTACAACCACTCGAGACTGTGTGGGCAGTCACTCAATCTGAACTCGTACGGTCCAACCCCAGGGTTATGAAGGCTGGGGAGCACCGGGAGGATAAGGAGGGGGAAAGTTTTGTCCGGTTTGGACATGGTGGTGGCCTGACTCCTTCCGGATAACCGTTAAGGTTAGGACGTGCGGGGAAAGAAAGAGAGTCAGATTCGGGTCTCATTGGCCATGGGATCGCAGAGCCGAACTAGTGGGTAAAGTGTACACCTCTGCGCAGAGTTTAAACCTATTCGAATAGTCTGTGTCCACAGGAATGGACGAGTCTGGTATGGTATGGCAATTAATGTTTTGTTTTCCAAAAAAAAGAGATGGTTTTGAGAAAAGTGGTTTTTAAAAAGGTTCGGCGGTTGAGCCGTGAGCTATGGTGGACGGGAAGTCCAGTAGCGGTTTTTGAAAAGGAAAACCAGTGGGAAACTGCTGAGATGCCTGGATGGTTTAGTCCAGGGGATTTTGTTATAATACTGAAAAACTTCCTGCTCCTTTTGGAGAGGATGCGCTTTGCAAAAATACAAAATGTTTTTCAAAACAACTCTGCATTAAATATTGCTGTTTCTGCAAAATATCCCGAGCTCCACATATTCCATGCATTATATCTGATTTCCCCATTCCGCGGGTGAAGGTGGGCTGCTGAGTACGTTTGTACTCACCCTTGCTTATTTGTTGTTTTTCAGAAAAAGGAGATCGGGTAAGAGTTACGACTGTTCCCAACCTTGCCTGTGGCTGTTGGACCGCTGATGTGCTTCGCTGCGTATATCGGCTGCTTCAGCCCCACTCTGATGATATGTCTCGAGTTGTGGACCAACTCTTAAAGTTGTTCGCCACCTTCGTAGGTTTGTCTCGTTTAAGCAGATTTGGTATCATCTGATGTATAAATGTGTTTACTAGCCTCCTGGGACTAGTAATTGTATCACATTTGAGTCCCAGAGGATTGGGGACGCTTCACTAAACTCCTCACATGACTTTTGATTAGTAGAACCAAATATTATGTCATCAACATATATTTAGCATATAAACAAATCACCATTGTAAGTCCTAGTGAAAAGAGTATGATCAACTTTCCCGACCTTGAAAGCGTTAGAAATAAGAAAATCTCTAAAGCATTCATACCATACTCTTGGAGCTTGCTTAAGTCCATAGAGCGTCTTAGAGAGCTTATACACATGGTCGGGGTACCTGTCATCCTCGAAGCCAGGGGATCGCTCCACATACACCTCTTCCTTGATTGGCCCATTGAGAAAATCGCTCTTCACGTCCATTTGATATAGCTTAAAAGAATGGTGAGCAGCATAGGCTAATAGTATGCGAATAGATTCAAGGCTAGCTACAGGAGCAAAAGTCGCCTCAAAATCTAAACCTGCGACTTGGGCATAACCTTTTGTCATAAGTCTCGTCTTGTTTCTTGTCACCACCTCATACTCGTCTTATTTGTTGTGAAATGCCCACTTGGTTCCCACAACGTTTTGCTTTGGACGTGGCACCAAACTTCATATATACTTCATTTCTCTTGAAGTTGTTTAGCTCCTCCTGCATGGCCAACACCCAGTCCGGATCCTGCAAGGCTTCTTCTACCTTGAAAGGCACAATAAAAGAAACAAATGAGTAGTGCTCACAAAAATTAGCATTACGTGAACGCGTAGTAACTCTCTTGCTAATGTCACCAAGGATTTGATCCACCAGATGATCCTTTTGAATATTGGTGCGGACTTGGGTTGGAGATGCATGTGGTATTTTTTTCTCCTCCTTTTCTTCTTGTTCTTGTGCACCCCCTTGATCCATGTTGTCATCTTGAGGTACCTGCTCTCCCTTGTTCTCGGCATGGGCGGACTGACAGGACTAGGGCTGGATCTCGAGCCAGCTCGGCTCGGCTCGGTTTGGCTTGTTTCGCTAACGAGCTAGCTCGACTTGGATCGTTAGTAAAACGAGCAAAAAAGCCAGCTCGGCTCGGCTCGTTAAGAGCTCGAGCTAGCTCGTAAGGCTCATGAGCCATGCATTCAAAATACAGTTATAAATGAAATATATAGTCATAGATTCATAATTCACGAATTTTAGATGACTGCACTACATGCCAGCATCACAAATTCACAATACAAATGCCTCAGGCTCACAGTCATGAGTTCAACACAAGTCCACAAATAAGAACTGAACTAAAAGTCTAGAACTAACATTAGACAACTCACAGCTAGCTGCAACAGAGCTTAATTTGTCCAGTCAAACTCAACAAAGCATTGGTAGATATATAATATATTACATGTCCCTAGAATAAAATTTAGATTATAAGCATTTTTTATATTACATAACTTGGATGTGAGCATTCAGGTTTCAAAAGTGAACAAAGGCCCTTGCATGCAGCTTGTTCAAAGAGTGAGAAGTCCTGCAATGGATAAGTAATTTTAGAAAAATATTTGTAAGACAAAAATGGTGTTAGGCATCAGACATCACATCGCCATGATAAAAGAAGTAGGGCAGAAGCACATACTTAGAATTAGTTGCTTGCTACAATACATTTTGGAAATTCGATGAACCCAAACTCAACACTATCATCATTCTCTTCTTCCTGAAAATACAATGCAAATTGAAGGTTATTCACTTAGACATATCACATATGCAATTACAACAAAGGGAAAATTTGAGTAGTTGTACCATATGAATAGGAGGATTCATTTCATTTGCAGCACCTCGTATCCAGCTTGAAGAACACACAAGTGCCTGAACCATTTCTGGATTCAGAGAACTACGATAATCATCTAGAATTCTTCCTCCAGTACTGAAGGTACATTCTGAAGATACACTACTAGCAGGGACTGCCAAGAAGTTCTTTGCCATCTTAGACACTACCGGAAACCTATGTGAATTTACCTTCCAGAAATTAACTAAATTGAACTCCTTGTCATTGCATTTCACATTAGCTTCATCTAGGTAGATGAGTAATTCTGATTTGGAACATTCTGTGGAACTTTCTTCTAAATAATCTTGAAATCCACTAGGTACAAAAGAGGCTACCGAGCTGCTTGTTGTGACTTTTGAAGATGATGATGAATCAGCATTGCTCATCTTCTTTTGGCGATAGTCACTTTCAAACACTTTGTACAACCCTTCCAACTCTTCAGTGATCTCTTCCATCTCTTGAGCAGCCCTTAAGGAGTCATACATCTGCCCAAAACACCATTTAATATACCTCATCTTGAATCTAGGGTCAAGGATGGTAGCAATGACCATAAGGTTGTTCTTCTTCTCCCAATACTTGCTGAACTTTAGCATCATTGCATCAGCCATACACATCAATTGTCTGTCTTGTGATTTTTGTGCTGCTACTAGTGAAAGCTTAACATTCACGATATAGGGATAGAACATATTAGCAGTGGGGTAGGTGGATCCTGAAAATGCAGTGGTAATTTCTGCAAATGCCTTCAATATTTGCTGCAATTTTTCATACATGATCCACTCAGATGGTGAAGGTTGCCATGCATACTTAGTGTCCTTATCAGCATAGTAACTGAATGCATGCCTATATGCAATGCATGAATCCAACATTTTTTAGGTAGAATTCCATCTTGTTTTGCAATCAAGGCATAACCCTTTTCCAATTGTGATATCATATTCATTACAAACTGCCATGAACTTGTGCAAACGGGATGGAGATTTTTTGAAGTATTTCATAGTATTTCTAAGCTTGTCTATTAAAGAGTCCACTTCATGCAATTCATCTTGAACAACCAAATTCACTATATGGGAAGAGCAACGGACATGAAAGTATGTTGGATTGAACTGTGAATTCTTCCTAGCAACAAACTTGGCCACCAATGAATTAACAGCAGTATCATTGTTATTAGCATTGTCAAGGGTTATTGTCATGATCTTGTCTTCTATTTTCCACTCAACCAAACAGTCAAAGATAGCTTGAGCTATGACAAGCCCGGTATGTGGAGGATCCAAATCAACAAAATTTAGTACACGACATTGCATCACCCAATTAGGATCTATGTAATGTGCGACCAGACACATGTAACCAATGTTTTGATTTGAAGTCCACAAATCGCAAGTTAAACTTATTGAGTCAACATCTTTAAGTGCCTTCTTCAAGATTTCTTTTTCAGATTCATATACCTTCATGCATTCTTTTCTTATACCCTTCCTACCAATGTACTGATAATGGGGATTCAACCAATTCATCAAGACATTGAACCAAGTATGCTCTACCATTCTAAATGGATACTCATGGGCAATGATCATCTTTGCAATTAATAGACGAGTGTGGTCATGATTGTATTCATTGGGGTTGACAACAAGAGAACCAACCTTGTCGGGAGCAAAGTTGAGTGTACCTTGAGCTTTAAGCTTTGCCAATTTGTTTAGCAATGGTGTGCACTTTCCTATGTGGCGGTTCAGCTGTGAAGTTGGGCCTCCTGGAGTATAAGCATAAGTAGTATGGCAAAACCTACACTTGGCCTTTGTCACCATAACCCCTCTCTCCTTTGATGAAGCAACCTCGATCTCCTTAAAATACTTCCAGCAAGAAGCTCTCCTTCCTCTCTTAGTTGCAGGAGCTATGGCATCCTTCTGACTTTTTGATACTTCATCTCCATCCTTGCCCGCCCCTTCAAGTGAATCACATGAAGGCATGCTTACTGATAAATCATCATTCATGTCAATCCTGTTAATTTCCTCTTCATCCTCATCAGCCTCCTGGATGGCCTACATAAACCACATAAAGAGTTAATTTGTAAATCTCTATAATGCACTTGCATATGATTTACCATGTGTTGAGTAAAAACTAAGTACTAACCATGTCTATGGAGGGAGGAGCTTCCGACACACTGTTGCAATGGTTACCAACCTTTGCAGATTGACAACGGCCACGCGTTGTTGGTCTTTTGCTAGGCGGCAACATAGGCCCCACCTTGCGCTTGTTCCTTGATTCTTCACTTGGTTGCTGACCCATGGATTGTATTTATATATATATATATATATATATATATATATATATATATATATATATATATATATATATATATATATATGTGTGTTAATCACAAGAGAAATAAGATTAGAAAACAACAAAACACCACAAGAGGATAAAAAGTAATATATACGATCATACGAATTACACATTATTAGATTATATAGTACGACTGGTTGTGTGTTGTCATGTCAGCCTAATAGGAAACAAAGAAGCAAATAAAATATGATAATCTCAGTAGCAAATTGTTAATTACATCACATGAGTTGTGTGTTGCAGACTTGCATGTCTGCAGCTAGCCTAACAGCCACAAAATGCGAACAACAAATAGTAAAGCTAGCTAGGGAACCTTTAATAAAGCTAGCTAGGGGACCTTTAAGCAACTGCCAAGCTGATAAAAAAAAGAAAGAAAAGAAAGGGAATTGAACGGGCGCTTGCATGTATGTGTGATGTGTCCCAGCCGGACCTCTTTCTTCTTTGTCAGATGGATACGTGCTAAGCCTAGAGCATACCAGGACGACATTCGTCGGGTGTTGATGATGGCGCGATGATGTAGGCTGCAGCTGCAGGCGTCTGGTGTTGATGCAGGATTCGTCGCCCAGCTGTTTATCGCCAAACCCTAATCGCCGTCGGCCGTCGCCATGGGTTTGGATGCGGCGGAGTGGCGGACTGCGGAGCCTGGAATCGAGTGGACTGCAGAGTGGCCTAGGAAATCGGCAGAGACCAGAAAAATAACCACTTGGGCCTTGGGCTTTTGAGTTCGGCTTTAAAGTGGTCGGCTGATATATTTTGGCCTTCAGCTCGTGAGCAGCTTGCGAGCTAGCTCGAGCTAGCTTGTTAACGCAACGAGCAAAAAAAACCTGCTCAGCTTGTTAAAATATCCGTCGAGCCGAGTCGAGTAGAGCCAAATTAAAATCGAGCTGAGCTAGCTCGCGAGTTTCGATCTTTTGGTCCAGCCCTAGACGGGACGCAAAACGACCAGTCTGCCGCATCGTGCTCAGGTGGCGTGATAGCTTGGTTAACCGTCCCGCCTGTTACCGGTGTATCTTCTAGGACGTGCCCCTCTAGCGCTCTGTCTCAGGCGGTGAGAACTTGCAAGGCACACAGTCCTTTCTGTTTGACACCCAAGGTGGCTCTTGGTCTAAAGGGCGGATCCTCCGATGCCGCACCCCTCGATGTCCTTGGTGCTGGCAAGGCATCGCGCGGGGAAAGAGCTCGTGGGAACTCCCTCCTCCACGGCGGAAGTCGCGTCTCGAGTGGCGCCTCATGCGGTGTCGCGGCCTCCGGTGCCTTCGACACTTGCTCGAAAGAAGGTGACCACCCCGAAGCACTCCTCTCGGTACGTTGGGTCTTCTTGCTTTTCTCGTCTTTGGTTTTCGTCCTTGACTCCTCGTTTCGTATTTCTCTCTGATTTTCTCAGTCAGCGTGTACGTGTCACGTAAGTCGTTCCGTATTGTCTCTGATCGACAGGTCGGCTGTTTTTGAGCCTTCTTTGGACACCCGGTTCTCGAGTACCCGACAAGACTTAACATACATACGCGGTGGGGCCCTCGTGGGCGGGGGCAGCCACAAGCTCGACCGACCCTGAAAGTTTATAGCATGTCGCTGTCGCGGCTTCTTTTGTCTCTTCTCTTCTCTCTCATCCACTTCAGTATTTAGTCGGTATGTTGTTATACTGCTCTCATACATCTGGTATGCATACGCATGAGGACCATGTATAGTTAGTTATTATTACATGGAGGCGTCGTTATTATTATTATTATTATTATTATTATTATTATTATTATTATTATTATTATTATTATTATTACATGCATGCAATGCAAGGAGAGCGTGCGTACGTGGTGCATTAATTGCTGACTATACTAGTACGACTCGACGAGTTCATTCTCCTTGTGCGTCTGGATGACGAGGTCCGAGGTGGGGTAGGCCATGCAGGTGAGCACAAAGCCCTCGGCGACCTGGTCGTCGTCGAGGAAGCTCTGGTCGGACTGGTTGACGGAGCCGGAGACGATCTTGCCGACGCAGGAGGAGCAGGCGCCGGCGCGGCAGGAGTAGGGCAGGTCCAACCCTCGTTCCTCGGCATGGTCCAGGATGTAGACGTCGTCGGGCATCTTGAGCTGCACCTCCCCGTCCGGCGTGATGAGCTTGACGTTGTGGGTGGCCTGCGCGCGCAGCCTGGCGCCGCGGGGGGCGGCCGCCTTGGCCGCGGGCAGCGGCGTCACTACTGCGACGACAGGCGCCGGCCGGGGGGCCGCGCGGACGACGACGGAGAAGGCCGCCGGGGCGCGGAGGCTGCTGCTGCTCACTAGGGCGGTGGCGGCGGCCATGTGTTGGACTGTGTGTACGTTCAGATGGAGAGATCGAGCAATATAATATAATGGAGTCTCTCGGCTACACACGTACAGCTAGCAGCTATAGTTGGCTAGGGAACCATGGACGACGCGGCTAGCTGCCGGCGATTTATGGGTGACGCTGGGGTGCCACGCGTGACGCGTGGTCGGGTTATCTGCGGAGGAGGCGCGATGAGGATCACAGGTTGCTCATCGTCGCTGCCAGCCACCCAACGTACGCACGTGTTGACGAGCGTGTGGAGGATGCATGCATGCGCGCGCGCGGACCACACAACTGGCCCATCCTTTACTACAGTAGTACGTCGATTCGGGCTGGCCTCTCTCTCTCTCTTGTCTTTTTGTTTATGGACTTTATTTGGCACTTGTTGCAATGTGTGCATACCCAGCCCAGCCCAGCCCAGTATGTCAGTGTGAACATGAGGGCCATGCATATGCATGCATGCCGTTGGCCCGTTGCCATCTATCGGCGTCCCTCTCTTTCTCCATAGTTGAATCCGTCCACGCGGAGAAAATGACGATGCGATTACGAAAATACGAAGCATGTTCTTGACTTTTTCACTATCTACCTCTTTCCTCCGATAGATAGATAAATAAACAGATAGTGCCTATAGCTAGCTGGGACGAGAGAGAGAGACGATCAATGGTGACTTGAGACATCATTAGCAACCGATTTATCTATTATTATTAGATCGAAAAAGTCCTTGGTGCGAGACGTGAAGAATGCTCCGACAGACCACGCACCACACAACACAACCGACACGGTTTTTTTTTTCTTTTTGATGAAATGGTCTCCGGCCGGCCGTTGAACCATATGTTGCTGTGTTCCGCCGCACCTGTTTAATACGCTTTTTTCGTGGGCCTCAGTTTCGAAAACACAAAACAGTACTACTTTTACATCAAAAACATTTTTTAGAATATCTCTAAACAAGTTGTTATAAAAATATACTTTACAGTTAATAATGTAACAACGATATAATTACCTTTCCGTAGATATTGGTTGCCTTTTGTTTTGTGTTTTTTTCGTTAGAACTAGTCGGTTGCCGGTGCGTTGCGATGGCTTACAACAATACCTATGTAAATTATCCATAAAAAATTAAAGATTTTTTATTGATTGTCTCCGCTCTCCGTATAATTTTTTTTTGATTTGGCTAACTGATGTTATTGTTTACTCCATCCAATATGTCTTAGTACAACACGACGAATGAAGTGAGCGATTAGCCTGTAGTACTGGCCCGGCTCGACACGATTTTTTTTATTCTATAAAATATATATATATAATTTATATTTAATATTGAAAACATTTGAGCATGATGTTCTACTAGTTAGACGGCTTCACCTAGTGTCTCTCGCCCTTTTTTCATCACAAGGCATGGGTTCAAACCCCACCTCTTGCACTATTTTTTAACATTTTATGTTGGTTTAATTAAATGGGCCGACGGACTAACGGGCTGGCCTAGCACAGTCAGCGGGTCGGCATGACGTGCCTGGACCATAGTTGTGGCCCGCGGGCGATGGCCGACGGGCTGGTCCGACACAGTCAGCAGGTCGGCATGACGTGCCTGGACCAGACTTGTGGCCCGCGGGCGTCTGGCCCGTGCTGGGCCACCGTTTAATCATCTATAGACGTGCATCGGGTTAATTTGAAATAGGTGTGAGAGGTTATTTGTAAAAAAAATGACGCGGGTCGACCGTTGAAACTGGTGCTTTAAGTATAGTATAGATTACCATTAGAGGATCTCCAACAGTGTCTTAAATTAATGTTTGGATCAACTCATAAAAAAACTCTAACACCGTCCTGTTTACAATTTTTTATAAAAAGAATACAGGGCAATTTGTTTAACCAAAATATAATACACCTCCAAATCAGTGCCATATCCTTAATCATTTCTTCATGATTAACGATATTTTTCCTAATAATGTAAGTCAATTCCTAAAATACATGATTGCCCATAGACAGCACCATCATGAGCAACCATTGGCTCGGGTAGTGCACCCACTGAGCGCCGACAAGAGACGACATCATAGGTCATTCGCATTAACTCCCCCGCGCGTCAGCAAGGCCGCCACCTACATACGTCGGCGTACCAGACTCCACTCTGTGGCCGACTCGAGCCGGCAAACGGGGCGGAGGCACGCCTGGTCAGAAGATTCGTAAAGCCCCGAGGTAGAAGATCTTTGTCCGCCGCAACATTTACTACTCCATGTTTAATACTAGATCGATGGCCCCGCATGTCGGGGCTTGACACCCTTGTACATGCCCCCTTGACTATAAAAGGATGTGCACATTCGATACAAGGGACATGCTCATTCTCACTCACTCACACTTAAGTTCTCAGCAATACAACTCGCAAGTGGACGTATGATATTACGCTCTGACGGCGCGAACTACTCTAAATTCTTATATGTTCTTGTGTTTCTTCATCTCTCCAGGCTAACCCTAGACAACGCCTTATTCTTAGGATTAGCACCTTAGGAATAGGCAGGTGCATCAGTGGCGAATCTAGATGAGAATTTTGTCGGGGTCAGCAACATCAACTTTACTATATGATATAAATTTTCTTGAACTTTAATAGCGCTTTTGAAAGTCGCCTAGAGGGGGGTGAATAGGCAGAATCTGAAATTTATAGACTTTAAGCACAACTACAAGCCTGGGTTAGCGTTAGAAATAAAATCGAGTCCAAAAGAGAGGGGGGAAACAAATCAACCAAAGAAATAGAGCGGATGACACGGTGATTTGTTTTACCGAGGTTCGGTTTCAAAGAACCTAGTCCCCGTTGAGGTGGTCACAAAGATCAGGTCTCTTTCAACCCTTTCCCTCTCTCAAACGGTCACCTAGACCGAGTGATCTTTCTCCTTAATCAAACGGGTCACTTAGACCCCACAAGGACCACCACACAATTGATGTTTCTTGCTTTGATTACAAGTGTTTGAAGAACAAGAATGGGGAAGAAGAAAGTGATCCAAGAACAAGAGCTTAAAGAACACGAGCAAAACTCTCTCTCTCTCTAGTCACTAGGTGTTTGGAGTGGAGTTGGGACTTGGAGAGGCTTTGATTCTATTGAATTGTGTCTTGTATTGATTGCACTAGATCTTGTATTGAATGAGATGTCTGAAAAACTTGGATACCTCGAGTGGTGGTGGTTGGGGGGTATTTATAGCCCCAACCACCAAACCAACCGTTGGGGAGGTTGTCTGTCGATGGGCGCACCAGACAGTCCGGTGCGCCACGGGACACTGTCTGGTGCACCAGCCACGTCACCCAACCGTTAGGGTTCTGGCGGTTTTGACCGTTGGAGCTCTGACATCTTGGGGCACCGGACAGTCTGGTGCTACATCGGACAAGCACTGTTCACTGTCCGGTGCGCCTTCTGGCGTCTGCTCTGACTCTCCGCGAACTATCCGTGCACTATTCACGTTGCAGCCAACCGTTGCGCTGGTTAGCCGTTGCTCCACCGGCACACCGGACAGTCCGATGGCACACCAGACAGTCCGGTGAATTATAGCGGAGCCCGGCCTCAGAAACCCGAAGGTGAAGAGTTGGAGTCGATCGCCCCTGGTGCACCAGACACTGTCCGGTGCACTGTTGCTCCTTCCTTTTGAACCCTAAATTTGATCTTTTTATTGGTTTGTGTTGAACCTTTGGCACCTGTAGAATACATAGTCTAGAGCAAACTAGTTAGTCCAATTATTTGTGTTGGGCATTTCAACCACCAAAATTATTTAGGAAAAGGTTTGACCCTATTTCCCTTTCAATCTCCCCCTTTTTGGTGATTGATGCCAACACAAACCAAAGCAAATATATAAGTGCAGAATTGAACTAGTTTGCATAAGGCAAGTGCAAAGGTTGCTTGGAAATAAACCAATTTATACTTTCACTAGATATGCATGGATTGCTTTCTTTCTTTTAACATTTTGGACCACATTTGCACCACTTGTTTTGTTTTTGCAAATTCTTTTGGAAAATCTTTTCAAAGTCTTTTTGCAAATAGTCAAAGGTACATGAATAAGATTTTGAGAAGCATTTTCAAGAATTGAATTTTTTTCTCCCCATGTTTCGAATGCTTTTCCTTTGACTTAAACAAAACTCCCCTGAATAAAATTCTCCTCTTAGTGTTCAAGAGGGTTTTACCAATATGAAAAAGATTTAGATACCAATTGAAAAATCTTTGAATATATATTAAAGAAAATTTTAAAATTGGTGGTGGTGCGGTCCTTTTGCTTTGGGCTTAATATTTCTTCCCCTTTGCCATTAATCGCGAAAAACGGAGTCTGTTGAGAGCCCTTTTACTTTCTCCCCCAATGATACAAATAAATATGAGTGAAAATTATACCATAGTGGAGAGTGATGTGGAGTGATGGCGAAGGGTAAATGATACCGATAGAGTGGAGTGGAAGCCTTGTCTTCGCCGAAGACTCCATTTCCTTTTCAATCTACGACTTATCATAGGAATATACTTGAAAACACATTAGTCATAGACATAAAAGAGATATGATCAAAGGTTATAAATGAGCTATGTGTGCAATGTCTCAATCAAAATTCCGGGAATCAAGAATATTTAGCTCATTCTAAGTTTGGTAAAGGTTTTCTCATCTAAAGGTTTGGTAAAGATATTTGCTAATTGTTCTTTTGTGCTAACATAGGCAATCTCGATATCCCCCTTTTGTTGGTGATCCCTCAAAAAGTGATACCGAATGGCTATGTGCTTAGTGCGGCTGTGTTCAACTGGATTATCTGCCATGCGGATTGCACTCTCATTATCACATAGGAGAGGGACTTTGCTCAATTTGTAGCCATAGTCCCTGAGGGTTTGCCTCATCCAAAGTAATTGCGCGCAACAATGGCCTGCGGCAATATACTCGGCTTCGACGGTAGAAAGAACTACTGGATTTTGTTTCTTTGAAGCCCAAGACATCAGGGATCTCCCCAGAAACTGATAAGTCCCTCATGTGCTCTTCCTATCAATTTTACACCCTACCCAATCGGCATCGGAATAACTTATTAAATCAAAAGTGGATCCCTTGGGGTACCAAAGACCAAACTTAGGTGTATAAACTAAATATCTCATGATTCTTATCACGGCCCTAAGGTGAACTTCTTTAGGATTGGCTTGGAACCTTGCACACATGTATACAGAAAGCATAATATCCGGTCGAGATGCACATAAATAGAGTAGAGATCCTATCATCGACCGGTATATCTTTTGATCTACGGATTTACCTCCTGTGTCGAGGTCGATATGCCCATTGGTTGATGGGCTTGGCATCCTTCATTCCAAACTTGGTATGTATGTCTTGTATGTACTTTGTTTGGCTGATGAAGGTGCCCTTTTGGAGTTGCTTGACTTGAAATCCTAGAAAATACTTCAACTCCACCATCATAGACATCTCGAATTTTTGAATCATAATCCTACTAAACTCTTCACATGTAGATTTGTTAGTAGACCCAAATATGATATCATCAACATAAATTTGGCATACAAACAAATCATTTGCAATGGTTTTAGTAAAGAGTGTAGGATCGGCTTTTCCGACTTTGAACCCATTAGTGATAAGAAAATCTCTTAGGCATTCATACCATGCTCTTGGGGCTTACTTGAGCCCATAAAGCGCCTTAGAGAGTTTATACACATGGTTAGGGTACTCACTATCTTCAAAGCCGGGAGGTTGCTCAACATAGACCTCTTCCTTGATTGGTCCATTGAGGAAGGCACTTTTCACGTCCATTTGGTAAAGCTTAAAGCCATGGTAAGTAGCATAGGCAAGTAATATGCGAATTGACTCAAGCCTAGCTACAGGTGCATAGGTTTCACCGAAATCCAAACCTTCAACTTATGAATAGCCCTTGGCCACAAGTCGGGCTTTGTTCCTTGTCACCACACCATGCTCATCATGCTTGTTGCGGAATACCCACTTGGTTCCTACAACATTTTGGTTAGGACGTGGAACTAAATGCCATACCTCATTCCTCATGAAGTTGTTGAGCTCCTCTTGCATTGCCAACACCCAATCTGAGTCTCTTAGTGCATCCTCTACCCTGTATGGCTCAATAGAGGAAACAAAAGACTAATGTTCACAAAAATGAGCGACTCGAGATCGAGTTGTTACCCCCTTATGAATGTTGCCGAGGATGGAGTTCACGGGGTGATCTCTTTGAAAGGGAAATAGTGTCAAACCTTTTCCTAAATGATTTTGGTGGTTGAAATGCCCAACACAAATAATTGGACTAACTAGTTTGCCCTAGATTATATACTCTACAGGTGCTAAAGGTTCAACTCAAACCAATAAAAAGATCAAAGTTAGGGTTCAAAAGAAAGGAGCAAAAGAAACCAAAGAGAACCCTAGTCTGGCGCACCGGACTGTGTCCGGTGCCCTAGGGACCGTACAGGCTGAACTCTTCACCTTCGGGTTTCTAGAGAGCCACTCCGCTATAATTCACCAGACTGTCCGGTGGGTCATTGGACTGTCCGGTGTCCCAGCGGAGCAACGGCTCCAGCGCAACGGTCCACTCCAACGGACACCTGCAAAAGCGCTACAGTACGCGGACAGTTCGCGCAGAGTCAGAGCAGCGCCATAAGGCGCACCGGACAGTGAACAGTGCCTGTCTGGTGCGGCACCGGACTGTCCGGTGCACCAAGAAGTCAGAGCTCCAACGGTCAAAAACGTCAGAACCCTAATGGTTGGGTGACGTGGCTGGCGCACCGGACAGTGACCGGTGGCACACTGGACTATCCGATGCGTCCATCGACAGACAGCCTCCCCGACGGTTGGTTTGGTGGTTGGGGCTATAAATACCCCCAACCACCACCACTCCAAGCATCCAAGTTTTCAGCATATTGCATTCAATACAAGAGCTCTAGACTTTACTCCAAGACACAAACAAGAGATCAAATCCTCTCTTAAGTCCAAAACCACTTCAAACACTTAGTGACTTGTGAGAGAGAGATATTCGTGTTTATTTGAGTTCTTGTCGCTTGGATCGCTTTATTCTTCCTCATTCTTGTTCTCAAAACACTTGTAATCAACGCAAGAGACACCAAGTTGTGGTGATCCTTGTGAGGGGTCTAAGTGACCCGGTTGATTAAGGAGAAAGCTCACTCATTCTAGGTGACCGTTTGAGAGAGGGAAAGGGTTGAAAGAGACCCGGTCTTTGTGACCACCTCAACGGGGATTAGGTTTGCAAGAACCGAACGTCGGTAAAACAAATCACCGTGTCATCCGCTCTATTTCTTTGGTCGATTTGTTTTTTCTTCTCTTTTGGACTCGGTTTTATTTCTAACGCTAACCCCGACTTGTAGTTGTGCTTTAAGTTTATAAATTTCAGTTTTTGCCTATTCACCCCCCCTCTAGGCGACTTTCACTCTTTGAATCGCTTGGTAGACTCTTGGATGTGGCGGTCTTTGATCCTGTACTTCTTGATCATCTTCCTTATCTTGATCATTATCATCTCCCCCTTGATCATTGTCCTCCTCTTGATGTGGCTCATCCTCTTGATATTCATTTTCATCATCTTAAGCTTGATCCTCATCTTGGGTTGGTGGAGATGCTTGCATGGAAGATGACGGTTGATCTTATGCTTGTATAGGCTTTTCGGATTCCTTAGGACACACATCTCCAATGGACATGTTCCTTAGCGCGATGCACGGAGCCTCTTCATCATCTAGTTCATCAAGATCAATTTGCTCCACTTGGGAGCCATTAGTCTCATCAAACACAATGTCACAAGAAACCTCAACTAATCCAGCGGGTTTGTTGAAGACTCTATATGCCCTTTTGTTTGAATCATATCCTAGTAAAAAGCCTTCTACAGCCTTAAGAGCAAATTTAGATTTTCTACCTCTTTTAACAAGAATAAAACATTTGCTACCAAAGACTCTAAAATAAGCAACATTGGGCTTTTTACCGGTTAGGAGTTCATATGATGTCTTCTTGAGGATTTGGTGAAGGTAGAGCCGGTTGATGGAGTAGCAGGCGGTGTTAATCACCTCAGCCCAGAACCGGTCCGGAGTCTTGTACAAATCAAGCATGGTCCTTGCCATGTCTAGTAGAGTTCTATTCTTCCTCTCCACTACACCATTTTGTTGGGGTGTGTAGGGAGAAGAGAACTCATGCTTGATGTCCTCATCCTCAAGAAAGCCTTCTATTTGTGAGTTCTTGAACTCCGTCCCGTTGTCGCTTATTATCTTCTTGATTCTTAATCCAAACTCATTTTGAGCTCGTCTCAAGAATCCCTTTAAGGTCTCTTGGGTTTGTGATTTTTCCTGCAAAAAGAACACCCAAGTGAAGCGAGAATAATCATCCACAATAAATAGACAGTACTTACTCCCGCCGATGCTTATGTAAGCAATCAGGCCGAATAAATCCATGTGAAGTAGCTCAAGCGGCCTGTCAGTTGTCATGATGGTCTTGTGGGGATGATGGGTACCAACTTGCTTCCCTGCTTTACATGCGCTACAAACCCTGTCTTTCTCAAAATGAACATTTGTTAGTCCCAAAATGTGTTCTCCCTTTAGAAGTTTGTGAAGATTCTTCATCCCAACATGGGCTAGTCGACGATGCCAGAGCCAACCCATATTAGTCTTAGCAATTAAGCAATTATCGAGTTTAGCTCTATTAAAATCAACTAAGTATAGCTGACCCTCTAATACCCCCTTAAATGCTACTGAATCATCACTTCTTCTAAAGATAGTAACACCTATATCCGTAAAAAGACATTTGTAACCCATTTTGCATAATTGAGAAACTGAAAGCAAGTTATAATCTAAAGAATCTACAAGAAAAACATTGGAAATGGAATGGTCAGGTGATATAGTGATTTTACCAAGTCCTTTGACCAAACCTTGATTTCCATCCCCGAATGTGATAGCTCTTTGGGGATCTTCGTTTTTCTCGTAGGAGGAGAACATCGTTTTCTCCCCTGTCATGTGGTTTGTGCACCCGCTATCAATTATCCAACTTGAGCCCCCGGATGCATAAACCTACAAAACAAGTTTAGGCCTTGTTCTTAGGTACCCAAACGGTCTTGGGTCCTTTCACATTAGATAAAAGTACCTTGGGTATCCAAATACAAGTCTTAGAGCCCTTGTGTTTGCCCCCAACATATTTGGCAACTACTTTGCTTGATTTGTTAGTTAAAACATAGGATGCATCAAAAGTTTTAAATGAAACATTAGGTTCATTTGATGCAGTAGAAGATTTCCTTTTAGGCATTTTAATGTGAGTGGAATGCCTAGAACTAGATGTCTCATGCTTATACATAAAAGCATGATGAGAACCAGAATGAGACTTCCTAGAATGAATTCTCCTAACTTTATGCTCGGGATAACCAGCAGGATATAAAATATAACCCTCGTTATCCTGAGCCATGGGAGCTTTGCCTTTAACAAAATTAGACAATCTTTTAGGGGCATTAAGTTTGACATTGCTTCCCTGTTGGAAACCAATGCCATCCTTGATGCCAGGGCGTCTCCCATTATAGAGCATGCTTCTAGCAAATTTAAATTTTTCATTCTCTATCTCATGCTCATTAATTTTAGCAATTAGTTGAGATATGTGATCATTTTGTTCTTTAATTAAAGCTAGGTGATCATGAATAGCATCAACATTAACATCTCTACATCTAGTACAAATAGAGACATGATCAACACTAGATGTAGAGGGTTTGCAAACATTTAATTCTTCAATCTTAGCATGTAAAATAACATTCTCATCTCTAAGGTTGGAAATAGAAGCATTGCAAACATTTAAATCTTTAGCCTTTGAAATTAAACTAGCATTTTCAATTTTAAGGCTAGAAATTGATTCATTCAATTTATCAATCTTAGCAATCAAACTAGCATTATCATTTTTAAGATTGACAATTGAATCACGACAAACATTTGATTTTTCAACCTTAGCAAGTAAATTACCATTTTCACTTCTAAGGTTGAAAATGGTGTCATGGCAAATGCTAAGCTCCTTAGTTAAATTTTCATTCTTTTCTACTTCCTGAGCATAAGCATTCTTTACCTTAACATGCTTTTTATTTTCCTTAATAAGGAATTCCTCTTGGCTATCCAAGAGTTCATCCTTCTCATGAATAGCACCTATCAATTCATTTAGTTTTTCCTTTTGTTGCATGTTAAGGTTGGCAAAAAGACTAAGCAAATCATCCTCATCTTCACTAGAACTACCCTCATCACTAGATGTTGTATATTTAGTGGAGGTTCTAGATTTTACCTTCTTCTTTTTGCCGTCTTTTGCCATGAGGCACTTGTGGCCAACGTTGGGGAAGAGGAGGCCCTTGTTGACAACGATGTTGGTGGCGTCCTCGTCGGTGGAGGAGTCGGTGGAGCTCTCATCGGAGTCCCATTCCCGGCATACATGGGCATCGCCGCCCTTCTTCTTGTAGTATCTTTTCTTTTCCTTCCTCTTTCCCTTCTGGTCGTCACCCCTGTCACTATCACTAGATAATGGACATTTAGCAATAAAATGACCGGGCTTACCACACTTGTAGCACACTTTCTTGGAGCGGGGTTTATAATCCTTCCCCCTCCTTTGCTTGAGGATTTGGCGGAAGCTCTTAATGATGAGCGTCATTTCCTCGTTGTCAAGCTTGGAGGCATCGATCGGGAGCCTACTTGATGTATACTCTTCTTTCTTTTCTTCCGTCGCTTTGAATGCGACGGGTTGCACCTCGGGCGTGGAGGTGCCACCTGGCTCGACGATTTGTTTGGAGCCTTTGATCATCAATTCAAAGCTCACAAACTTTCCTATCACTTCCTCGGGAGACATTAGCTTATATCTAGGATCACCACGTATTAATTAAACTTGAGTAGGATTACAAAATACGAGTGATCTAAGAATAACCTTGACCATTTCATGGTCATCCCATTTGGTGCTCCCGAGGTTGCGCACTTGGTTGACCAAGGTCTTGATCCGGTTGTACATGGCTTGTGGCTCCTCTCCTTGGTTGAGGATGAATCGACCGAGCTCCCCTCGATCGTTTCCCGCTTGGTGATCTTGATCACTGTTGGGGGCCCTTCGTCTTCCGAAGGTCCTCAAAAACATGATTTAACAATGTTTTCCAAGTGTAACATATGAACAGGTACCTTCGGACTCGGGTTAAAATCTTATACGATGTGAAAAGCATGGGTGAGACGAAGGCTGATGTTGCTCCGAAGCTACGTGCAAGAAAGCTTCAGCGCAATGGCGGAAAAAGGAACCGACTTAAAGAGGAAAAGGCTATCTAGTCCCCGTTGGGTTGTCCATAAGTCAATAGTAAATATGAAGGGCATGAATGTAAATTTACACAGGCTGCGCCCTGTGCCTATAAATAGATAAATAGTACCCCCGTACTGTTCACGCTGACTTGTATTCATTTGTGCGTCACGCTTGGACTTTTACCTTCTGTCAAGCTGAAGGTACAAATGTAATTCAATATTGTTTCTGTTTATCCATGTTAATATAAAGAAGATATACTTGTAATGTCATATGATTATTCATGTTGTCTCTTATATTTCATATGCTTCTTCTTTCATTAACACATGCTGTGATGATGAAGGTATGCCCTTCATGATCTTCGTCCGAAGATCATTATATCCTAAGGGAAATAATGCTTCGAAGGACGAAGGACCTTTAACCATTAATATTTGTGTTGCCTTATTCTTAATTCATAGCATTTGAGAGCAAGTCCCCAACATTGGCGCCCACCTCCGGTGTACTCACTTCCATAACCTTCGGCAAAGCACTGACCTTTGTCATGTCGCCAAAGAAGATAACAGCGCCAGGGGCTGCTGCACTGCAGCCACTGGACACAAATCAGGAGACTCTCTCTCTCTCCGAGAGGCTCGAAGCCAGAAGAGAAAGGCCACCAGTCTAACACTCCAGGAGGAGGAGTTGGACCAAGAGATCAGGGACATAGAAATCATCCATCAACAAGTGCAAAGGAAAAAGGAGAAGATGGCTCGACTGGTCGATCTTCAAAGGAAGATCGATGAAGCTACTGAGGAAGTGCGTCAGCTTGCTCAAGATGACCAAGACCGAAGGCCCCAACACAGGGAGCTTCATCAAGAGGGCCTATTCAACGAAGATGGATGGTATGATGATTTTAGTCATGATACCTTTACTTTTGATGATGCTTCTCCCTTGGCAGCAGAACTGCAGGCTACCCCATGGCCCCCACCATACAAGCCACCTCAGCTCCCCATGTATGATGGGCACTTAGATCCAAAGTAGTTTCTGATGAGCTACAAAGCAACTATATCTTCGTATGGGGCAATACCGCAGTCATGGCGAAGTCCTTCGTCATGGCAGTCCGGAACGTAGCCCAGACATGGTATTCTTCTCTTCGGCCAGGGACAATCACGTCGTGGCAGAAGCTCAAGGACATGCTGGTTACTAGTTTCCAAGGCTTTCAAACGAAGCCAGTCACAGCTCAGGCCCTGTTCCAGTGCACGCAAGACCATGAGGAATACCTTCAGGCGTATGTCTGAAGGTTCTTGCAACTGAGGGCACAAGCGCCCACAGTGCCCAATGAAATTGTCATTGAGGCCATGATCAAGGGTCTTCGGCCAGGACCTATGGCTCAATACTTCGCCAGAAATCCCCCACAGACTCTGGAGAAGTTGCTTCAGAAGATGGATGAGTACATCCGGGCTGACAACGACTTCCGCCAAAGAAGGGAGGAAGCATACAGATTCTTTGAGATGACCAGGGGCTTCGGAGGAAGAATCCACCTGAGGCATGTCAGGTCGATCCACAGCTCCAGTTAGAACGACGACAAAGGAAGTCAGCCTCAGAGGTCACAATACACCTCACAATCTTCGGACATACCAGAATATATGGGGACCAAGGGCTCTTTCAGGCCGCCAGCTCCAAGGGGCAGAGGTGCCAAGGGCTTTAGAGGAAGATATGGGGACCAACCCAGAAAGATATATTGCTTATTCTATGGTGAGGACAAGGGCCATACTACAAGAATGTGCCAAATCACTATTCAGAAGCAAAAGGAGATCGCAGAAGCCGAAGCTCGACAGAATCAGCCAAAGCAGGTCTTGCACACTGCTTCATGCCACTCTCCCTACATACCAGAATATATGGGTAATCATCATGTAGCTTATATTGCTTTGGCTAGTCATTCATAGGCTTCCTGGCCACAGCTCCCACCTCCACCACTACTACAACTGACCTATTTCTGAAGTCAGCAGCCAGAAGGGCGCCAGCACTCCCAACAGCAACGTGAATTCAGGGGGGAATCCGAAGCTCGCACAGTCAACAGTATTGTGCCAGAATCAAAGCACATTTATTGAGTGATATCCTACCTTTGAAACACTTTTATGTTTTATGTCAATTTGTTTTTCAATAAGGAACAAGCAATATAAATCTAGTTTTAAATTCTTGTAATGATTTTGTTTCTATTGAGAGGGAATATATCTTCTTCACAGATTTACGAAGCTCAAAAATCGCCGAAGCTCAAAAGTCGTTCCTAAGGGAATGTAGAGCTAAAAATTGCTGAAGCTACCAAAAAAGGCGTTCCTAAGGGAGCGCAACGTAAGTTTTGCCGAAACTACAAAAAAGTCATTCCTAAGGGAGCACAGTGTAAGTTTTCTGCTCAAAAGTCGTTCCAAAAGGAATGCAGAGCCAAATACCGCCGAAATATAAGGTGAAGAAGTTCAAAAGACGTTCCTAAGGGGATGCAGAACTTATACCGCCGAAATAGAAGGCGAAGAAGTTCAAAAGACGTTCCTAAGGGGATGTAGAACTTACACCGAAAAACAAACGGTGAAGCCGAAAAATAAACGGCAAAGAGATTCCAGTCGTTCCTAAGGGGACGCAGAGATTGTGTGTTTCAGTGTGTGTGTGTGTCTTCGGCATTAGCATTATTTTTTGCATCATATCATCACATCATACATCATATCGCACCAATGACACGAATTGAATACGAAGTCGGTCTTCGGAGAATGCTTTGTAAAAATTAAAATGTGCTAAGGCACAAAGTAAGCTGAGAAATACAGCTTCATCAGCCCTGTTACAAAAGAAGGGATCCCTTGTTTACGATGTATGGATATTTTTACGAAGCATGAATGTTTTTACGAAGCATGGATTTTTTCACGAAGCATGGACCTTTTTCTTTACGAAGCATGAAAAGAAGGAAAGGTATTTTTTCGCTGAAGTCTCAAAAACGGTACGTATATAAAATTTCAGGGATCGCAAAGAAGCGAATTACAAATAATTTACATATTAGATTCAAAGATATACACATTAAATATTACAGTCTTTTTACAATAAAGCTACATTGACCATTTAAAAATGATTTTACAATAAGTGCTAGTCTTCTTTCAGGATCTTCTCCGCAACTTCATTTAGCAATTTATTGACGACTTCGTCAACAATAGATTCAGCCATATTAATGATCTCCAGTGCTTCCTTCGTTTCTGGGTCGGCCAGGGGATCGAACGGTTTCGGTGGCGGAGATAATTCAGCTACAGTAGAAAAAATTAATCAGTCTGAAGCCATAAAAACAAATTCCGAAGCTGAACATCAAAAGATATTACCTATACGGTTTTCACGCTTTGCAGCTTCTTCAGCTCGCCTTGCTTCTGCTTCGAGCGTCATGGATATCTTTTTTACTTTTCTTCATAATTTCATGAGCCATCTCTCGGCCACCATTCACCCAGACATCATTATAGAATTTTCCGCTCATCAAGGTTGCTTCGGCTGAAGGATCCTTCGTGACATCTGCGGAGAAGGCAGCTTCGGCCTGGGCTATGGTCTTGATGTGATCGCATCCCGCATTCTCCAAGATAGCTGAAATCCCCTGCGCACCGGAAAATGCACATACATCCCCTCGATCACTTAAGATCTCTTCGAAGCTCTCGGCCTCCCACTTATCCATTCAATAACACCTTCGGGGTCGCCTCGTATGAAGTTTTCTTCGGTAGAATAGGCGCCCACGTTGGCGAAACTAGTTTTTTTTTCTTCACATAGTCAAAGGATTTTTCAAAGCATCTTTCCTTGGATGTGCGAAGTTCTTCAACGTTTTTCTCCAAATAATTTTTCCAATATTCGCTGATTTCTCGGTTAGCTTCTGCGAGTGCGCATTTTCTTTAGCTTCGGCCCGTTGCCTCCGAAGGTCTTCAATTTCAGTATTTTGGGCTTCGGTCTGGGCTTTGAAGTTAGCTTTATCTTCTTCGACTTTGTTAACCAGAGAGTATAAAATTTTGTCTTTTTCGAGACCTTCGTTTCTCAGTTCAATTACCTCTGAACAAAGGTTGTTCAGGGCCATGGTATAGCCTTCATCCTCTATATTCTTCTATGCCCTAAGGGCATTACTAAGAATCAAGCCCTGTAAGTGGAGGAAAGAATAAGTATGACAAATAAAATACCTCATTTTTCAAATTTAGAGTCAGTTTTTATACCTTTATGCTATTGTATACTAGGCTGTCAGCAAGTTCGTCCTTCGATAAAATCGAAATACCATCTTCCAGCTTCAGGAATCGATGCTTTTACCTATCTCCCGGCAAACGGATATTTCTTTGTTATCCGGGAGGCAGTACAAAAAATCTTCTTCGCCACTGCCATTGAACACTAACGCCCCCTTCGGATATTTCAACTTTTGGGCATAGTGTTGCGCTTCTAACATTTTATCTTGGGATAATACCTTCCCCGAAGCATGACGAATAATGTCGTCAATATTTTTGTTTGACGCTTTGGGACCAGGAGCTTCAATTTTTTCAATTGCAATCTGCTCTGTTGATTTCTCCTCAGGGTCAGCACGTTCCATTTCGGTGGGCACTGAAGGCCCAGCTTCGCCTTCAGCCTGAATTGTTGCGGTTTCGACTTCCACCTGCTTAGTATCGGCTTCGAGTTGCGCCTTGGAAGCTTCGGCAACTTTCCTTGTAGGAGTAGGACTCAAGGTTTTTGTTGTTTCCAATACAACGTCCAGAATGTTCGCCATTCTTCTCCTCTTAGGAGTTGCGGCAGAACCCTTTTGTACCTTTGGTACTGTTGCCTCTGTTGGAGGGTTCAAAATCTCTGGCATCTTCATTATTTCTTCAATTTTTGGCTCTTCGGCCTTATCAACCTTCGTTTCAACCAGCTTGACTGAAGGCACCGTTGGCATTACGGCCGGCTCTCCAATGCTCTGTGCAGGCGGAACAATTTCTTTTGTTTCGGCAACCGAAGAGGCCCCTTCGCCAAATTCAGGTATCACGGCCGGTTCAATGTAACGCGGTCGGTGAGTCAGAACCTTCATCTTCTTGCCCTTCGGCTCAGCTGTGATGGCTGAAGCGGCAACCTTTCTAGAAGCAGCAATTTTTCTTTTTACCTCCTGTCCCCGCAGCGAGTAGCGGTAGTTGGGGTATACGAAGTCGATGGCGTCAAAAACTCTGTTTAGTCTTTTCTTTCCCTGACCTCCAAAGGCTATGGACAAAGCATTATCTTCCGCCTTGGAATATGCCCCAAGTAACTCGTCACTAGTAGCTTCAATGCACTTCAGCCAGTCATCATTTGGTTCATCAAACTTATCCCCAAACCTGAAGGTATACTTTAGTCAGACCAAACCACCTTCGCTAGAGTCAGTAATGGTCTCCTTCGGCATTTCCTAGCTGTCTACAAGCGGGCATACCCTGAAGGCTATATGTTCTTGAATTAAATCTCTTGTCCCGATAAAGGAGCAAACAGTGCTGAAGGCCCTCTGACACGCTTCAACTGTCTCATCAATTTCTATCTTCGGCCTTCGAAGGCCGAAGCGGGACCAAATGGGGCGCATGATGACTTCCTTAATGTCTTCCCTCGCTTTCAAATCATTCTTCACATAAAACCATTCTTCCATCCAAGCTCCGGGCCATCTCTTCTGAAATGTTGGCACTAGGTGGCTTGCGTTGGGGCGAGCGATAAATCCATAACAACCGAAGTTGTTGTGGTACTGTTCTTTACCCATGGCCTTCGTCTCATATAGAAGTTTGCGCATACTGCAGAAGCACTTTGTGCTTGGCTCTAGCCCTTGACTCCTTACTGCCTAGACAAAAATCCCCATCCTTATTATAGCTTCGGGGGTAATCTGATGGAGGAAGATCTGGTAGGTTTTCAACACTTCAACTACAAACTTTCTCAAAGGGAACCGAAGCCCAGCCTTAAAGAAGCTTCGCTAAATTACAACTTTGTTTTCTTTAGGGGCAGGGACGTTGTTGTCTCCACCGGCCCTCATAATAGACATGTCCCGAAAGTACCTTCCTCTCATGTTCTCAAGATGACTCTGTTTGATGGTCCATTTTCCGAAGATTGAATGACTTGGCCGCCAGGGCCGATCCTCAGAATCTTCGTCCCCACTTTCCACATCATAGCTATTGCTGTCACCCGTATCTTCAGATAAACCTTCCAGTATCTCTTTAGTGATTTTCTCTGTGTTTGTTTTTGCCATCGACTCAACAAATCCAGCAATATAAGGATCTACAGCCTTCTCCTCAAACAGCTTCGCCTCGTCAGTCAGCTTCGTCTCCACAACAACCTTCTTTTCTTGAGACATTTTTTCTCCAGACATGGTGAAAACTCATTTTTTTCTAAACCGAAGCTCAGAAAGCTTGAAAATCTAGCAAGCGCTAGTGAGCAAGAGCTAAAAGTTTGAGAAAAATAATGCAAATGGCAGAAACAGCGTATCAAATGCAACTGGTGTGAGTTCCTATTTATATGCCCAGTGCGCTGCAAATTGGAGGGCCCCGTCTGTCATTGATTGTTGCTAATCTAGCGAAGGGAAGGTGTTTTTTCGGACCTTCGGCTTAAGGCCTTCGTCCATGTCGCAGTCTGAATTCGTTATCCTAACAAATTAATACTGCGAGGGGCTACTATTGGGGGCCTTCGTCTTCCGAAGGTCCTCAAAAACATGATTTAACATTTTTTTCCAAGTGTAACATATGAACAGGTACCTTTGGACTCGGGTTAAAATCTTATACGATGTGAAAAGCATGGGTGAGATGAAGGCTGATGTTGGTCCGAAGCTACGCGCAAGAAAGCTTCGGTGCAAGGGCGGAAAAAGGAACCGACTTAAAGAGGAAAAGGCTATCTAGTCCCCATTGGGTTGTCCATAAGTCAATAGTAAATATGAAGGGCATGAATGTAAATTTACACAGGTTGCGCCCTATGCCTATAAATAGATGAACAGTACCCCCGTATTGTTCACGCTGACTTGTATTCATTTGTGCGTCATGCTTGGACTTTTACCTTCTATCAAGCCGAAGGTACAAATGTAATTCAATATTGTTTATGTTTATCCATGTTAATATAAAGAAGATATACTAGTAATGTCATATGATTATCCATGTTGTCTCTTATATTTCATATGCTTCTTCTTTCATTAACACATGCTATGATGATGAAGGTATGCCCTTCATGACCTTCGTCCGAAGATCATTATATCCTAAGGGAAATAATGCTTCGAAGGACGAAGGACCTTTAACCATTAATATTTGTGTTGCCTTGTTCTTAATTCATAGCATTTGAGAGCAAGTCCCCAACAGTCACCTCATCTCCTTCATGTGCAGTCTTTAGCACGTCCCAAATCTCTTTGGCACTCTTCAACCCTTGCATATTATTATACTCCTCTCGACATAGAGAGGCGATGAGTATAGTAGTGACTTGGGAGTTGAAGTGCCGGATTTGAGCGACCTCGTCCGAGTCGTAGCCTTCATCCCCCACGGATGGTACCTGCGCTCCAAACTCAACAATGTCCCAAATGCTAGCGTGGAGTGAGGTTAGATGATGCCTGATTTTATCACTCCACATACAATAATCTTCACCGTAAAAAACCGGTGGTTTGCCTAATGGGACGGAAAGTAAAGGAGTGCGTTTGGAAATGCGGGGATAGCGTAAGGGAATCTTACTAAATTCTTGCGCTCATGGCGCTTAGAAGTGACAGACGGTGCGTCGGAGCCGGAGGTGGATGGCGACGAAGAATCGGTCTCGTAGTAGACCACTTTCTTCATCTTCTTTTTCTTGTCGCCACTCCGGTGTGACTTGACGTGGGGAGGTGATTCCTCCCTTCCTTTGGCACCAGACTCCCTTGATGGAGCCTTCCTGTGGCTTGTAGCCGTTTCCATCTCCCTCTTGGTGGATCCTCCCGACATCACTTCGAGTGGTTAAATGTTGGGGCGAAGGCAAAGACGCTACCCTTCGCTCGATGCCTTCGTCGCCTCACTACACCAACAAAGACCACGCCCGAGCGGCCTCCCTTCGTCCTCTACATTGCAAGACGAAGGCAAGACTCCGACAAAGTCTGCCAGTCCCGCGTCCTCATCGCGCTCAGAGGCCCATGTGGGATCGCCCCACTGTAACGGGCCCCGCGCGTTCCAAGTGTGTTACGAGCTTCATTTGTAATAGCCTTTTCTGTAATGACGATCTCTAACATCCCCATGTGGGAATATTCTAGGGATAGTCCGGGTACTCGAGGGCATAAACGTCCATACCAGAGGACAGTGGGCACTCGAGTACCTATAAATACCCCCGTACAATGCCCTTGAGAGGCCGGATTAACAGAGCTACAACCATTCCCTGTTGAACTTTGCAAACACTCTCTCCACTCTCCCGTTGGATTCACTTGCCCCGAAAGCAAGTACCAACATTTGGCGCGAGTCATTGCCTCTCGGCAGCAAACTCCGAAGTCAGAGCGCCCGACGCAACATGATTGGCGAAGGCGGCCGCCTGCCATGAAAAATCCTTCAGATTCGCAACCACATAAACACAACGAACTGGTGAAGTCCAAGACGACTTACATGCTTCAGCTGCTGCGTTGCATGCTTCAGCTGCTAGGAAACAGAACCCGACACGTCTTTAACGGTGGCGGCCGACGAAATCTCGCCGCTGGCGCAAAACTTGGACCATGGGTCCTACGAAGCACCCTTCGCCCTAGACACCACCGCATCCGGCGTGGCTGCCACCAGAGCTGGGACAACAGCCAGTTGCCCAGCATTTGACCCTGCACCACAATCTTGTCCAAGACCCAGTCCCCGTTAAAAAAAGAACAAAAAACACAATAACACTCACCAACGAGTCCTCAGCCCGTGTGGGCATCGAACATCATGACACCACCTACGCGGAAATCATCCACGCAGATGTCCATGTCGAGGTCGGCCCCACCCGTCGTCGCCTCGTCGGTGCGCACCGGAGACGGTGGCCTTCGCTCCCTCGTGGGCTCAGCCGCAGGCGGCTTGCCCGAGCCAGAAGCGACAGCCCTCGCACCCACCGAAGACTTGCTGGGCCCGGGGATGGCTGGCTTCGCAGCCGGCAGTGGTTTGCTGCTGCCGGGGCGATGGACTTCACACCTCCCCGTGCCCTCTTTACCTCGCGACTAGAGTCCCTGACCCTAGTGAACTCCCAGCGCTTCCGCGTCACATCTTGGTGATCCTTGTCCATCACTGCCGATACAACAACGGCAATATTCCACCCATAAGGAAAAATCTTCATCTCACGGGCCAAACGAGACGTAAATATGTCCTCGCCAGCCGCCCGGGGGATCGGAACGTTCCTTAGCCATCGACCCCCGGTAACCTCCAGCATTCGCGCCGAAGACTCTCGGAGCTCGGGCGAAGACATCCTTCCCCCGAGGGCCGCACAAGTCCCCATTAACTCCACAACAAAATGATCGGAGACCCCCAACCCCTCAGCTATAGTACATAGTTTTCTCTTCTTAATGGCCAACGCAGACTTTCGTGAAGGGCCTTCCTCAGCCGCAGCCGCTGGATTTTTTTCCCCGGCGATCAACAGCAGTAGTAGCGTCGTCTCCAGGGTAACCGCCATATGGCAGACGGTTTAACTCGAAGACACGGTTCAAACGAACATTGGATCCACGAATATCCCAGCTTCGCAGAGCCTCCGTCCTCGGCACATACCGCCCCACAATCCTCACTGCTCTGTCCTCTACTTCACGCACGAACGCGGCTGGGTTCCATCCGCGCAAATCCAAAGCGAAGGTAGGACTTCGCACCAACTGCCCACCCAAAGTAGGCATCTGGCGAGGGCACACTTCGCCAAGCACCCAACCATGCGCCAGGGGCCACACTCCATAACCGATGAATTCCTCAACCAAATCACGCCCACTACTCATGCAGGCAGCGCACCGGAGGGCCCCTTCGTCCTCATCGTCCTCCGCCACCTCAAACGGTGGGAACGCCACGTAACAGTGGGAGCACATGACGGTCGCAGGGAGCCCTGGGAGGTCTTCGACTTCCCCTCCCGAAACATAAAACCAATAGTCCCACCAGTTGCCCCATTTATTCTGAGCGCAAGGAACTATTTCCACGACTTCCGTCGAAGTCTTTCCAGTCCTCGGTGTTAAGGTGCATGATCCAAATTGTGCAATCTTATTTCCAATTTTCCTTTTTTGCTAGTGCAGACAATAGTTCTTGGCGAAGACTTCTACGGACGGCTGACCGCCGTACGAAGTCACTGCCCAGGCATACTTCGCCAGGGCAACCACGGCGTTAGGTGTCAACTGGTGGACCAGAACCTCGAACCTCTGCAAGACCTCCGCCACGAAACGATGCGCTGGAAGGCGAAGGCTGACAATGAAGAACGCCTCGAACACAACTAATTCGCCCTCAGGCTCTGGGATCTCCTCATCGCTCGGGACATGCCCAACACTGTCACCAAAGTACCCCAGTTGCTGCACCTCATGCACGCGAACCGAGGAAATCCTCGAGGTGTCGAACTCCACCGTGTGGCCCAGTTGTAACTCCATCGCCGCCAAATCACTCAGGGTATCCTCGGTCGACGGACCGGCTGACGACGCACTCGGAGCAGAGGAGGAGGAATACATTGCTACGTACTGTCGACGGCGGCACGCGATCTGCTTGACGCGGGCCAGATCTCCGAAGCAGAAGAACAAATGCGGGCAGGCGAGCGGGCGAGCGGTTTGAAAAAGCTAGGGTTTTCCGGCGCACGCAAGGGTAAGCAACAGTCCCAGCAGCACCGCCTTTTATAGACAGGACGCAGTCTGCCAGTCCCGCGTCCTCATCGCGCTTGGAGGCCCATGTGGGATTCGGCCCACTATAACTGGCCCCGCGCGTTACAAGCGTGTTACGGGCCTCATCTGTAATAGCCTTTTCTGTAATGACGATCTGTAACCTCCCCATGTGGGAATATTTTGGGGATAGTTCGGGTACTCGAGGGCATAAACGTCCATACCAGAGGACAGTGGGCACTCGGGTACCTATAAATTCCCCCGTACAGTGCCCTTGAGAGGCAGGATTAACAGAGCTACAGTCATTCCCCATTGAACTTTGCAAACACTCTCTCCACTCTCCTGTTGGATTCACTTGCCCCGAAAGCAAGTACCAACATTTGGCGCCCACTGTTCGTGCTACGAACAGATCACCCGCGATGGCACCCAAGCGAGCTAGTTCGAAGGCAGCCCCATCCATCGATGAAGCAACGAAGGCTGCGATGCTGGCTGAGAAAAAAAAGCAAGGCCCTCGCGGACAATACCCCCCAAGAAGCCTCTGAAGACGAAGCTCTCAACAAGAGATACCGCCAAGAACACCCCACTCCTGAAGGCACCCTACGCACCTACAGCTCCGGAGGACTACCACAAGCACCACCTCCAGGCTTCGCTCCACTAGAGGGCAAAGATGCAGCAGAGGACGGTGAAGTCATCGGCATCTCAGCCGAAGAACAGCTACAGCTACGGGCCCTGCGCATTAAGAATCGTAACCTCCAAAAACAGAAAGACATCCTCGAGGCCAAGAGCCAACGTGTCACCGCGCAAGCCAAGGTGCGCCAGATGATATGAGACGAGGAGCAGAGAGCTCGAAAGCTCGAGCGAAAGATCACGCTCATGCAGAGCGAAGGCCAGCATGATCTGCAGCACGGGGCGCCCCTCCAACAGCGTGTCCTAGCCGGAGACTTATTCATACCCTAGTGCGGGCCCTTCATTCCGCATGCCACAGCTTTCCAAGGCATCAACTACCTTGATGAACGAAGCCCCCTGGCTCTGCAACTCCAAGTGTCACTGTGGCCCGCCAACTTCAGGGCAGGGACCTACCCCAAGTACAACGGCAGCACCGACCCAGCACAATACATTATGAGCTACCAAGTCGTCGTTGCATCATCCAGAGGGGATGATGCCACAATGGCCAAATCTTTTATCATCGCCCTCGAGAGTTCGGCCTTGACCTGGTACACCAGGTTGCCGCCATTGTCCATCGACTCCTGGAAAGGACTCCAGGACAAGTTTCTGCTCAACTTCCAAGGGTACCGACCCGATACCGACGCCTTGGCCGAGCTATCACTCTGCAAGCAGCAAGAGAAGGAAACCCTATGGGAGTACTGTCGCAAGTTCCTGACTCTCAAGTCAAAACTGCCATCGGTCGACGACCACATCGCTATACATTACGCCATCAGCGGCCTTCGGGCTGGCGTCCTATACAGTCACTGCATCAAGGACCCACCCAAAAATCTCCAAGAGCTATATCAGCTATTCGAGAAGTACGCCAGATCCAAAGAGCTACATCAGCGAAAGGTCGAGTCCCAGAGAAAGCCCAAGGACCCTCCACAGTCCAGCCAAACCTGGACCAGGCCTTTGCAGTCAGACTCCGGACGGGACAGCCACAATCAGCAGCAGGTGCACAACATAGCCAACCAGCACCCGGCCGGCGAGGCCGCTCGCTGTCAGGAATATCCCCCCAGGGCCGCGGTAATGGCACGAGAGGGTGGGGCCGAGGACGGACGCAGCAACCGCGCAGATTTTACTGCCTGTTCCACGGCGAGGATTGCACACACCCAACAAGAGATTGCCCGGAAACAAAGGCCACCAGGGACAAGATGTCTCGAGCACAACCAGCCGACAACCAGAGAGTTGTCGCGCACACATACCACCACCACCAACAACAACCATACAACAACGGCCACGTCCAGCATCCACCCAACCACGCATATCAGCATCATCAGGAAGTACAAGTTGTTCCACCCCCGCCTCCGCCTCCGCATCACCCGAACCCACATCACCAAAATCACCCCCAAGCACCAAAGCAGGAAGACTTCGCCGAGCAGTCATATCGTGGAGTCATCCACATGATCACCGGAGGGTCCAGCGTCGACTTCGAAATGAAGCGGGAGAAGAGGGATCACTACCGGAGTGTCAACCATGTTGCTCTCACCGGTCCAGTGGTACAAACGAGGTGGTCACATGTGCCACTAACCTTCGACGCCAGATATGTCGATCTGCGCAGCGCACCTCACATCGACGCCATGGTGATCAACTACAGCGTGATAGGCTGGGACCTACACAAAGTCCTGGTTGACAACAGCAGCCAAGCGGACATCATCTTCCTGCATGCCTTCGACCGCATGAGTATCAGCCATAGCTCACTCAAGCCTTCGGACAACCCCCTATATGGCTTTGGTGGCAAGGGCACCTTCCCCGTCAGCAAGATAGAATTACCCCTGTCATTCGGCGTAGCACCCAACGCGCGGAGTGAGCAGGTCACCTTCGACATTGTTGACATGGTTTACCCGTACAATGCTATAATGGGTCGGGGCTCCATCAACAAATTTGAAGCGGCCATTCACGGACTTTACCTCTGCATGAAAATTCCGGGTCCGCAAGACATGATAACAGTTTATGGCAACCAGCAGACTGCGTGCAACATTGAGAGAGACTTCGTTCCAGGCCAACGGAACATACACTGCCTCACAACACAGCGCGAAGTCTCCAAAGCGACCCGCCCAGTCACTGACGAAAAAGTAAAGGCACAGCTACAGAGCAACGACGGAACGAAGGCAGTACCCCTCGATTCGGTGACGCCCAAGCAAACGGTCATGATAAGCGAAGACCTAACCTCGCGAGACGAGAAGAAACTCATCTTCTGTCTCTCCCAAAACAAGGACGTCTTCGCTTGGTCCGCCCTTGACCTGGTCGGAGTCAGCCGCTCCATCATTGAGCACGGTCTAGGCATCAACCCTTCGGTGTGCCCAAAAAAGCAGCGACTGCGCAAAATGTTCGACGAAAAGATAGAAACCGCCAAAGCCGAAGTGCACCGCCTGCTGGAAGCCAACTTCATTGAACCAATCGCCTACCCTATGTGGCTCACCAACATGGTCATGGTACAAAAGAAAAGCGTCAAGTGGCGCATGTGCATCGACTTCACCAACCTCAATAAGGCCTGTCCCAAAGACAATTTTCCGCTGCCACGGATCGACAAAATAGTCGATAGCGCAACCGGTTGCGAAGTCATGTCCCTTCTCGACTGCTTCTCCAGCTACCACCAGATATACATGAAAGAGGAAGATAAGGCTAGCACCAGCTTTGTTGGCATTTCGACCCTGGGGGGTCCCTGGACCGACGAGTAAATTGTCGCTGCGTGTCCCAGCCCAGATGGGTCGGCACGAGACGGAACACAAAGGGGGCAAAAACAGTAAGGGGAAACCGCGACCTTCGTGTTGTCCTGCGCCCAGGGCGGATGCGCTTGCAGTAGGGGGTTACAAGCGTTCGCGTGGGAGAGAGAGAGAGCGAGAGCCTTGCGTGTCGGCTCGTTCTCCCGCGCGGCCACCCTCTCGTACGAGGGCCCTGGACCTTCCTTTTATAGACGTAAGGAGAGGGCCCAGGTGTACAATGGGGGTGTAGCAATGTGCTAACGTGTCTAGCAGAGAGGAGCCAGAGCCCTAAGTACATGCCGACGTGGCTGTTGGAGAGGTATTGCTGCCCTGTTCATGTGATGTCGTGGCCGTCGGAGGAGCGCCTGAGCCCTGTAGGAGCACAGCTGTCGGAGCTGTCGGGTCCTTGCTGACGTCTCCTTGCTTCCATAAGGGGCTGAGAACCACCGCCGTCATGGAGCACGCGGGGTGCCATCATTACATGTTTTACCGGGGCGAGCCAGATGGGACGCCGGTCTTGTTCCCCGTAGCCTGAGCTAGCTAGGGGTAGGATAATGATGCCCCCCCCCATGACATGGTCGGTCCAAGCCCGAGGTCGGGCGAGGCGGTGACTCCTCCGAGGTCGAGGTTGAGCCCGAGCCCTGGGGTCGGGCAAGGCGGAGTCCACCTTCCGGAGTCGAGGTTGAGTCCAAGCTCAGGGGTCGGGCGAGGCGGAGTCCGTCTTTCGAGGTCGAGGTTGAGTCCGAGCCCTGGGGTCGGGCGAGGCGGAGACCGCCTTCCAGAGTCGAGGATGAGTCTGAGCTCAGGGGTCGGGCAAGGCGGAGTCCGTCTTCCGAGGTCGAGGTGGAGTCCGTCGTTCGAGGTTGAGGTTGAGTCCGAGCCCTGGGGTCGGGCGAGGTGGAGCTTCCTATGGCGCCTGAGGCCGGTCTCGGCGGCTGTCAGCCTCACCCTGACGGGTGGCACAGCAGTCGGAGCAGTGCAGGCGGCGCTGTTTTCCTGTCAGGTCAGCCAGTGGAGGGGCGAAGTGACTGCGGTCACTTCGGCCTTGTCGACTGAGGAGCGCGCGTCAGGATAAGGTGTCAGACGATCCTTGCATTGAATGCTCCTGCGATACGGTCGGTTGGCGTGGCGATCTGGCCAAGGTTGCTTCTCCGCGAAGCCTACCCATGTTGGGCCTCGGGCGAGTCGAAGGTGCGCCCGTTGCTTGAGGAGACCCTCAGGCGAGACGTGAATCCTCCTGGGTGGCTATCTTTGCCCAAGGCTGGGCTCAGGCTAGGCGAGATTATGTCCCTTGAGTGGACAGAGCCTTGACCTAAATTGCGCCCATCAGGCCTTTGCAGCTTTGTGCTGATGGGGGTTACCAGCTGAGATTAGGAGTCTTGGGGGTACCCCTAATTATGGTCCCCGACAGTAGCCCCCGAGCCTCGAAGGGAGTGTTAGTACTCGCTTGGAGGCTTTTGTTGCACTTTTTTGCAAGGGGACCGGCCTTTCTCGGTTGCATTTCGTTCCGGTGGATGCGTGCGAGCGCACCCGTCGGGTGTAGCCCCTGAGGCCTCGGAGGAGTGGTTTGACTCCTTCGAGGTCTTAGCGCTTTTTGTGACACCTCGGCCGGTCTGGTTGTTCCCTCATGCGAACTGGTCGTTGTCCGGGTGCATAGTCAGGTTCCAAGTTCTCGGGCTGGTATGTTGACGCTGTCAACGGTTTGGCCGGAGCCGGGTTTGCGAGAGCAGCCCTCGAGCCTCCGCGCAGAGCGAGAGGACGGTCAAGGACTGACTCGGCTTTTTTCATATGCCCCTGCGTCGCCTTTCCGCAAGGAGGAGGGGGGAAAGCGCCATGTTGCTCTCGGAGGGCGCCGAACATGGTGTCTCCAGTGAGTTGCTAACGGGTGATCCGAGTGGACGTCCATGCCCCGTTCGGTAAGGGTCAGCTAGTGGCCCAGAGGCGCGCTCCAAAAGTACCTGCAGGTGATTTGCCGGACCCGGTCCCGTTTGATAGGGTCCGAGGGCTCGATGCCTCCCTCTGATGGGATTCCATTACAGAATCGCTCCTGCTGGTCTCGGAAATGTCCTAGGGTACCTCGGGAGCGTAGCCCGAGCCTCGGCCATGTATCAGACATACCCAGAGTCATCCCTCGCTCTACGTGCTCTGAGGCGGCTGTCGAACCCTTCGGGGGCCAGCCTACGAACCCCTGATCAGTAGTGGGCGCGGAGCCCGAGTGGCCTGAGGCGGCTGTCGAACCCTTCCGAGGGGCCAGCCTTCGAACCTCTGACCAGTAGTGGGCGCAGAGCCCGAGTGCTCTGAGGCTGCTGTCGAACCCTTCCGAGGGGTCAGCCTTCGAACCTCTGATCAGTAGGGGGCTCGGGGCCCGCTTCCTTCGCGGAGAAGGATCCCTTTCGGAGTATCCCCCTTTCCCGGTCCTTGTAGCAAGAGAGAGAAAGGGGAAGAGGAAAAGGATACGAAATCAAACGATGTGGCGCACCTTTTTTGACACGGTCATTATGGCGGAAGTGAAGCGTCGCCTGCTTCGCCTGCCAAAGGCGTCGCCTGTCCTGTCGCAGAGTTAATGCGACGGGACGAGTGATTGGCGGGGCAGCCGTTGTGCGTGCGCGAGCCGTTCGAGGAACGGAACACGGGCGTGTCGTCTTCACGCCGTGGGAGAGGGCTCTCTCGCTATCCCAGGAGGGGACGTGAGCCTACAGACGACTTGACTGCTGCTTCCGGCCGCCTGCCGCCGCCATTACTGTCGGCCCACTTTTGGCCATATCGACCGTCGCGTCTTCTCCCGCGGCGGACCGACCCGTGACCGATGTGCTCGGTTGGCACTGTTCGGCCGTGCGCAGGGTTGCCTCGAGTCGCGGCACCGGTTCCGCAGTCGAGGAGGCGCGGTACTGGCGCAAGTGGCGGTGCAGTTTCTCGCACGTAGTAACCGGCGCGCCGGTTACATGACACGTGGGCCTGGGGCCCATGCTGGACGCGTCGAAGTCGAAAGGGTGCGCCCCCTTGGTGTAGTTGCATGCCGCCTGCATGGCGGTCCACCATTTCACCCGTTGGTTTGGGCGAAAGTGGAGGAGTGCTTGTAACCGCTGGGCAGTTGTGCGCTCCGCGTGCGGCGGTTTGGCTTCTTCTGTCCTGGGCCAGCTTGCATGACGCGTGGGACCCAGCCCCCGCGTCGCAGGGGGAGGACCTTGGAGCGTGTTGGTTCGGCCATCTGCTTGGGCCGGGTTCCTGGAGGAGGCCCTGGCGGTGATGGCTCAGGCGTGGTGCCGACAGCTTCCTTCGAGGCGGAGGTCCTCCGACCGTGTCGTCGTCCAAGGCTGGGTCGGATTCCGCCGAAGGTGGAGTCGACACCGAGGGTGCTGCTGCTCCCCCTGCTGATCTCTGATCCTGCAGGAATAGTTTATCTGTAGTGTGCGTATGTTTTTTTGCGGCCACCAAGGCCCAAACATACTGTCGTCGTGTTGTAAAGCTGTGTTTCTTTTCCCCTTGTTTCGAGTATCAGGACTTATTTGTCGGTAACAGAATTGTTTGTCCGAGCGAGAGTTACTTTTCACGGAAGGTGATGAGTGAGGTATCCGTATCCCGGAGGCGTAGGAGTCCCTCGGCTCGGTCGGCCTTGCCGCTTACGTGTACTCTTACTCGTTCATTGGATTCTGTTATCGATATAGTCGAGAAGGCACGAAAAATCGTTTCGGCAGAAAAGCTTTCGAACGTTAAGACTTGTTCGGCCAGCGGAATCGCTTATCCGAGCGTGAGTTACTTATCGCAGAAGGTGATGAGTGAGGTATCTGTATCCCGGAGGCGTCGGAGTCCCTCGGCTCGATCGTCCTTGCATGCTTACGTGTACTCCGTCGTTTTCAGGATCCCACTATCGAAGTAGTCGAAAAGCACGAAAGATGTTCTGGCAGAAAGATTTTTTCCGAGGAAAATTTTGACGCAGAGGGGGTTCCCCCCTTCTAGCTCCCGAGGGAGGGTCGGGCTTTGCCGAGGCAAGGCTGACCCTTCCTTGATGGTTAGACTTTATTTGCGTATGTAAACAAGGTATATGAATGACTTGAAAACATCTTAAGGGTAGAAGCGACGTAGCTGTCAGATGTTCCAAGCGTTGCTGTAGACCTCGCCTTGACTGTTGGCCAGCTTGTATGTTCCGGGCTTCAAAATCTTGGCGATGATGAATGGCCCTTCCCAGGGAGGCGTGAGCTTGTGGCGCCCTCGGGCGTCTTATCGTAGCCAAAGCACCAAGACGCCCACCTGTAGGTCTCGGGACCGAACCCCTCGAGCGTGGTAGCGTCGCAGAGACTGCTGATACCGCGCTAAGTGTAGTAAGGCTACGTCCCGAGCCTCTTCCAACTGGTCCAGCGAGTCTTCTCGGTTGGTCATGTTGCTTCGGTCGTCGTACGCCCTCGTCCTCGAGGATCCGTATTCCAAGTCTGTGGGCAAGATAGCTTCGGGCCCATAGACTAGAAAGAACGGCGTGAAGCCCGTGGCTCGGCTTGGCGTCATTCTCAGACTCCAGACCACCGACGGGAGTTCCTTCATCCATCGCCTATCGAACTTGTTGAGGTCGTTGTAGATCCTTGGCTTGAGTCCTTGCAGAATCATGCCGTTGGCACGCTCTACCTGCCCATTCGTCATGGGGTGAGCTACGGCGGCCCAGTCCACCTGGATGTGGTGGACCTCGCAGAAGTCCAGGAACTTTCCACCAATTAACTGGGTGCCATTGTCGGTGATGATGGAGTTCGGGACCCCAAAGTGATGGATGATGTTGGTGAAGAACGCCACTGCCTGTCCGGACCTGATGCTGTTTAGGGGTCGGACCTCAATCCACTTGGAGAATTTGTCTATAGCGACTAGCAGGTGCGTGAAGCCCCCAGGTGCCTTCTGCAAGGGACCGACGAGGTCTAGACCCCACACAGCAAACGTCCAGGTGATGGGTATTGTTTGCAGGGCCTGAGCGGGCAGGTGCGTCTGCCTTGCGTAGAATTGACACCCCTGGCAGGTGCGTACAATCCTAGTGGCGTCAGCCACCGCGGTTGGCCAGTAGAAACCCTGTCGGAAGGCGTTTCCAACAAGGGCTCGAGGCGCTACATGATGACCGCAAGCCCCCGAGTGTATTTCTTGCAATAGTTCCTGACCTTCAGCGATGGATATGCATCGCTGGAGGATGCCTGAGGGGCTGCGGTGGTAGAGCTCCTTTCCGTCACCCAGCAAGACGAACGACTTGGCGCGCCGCGCCAGTCGCCGAGCTTCGGCTCTGTCGAGGGGTAGCTCTCCTCGGTGGAGATATTGCAGGTATGGGGTCTGCCAATTTTGATTAGGCGAGACCCCATTCTGCTCTTCCTTGACGCGCAGTGCCTCACCCTCGGGGGCCGAGGGTGCCTCGGGCTGAGCCAAGGGTGCCTTGGGCAGGGACGAGATCTTCTCGGGCTCGGGCGTGTCGTCGGTCTTAACTGAGGGTTGATGTAGGTCTCGGGAGAAGACGTCCGGAGGAACCGTTGTTCGCCCCGAGGCTATCTTAGCCAGCTCGTCCGCAGTCTCGTTGTATCGTCGGGCGATGTGGTTGAGCTCGAGCCCGTGGAACTTGTCCTCCAGGCGCCGAACCTCATCGCAGTAAGCTTCCATCTTTGAGTCACAGTAGTGGGAGTTCTTCATGACTTGGTCGATGACAAGCTGCGAGTCGCCACGAGCGTCGAGGCGTCAGACCCCTAGCTCGATGGCGATGCGCAACCCGTTAACCAGAGCCTCGTACTCGGCCACGTTGTTGGACGCCGGGAAATGGAGGCGCAGCATGTAGCGGAGGTGCTTCCCGAGGGGTGAGATGAAGAGCAGGCCCGCGCCCGCTCCTATTTTCATCAACGACCCGTCGAAAAATATGGTCCAGAGTTCCGGTTGGATCGGAGCTGCTGGAAGCTGGGTGTCGACCCATTCAGCCACAAAGTCCGCCAGGACTTGGGACTTGATGGCCTTCCGAGGGGCGAACGAGATTGTCTCGCCCATGATCTCCACTGCCCACTTTGCAATCCTACCCGAGGCCTCTCGGCACTGGATGATCTCTCCCAGGGGGAAGGATGACACCACAGTCACCGGATGAGACTCGAAGTAGTGTCGCAACTTTCGCCGCGTCAGAATTACCGCGTACAGTAGCTTCTAAATTTGCAGGTAGCGGATTTTGGTCTCGGACAGTACCTCACTGATGAAGTAGACCGGCCTCTGGACGGGCAATGCGTGCCCTTCTTCTTGTCTCTCGACCACGATCGCGGCGCTGACCACCTGAGTGGTAGCGGCGACGTAGGTCAAGAGGGCTTCTCCGGCAGCGGGGGGCACCAAGATGGGCGCGCTTGTAAGGAGCGCTTTTAGGTTCCCGAGGGCTTCCTCGGCCTCGGGGGTCCAAGTGAAGCGCTCGGTCTTCCTTAAGAGGCGGTACAGAGGTAGGCCTCTTTCGCCGAGGCGCGAGATGAAACGGCTCAGGGCCGCATGGCATCCCATGACCCTTTGTACTCCTTTCAAGTCCTTGATGGGCCCCATGTTGGTGATGGCCGCGATTTTCTCTGGGTTGGCCTCGATGCCCCGCTCGGAGACGATGAACCCCAGGAGCATGCCTTGGGGGACTCCGAAGACACACTTCTCGGGATTGAGTTTTATGCCTTTCGCCTTGAGACACTTGAATGTCGTTTCGAAGTCGGAGAGGAGGTCGGAGGCTTTCCTCGTCTTGACTACGATGTCATCGACGTAAGCCTCGACCGTTCGACCAATGTGCTCCCCGAACACGTGGTTCATGCACCTTTGGTATGTCGCACCCGCATTCCTCAAACCGAATGGCATAGTAACTGTTGGGGACTTGTTCTCAAATGCTCTGCCTTAAGAACAAGGCAACACAAAATGTTAAATGTTAATGTCCTTCGTCCGCTGAAGCATTATTTCCTCGAGGATATAATGAACTTCGGACGAAGGTTAAAACGACACAATTACGAAGGTTGAGCTTTTATAATTAAATTCTCAGAGAGTGCATAAAATAATGTGAGAAACAAAGCATTAAAGATAAGTAAACTATAGGTAAACAACATCATTTTTATATTATATAAACTTGATGTATATGAATATAATATTAGATACATTTATACCTCTGCCTTGGCAAGGAATAATTCCCGAGTGATGCGATTGCAATTACAGGAATGCGTGAACAGTAAAGGAATATTGTTCACTATTTATAGGCACACGACACAGCCTGTGAGGAATTACAATCATGCCCCTCATAAAAGATTACAACAATGACTCAAACACTTGTGGACTAAAAGGTCATTTTACTTTTAAGTCGGTTTGCCATTCCGAAGCTTCATGAACAGCAACCTTCGGTCATCACGTGCAGACAGCTTGAGCCGAAGCTATTTCTTCCTGCAGGACCTTCGGCGACGAAGCATGGTCCCAACAGTAACGTAGCAGTACATGCCAAAAGGTGTGATAAAAGAAGTCGCGGGCTGGTCGGACTCTTTCATGCTGATTTGGTGATACCCTGAGTAGTCATCGAGGAAAGATAGGGTTTCGCATCCAGCGGTGGAATCCACGATTTGATCGATGCGAGGCAGAGGGTAGGGAACTTTCGGACATGCTTTGTTTAGACCAGTATAGTCTACACACATCTGCCATTTCCCACCTTTCTTTCTCACAAGCACAGGGTTGGCTAGCCATTCGGGATGGAATACCTCTTTGATGAACCCTGCAGCCATCAGCTTGTGGATCTCCTCACCTATGGCTCTGCGCTTTTCTTCGTCGAATCGGCGTAGAGGTTGCTTCACGGGTCGGGCTCCAGTTTGGATATCCAGCGAGTGCTCGGCGACATCCCTCGGTATGCCAGGCATGTCCGAGGGACTCCACACAAAAACTTCGGCGTTCGCGCGGAGAAAGTCGACGAGCACTGCTTCCTATTTGGGGTCGAGCTTGGAGCCGATCCAGATCTGCTTGGAGGCGTCGTTGCTGGGGTCGAGAGGGACGGACTTAACCGTCTCAGCTGGCTCGAAGTTGCCGGCGTGGCGCTTCGCATCTAGCGCCTCCTTAGAGAGGCTCTCCAGGTCGGCGATGAGGGCCTCGGATTCGGCGAGGGCCTCGGCGTACTCCACACACTCCACGTCGCATTCGTACGCGTGTCGGTATGTGGAGCCGATGGTGATGACCCCGTTGGGGCCTAGCATCTTGAGCTTGAGGTAGGTGTAGTTGGGGACGACCATGAACTTGGCGTAGCATGGTCTCCCCAGCACTGCATGGTAGGTTCCTCGGAACCCAACCACCTCGAACGTGAGGGTTTCCTTTCGGCAGTTGGAGGGAGTCCCGAAGCAGACGGGTAGATCAAGTTGCCCAAGGGGTTGGACGCGTTTCCCGGGGATGATCCCATGAAAGGGTGCCGCGCTGGCCCGGATCGAGGACAGATTGATCCGCAGGAGCCCGAGGGTCTCGGCGTAGATGATGTTGAGGCTGCTGCCTCCGTCCATGAGGACCTTGGTAATCCTGATGTTGCCGATGACAGGATCGACAACAAGCGGGTACTTTCCTGGGCTCGGCACGCGGTCGGGGTGGTCGCCCTGGTCGAAGGTGATGGGCTTGTCGAACCAGTCTATGTAGACTGGCGCCGCCACCTTTACCGAGCAGGCCTCCCGGCGCTCTTGCTTGTGGTGCCGAGCCGAGGCGTTCACCACTTGCCCACCATAGATCATGAAGCAATCGTGGACCTCGGGGAACTCCTCTGCCTTGTGATCCTCCTTCTTGTTGTTGTTGGGGGCTCTGCCACCTTCCGCCGGTGGCCCGGCCTTGTGGAAGTAGCGCCGAAGCATGACGCACTCCTCAAGGGTGTGCTTGACGGGACCCTGATGATAGGGGCACGACTCCTTGAGCATCTTGTCGAACAGGTTGGCGCCTCCGGGAGGCTTCCCAGGGTTCCTGTGCTCGACGGCGACAAGGTCTGCGTCGGTGGCGTCACGTTTCGCTTGCGACTTCTTCTTGCCCTTCTTCTTGGTGCCACGTTGAGCGGATGCCTCGGGGACCTCTTCCGGCTGGCGCCCCTGAGGCTGCTTGTCCTTCCGGAAGATGGCCTCGATCGCCTCCTGACCAGAGGCAAACTTGGTGGCGATGTCCATCAGCTCGCTCGCCCTGGTGGGGGTTTTGCGACCCAGCTTGCTCGCCAGGTCGTGGCAAGTGGTGCCGGCGAGGAACGCGCCGATGACATCTGAGTCGGTGATGTTGGGCAGCTCGGTACGCTGCTTCGAAAATCGCTAGATGTAGTCCCGGAGGGATTCTCCCGGCTGCTGGCGGCAGCTTCGGAGATCCCAGGAGTTCCCAGGGCGCATTTATGTGCCCTGGAAGTTGCCGGCGAAGGCTTTGACCAGGTTGTCCCATTGGAGATCTGTGCAGGGGGCAGATGCTCCAGCCAGGCTCAGGCGGCGTCAGAGAGGAACAGGGGAAGGTTGCGGATGATGAGCTTGTCATCGTCCGTCCCACCTAGCTGGCAGGCCAGCCGGTAGTCCGCGAGCCACAGTTCTGGCTTCGACTCCCCCGAGTACTTGGTGATGGTAGTCGGGGTTCGGAACCGGGTCGGGAACGGTGCCTGTCGTATGGCCCGGCTGAAAGCTTGCGGACCGGGTGGTTCGGGCGAGGGGCTCCGATCCTCCCCGCTGTCGTAGCGTCCCCCACGCCTGGGGTGGTAGCCTCGGCGCACCTTCTCGTCGAGGTGGGCTCGACGGTCGCGGCGGTGCTCGCTGCCGAGGCGACCCGGGGCTGCAGGCGATGTGTTCCGCGTGCGCCCGGTGTGGACTGAGGCTTCCCGCATGAATCGGGAAGTCGCGGCGCGATGCTCCGGGGGGTACCCTTGCCTTTGGGAGGCAAAGCTTTCAGCCCGTCGGACCGCGACATCCTCCAGGAGATTCTTGAGCTCTCCCTGGATACGCCGCCCCTCAGTGGTGGATGGTTCCGGCATCGCTTGGAGCAGTATCGCTGCTGCAGCCAGGTTCTGGCCGACCCCACTGGAAGCTAGGGGCAGCCTTGCCCTGGCATCGTCGGTGATGCAGTGCCTGACGTCCTGGGCCAGATGACGCGCTTCTCCGGCTGGTGCTCGGCCTGCCCCCTCCTGCCCGATATTTTGCCAAAGCTGCACAAGTTGTCCTGCTTCCTCGTCGAGCCTGGCCTGCATCTCGCGGATTTGCTCGAGCTGTGCGTCCTGACCCCCCGCAGGGACTGGGACCACAGCTAGCTCCCGAAGGATGTTAATGCGAGGCGCAGGCCTAGGGGGATCACTGTCCTCCGGCATACCAAGATGGTTGCCTTCGTCGAGACCCCCTATATCGACGTGGAAGCATTCGCGACTTGGGCCACAGTCCTCGTTGCCGAGGCTGTGGCTACTATCGGAGCAATCGGAGAGGCAGTAGTCACATGCGGTCATGAAGTCCCGCATGGCACTGGGGTCACCGAGCCCGGAGAAATCCCAACCAGAGTCGGGCTTGTCATCTTCCTCGGAACCCAGGGGCCCGTAGGTCGAGACGGTCGTCAGTCGGTCCCAGGTTTACCGCATATGATACCCCGGAGGGTTTGGACATGCCTTTATGAAAGCGTCCATCGAAGCGGGGTCGCTTGGTGGGTCGAAGCTGAATCTAAAAGGCATGGGATGGGAAACGGACGGTACCTCTCGATCGACGGATGGTGACAAAGTCGCGTCAGGGGCGGACTGCACCGTTGTCTGAGGTACGAGGCTAACACCCAGCAAGTCCTTCACGAGCGTGCTGGCGTCGTCTGTCTGCTTGGGGTTGGCGTTTTGCGGGGAAACGACGCTCGTCTTCGTCTCAAACGCGAGGTCAACGCCCGACGTGTCCCACGTTGGGGCGCCGGCGCCGGCGCCATCGACTCGCTCGACAGCCGACGAGGTGTCGCCTCCTGCTTGGCCATGCCTGCCCCACCTACTCCTCCATCGGCGGGGAAGGTGACGGGACAGACCCGGATGTTGCTCTTCCGCCATGTGGGGAAGACGTCGTCGATTCCGCCGCCGGCGGGCGGGTTGACGACCGCCATTGTCGTTGTCGCGCGGTGGAGGAAGAAGTATCATGTCGTAGCTGCCGTCGAGGGACATGAACTCAAGACTCCCGAAACGGAGCATCGTCCCGGGTTGGAGAGGTTGCTGGAGACTACCCATCTGGAGCTTGACGGGAAGCTGTTCGTCAACACGCAGCAGGCTCCTACCTGGCGCGCCAACTGTCGGCGTTTCGACCCCGGGGGGTCCCTGGACCGACGACTAAATTGTCGCTGCGTGTCCCAGCCCAGATGGGTCGGCGCGAAACAGAACACAAAGGGGGCAAAAACATTAAGGGGAAACCGCGGCCTTCGTGTTGTCCTGCGCCCAGGGCGGATGCGCTTGCAGTAGGGGGTTACAAGCGTTCGCGTGGGAGAGAGAGAGAGCGAGAGCCTTGTGCGTCGGCCCGTTCTCCCGCGCGGCCACCCTCTCGTACGAGGGCCCTGGACCTTCCTTTTATAGACGTAAGGAGAGGGCCCAGGTGTACAGTGGGGGGTGTAGCAATGTGCTAACGTGTCTAGCAGAGAGGAGCTAGAGCCCTAATGTAACACCCGGATTTTAGGGGTCCAAAACCCGGGGTTAACATAAACACCAGGTATGCTGGGACCAAGTCTCAAACATATGATGTAAAGTGGCACAGGATCGAATGTCACATCTTTATACATAACAGGAGTTCCATACAAAATAAATAATTACATTATAAGGAGACAACGGTCCAGCAACCCAAAGTTGACTGGGAGACGACGACCTAGACCACTCACGAACTCATCACAACAGCCTCCATGAGCATCATCCTGCAGTACCTGGTCTTGACCTGTGGTGTATGTGAGACAGCAAGAGTGAGCTCACATACGTTCATCGCTCAACAAGTTGTGGGGAAAATGTGCATGAACTCACCAAAGGTGGGAGCTCATAAAGTGTAAGGCTTACCAAAGAAGATGGTTAGAGCTGAGCATTGCTTTTAAAGTTGGTCAAAATTTTATTAGCAGTTACTAAGTATAAGTAGATACCAAACCCAATTAAGTAATAGAACAAAAGTATCAACATCACCTGCCATGCAATGCATATGACAAATTGAATTTAGTTCCATAAATTAATCATGTGAGGGTCCGAGCTGCTCATGACCGTGAGCACGGCTAGTATACCAGTTTTACACTCTGCAGAGGTTGCGCATCTTTACCCACAAGTCGTGTATCCCATGTCGCCAGGGTTTGCAAAGCCCTTAGACACTTCCGAGGTGAATGGCTAGGGATCCACTACGAGGCCTTTACAAAGTTCCACTAGCTTCCGAAAACCCGCTACAGTTTATAGGAAGATCCAGTGCAGGAATCCCTTGCAGGACCGCCATCGCAGCAAAATCCTCCCGAGGGCCTCCCTACACTGACCTCTCCCCTACTGCCCTTGCCCCTTTCGGGTAAGGTAGTCTTCCACTAGCTTTCCTAATTAATCAGCCAAGGGCATCCCATACTACCCTTGTGGTAGCACTGTTTTCCCGGGTGGTCGCTCCATGTTCCAATTAACATAATGATCTTAACATGAATAATAAATAACAACTGATAACAAAAAGTGTAATCATGAATAATGTATCTCCATACCCAAAACCACATAAAGCACTAGCAAGTACTACCCAGAAATTTAGTGGTGAACAAGGTATAAAGATAATCAAACTAGGTAACCTGTTGGGTCCCATCAAAATTAACCTATGCAGATCATTATGATTAATCAGAACATGGTTGGGTAAAAAGAAGTGATCAAGGGCACAACTTGCCTGGGCCTTGAGAATCCAGGTACCAGGATGATCCTCAGATGACTCGTGACCTCACTGCTAGTCGTAGCAATACAAACATACATGGTATAGGCAAAATTAACATTACACCAAACATGTAAACAAAATACATAATAATAGTCTACACATTAAAATAAAATCACAGGAAAAAGAATTATTAATTTTGGAGTTGTAGAATTCAAGTTATGAATTTCCTAAGATTTAAGGTGATTATAATATGATTAAATGATAAATAAATTTCCTGACAGAGTTCATGTCAAAACAGTGATTCTAAATGATAGAGAATATTATTACAAAATTTTAGGAATTGGAATGGTTCAATTTGGAGCTAAAATGAATTAAATATGAATTATACAAGTTTTAAGATTTATTTTTTTATACTAAAAATCAATTTTTAATATTAATAATCTTATTTCTCTGTTATCTGGACTGCGCCTCAATTAAACAGAAGCGCAGGGGCTTCGGGGTAAAATTACAGAGACACAGCGCACAGTGCTACTGGACGGCGGGTTGATTTCAAATAAGTGGAGGGGCTCTTTTAGAAAGTGACTGCGGTGAAGAGGTATCTCACACCCTGGGCCGTTGGATCAGAGCCCAACGATCCAGATTAGATCAGATTTTTAAACGAACCGGTATCAGATGCCAGCCACTGGATCGCGATCCAACGGTTCACGTGTTATCAAAACAGGATCAAAACCCGACCGCACGATCTGGAGTTAGCGGCCAGGATTTAATTATGTGTGAAGGGGTACACATCTAATCATGACCGCAGATCCCAACGCGTGCGGCCCAGATCTCACTTGCACCCGATCAAATCTCAGCCCTCCAGTTCGGATCCGAGGACCCACGAACTTCTTCTCCCCCCCGGCCGACCCACCGGCGGGGCGCGCGCGCACCACGCGACGGCGGCCATGGCAGGCACGCCCATCCCCCCCGCGCACGCACCCAAGCTTTGATCCGAAGAGCGCTACACATAGCAGGGGCCATGGCGAACATGATAGGAGCAACTTGCCGATGTTTCGGACTGACAGGAGACCCGACCACGACACGGGGCGGTTCCGAGCCGGAAAAAGTGCTCCGGCGAGCAATTACGGCTACGTTGGTCATCTATGCGATAAATTAAGGGGTACCACACGTACTAGGAAGCAAACCGAGTTGGCCGAGCGATTACTCACCAGCGATTGTGGCGCCGAGCCCCCTTGGCGACGGCGAGGTGCGGACGAGCGGTCGGGCGCAACGTCGGTGACAAATTCCTGGGAGCCCCGCGCGCCACACCCCGATTACTACCCCGCGCGGCTTCTTCGCGAACTGCCCAACCCCTCGGATGACCGGGTTGAGTTGCGCCAATGGCGACAATCAACAAGGGTGGGTGGTCACCGTGACGGCGCGGCTGGGAAGAAGCATAGCAGTGGCCACGAAGGAAAGGAACGTGGGGCGCGAGAGAGAGAGGCGAGGTCAAGGGAGCTCTTATAGGCGCGCGACACCGGGGTAGACGACCCGAAGGTTGCGGCGCTGACCGGCGAAGCTTTGGCGGTCGGCGCGCGCGGAGTTCGGCAGGTTTGTTAGGGACGAACGCTGACACGCCTACCCCACGCAACAGAGACTGAACTTCGACGGTGAAAAACCAGAGTGACTGGTGGCCGGGACCCACCGGTCGGCGCAAGCGAGGATGGCGGGTTGGGCTGGTGCGAGAGGGAAGGTGGAATGGGCCGAATTGGGATACCGAGGCCCAGTTTGAGTTTTATTCTTTTCCCTTTTTCTTTTCTATTTTCTTTTCTCCATTTTCAAATCCAATTTGAATTCAAGTTCAAATTCAAACTTTGTGTGGATCTTCATTTATAATCTCATCTTTTTGAAATTAAAAATGCTAAACCTGAAGATATTTGGTTATTCATTGTATGTATATTTTCATATCTCTTCTCTTTTCTCCCATTTATTTTCTATTTTCTATTTTTCCTTTCCATTTGAATTTCAAATCAACACAAGTTTAAAGTTCAAACACTTAATTTGGATACACATATAGAACTCCAGCATAATGTGCAAAAACCTATTTTATGTATTTCTTTATTTATTTTAGTTCTTTTAGACAAGCTTTTAATCATATAGTAGAATAATCCCTACCTTATTGCTTCTAGGGAAAATCAAATTTATATTGTAGACTATATATATTAAGAAATAGTTTAATCCTAATTCTTTTATATATCCTAATCCAAAGGCAATTTAGATTATCTAAGTATCTTTAATTATGTATTTTTAACATATTCATGAGTGGAAACTTCTAAATTATGATTATCTTTTAAGGAAAGGTGTTTTGATTTAAAATCTTTGAGAATTTTCCTTGTCTTCACAAGATTGAACTTTAGGGTGTTACAAATCCTACCCCCCCTTAAAAATAATCTCGTCCTCGAGATTAGTAATAAAAAGGGATGTATACTCATATTGTTCCTGGAACATATGCATAAACAAAGAAATCTCTGCATGAGGCATAATCCTTTAACAAAACATGGGGTCAATAGACCTTATTGTTCCTTCTAGAATATATCATCTACTAACTAAAGTAACATCTAGATCTTACAAATCATCATAATCTATATCTATGTAGCTTGGTGGGGCGGGTGGTGGTGGAGGTTGTTGTTGTTGTTGTCTCTCCAACCGTGCTTGTCTTATTTCTTGGCGGGCCTGACGTATTTCCTCGCGTTGTTGTCTTATCTGATTCTGCATCTCGGTCACCAGGTCTGTTAACTGTTGTATTACCAGTCTTTGGGTAGCAACCACTTGATCGATTTCAACAGGTGGAGGATTTGGAGGATTCATTTTCTGTTTGTTGTTACGTGATAATCTTTCCTTTCCTGGTATTGACCATGAAAGTTAGAAGCATATGGTAATAGTTTTGCAAAGGAAATTATTCACTAAGCGGAATGAATAAGCTAGTAGTTGGTTATAATTTATAGATTCTTTGGTAGGGCTTAATTTATGTCCAGATTGGGGTAACCCATCATATAAGGTGAATATCCAAGGGTAAGATAGAATCTGTCAAGATGAGAGATATACATGGGTGAGATAGACTAAAGATTGTTTGTTGTTAGGTGGAAATAAAAAGGTTATACCATTCCTCATGGCTCTATGGGTTAGGTTAGCTCATGGTTGAATTGATCCAATGTGCTAAGTTAAGTTAATACATGGCTAGTGGGGTCTAATCTCTCCTACTAGTGTCATTAATCTGTTTAAGTGGACCACATTAAGTTAGATAACATTAGACCACACTAGATCAGGTCACATTAGGTAAGATAAGATCTAGATTAAATTGGATATGACTAGATTAGACTAGTTTAGGTTAGATAGGTCCAACAGGGTAGAATATGTTAGGATGTTTTGAGATTAGTTAGATATGTTATGATAAGATAGAGTCTCTTGCTAGTTTATAATTGAGAGGTTATGCAACTATCAGATGGTTAAGGTAGTTGCATATGGCCAAGTCGATCTGTCCTTCTAAGTTAAGACCTGTTCTATAGGGGTAGAGTCTAAACTATTTCATCAGTATTATCTAACATGTTTGATAAGTCACTTTAGATTAGATCATATTAGGTTAGATGAGTTCTAAATTAGATTGGTATGACTAGTTTAACTAGATAAGATCTAGTTAATTTGCAGTTGATCATGGTTGTTACACTAGAGTGGGGTCAATATGCTAATTAGGGCAAGATGAATTCATAAGGATAAGGTAGAGTCTTTTAAGGTCAGTTAGTTCTATCAAGATGGGATAAGTAAAGTGGTTAGGATAAGATGAATCCTTCAAGATAAGATAAATCTATTAAGATAAGAGAAAACCTCTTAAGATAAGATGGATCTATATACTTTAGGATAAGTTAAGACCTTTTGAGATAAGATAGATCTATGGGTGTAGGATAGAATCTCTTGAGATGAGATGAATCTATTAAGATAAGATGAATTGGTTAGAATGAGATCTTTTAGGATAAGATAAATCTCTTATGCTAGATATGTTCCAATGGGGATAATCTAGGTTGTCTAGTTATCTTACAATTATATTTTTATACCTATGTGTATATGTAGATGCAATTGTGGACATTTCTCCACAACCCATCACACTCAATCAAAGATTCAAATCAGACAAGTATCATAAGAACAAACATTCAAGCACATAGATAAAAATAGTTTTGTCTTTGTTCCTAAGAGTAAGTCTCCTATTCCTAAAGTCACTTTAGGCATAGGATTTCAAAGTGTGAAATCCACATTTGTCTTTAGAATGAAAAGGTAAGAATAATCAGAGTAAAGCGGAAATAGATGAGAATAGATTAAGATAAGTTTAGAAAAGAATCAGAGTAGCAAAGGTAAGTAGGTAATGGTTGTCCAGTTCTATCTAGGTTTCGTCCTACAGTCAACATTCCTCTGATACCACTTCTGTAACACCCGGATTTTAGGGGTCCAAAACCCGGGGTTAACATAAACACCAGGTATGCTGGGACCAAGTCTCAAACATATGATGTAAAGTGGCACAGGATCGAATGTCACATCTTTATACATAACAGGAGTTCCATACAAAATAAATAATTACATTATAAGGAGACAACGGTCCAGCAACCCAAAGTTGACTGGGAGACGACGACCTAGACCACTCACGAACTCATCACAACAGCCTCCATGAGCATCATCCTGCAGTACCTGGTCTTGACCTGTGGTGTATGTGAGACAGCAAGAGTGAGCTCACATACGTTCATCGCTCAACAAGTTGTGGGGAAAATGTGCATGAACTCACCAAAGGTGGGAGCTCATAAAGTGTAAGGCTTACCAAAGAAGATGGTTAGAGCTGAGCATTGCTTTTAAAGTTGGTCAAAATTTTATTAGCAGTTACTAAGTATAAGTAGATACCAAACCCAATTAAGTAATAGAACAAAAGTATCAACATCACCTGCCATGCAATGCATATGACAAATTGAATTTAGTTCCATAAATTAATCATGTGAGGGTCCGAGCTGCTCATGACCGTGAGCACGGCTAGTATACCAGTTTTACACTCTGCAGAGGTTGCGCATCTTTACCCACAAGTCGTGTATCCCATGTCGCCAGGGTTTGCAAAGCCCTTAGACACTTCCGAGGTGAATGGCTAGGGATCCACTACGAGGCCTTTACAAAGTTCCACTAGCTTCCGAAAACCCGCTACAGTTTATAGGAAGATCCAGTGCAGGAATCCCTTGCAGGACCGCCATCGCAGCAAAATCCTCCCGAGGGCCTCCCTACACTGACCTCTCCCCTACTGCCCTTGCCCCTTTCGGGTAAGGTAGTCTTCCACTAGCTTTCCTAATTAATCAGCCAAGGGCATCCCATACTACCCTTGTGGTAGCACTGTTTTCCCGGGTGGTCGCTCCATGTTCCAATTAACATAATGATCTTAACATGAATAATAAATAACAACTGATAACAAAAAGTGTAATCATGAATAATGTATCTCCATACCCAAAACCACATAAAGCACTAGCAAGTACTACCCAGAAATTTAGTGGTGAACAAGGTATAAAGATAATCAAACTAGGTAACCTGTTGGGTCCCATCAAAATTAACCTATGCAGATCATTATGATTAATCAGAACATGGTTGGGTAAAAAGAAGTGATCAAGGGCACAACTTGCCTGGGCCTTGAGAATCCAGGTACCAGGATGATCCTCAGATGACTCGTGACCTCACTGCTAGTCGTAGCAATACAAACATACATGGTATAGGCAAAATTAACATTACACCAAACATGTAAACAAAATACATAATAATAGTCTACACATTAAAATAAAATCACAGGAAAAAGAATTATTAATTTTGGAGTTGTAGAATTCAAGTTATGAATTTCCTAAGATTTAAGGTGATTATAATATGATTAAATGATAAATAAATTTCCTGACAGAGTTCATGTCAAAACAGTGATTCTAAATGATAGAGAATATTATTACAAAATTTTAGGAATTGGAATGGTTCAATTTGGAGCTAAAATGAATTAAATATGAATTATACAAGTTTTAAGATTTATTTTTTTATACTAAAAATCAATTTTTAATATTAATAATCTTATTTCTCTGTTATCTGGACTGCGCCTCAATTAAACAGAAGCGCAGGGGCTTCGGGGTAAAATTACAGAGACACAGCGCACAGTGCTACTGGACGGCGGGTTGATTTCAAATAAGTGGAGGGGCTCTTTTAGAAAGTGACTGCGGTGAAGAGGTATCTCACACCCTGGGCCGTTGGATCAGAGCCCAACGATCCAGATTAGATCAGATTTTTAAACGAACCGGTATCAGATGCCAGCCACTGGATCGCGATCCAACGGTTCACGTGTTATCAAAACAGGATCAAAACCCGACCGCACGATCTGGAGTTAGCGGCCAGGATTTAATTATGTGTGAAGGGGTACACATCTAATCATGACCGCAGATCCCAACGCGTGCGGCCCAGATCTCACTTGCACCCGATCAAATCTCAGCCCTCCAGTTCGGATCCGAGGACCCACGAACTTCTTCTCCCCCCCGGCCGACCCACCGGCGGGGCGCGCGCGCACCACGCGACGGCGGCCATGGCAGGCACGCCCATCCCCCCCGCGCACGCACCCAAGCTTTGATCCGAAGAGCGCTACACATAGCAGGGGCCATGGCGAACATGATAGGAGCAACTTGCCGATGTTTCGGACTGACAGGAGACCCGACCACGACACGGGGCGGTTCCGAGCCGGAAAAAGTGCTCCGGCGAGCAATTACGGCTACGTTGGTCATCTATGCGATAAATTAAGGGGTACCACACGTACTAGGAAGCAAACCGAGTTGGCCGAGCGATTACTCACCAGCGATTGTGGCGCCGAGCCCCCTTGGCGACGGCGAGGTGCGGACGAGCGGTCGGGCGCAACGTCGGTGACAAATTCCTGGGAGCCCCGCGCGCCACACCCCGATTACTACCCCGCGCGGCTTCTTCGCGAACTGCCCAACCCCTCGGATGACCGGGTTGAGTTGCGCCAATGGCGACAATCAACAAGGGTGGGTGGTCACCGTGACGGCGCGGCTGGGAAGAAGCATAGCAGTGGCCACGAAGGAAAGGAACGTGGGGCGCGAGAGAGAGAGGCGAGGTCAAGGGAGCTCTTATAGGCGCGCGACACCGGGGTAGACGACCCGAAGGTTGCGGCGCTGACCGGCGAAGCTTTGGCGGTCGGCGCGCGCGGAGTTCGGCAGGTTTGTTAGGGACGAACGCTGACACGCCTACCCCACGCAACAGAGACTGAACTTCGACGGTGAAAAACCAGAGTGACTGGTGGCCGGGACCCACCGGTCGGCGCAAGCGAGGATGGCGGGTTGGGCTGGTGCGAGAGGGAAGGTGGAATGGGCCGAATTGGGATACCGAGGCCCAGTTTGAGTTTTATTCTTTTCCCTTTTTCTTTTCTATTTTCTTTTCTCCATTTTCAAATCCAATTTGAATTCAAGTTCAAATTCAAACTTTGTGTGGATCTTCATTTATAATCTCATCTTTTTGAAATTAAAAATGCTAAACCTGAAGATATTTGGTTATTCATTGTATGTATATTTTCATATCTCTTCTCTTTTCTCCCATTTATTTTCTATTTTCTATTTTTCCTTTCCATTTGAATTTCAAATCAACACAAGTTTAAAGTTCAAACACTTAATTTGGATACACATATAGAACTCCAGCATAATGTGCAAAAACCTATTTTATGTATTTCTTTATTTATTTTAGTTCTTTTAGACAAGCTTTTAATCATATAGTAGAATAATCCCTACCTTATTGCTTCTAGGGAAAATCAAATTTATATTGTAGACTATATATATTAAGAAATAGTTTAATCCTAATTCTTTTATATATCCTAATCCAAAGGCAATTTAGATTATCTAAGTATCTTTAATTATGTATTTTTAACATATTCATGAGTGGAAACTTCTAAATTATGATTATCTTTTAAGGAAAGGTGTTTTGATTTAAAATCTTTGAGAATTTTCCTTGTCTTCACAAGATTGAACTTTAGGGTGTTACACCTAAGTACATGCCGATGTGGCTGTTGGAGAGGTATTGCTGCCCTGTTCATGTGATGTCATGGCTGTCGGAGGAGCGCCTGAGCCCTATAGGAGCACAGCTGTCGGAGCTGTCGGGTCCTTGCTGACGTCTCCTTGCTTCCGTAAGGGGCTGAGAACCATCGCCGTCATGGAGCACGCGAGGTGCCATCATTACATGTTTTACCGGGGCGAGCCAGATGGGACACCGGTCTTGTTTCCCGTAGCCTGAGCTAGCTAGGGGTAGGATAATGATGGCCCCCCTGTGACGTGGTCGGTCCGAGCCAGAGGTCGGGCGAGGCGGTGACTCCTCCGAGGTCGAGGTTGAGCCCGAGCCCTGGGGTCGGGCGAGGCAGAGTCCGCCTTCCAGAGTCGAGGTTGAGTCCGAGCTTAGGGGTCGGGCGAGGCGGAGTCCGTATTCCGAGGTCGAGGTTGAGTCCGAGCCCTGGGGTCGGGCGAGGCGGAGACCGCCTTTCGGAGTCGAGGCTGAGTCCGAGCTTAGGGGTAGGGCGAGGCGGAGTCCGTCTTCCGAGGTCAATGTGGAGTCCGTCGTCCGAGGTCGAGGTTGAGTCCAAGCCCTAGGGTCGGGCGAGGCGAAGCTTCCTATGGCGCTTGAGGCCGGTCTCGGCGGCTGTCAGCCTCACCCTGATGGGTGGCACAGCAGTCGGAGCAGCGCAGGCGGCGCTGTTTTCCTGTCAGGTCAGCCAGTGGAGGGGCGAAGTGACTGCGGTCACTTCTGCCTTGTCGACTGAGGAGCGCGCATCAGGATAAGGTGTCAGACGATCCTTGCATTGAATGCTCCTGCGATATAGTCGGTTGGCGTGGCGATCTGGCCAAGGTTGCTTCAACGCGAAGCCTGCCCATGTTGGGCCTCGGGCGAGTCGAAGGTGCGCCCGTTGCTTGAGGAGACCCTCGGGCGAGACGTGAATCCTCCTGGGTCGGCTATCTTTGCCCGAGGCTGGGCTCGGGCGAGGCGAGATTGTGTCCCTTGAGTGGACGGAGCCTTGACCTGAATTGCGCCCATCAGGCCTTTGCAGCTTTGTTCTGATGGGGGTTACCAGCTAAGATTAGGAGTCTTGGGGGTACCCCTAATTATGGTCCCCGACAAGCTTCATCACACCCTTCGGCACGTACTGCTTCATTAAGATGCCCGAGGGACTCAAGAACGTCGGGTCAACCTTCTCCCTCCTCACCAAGACGGTGCTCGAAAGCCAAGTGGGCCGCAACATTTTCACGTACGTGGACGACATCGTCGTCGCAAGCAAAAATAAAGAAGATCACCTGGCTGACCTTGCGGAGACGTTCGCTAACATGCGGGACGCACAACTTCGCCTCAACCTCAAGAAGTGTGTCTTCAGAGTTCGCCAGGGGAAGATACTTGGCTACCTGGTGTCGCACCGCGGGATCGAGGCCAACCCAACCAAGATTCAAGCAATCATCAATATGACACCCCCGCAGTCAACCAGGGATGTCCAGCGACTGACAGGCAGATTGGCCGCCTTGAACAGATTCATTTCCAAGTCTGCAAAGCGGAGTCTACCCTTTCTTAAGACACTGCGCGGCGCAAAAGACTTCGCGTGGGGACCATAGCAGGCAACAACCTTCGAATCACTCAAGCAACACCTGTCATACTTGGCAATTCTTACCAGCCTCGACCCCTTGCTGCCTCTGCTACTCTACATTGCAGCCTCGCCATGTGCAGTCAGCGCAGCGCTAGTCCAAGAGCAAGACAAAGAGGGCACGACCCGGCAATGCCCAGTCTACTACGTCTCTGAAGTCCTCACGACCTCCAAGTGCAACATGACTGAACTACAAAAAATCTCATACGAAGTTGTCATGGCATCGCGCAAGCTGTGCCACTACTTCGAGGCATTCAAGGTGCGGGTCACCTCAGACAGGGGTCTGGGAGAACTGTTCAGAAACCCGGAGGCGTCCGTCCGAATCGCCAAATGGGCAGCCGAACTCTCCGGGTACCACATCACCTTCGAACCCAGGACAACGATCAAGTCGCAGGTCCTGGCAGACTTCATCGTTGACTGGCCAACCTGTCAGCAAGAAGAGTCTCCAGAAAAGGTGTGGGCCATCCACTGCGTCGGCGCATGGTGCCATGCGGGGGCAGGCGCAGTGGCAATTATCATGTCACCCATAGGCGTCAAGTACAGATACGCGGCACGCCTTAGCTTCGCCTTGGAGTCTGACAGATGCACCAACAATATAGCAGAATATGAAGCCGTCATCCTGGGCCTTCGCAAACTACAAGCACTCGGTGTCACCACATGCATAGTCAAGACAGATTCCAAAGTAGTTGATGGACAGGTTGAAAAAGAATATACAGCAAAAGACCCCGCGCTCATGCAGTATCTCACGACTGTTCACAGTCTCGAGAAACAGTTCAAGGGCTTCACCCTACAGCATGTGGACCGCGCTAGGAACAAAGAGGCCGACGCGTTGGCTAAGGCAGCGGCCAAAGGCGAGACCTTTCCCTCCGACGTGTTCTACCATATCATCGGCACACCAGCTGTCCGCAACCCAGAAGGCTTACAAGTAACTAATGACGCTGAAGGCCATCGCATTGTCAACCTCATCATGACTGAAGATTGGCGGGCCCCAATAACTTTGTATTTGCAAGGACATTACCACCTAAGTGACATCAATGAGGCCAAACGCCTCAAGCACTGAAGCAGGGACTTCGCACTAGTCGAGGGCCAGCTGTACAAAAAGGGGATCAGTCAGCCCATGCTAAAGTGCGTGACTGAAACCAAAGGCATTCAAATCCTTCACGAAGTCCACAGCGGAACCTGCGGCTCCCACTCAGGACCCAGGGCCCTCGCTGCCAAGGTGATCCATCAAGGATTTTACTGGCCCGCGATAATCTATACTGTGAATCGAATCATGAGGTCTTGCGAAGCATGCCAGAAGTTTTCCCCCCGCTCGAGCAACCCTTCGCAGTTCACCAAGTTGATCGCCCACATATGGCCACTTCAACGCTGGGGGCTGGATATTGTCGGACCACTGCCTACGGCTCAAGGGAACCTCAAATTCACCTTTATTGCCGTCGAGTACTTCACCAAGTGGATCGAGGCCAGAGCAGTATCCACAATAACATCGAAGACCGCCCAAAAGTTCTTCTGGCAAAACATTGTCTGCCGATTCGGAGTCCTGTCCGAACTCACAATCGACAACGACAAACAGTTTGACAGCCAAGACTTCAGGGATTTCTGTTTCTCCATCGGCACCAAGCCTGTCTTCGCCTCGGTATACCACCTGCAATCCAACAGCGTCGTCGAGCGCGCCAACGACAAGATTTTCACTGCCATCAAGAAAAGATTTCTCGACGACAAGAAGGGCAAATGGGCCGACCAACTACCCGAAGTGGTCTAGGGCCTAAACACGACAGAATGTCGGGCAACTGGATTCACCCCTTTTCGTCTATTGTATGGATCCGAGGCCATGACGCCGCAAGAGATAAAGCATGGGTCGCCCTGAACAAGCACATCAGCAGTCCCTGATGTCAACGAACCAACGTCCAAAGATCTCATCGATGGAGACCGCGTCCTTGCCCTACAGGCCCTCAACAAATATCAGGCTCAAACCAAGGCCTGGCGCAACAACGCGGTTGTCCCAAGAGAGTTCAACAAAGGAGACCTCGTACTCGTCCGGACCACCCGGACAGAGTCACGGGGCAAACTGGAGCCAAAATTGGAGGGTCCATTCATCGTCAAGTCGAAGGCATCCCCCAGCGCGTACAGGCTAGTAACACCTTCCGGCGAAGACCTAGAGCACTCCTGGAACATTGACAATCTCCGTAAATTTTTTGTTTAACCATCAGGGCCCACGCACCCTTATAATCCAGCAAACAATGTTATTCCGGCCCGCACTCTTTTCCTCCCAGGGGGTGAGGTTTTTAACGAGGCGGAGCCATGTAATATACCAGCAAAAGCCCCCGCAAAAACAAAAACTCAAATGCAACGTGTCAAAAAAGACCGTTTCGACGGCCTTCGGCATTCGACCACTTCGAAGTCCCTGCGACAGGTAGCGTAGACTACCCTCGCGTGCGACAATCCGCACAAAAGTCGCCTAAGGGTGCAGCCGGAATAGCACAACAAGTGCATTAATCGAAGTCTTTTATTAAAAAGACACTTGGAGCAAAAGTCGCCTAAGGGTGCAACCGGAATAGCACAACAAGTGCGTTAATCGAAGTCTTTTATTAAAAAGACACTCCGAGCAAAAGTCGCCTAAGGGTGCAGCCGGAATAGCATAACAAGTGCGTTAATCAAAGTCTTTTATTAAAAAGACACTCCAAGCAAAAGACGCCTAACGGTGCAGCCGGAATAGCAAAACAAGTGCGTTAATCGAAGTTTTTTACTAAAAAGACACCCCGTGAAAAAGTCGCCTAAGGGTGCAGCCGGATTAGCACAAGTGCGTGAAACGGCCAACATGCCATATTACAATACAAGTTGCAATTACATACACTCAGCGAGGGCACCTTATACACTTAGCAAGGACACCTCATACTACATAGGCTCCACCTTCGGGATGATGCCCGCCTCCCTATAATTGAACAACATTATTTTCAATTCCTCACCCTCAAAAAGATTTCGCAGATCCCCCTCACCAATGCTCGTCCCAATCAGCGAAGACAATAGCTCTCGTTTACCAAACCGGTCTACTCGAATACTGTCCCGCTCCATCCCCATCCGACGGCGCCTACCACTCCGCGAAAACTCGCCCACACTATGCTTCGACACCACCCTTCGTCGCCGACACTTGGTCCTCGCACTAGGAAGACCAGCCACCTCGCCAACCTCCACCCGCGGCGAGGACTCCACCGCGGCCATATCCAATGCAACAAAATAATCCAAGTCTTCATCCGAAGACTCTTTGGTCCAGGAAAACGTACTCCCAGACTCACCATCAGACGAAAAAGAACCAGATCCAGAACCGCATAAATTGTCATTAGCAGGCACTACGGTTGCGGCTGCCACAAAATTAGTATCGTCAGCAGCGGTTGCTTGTGCAGGCCCATACGTCAGAACCTGCGTAGCAACCGAGTTTTAGTATCACAAAAACAAAATCTCACACCCGATAGCCCTAACCCCTATCCCGCCACCTGCGAAGGGTCGGCCGACGTCGTCGGGTCTTCGGCAGTTGGTTCGCCCGCCACCACCGAAGTGTCCCCACCAGTCGGCGCAGCGGCCGGCACGGGTCCTCGCCAGCACAGGTCGGCGCGGGTGTCACCAAGGGGCCCTCGCCAGCATCGGATGGCGGCGTCGGCTCCCCCCAGTCCCCTCCTTCGCACCCGACGCCTCGGGCAGTGTGCTACCCAAGTCCCCGAGGTCTTCGACCTCTTCATCATGCGCCATCTACAGAAATAGCATACTCATTCAACAAAAACCACACGAATACACACATATACCCATACACACAATCACAAATATACACATATGCTCCATACCTGCTCCATCGCCCGGTCGGACCTCTCCCGGACAGTCTCACGGCCGTGAGGACCCCACATCCTATCGTAAAGCGCCCTGGCCGACCGCTTCAGCACCAAGTCCTCAACCTAGAAGATTCCACGCTCGAAGTCCTTGTCCGGTCGGTCGAAGACTTCGAAGTGCCCACATCCCTCGCGGGACAGGGCATTCACGGCCCCTTCGCAGGTGATGAGCGAAGCGAAGGACATGAGGCCCGTCACAATCGTTGGGAGCACCTGCAACTCCTCCTGCAGCCATCCGAGAAAGTGGAGGCCCACCTTCTTACCGGACGCTTCAAAGGGAGTGGTCCGCGCACCAAGCTCCCGGTACGCGTCCACGAGTTGTGCATGCTTCCGGTCGACCTCTGCGCAAGTAGAGGTCTCCGCTTTGTCCTGGCAGTTGCGCAGGCTGCTGAGGCGCGTTTCCAACTCCTCGGCGCGTTGGCGAGCGAGACTGGCCTCCGCACGCGCAAGTTTGGCCTCGGTCTGTGCAGCATGTGCCTCAGCGCAGGCCCTGTTTGCGTCTCTCCTCTCCGTCGCCAACTGGCGGCTGAGGTCCTCCTTCTCGGCCATCGCAGCCGCCAACTTCTCCGCCAGCCTGCGACTCTTGTTTTCCGCAGCTGACTTGTCCCGCACCGCTTCCGTATGCTGCGCCCGGAAGCGCTCAACCCTGCCCTCAAGTCGTTGCCTCTCGGTAGCGAACTCCGAAGTCAGAGCGCGCGACGCAACATGATCGACGAAGGCGGTCGCCTGCCATGAAAAATCCTTTAGATTTGCAACCACATAAACACAACGAACTGGCGAAGTCCAAGACGACTTACATGCTTCAGCTGCTGCGTTGCATGCTTCAGCTGCTGGGAAACAGAACCCGCCACGTCTTTAACGATGGCGGTCGACGAAATCTCACTGCTAGCGCAAAACTTGGACCATGGGTCCTGCGAAGCACCCTTCGCCCCGCCCGCCGCCGCAACCGACGTGGCCGCCACCGGAGCCGGGACAACAGCCAGTTGCCCAGCATCCGACCCTGCACCACAATCTTGTCCAAGACCCAGTCCCCGTTAAAAAAAGAACAAAAAAACACAATAACACCCACCAACGAGTCCTCAGCCTGTGTGGGCATCGAACATCATGACACCACCTACGCGGTAATCATCCACGCAGATGTCCATGTCGAGGTCGGCCCCACCCGCCGTCGCCTCGTCGGTGCACACCAGAGACGGTGGCCTTCGCTCCCTCGTGGGCTCAGCCGAGGGCAGCTTGCCCGAGCGGGAAGCGACAGCCCTCGCACCCGCCGAAGAATTGCTGGGCCCAGGGACGACTAGCTTCGCAGCCTGCAATGGTTTGCTGCTGCCTGGGGCGGTGGACTTCACACCTCCCCACGCCCTCTTGACCTCGCGACTAGGGTCCCCGACCCTAGTGAACGCCCGACACTTCCGCGTCACATCTTGGCGATCCTTGTCCATCACTGTCGATACAACAGCAGCAATATTCCGCCCATAAGGAAAAATCTTCATCTCACGGGCCAAACGAGACGTAAATATGTCCTCGTCGGCCACCCGGGGGATCAGAACTTTCCTTGGCCATCGACCCCCGGTAACCTCCAGCATTCGCGCCGAAGACTCCTGGAGCTCGAGCAAAGACATCCTTCCCCCGAGGGCTGCACAAGTCCCCATTAACTCCATAGCAAAACGATCGGAGACCCCCCAACCCCTCAGCTGCAGTACCTAGTTTTCTCTTCTTAATGGCCGGCGCAGACTCTCGTGAATGGCCTTCCTCAGCCACAGCCGCTGGCTTTTTTCCTCGGCGATCAACAGCAGTAGCAGCGTCGTCTCCAGGGTAAACGCCATATGGCAGACGGTTTAACTCGAAGACACGGTTCAAATGAACATTGGATCCACGAATATCCCAGCTCCGTAGAGCCTCTGTCCTCGGCACATACCACCCCCACAATCCTCACTGCTCCGTCCTCTACTTCACGCACGAACGCGGCTGGATTCCAGCCGCGCAAATCCAAAGCGAAGGTAGGACTTTGCACCAACTGCTCGCCCAAAGTAGGCATCTGGCGAGGGCACACTTCGCCAAGCACCCAGCCATGCGCCAGGGGCCACACTCCATAACCGTTGAATTCCTCAACCAAATCACGCCACTACTCATGCGGGCAGCGCACCGGAGGGCCCCTTCGTCCTCATCGTCCTCCGCCACCTCAAACGGTGGGAACGTCACGTAACAGTGGGAGCACATGATGGCCGTAGGGAGACCTGGGAGGCCTTCGACTTCTCCTCCTGAAACATAAAACCAATAGTCCCACCAGTTGCCCCATTTATTCCGAGCGCAAGGAACTATTTCCACAACTTCCATCGAAGTCTTTCCGATCCTTGGCGTGAAGGTGCACGATCCAAATTGTGCAATCTTATTTCCAATTTTCCTTTTTTGCCAGTGCAGACAATAGTTCTTGGCGAAGACTTCTACGGACGGCTGACCGCCGTACGAAGTCACTGCCCAGGCATACTTCTATGGACATTTTTGCCAGCTGCTGCATCTCCTGCATGTGAACCGAGGAAATCCTCGAGGTGCCAAACTCCATCGTGTGGCCCGGCTGTAACTCCATCGCCGCCAAATCGCTCAGGGTATCCTCGGTCGATGGACCGACCGACGACGCACTCGCAACAAATGAGGAAGGCATTGCTACGTACCGTCGACGGCGGCGCGTGGTCTGCTTAACGCGGGCCAGATCTCCGAAGCAGAAGAACAAAGGCGGGCAGGCGAACGGGCGAGCGGTTTGAAAAAGCTAGGGTTTTCCGGCGCACGCAAGGGTAAGCAACAGTCCCAGTTGCGCCGCCTTTTATAGACAGGATGTAGCGTGACGCTTCGGGAAACGCGCAGTCTAACAGTGCCACGTCCATCAACGGTCACCTCAGAAACCCCCGCGGGACCACTTCGAGCGAGGGCATCGTCTCTACCATCTAGCGACGTCTTCGGCACCAGATGACTCAGTCGAACTAGTCCCTTGGAGGGCAAATGTTGGGGCGAAGGCAAAGACGCTACCCTTCGCTCGATGCCTTCGTCGCCTCGCTACACCAACAAAGACCACACCCGAGCGGTCTCCCTTCGTCCTCTACATTGCAAGACGAAGGCAAGACTCCGACAAAGTCTGCCAGTCCCGCGTCCTCATCGCGCTCGAAGGCCCATGTGGGATTCAGCCCACTGTAACAGGCCCCGCGCGTTACAAGCGTGTTATGGGCCTCATCTGTAATAGCCTTTTCTGTAATGACGATCTGTAACCTCCCCATGTGGGAATATTCTAGGGATAGTCCGGGTACTCGAGGACATAAACGTCCATACCAGAGGACAGTGGGCACTCGGGTACCTATAAATACCCCCGTACAGTGCCCTTGAGAGGCCGGATTAACAGAGCTACAGTCATTCCCCGTTGAACTTTGCAAACACTCTCTCCACTCTCCCGTTGGATTCACTTGCCCCGAAAGCAAGTACCAACATTAAACTCTAATGAAGTACCGGGCTCTGATACCAATTGAAAGTCGCCTAGAGGGGGTGAATAGGCGGAATCTGAAATTTATAGACTTTAAGCACATCTACAAGCCGGGGTTAGCGTTAGAAATAAAATCGAGTCCAAAAGAGAGGGGGAAAACAAATCAACCAAAGAAATAGAGCAGATGACACGGTGATTTGTTTTACCGAGGTTCGGTTCCAAAGAACCTAATCCCTGTTAAGGTGGTCACAAAGACCGGGTCTCTTTCAACCCTTTCCCTCTCTCAAACGGTCACCTAGACCGAGTGAGCTTTCTCCTTAATCAAACGGGTCACTTAGACCCCACAAGGACCACCACACAATTGGTGTCTCTTGCTTTTATTATAAGTGTTTAAAGAACAAGAATGGGGAAGAAGAAAGCGATCCAAGAATAAGAGCTCAAAGAACACGAGCAAAACTCTCTCTCTAGTCACTAGGTGTTTGGAGTGGAGTTGGGACTTGGTGAGGCTTTGATCATATTGAATTGTGTCTTGTATTGATTGCACTAGCTCTTGTATTGAATGAGATGTCTGAAAAACATGGATAACTCGAGTGGTGGTGGTTAGGGGTATTTATAGCCCCAACCACCAAACCAACCGTTGGGGAGGCTGTCTGTCGATGGGCGCACCGAACAGTCTGGTGCGCCATCGGACACTATCCGGTGCACCAGCCACGTCACCCAACCGTTAGGGTTCTGATGGTTTCGACCTTGGAGCTCTGACATCTTGAGGCACCGGACAGTCCGGTGCTGCACCGGACAAGCACTGTTCACTGTCTGGTGCGCCTTCTGGCGACTGCTCTGACTCTGCGCGAACTGTTCACGCACTGTTCACGTTGCAGGCGACCGTTGCAGCCGACCGTTGCGCTGGCTAGCCATTGCTCCGCCGGCACACCAGACAGTCCGGTGAATTATAGCGGAGCGCGGCCTTAGAAAGCCGAAGGTGAAGAGTTGGAGTCGATCGCTCCTGGTGCACTGGACACTGTCCGGTGCGCCAGACCAATGTTCTCTTCGGTTTCTTTTGCTCCTTTCTTTTGAACCCTAAATTTGTTCTTTTTATTGGTTTGTGTTGAACCTTTGGCACCTGTAGAATACATAGTCTAGAGCAAACTAGTTAGTCCAATTATTTGTGTTGGACATTTCAACCACTAAAAATATTTAGGAAAATGTTTGACCCTATTTCCCTTTTAGTTTTGCTAAAGGATTTATAAATTTTATCGGGGTCACCTAACCGCGACAAACCATCCTAAATTCGTTCATGGGGTACACTCCACCACCCGACTAGAGTTTATCTCTGATGCCCTAAAATGTATTTCTAAAGTTCGTGAACCTAAACGACATTGCTCGACAAGTTTTAAAAGCTGCTCATGCATATAACTCTAATAAAAAATATGAATTACCCACGCGGTATATTATTATCTGAAACAAACACATCCAAAGTGATTAAAAACTTTTGAAGTGTGAATTGATGAAATTTCTAGCTTCCAAAAAGAGCGCTAATATTTGGTTTGGTTTTCATTTATTATAACACCGAATAACAAGGGTCGGATTATTCGATTTTGGCGCGATGGCGTCACACAACCAACCAACTAATTATCGAAATTGATACACCAAAAGTAGTTAGTATATTTTAAAACAAAAGGAATCAATATTATAACATCTATTCTCAAGTATTTATCGTCTGTTAGTTCATTTTTAAACTAAATCGTGACAAAAAAACGGAGGAAGTAATGTATTAGTAATATTTATTACTAGCATCACCGTATATAATTCGTATTGTAAATAAATTTTATATATATAACGAATGAGATATACAGCAGAATTTAATACTTTATTATTACTGTTGTTATCATGATTATATGCACGTTTCAGTGGTTTCACAGTTAATTAATTTAAAAAGGAGAAAAAAAGAAGATAGTTGTGCGCGGGCCCCACCACAGCCGGGGCAGGTGGGCCCAGCGGCGACCATGAGCAAGAGGAGAGGGAGGAGCGTTCCTCACCTGCCGTCCGTCGTCTTCCTTGCTCGCCTTCGCTTCCCTCCTCTTCTCTTTTCTAGACTAGACTAGACTTGGCTTGCCTTGGATTCTCCTCTCGTCTCTTCTTTCTTCTCGCTCCAATCGGCGCGGACAGAGCCCCCGCGCACGCTACCGCCTACCGGAGAGATTCCGCCGCCCGTTGGGTGGATTCCAGCGCCGTTGAGCAACAGGACTCTAGCGCCGCACCGGACACCAACCACTAGACGCTGCTGCCTCCCTCCGCCGTCTCGGGGCACCGACGGAGGAGCAGAGAGATCCATCGGACCGCTCGGCGGGGTGCGGCCGCCCTCGCTCCTCATCCAAATTATCCAATCCACTCGATTCCGATTGGCAACTACCCTTCACCCCGCGCGCGCAACCGCTAGCTCCTGCCGCCAAGCGCAACCGGACGACCGCCGCCCTCCCTACGCCAGGAGGTGCCGAGGTGTAGGTCCTTCGCCGGCGACGAACACCCACAAGGTTCCCTTCCTTTGTGCATACGGATGTAACGGATCTGAGTTCTCCAATTCCTACAAGTTAGGAGAATAGGAGTAGTAATTTACAAGCGTATTATTATGCCTACTACTAACTTGTTTTATCTCTCTTTGATTTGATTGATTGACCCACCGTACGTAACCCACCATTTCCAGAGCAACCGCAAGGGCATGTGACAAGCTGCCGCCTGCCTTTGCCGCAGGCAATGTGCTCCGACATGTCGGGTCAGCGCCACCACCACGCAACCAGGTATTTCGATCCTCTTCTCTTGCGTTAAGCTTAATCAATCCGCAACCTCCTCTGGCTTGGCTCAGGGGTTGCAACCAATCCATCTACTTAACCGAGTTACTCTATTATGACTTCGCTTGCTTCCATGTTTAGCTTTCCTCACCTCCTCAATCAGGTCCAGGTGTACCATTCGCGTTACTGGACCTCTTGCAGAATACTCTTCCCTACCTTAGCGTTTTTTTTTCGTTTCTACCATCAATGTTTTTATACAGCATCTGTGTCTCTTAAGCATTTAGTCCCTTTTCCTGAAAACCAGACCAGCGTTGCACAGCTTGAATCTAAGTCAAATTATTCACTGACCGACACCCTATACGCTGGTAACACACTAACACTGAATACAGATCTTTTTGTTTCTTTGCCTGCCAACACCCAACAACTAGCTAAACCTGTACTGCTTTAGTTTTTGATTGGCAATTCAGTGTAAAGCACATAGATATGTATGGAGGCCTCCATCCTAATCGTTTTCCTTTTGCCCAACACAGCAGGGAGAATGCACCGGAAGATAATGGTTACCATCGCACTCCCCATGGTGCGGATCATCTCGAGCAGAGTCAGACTGCAGATACAGATAATAAGCATATAAATCATCTGTCCACAGATGACAATGTTCCCTCCAGTGCTTCAGGCCACAAACATGGTGCTATCAGCCGCCATCCATCTACATCTTCTGTTGATGATCGCTCCATCAAGTCCGGTGATGATTCTGATGGGGCCGAGAGTACCAGTGGCAGAAGCAGTAATACAGAGATCTCATTTATGAATAATGATACCATCTGGATACCACCTCAAGCGGCAGATAAGGAGGATGAGGCCCAGAGTTTTGCTACGAGCATCGCTTATGACGACGACGATGACGATTATAGTGATGGTATAAAGTGGGGCCAGTCAAGTTTCCCATCCCCTGGTAAGCAGCATGACGCCGACACTAGCAATCACAGGGAGGAACGAGAAAAGGCAATGCTAGAAGCTATGAATGGCCAGCTGAAGGTACTTGTCAGTCGGTTTCTCGCATCTGCTGGCATTCCATCTTCCAACGAAGAGGGTAGCGATAGCTGGCTTGATATTGTCACCTCCCTGTCATGGGAAGCAGCACTACTTATCAAACCTGATGGTAGCATGGGAAAGGAAATGGACCCTGGCTCTTACATCAAAGTCAAATGCGTAGCATCTGGTACTCGCCGGCAAAGGTGAAGCAACAATTCTTCTTCAACTGTTTCTCCTCAACAGATAGGATTTCTGTTTCTGTTTCAAACTATATCATTCACCTATGGCAATCTTGGTTTGGTTGCAGTGAGGTGATCAAGGGGTTAGTCTTCAAGAAGAACACTGCTCATAAGCACATGCCGACAAATTGCCACAATCCTAGGCTTCTACTTCTCAAAGGAGTTCTTGGGCATTCTGATATTGGTTTGTCATCATTTAGTTCAATGGATCAGGTTAGATACTACATATTATATACATACGCTGTACGCAAATAATAAACCTCGTCTTCTGTTCTTTTCATGGAGGAATAATACCTTCTATTTTCTATGCCTCTAACAATCAGGAAAAGGACCTGTTGGAGAGAGCTATTGGTAAAATGATGGAGATATGCAGTCCCAATGTTGTTCTGGTCGAGAAAACTGTTTCACGAAACATTCAAGAACTTCTTCTGAAAGAAGGTGTCACTCTAATTCTCGATATGAAACTCAACCGGCTACAAAGAATTGCACGCTGTACAGGCTCTCCCATAATTTCGTTTTCAGAAGTTTTGGATAAACCAAAGCTGAAGCAATGTGACTACTTTCATATCGAAAAATTTATCGAGGAGCACAACAACGCCAGTGAGGGTGGAAAGATGCCATCTAAAACATTAATGTTCTTGGAAGGCTTTCCACGTCCACTCGGTTGCACGGTATGCATAGGCCACGCTCATTGTATGATGTATATAGTCTATTCCTTGCGCACTAATACCATTTCATTGAATAAGTAGCAAATCCCAAACTGATTTGCATTCCATACTTTTTGGATTAATGTTTACAGTTATAGTTGTTTTCTTTCTTTTTCAGATACTGCTAAAAGGAGCAAACAGTGAAGAATTGAAGAAAGTCAAACAAGTAATGCATTTTACGGTCTTTGCAGCATATCACTTGATCCTTGAAACATCTTTCTTTGAAGATCAAAGGGTTTTTCTAAATGATAAAAGTACCCCCAAAGAAATTTCTGTTACTGCTACAGAAGGGGCATCACCAACTGCTTATGATGTTGCTGCTCTTAGTGGTGCTATCCCTAGCTTTCCTTCACATGGTGACCCTCCAGCACTTAGACTATTCCATGCCACTTCTAATAGCTATGCTGATGTGAACAAACCTTTGACATATCCAGAAAATGGGGATGCATTCAGTTCAGTATCCAGCAGCTCTGCAAATGACCTTGAACAAGGTACAAGTATCAGGCCCAATAATGCTGAGAGGTTAACATCACTAGTCCAAGGGCCACTAAGGAAACTGTTCACTGACATGATACGTCACCAGAATATTTACTTACCTGTTACATCATTGCAAGAGGCAAATGATATTAGTAAGGAAGTCAGGGCTGAATCAAGTCAAGAAACTGTTATTAATGGTTTCCATAGGCCAGAGATAGAAGATTCTGTGGTTTCAATTGAAAATGGAGATTCCATAAATGATGCCCAGAAACAAGAAATTGCTCAAGCAATAATGCCAAGAGGTTCTTCTGCAAATGATAAAGATGCAGAATCGTCTGTTATGGGAGACAATGGGGCACATAGTACAAGTATCATTATCAAAGAGAAATATGTCGATGATGATCAAGCTGATGATGCACTTGATTCTCACAGCATACTGATTTTGATGTCTAGCCAGTGCCCGGAAAAGCAGGTTATCTGTGAGCAAAGTCATTTAACCCGTATAAAATACTACGGGAGTTTTGATGTGTCCTTGGGCAGATATTTGCAAGATATTCTGCAGAATCAGGTGACACTACTTCATAACCTTTTAGTGTTTTATGCTTATTTACGTGATGAAACATCTATGTTTTGTGTTTGTAAATTGTAATACAACGTGATTTGGTTGCTGAAGGCTCAGCTTTTAATGTTTTCCTAGCAGAAACTGAGTTGCTCCTCATGTGGAGAGCCTCCAGAGTCTCACATGTACTCTTACACGCACCGCAATGGAAATTTGACCGTTCTAGTGAAACGTCTGGTGCCCCAACACCATTTGCCTGGTGAATCTGAAGGAAAAGTATGGATGTGGACTAGGTGCTCAAGATGTGATCATGAACATGGGGTATCCAAACCAACTCCAAGAGTACTAATATCAGCTGAAGCGCGTAACCTCTCGTTTGGGAAATTCCTGGAACTCAGTTTTTCGAGCCACTCTGCAGCAAGAAGGTTATCTATATGTGGACATCTGGTCAACAGGGATTGCTTGCGTTTTTTTGGGTAAACTTCTTGCTAGTCATTAGGTTTTAGTATAACAATTCCGTGGAAACTATCTTTTTTTGTAGTTTGGTGATGAATAACTTCCTCTCTTGCTAATTTCAGGCTGGGCTCTAAAGTTGCTATGTTTCGGTACTCATCTGTTGAGATCTACACTACCTGCAAACCACAACCTACTCTCCAGTTCGTCAACCCCATCAGACAGGATTGGTTTGAAGGACAAAGGAGGAATGTATGGTTCTTTTGACTGTTCTGTTCATTTACTTAAGTTAATGTACAATGGTGCCTGACGCTTATACTCCATCTTTTAAGGTTCATGCTAAAGGTATGGCGCTTTTCTCTGGGGTTGCAAGATTTCTACAGAACTTGAAGAATGAACATCCTGATGCAATAACGTTAGCAATCCATTGTGGCCTTGCATTCCCTGTTAAGGACTTCACTGAACTAGAAGAGTTGTTGATAAAAGAAAAGGCCCAGTTTGAGGTGAGTATATGCATTCTATTGACCTTGGTATTTGTTCTATCTATTATTTTTATCGAATTTTAAATGTATTGTCCTGCAGAGTTCTGTGGACAAGGCCACTGATCAAAATGGGGTACCAACCTCTTCTGTGCATGAACTGTTGAATATAAATTGGTACTATCAGGACCTTCTACTTGAGCTTTACATTTGGGACCGCCGTCTACATCAATTATTCTATTGTAAATCTGTCAAACTAGAAAGTGTTTCTAATTACAAGAATCCTGCTGATACTGTTGATGGGATCTGTGGTGATAAATTCGGTGTTGATAAGAAAATTGATGAATTTACATATGATGAAACTACGACAGCTTTGGGGGTAGCCAGTACCACAGAACCTGCAAGTAACAAACTTGACCATCAATCAGGGGATGCTGCAGCATCCTTACTTGATGAAAGCCAGGAAGCTGGGCACTCAGAACTTCCTTGCAATGGAGGTAGTAAAGCTGAGAAATCTTCCATTGCTCATGGTCAAATAAAGGTAGATGGCACAACAAAAACCGGAAATGATCCTTGCTTCGAAATATCCAATGATAAGAAGGTCCAGGTCAATCTTACAGTAGCAGATCCAATATCTATGGAACAGGAGCGTTGTAGCACTCTCCAACAGTTCAAATATCCTTATTGGGATGACAGGGAAAGGTGGATTTGGAATTCAATTTCTGAGTCACAATTGGCTTACAGGAATGACATTCAAATTGGATATTTGGAAAAGTTCGAACTCATTAACAATTATTTGCCACATTACCTTCCTCCCTTGTTTGAACAACATGATGATGCGGACTCTCCGCATTTCGCGGTAGGTCCTGGTGGTAATATTCTGTGCATAATGGAAGATGAGATATCCAGCATAATAGCTCGTGCTCTTGCCATATCTGACGAACGCCGCCATTTGATAGATTTAAAATTTGAGAATGGAATGGATTACTCCAAGGGAGAGCATGCTAAAGCAATGGAGAAATCCTATAGTTTTCTGTCTGAAAATTCTTTCACCTCATCACCATGGTCATCTACAGATTCTGAAGCAAGCTTGTCATCTCTGTCTTCATTTTCATCATTTTCATCTGATGACTTTTCTGGTTATGATAGCTCTTCTTTATTGTCCTCGATGCATCCAGAAATGACTGTGAACGGGAAAATAACTCTGAAAGGCAAATATTCAGTCACTGTTGTATATGACAATCAATTCTTTGCACTCCGAAAAAAGTGTTGCCCATCCGAGCTTGCATATATTACCTCCTTAAGCCGCTGCAAGAAGTGGAATGCTCAAGGTGGAAAGAGCAAGGCCTATTTTGCAAAGACAACAGATGACAGGTTCATCATAAAGCAAATCAAGAAAACAGAGTTCGATTCATTTATTAAATTTGCACCTGATTACTTTAGGCATGTTTACCATTCTCTGGACACTGGAAGCCAAACTTGCCTTGCCAAGATATTAGGAATATATCAGGTAATTATATCAAGAGCTCGAGTTTGATTTCAATTCTTTTTCCTGCTTTTTTTCATGTGGAGTGCCTGTTTCAGGTTAAGCAGATTAGACATGGCAAAGAGGTAAAGATCGACTTGATGGTGATGGAAAATCTTCTCTTTGGCCACAATATTTCACGAATTTATGATCTCAAAGGTGTTACTTTTTCGCGACGCGTCACTGACTCAAATGATCATGATACTGTTTACCTGGACCAAAATTATGTTGAGGACATGGGTTTTTCTCCAATCTATATTGGTGGAAGAACAAAGCATCTTTTGCAGCGTGCAATCTGGAATGACACGTCTTTCCTCACTGTAAGTATAGAGCACATATTTGCCACAATTACTGGCAGTGATGTTTTTCAATGGTAACATTTGTGAACATGTTTATTGTACTTGCAGTCGGTGAATGTCATGGACTATTCTCTACTTGTCGGAGTGGACAAAGAGAAGCATGAACTTGTGTTTGGCATCATTGATTATCTGAGGCAATATACTTGGGACAAACAATTGGAGACATGGGTGAAGGCTTCTCTGGTAGTACCCAAGAATGTTTCACCAACTGTAATTTCCCCCAAGGAATACAAAAAAAGGTTTAGGAAGTTCATGGCAAAGTACTTCCTGTCAGTTCCAGACACATGGAGCTCTGATAATTCATCTAATCCATGCAAATCCTTTGGTCAGAGCAATCACAAGTTAGCGGAAGTCCACAATGGTGATAGCCTGCTTCAGCACCCAAATGAAGCTGAGGGGTGTGTCTAATCATGTGCAGGACTTCCTGGCATTTTTTAAGCCTATCCCATTGTTGTTTGGCTTTTCACTTTGTAAAATGGTGTACATTGGAGGACCTCACTGTTGATCTATCCAAAAGTTTGTGTTTTTAAGGCAAATTGTTGGACAAGTGGGGTCCACAGGACATGTACCTATACAAATGTTCATTGTTAATTTCACAATTATTATAGTGAAATTAAGAATTTGTATGATCATTTTTTGGACCTATCACTTGTGTGACTGAAGCTGTCTATTCTTCACTTATGACTAACTGTCCAAGATAGACATTTCCTACCTCTATTGAAATTAGGTCAATTTTGAGTATTATGTTGTACTGTATACCCCCAGTGTACTTGTTGGGATCTGGAAGCAGATCCATAGATTTTGTGTTTGATGGAAACTGTCCCTTTTCGGTATGCCCTTTTTCACTTTTTTTTGGTTCTGCACAATGTACAACTTTCAGATCTCCTGGTATAGAACAGATTGCAAGCTATGAGTTCCATTGTTACTTAGAATGGATGTGATTTAAGTTACTTAGTTGTTTGTTCAGTATGTGTTCGTCTTCTGGAATATCATTCAATATGCATTTATGCCCTGAAACCATTTTTATATGTGTTTATGCGATTTTTTATTTTTCAGATATCTTCCCTGTAGATGAGGGTCTGCATCAGGCAGTACAGGCCTGGTGATGTGCCTACTGTTTGCAGTTGTTCTATATGCTAATTTGTTGCTATACAGGTGCACCTGGACCATTTATGAACGTACAAACTTCACTGATTAGTTTGGTACTTAATTATATGCTACTTTCCCTTTCTTGAGCCAAATCACATCATCATCGAGAGGAGGATCTAGTTGGAGCTTGTATGACATTTTTTGCTTTGACCAGACAACTGTTAGGAAGAACTTTCCTTCTGGTCGGCTCAGCAAGTTGACTGGATGTTAACCTGACCTTTTCTAATCAACCAGTATTTTGATTTTTCAGTTCAGTGTGAATTCATGATGAACAGCTTATAGTTTGTCCAAGCGATTCTGATTGCTGCTTTAAGAGGGAGGCGACCATTGTGTCCGTTTAAGGAAGAGGTTGGATTTGGTGAGCTGATGAAGCTGAGCTTTTCCCACCAGAGGCAGGGTCCTAACCCAAAATATGGAATATGGATTGCCCTGCTGCTTACCATTATTCCGCTTGCTTCTGGCCCTGCGAGGCAGATCAATCAATTTGGCATTGCAACCTTTGCCTGCAGTGCTTCTCTTCATCCGATTGAGGTCCAGAGGATGATTCTGGCTCAAATGAAGTCCACAGAGTAACAGTTCTGTTGCAATTCCAGAAGGCTGTGTGTTCATCATCATTATACAAAACCAAATGGTGACTGGTGTCAAATATCAAAGAGCTAGAAGCATCTCAAGAAAAGAATCTCACAAAAGAAAGGTACCATCCCTTGGCTAGGTCGTTTGTTCATCTTCTCTGTTCTACTAAATTGGGCGTTCTTTTCTGTACCATTCACCATATTTTTGAGCTGGTGGCTAGCATAAGCCTACCACCAAAAAACGAAATGAACAAGCAAGCAAAGAGAGAGTAAGAACTGGAATTCCTTTCCGCCCCCTATATATGCCCAACAATTGGCCACACCATGATCTCCAGTTACAGGAAAAAGGGCGAAGAGTTGGTTTCACTTTTTTCCGTGGTCTGATTGGTGGCACTCGCAGATTCTCATTTTCAGCGTCAGCTGTTATATTATTGTTATATCATGTATCGTATACCTAACTAAAATGGCAACTAAAATCTGAAGTCTATTATGTTGGGAAAAGAATGATATAGATATGTTCTGGTTCTGATTCTGACAATAGGCAGGCACAATGTATACGCGATAGGAAGTGGAAAGGGTAGAGCCCGTTCATGCTATTGCTATTGCTTTTGCTGTTGGATATTGCTATTGCTTTTGCTGACTGCCTGGCTGGCCTTGCTCTGCTCAATGGACATGTAGGTGTTGGACTGGAGGAGGACAACTGCTAGTGCCTGCCTCTGCCTGGAATGCTGGGTTTTATAGGCAGGGCCGGCCCTTGGCTAGCAGAGGAGAGGTTTGAAGAAAGGTTGGGAGCGGCGGCACTGCAACATTTTGCAGGACTGCATCGTGCAACATTTTGCAGGATTGCCCAGCAGGCAGGCAAGCATAGCAAGAATAGCAACGCTGTCATATCTACAGCTAGCAGGCTAGCTTATCGGCCGGCGTCGCCTTTTGTTTCCACCGATTGCCCTGCATGCCAACTCCAACGGGAATACTACTAAGCTAGTAGTATTGCGAACAATTCTGTCTCCTTTCACAAACCTCGTCCATTCTCTGCTTTCTTTCTTCCTAGTCGTATACTCTATATTATTTGCACGGTCGATCATCGATGATATGCCGCCGGTAACAGTGATGGCAGTGGGTAAGGTACCTAATAGGCACATAAAGTTATACCTATACCCACTAAAAGAAAGCCCTATACCTACTATCCGTTACGGGTACAAAATTATGTCAATATCCATATACATCACGGGTATCGGTGATACTTATACCCACTATGTTATAATAGACATGATCATTTGAATCACAAAAGTAAATACTGAATACGAAATGTTAAAATCTCATCTTATCAATATTGAAAGATGCTAAAATAACATTGTTTATATGCTAACATGGCAAATTCATTGAACCTAACATAATTTTATCATAAGGTCAACAACCAACATTTAGCATTAAATGGTAACACCATACAAGCCCATGCATATGTCATATGTTAGTGGGTTTTTTGTCGGGTAGCTGGTATGGGACAAGAGAAAATATACTCATGCCCACCATACCCGATTGGTATAACAAATAACCTAATAAAATACCCGTAGGTATTAAAATTTGCCATACGTGTACTCTAATAGGACTTTTACCCATTGGAAATCGGGTACCCATTGCCATCTCTACCAGCAACCGTCAACATGCCTTCATGTGGCTAATTAGTGATGAAGTTTCCCTTCTTAGGGCCCTTGGAACAGTTTTCCTAAAATACTGTATGATATAACTTTAAGCCCTTATATAATAAATACAGTCAAGACACAATATATATAGAGTCGTGTAGAGAAGAACTATCCGTAAAGAGCTCGTCTCTTGATTTTTATTTTTACTTAAATCTTTAAAACCCTTTTAAAAGACTTCTCATTTAATTGGGGTGTGCATACCTTTATAACCCTATATTCATGACCCAACGTTGTAACTAGGGGTCGATATCGAGCTGGCTCGGCTTGACTCGACTCGACTCGAGCTGGCTCGTTAAGATAACGAGCTAGCTCAGCTTAACTCGTTATGTTAACGAACTAAAGATCCAACTGGGCTCGACTCGTTTGCCAACTCGAGCTGGCTCGTTTAGCTCGCAAGCCAGCTCAATAATACCATGTCTAGTGTCTACGAACGGATATAAAAATATGTAGCAAAAGAAAAGAAATCTATTTAGAAAAAATAGAGTTTGCAACTTAAGATTCCACACTCAACAAAGAACAAGATTAACTATAGTAGAGTAGAATATTAACTATTTTGGATCGGAGATTATTGTGATTTGATTAATTACTTCAACTCGTTTGGCTCGCGAGACTCGAGTTAGCTCGTTATCATAGCGAGTTGAAATACAAGCTTAACTCGTTACAAATTATAAACGAGTCGAGTCGAGCGAGTTAACGAGCTACGAGTTTTTCGTCCAACCTTAGGTGTAACTACCATTACCCCGTTAAATATTGTAATTAAATGTTACACGCGCACGCAAAGAGCATAGGCGCTCGTGGCCTAATGGATAAGGCGTTTGACTTCTAATCAAACGATTGTGGGTTCGAGTCCCACCGAGCGTGAGGTTAATTATTTTTACCTTTTTTTCCTTCTGCCTTCAACGCCCTGTTTCTTGCAATTTGGTATATCATTCCAAACCATTTTTTATAGACCTCAACTTTCTCAACACAGACCGCTTATCAGAATCTGGCTGGCAACAAAATTATACAAATGAAAGAGAAATGCTAGTGGTATGTATGAGCAAAAAGAATTGGCGACTACACTACACCAACTCGGCTTCCATCCGTTTCTCTAACACCTCAACTATCACTTAGATCGATCAGACCAGATGTGTACGTCCAGCTTGTTGGTTATTCACTTAGACAAGATCGAGGTGGCTTAGAATAGAATATATAGATGGATAGAAGGCGACATGGGGAGGAACAAGGAGGCGAGCGGAGGAAGACGAGCGAGCTGAAAGGGGAGTATGGGAATTCAGTTGGCGTGACCAGGAGACAAAAATCGACGGTGGCGCAAGTGCATAGAGTTGCCACGCATCGCGTGTGTTTTCTCTGCCCTGTCCTCTTCTCTTCTGTTCCCTTGCCTTCCCTCCCTGCTTTCTCTGAATTCAGGGAGCTATGCACGGCCTCAGTGCCATATAACTGAAGAAAGTCACTCCCTCCATGATATTGTCTACCTAATTTAGGCACAAGCAGGGTACGTCATGTTCACACCAGGGTGGGTCACCATGCTACCAAAGTCATCACAATTCATATCTCCAACAACATAAATATGACACTTGAAAGAAAGAAAGAAGAAAAAACATGGAGATGCATCATTGTTTAGATATCACCCAAGCTTTCTGCCTTATGGGTTCAATCAGATATGTAATAAACTTATACAGACATCGACCACATGCCATGCAGAAAGTATATAAGGATTGTCCAACAAAAAGAAAACAGGTAACGGACATGTACATATCAATGTCAACATGGGCAGGTGTCAGTGTTACCACTTAGCATCAGGTAAAGGGCAGACACAACATAACAGAACAACAACAACAACCTACTCGCTTGGGGTAGTCAGAAGAATTCCACGAAGGAAATAACAGGACAGGGAACCAACATCAGCAGCTCCATCCACAGAGACAAAAGTGCGCGTCCACTCCGATGCCACGTCTTCACAAGCCAACAGGTCTTCTCCCCACGTATACACAGCCCATCCTCCGATTACTCGATTCAGTCTGTCAGAGTAATGCATACACCTTCAGAGGAACAAGAATCCTTTCATTTCTTTTTGTACCCCCCCCCCCCCCCCCCCCCCGCATCCACAGCGCCGCTGCTTATTTTCCTGGAGCAGCAGCTGCTGCCTGCACCTTCGGCCCTTTGGCATCAGGAACACGCTTGACGCTCTGCAGGATCGACTTCTCATACCTCTGCATCCCGTTCGCCGACCTCCATGCACTACACGGCGTGCAGAACCATTTACCTCTCGGGACAGAACTGTGCGGCGGATCCATGCAGTAAGTGTGGTAAGCTTCGTCACAGCCATCACACAACACTATTTTCTCGTCGTCCTTGTTATTGAAGCAGCGTCTGCACAGGCAAGACGGGCAGTACCAGCATTTTAGATTCCTCTGCTTCTCGCTTGCAATCTGGCTTTCTTTCAGGCACAGGGCATGATAGAACTTGAAAGAACAGTAGCCATGCCCGCATACCACGAACTTCTTGTTCTCATCTTCACACGTGCCACAAAGCTTGCACAAGTTTGCTAGAGCAGTTATCGAGAGGTCTGGTTCACTGTCTTCGACAATGCTTGACACTGAGCTCTCCTGTGTTTTGACGGCCAATTCAGGTTCTTCGGCAGGTTCTTCTGGCTTCTCCACCTCAAGCCACTCGCATACATCGCAGCCTTCATGTGCTCTGCCATGGTTGTTGCTCTTTAAAGGTACGTCTGGTTCGACGCAGGTGGGACAGTACCATTTTGCTGGGGCCTCTTCATCAATGGCAAGCTTGAGACATGAAACATGGTACGCGGCTTCACACCTGTCACAGATAATTCTTCCTTTGCTGTCTGCCTTTCTACCACAATCCTTGCAAATTCCATCCGATCCAGATGTCCCAGTTCGTCTAGGTATCGTAGAATAGCCAGAATCGCATGGGGGAGTTAACTTTCTTAGGGCTTTGCGGGTGACACCAACCAGACTTGTTTCCTAATAAAGGGTGCAGTTAGTGATGAATGGGATTTAACAAATCCTAATGAATTAATGATGAAACAATGGCCAGCAGACATGTTCATAGCATGCCACTCACCTCTATCTTGTGTTCAGCCACATCAATTTCTGAAACGTCAGAAGCCTACAAAGAATATTTCTATAAGCAATGGCCACATGAGTGGAACGATTTCAAAAATACAATGCCATGAATCAAAATATGTGGCTATCACCATAAATTATGCCAATGAAGCACCAACAGAAAAATCATGTTACCTGCTTTTGATTAGAAGCTTGTGAAATCAATAAGAGACTGCTTGCCAGACCAGCCATTTCTTGGCCAACGTGTTCAAACTTCTTCCATATCTACATAATAAACCAATATGTATACATATTGAAAAAAACAGCATTGACCGTATGTTTTCAACTGCATGTTTATGGTAATTTTTGGGGGTGTTTGGTACATGAATAGCAGCAAACAAAAGAATTTACATATGAGAGAAAAATGGAAAAACAAATATCAGAGGACCATTTTGGCCATTGAGATATATAGGAGGTACTAACACAAAAAAAAATCTAATTTCTTATCCCGTGGCCCCTAAAATATTAATATAACTTTCCTGTTTTAAAATAATTACCTTCTTTCATTCAAGGACAGCTCACAGCAGTGAACAAGGTAAATAAATGCTTCCTCACAATACATGGATTGCAACATACTTATTGAATAGTTGTGTATGGCAGCGTGATGCAACCCATGTCTGATTTATATGCATTCATGACTGCCATCGCCTTGTGATCCACTTAAAGAGAGAAGCCCAAGGGATTTGGCAAGGTGAGGTCAAGTGCAGCGGATGACACAGGCAGAGAGGAACAAAGCACAGATTCATGAAGACCAAGACAGCAGATCCTTTCCCAGTAAAAACAGCTATTAGATGTCCTTTATTGGAAAAGGAGGCATTGCCCTGCAGCCAGTAGAGAAGCATGGCTACGAGGCTATTACATTTATGCCCTTATGGTTGGGCATACTGCATACCTATTCCAGCTACAGTGGCGTAGGAAAAATGATTCAGATGTTTGGAATTTGGATGGATATTAGAAGAATTTGCAAGGGTCAACCGATGCACTCGAAAAAGGGTCCGAAACAGGTAGTGAACACAGGAAGAATCATTCCTATCTATATGGACTTTCCAATCTATGTGGTCAAACAGACAAGCAAAAGGGGCCATTTTCAAAAGTTGAGCATCGAAAGAACCTACAATAGGCTCTAAAGTAAAACCACATCTACATCTTTACCTATATCAGAGAGAACAGCACAGGGAACAAAGAAGGAACCAGTGAAACAAACAAACAGGTACCTGCTTAATATCATGGTCAAACAGCGCAGGGTTCTGTGCATAATCCCCATTTCTCATCTTGGCATCAATTATTTGCAAACCAATCACGTCGTCTGGCTTACTGCCGTGGAATGTTGCAGCTAGCAGATCACACAACATGGCAAACTTCTCAGAGATTAGAATGTCAAAGAGAGCGCCGTGGCATATCGCCTTGTTGGCTTCCAAAGATGCAGCTGTTCCATCTTCTAACTTAACCAAGGCACCGCTACTCTCTTCAGAATGTAGAGCTCCAGTAGCGTCCTCTTCGTCTGTTCCTCGGTCATCAACTAAGTTTCCCTGGTAGATCCAGAAAACAGAAGAGAAGCTTTTGTTAGGGGAAAGATATGTATGTACCCAAGAGGAAAGGCATTAGACGAGGCGGGCATGCAGAGGCTATCTTCAATCTGAAGGACCGGATGGATTACTAACATGTTCTGTGGGATGCCAACCATTATATCTGAGCGCATCTTGGATGCAGTTCTGAATCCCTCCGGCGCTCTGGTTCACAGCAGTGGATCGAAGGACGCCCTCCAGCGTGTCCCTCCAGCTTCTCCAGTGCCTGTCCAGCGTTTGGCGCCCACCTTGCTGGGAATTGGTGGCGTGCACCACCGCGCTCATCTGATTCTGCTCAGGGGGGGAGCGGGGGGGGGGGGGGGGGGGGGGGGGGGGGGGGGGGGGATGACAAATCTCGTGAAACAAGAGCCATCACTGAGCTATATAATTCGTCACCCAAGAAGACGAGTGGCAGCATTACAAGACACCCTAACACAGAGAGCAAACGTTGCGAGACAGAAAGGGAATCTTTGCAAGACGGATCCGAAATCTAGCGGCGTATAAACGAAATCTACTAGTAACTGAAGGCACCACGAGGCTGGAGAGACGCTCGCTCTAGTAAAACCCACGTCGTCGTCATGGCAAAAGAGATAGGGTTTGGAGGGCAATGCGTACCATGACGGGATCGGGGTCGGGGCCCGACGTGGCGGCGCTGTGGCCGGCGTTGGCGCCGGTGCCGCGGCGTCGTCTCTTGTAGGTGAGGACGTCGGGTTGGACCAGGCCTCCCGAAGCGGGGCGCTTGGGACGGCGGCCTCTGGGGGCACCGTCGGAGGCCATACGCGGACACAGCTAGCAGAGCGTGTCTCCCAGGCCAAAGAAACGGCGGCGAGATGGGGAACGGGAAGCGTGAGGAGGAGAGGGTCAGGGGAGGGAGGAGGCGGCGCCAGGACTAGGGTTTGATGGGAAATTAGAGATCTTGGTGGGCAACCGAAGCACGCCGGAGCGGAGAGGGACGAGGGCCGAGGGGAGGGTGGGAGGACGAAGCGAAGCCGCTACAAGCGGTTGTCCAAACCGGAGGAGCGAGCGGGGGAAACTAGCGAGAGCCAAAACCTTGTCCTTCGACACCGCACACACTTCGTCCACTGTCACCACACAGCTAGGTTAAATTATTGGAAAACTTCCCTCTTGGATGGATTAAAAGAGTGAGGTTTGTCTAGACGACATGAACCAACGTCAATAGCTGCGGAGAACTTAAATGATTGAGCTAGTTGCAAGAATGAGAACATAACCATCACATTTTCACCAAGTTCACTAGAAAACAAGTAACAAAATTGAAACTTGCATTTTTTTTCATAATGCCAATGGTCGAGCGCGGTCACGAGGAGCAGGTGGCAGAGGGTCGACGGCAGAGTGTGATGACCGGCCAGTATTAGGCCCCGTTTGGTTACCCCAAACTAAAGTTTAGCCCCTGTCCAATCGAATGTTTGAACCTCCGTTTCGGGTATTAAATGTAGTCGGATTATAAAACAAATTTGTCAGCCGAAGATTAAAAGACGAGACGAATCTAGTCCAGTTGGTTGGGTCTATATTTCATACTCCTATTTGAAAGTCAAACGCTTGATGTGACCCGGGCTAAACTTTAGCAGGGGCAACCAAACACCCCCTTAGTGTATCTTTCGAGTATTAGGATTTGGGCCATATTAGGGTCGTATTTCTTCTATGGGCTGTAATAAGTGATTAGCCAAGGTATTAGCCATACTGTTAGCTGGATCTCAGATCTATAAATACTGTAACTGGTTGTTGAGATGGGGATATAAAATAAAATAGAAACAGATACCTGGAATCCAACTCACCTGTCTTCTTGGCGTTGTTCTCTTCGCCGATCTGCTACCGACTCACGCCCGACGAACCCTAGCCACGGCCACGGGTCATCATAAGTGGTACCAGAGCTGTTGATCCTCGGAGGGTGGGCATCACGGCGCCTTCCACAAAGCCGTCCGTTCAGACGCGGCTGATCCTGAAAGCAATGGCAGGGACGGAGCAAAAAGGGGAGGAGCGTTGGGAGCTGATGATGCTGGCGGTGGAACGGTTGATCGGGAAGATGGAAGCGATGGAGATCGGACAGAAGAAGGCGGAGGAAGACCGAGCACTGTTGGCTCGACACATGGAGGAGAACGAGAGAACTATTGCGCAACTGCGATTGGAATTGCAAGCGAAGGAGCTGGAAGGTAATGACACAAACTCTGAGCGAGAGCTGCGTGTTCCTCGATGGGATGATTGGGGTGGAGGAATGGAGCGTGGAAGAGATCGTAGAGAGAAGTGGGGTGGAGGAAGAGAGGGTAGGACAGACCCATTTCCGAAGTGGACATTTCCCAAATTTCAGGGCAGTGATCCTAGAGTCTGGTTTGATCGGTGTGTTGATTACTTCACTGTTTATCAGGTGCCGGAGTGGTTGTGGGCGAGTTCAGCTTCTATGCACATGGAGGGGAATGTGTCGAAGTGGTTACAAGTGTATAAGCTGAAACATGGATTGAGTGATTGGAGACAGTTTACACAAGCAGTTAGGGAGAAGTTTGGTGTGGACGAATACCCTCAAGCTATGAGAGATTTGGTTAATGTGACCCAGCAGCAAGGAGTGGAGGAGTACTCTTGTAAGACCCAAAATTTGTATAGAAAAATAATAATAATAAAAAAATAAGTATATGAAGGAATAAAATAGAAAATTCAGTGATCTCAAATTATACTTGAATGTTGAAAATTGAGAACTGAATTTTAGAAACCAAGAATTATTTTAGAAGAGTAATAGAAAAGCTTTCTGCTCAACTAAATGATTATGCATTTCACTAAATGATGCACCATAAGCATTTAGTTACATGAATATTTAATTTGGAAGTAACTTTAAACTCATGTCCCGTAATCAAAATACCATTTTCCTAAAAAAAAGGAACCATATGAGTGTGTCTCATATTTCAAACATTTATCAAACAAATAAATCAATTAAAATAAATCAATTAAAATAAATCAATTAAAATAAATAAATATATGTTGCTCCATAATTGATTGTGAGTATGTATTAAGTTTGAATTCTTAAACTATATCCTAGATTGGAATTGGAATTTTGTAATGTAAAAAGAAAATTTATTAAAGTCCAAAGTAGAATTTAAAGGTCTAAAAGAAATCCTAGAATTTGAGAAAGAGAAGGAAAAAAACCACACAAAAATAAAGGATATGGATGTATAAGTAAATATAAAATTATTTATACCAATATTTGAGATTATACATTTGATCTAACTTTGAACTCTGTTTACATTTAATTCAAAATTGAAATACAAAATATGAAAGGAATTGAAAATAGAGAAGGAAGGAGAGAAATATCATTCAATATTATTCAATATAAAATAATGTTATAATTAAATAACTTCACCACATGTTGGTGTGACCAAATTGCTTAGTTAACATGAACTTGAATTTACACTTAAGTTGAATTCAAAAATTTAAATTCAAATGAATTAGAAATAAAAGAAAACAGGAAAGAATAAAAACAAAAGAAAAAGAAAACTACCTAATTGGGCCGCAAATCTGGTTTCGGCCCACTCCTCCCAATCCCGCTCGGCCACCTCGCCCGCTCTTCCTTCTTTCCCGGGGCACTGCACTTGCATCTGGGCCCCACCTGTTGTTCTCGTCGTGACCCAGTCACTGGCGCGCGGCCCCACCTGCATTTGTGGCCGACAAATGGACCCATGCGGTCAGCTGCAACCTCCCTCCGGGTTTGCCGTGAAGCCGCGCGCATGGCTAGTGAACCCACCGTGGATCTCGCCATTCGTGCGGACTCCGCCCGGGAGGAACTTCACCCTTGCGCATATATATCAGGCCGCCCCGTGGGTTCCGCTTTCCCTCTCCATCGCCGCGACCGATTCTCTAGCGCTACAAGTGAGAGAGAGAGCCAGGAAATTGATGTTGGCTGGTGTCGCCGCGGAGTCGATTATCCACCATTGGTACCGTCCTCCAAGTCACCCGCTGTGCATTGCGCGAGGCTTGGGAAGGTTCCTGTTGAGACGCCACGAACGGAGCTCATCTGGGGTGGAATCGCCGGCCTGTTTGCCGAGAATTCCTCATCGTCGCGCGCCATCGCCATGGATCCGCAACTCGTCGTGGCCTAGCTAAACGACGACGCGACCCACGGTGAGTCTTCCTCCAATGGCTTCACTACCGCACTAGCGTTCGATTATGCCCAGTAGCATTTGAGTAGGGCATGGGGGCCTCGTGTTGGGGGTGCTTCGCCGGTGTGGCGCCACCGTGTGCACTGCTAGTCGCGGCGGCTGAGCGTTCGACTGGGGAAGAAGCTCTGTGGTCGTTAGACCGGCTATGAGTGAAAGGGAAATGTGCCCTTGGGCCATTTCTATAAGTGTTTTGGTGATTAGATGCCCAACACATATTGATTGAGTTCTTATGTGCTAAATGAGTGAGAAGTGCAAATCAAAGAACAAGGTATGTTTCTAGACTTAGTAAATCGTTTTTGAATACTAACATGTTTATCTAAGTGCTAGAAACAGTGCCAAGAAAAGAAGATTTGAATTAGAGAAGAGTTGGTTAAGCACAGCCAAAACCAGCACCAGCTTAGCACACCGGACTGTCGGTGGTGCACCAGACAGTGTCTGGTGGTGTAGGCTGGCTCGGCGGTGAACTGGCCGCTCTCGGGATTCAGCGCGGGGAAGTGGCTAAAAATCACCGGACTATCCGGTGGTGCACCAGATTATCCGGTGAGTCTTCAGCGCCCACGCCCAAGTCCTTCAGCGACGAACTCGTCGCTCTCGAGAAAACCAGAAAGCGTCGCGGCTAAAAATCACCGGACTGTCCGGTGAGTCAATCAGCGGGCGACATGTGGCCCGCGCCAACGGTCGGTTGGGCACACCGGACTGTCCGGTGTGCACCGGATAGTGTCCGGTGCGCCAATGGGACCGTCGGCCCAACGGTCGGATGCGCCAGATAAGGAAGGAGATCGTGCACCGGACTGCTACAGTACCTGTCCGGTGGTGCACCGGACTGTCTAGTGCACCACTCGAAAGAAGGCAGGATTTGCCTTCCAAGTTGATCTCCAACGGCTCCTAGATGCCTTGGGGCTATAAAAAGGACCCCTAGGCGCATGGAGCAGTACACCAAGCATTCAAGAAACATCCTAAGACTCCCAGACTCTGCCTCCACACATTTGATCGATTGTGTTAGTGATTTGAGCTCCGTTTGAGTTGTGAACTCTCTGTGCTGTGTTTCGAGCTCAAGTATTGGCTTGTGTACGTGTGTGTGCTACGGATTTGAGTCTTGCATGTGTTACTCTCTCTCACTTACTATTGTGCTTCTCTTGTGATAAACTTGTAAGGGCGAGAGACTCCAATCTATGGAGATTCCTCGCAAACGGGAGAAAGACTATAAGGAAGATAGCTGTGGTACTCAAAGTTCATCATTGGATCACTTGAGAGGGATTGAGTGCAATCCTTGATCGAAGGAGGTCACCACAACGTGCAAGTAGGCATTGGCCGAACCACGGGATAAATTACTATGTCTTATGTCCATCTTATTTTGTGATTGGCTTTCTTCTGAAGTTCACACTCTAGCAACTTGGTTTTAATCACACTAACATTTCATAACCAAATATTGGCTATTTAGTGTTTGATTTTACAGGATCACCTATTCACCCCCTGCCTCTAGGTGCTCTCAATTGGTATCAGAGCCGTACTCTTCATTTAAAGGTCTAACCGCCCGAAGAGATGGATCCTAAGGGTAAGGGGATGGTGGTCAACGACAAGGAGAATGAGTCCCTCTTCAACGAGCCAAGAGATGACAAGCCCACCGACTCAGGCTCGAGTCACAAGAAGAGGGATGGGAAGAAGAAGAGGCGCATCAAGAAGATCATTTGCTACGACAGCGACGCCTCCTCTTCTTCACCAAGGGATGACGACGACGACTCCTCATCCAAGAAAAAGACAGTTAATCAAAACTACTCCTTTGATTATTGAAAGTCGCCTAGAGGGGGGTGAATAGGCGGAATCTGAAAATTATAAACTTAAGCACAACTACAAGCCGGGGTTAGCGTTAGAAATATAAACAAGTCCGAAAGAGAGGGCGAAAACAAATCACAAGCAAAAGAAGAGTGAGACGCAGTGATTTGTTTTACCGAGGTTTGGTTCTTGCAAACCTACTCCCCGTTGAGGTGGTCACAAAGACCGGGTCTCTTTCAACCCTTTCCCTCTCTCAAACGGTCACCTAGACCGAGTGAGCTTCTCTTCTCAATCGATCGGGACACCAAGTCCCCACAAGGACCACCACACAATTGGTGTCTCTTGCCTTGATTACAATTGAGTTGGGAACAAGAAAGAAAGAAGAAGAAAAGCGATCCAAGCGCAAGAACTCAAATGAACACAAATGTCACTCTCTTTAGTCACTATTTGATTGGAATGAACTTTGGACTTGGGAGAGGATTTTATCTCTTGTTTGTGTCTTGGAATGAAGTCTAGAGCTCTTGCATTGAATGCAAATGACTGAAACTTAGATGCAATGAAGTGTGGTGGTTGGGGGGTATTTATAGCCCCAACCACCAATATGGTCGTTGGTGAAGGCTTCTGTCGTATGGCGCACCGGACAGTCCGGTGCACCACCGGACACTGTCCGGTGCGCCTGCCACGTTACTAGGCCGTTGGGTTCTGACCGTTGGAGCTCTGACAAGTGGGGCCACCGGACAGTCCGGTGGTGCACCGGACTGGTCCTGTTCACTGTCCGGTGCGCCTTCTGCCGCCTGCTCTGACTTCTGCACACGCAGGCGCGCACTGTTTGCTTTCACTGTTCATTTGCAGACGACCGTTGGCACGAAGTAGCCGTTGCTTTGCTGGCACACCGGATAGTCCGGTGTTACACCGAACAATCCGATAAATTATAGCAGAGCGGCTCCCCGAATTCCCGAGGCTGGCAAGTTCAGAGTCGTTCCTCCCTGGTGCACCAGACACTGTCCGGTGGCACACCGGACAGTCCGGTGCGCCAGACCAGGGTTGCCTTCAGTATACTTTTGCTCCTTTGTTTTGAACCCTTTCTTTTGACATTGTATTGATTTGTTGTGAACCTTTGGCACCTGTAGAACTCATAATCTAGAATAAACTAGTTGGTCCAATAATTTGTGTTGGGCAATTCAACCACCAAAATTCATATAGGAAAAGGTTCGACCCTATTTCCCTTTCAATCTCCCCTTTTTGGTGATTGATGCCAACACAAACCAAAGTAAATATAAAAGTGCAGAGTTGAACTAGTTTGCATAAGGTAAGTGCAAAGGTTGCTTGGAATTGAAACTAATATAATTATTTCAATAGATATGCATGGATTGTTTTCTTCTTATTTAAAATTTTGGACCACATTTGCACCACGGGTTTTGTTTTTGCAAATCCTTTGTAAAAAATCTTTTCAAAACATTTTGCAAATAGTCAAAGGTACATGAATAAGATTGAAAGAAGCATTTTCAAGATTTGAAATTTTCTCCCCCGGTTTCAAATGCTTTTCCTTTGACTTAAACAAAACTCCCCTCAATAAAATTCTCCTTTTAGTGTTCAAGAGGGTTTTATAAATTTTTGAAGATACTCCCCCTTTTTGAATACAATAAGATATCAATTTGAAAACTTTATTTTTAAAATTCGGTGGTGGTGCGGTCCTTTTGCTTTGGGCTCATACTTTCTCCCCCTTTGGCATGAATCGCCAAAAACGGATACTTGTGAGTGAAATACAAGCCCTTATACTTTCTCCCAATGGCAAACAAATAAATATGAGTGAAGATTATACCAAAGTGGAGAACTATGCGGAATACTGGCAAATATCGATGGAGTTGAGTGGAAGCGCCTTCTTTGCCAAATATTCTATTTCCCTTTCAATTCTATGACTAAGCATAAGATTGCACTTGAAAACGCATTAGTCATAGACATAAAGGAGATATGATCAAAGGTATATAAATGAGCTATGTGTGCAAAGAATCAATCAAAATTCCTAGAATCAAGAATATTTAGCTCATTCCTAAGTTTGGTAAAGGTTTTCTCATCTAAAGGCTTGGTAAAGATATCGGCCAATTGATCTTTGGTGTTTATATTGGCTATCTCGATATCCCCCCTTTGTTGGTGATCTCTCAAAAAGTGATACCGAATGGCTATGTGCTTAGTGCGGCTGTGCTCAACGGGATTATCCGCCATGCGGATTGCACTCTCATTATCACATAGGAGAAGGACTTTGCTAAATTTGTAGCCATAGTCCCTAAGGGTTTGCCTCATCCAAAGCAATTGCACGCAACAATGGCCTGCGGCAATATACTCGGCTTCGGCGATAGAAAGAGCTACTGAGTTTTGTTTCTTTGAAGCCCAAGACACCAGGGATCTCCCCAGAAACTGACAAGTCCCTGATGTGCTCTTTCTATCAATTTTACACCCTGCCCAATCAGCATCGGAATATCCTAATAAATCAAAAGAAGATCCCTTGGGGTACCAAAGACCAAACTTAGGTATTTGAACTGAATATCTCAAGATTCTCTTCATGGCCCTAAGGTGGACTTCCTTAGGATCGGCTTGAAATCTTGCACACATGCATACGGAAAGCATAATATCCGGTCGAGATGCACATAAATAGAGTAAGGATCCTATCATCGACCGGTATACCTTTTGATCTACGGATTTACCTCCCGTGTCGAGGTTGAGATGCCCATTTGTTCCCATGGGTGTCTTGATGGGCTTGGCATCCTTCATTCCAAACTTGGTGAGTATATCTTGAATGTACTTCATTTGGCTAAAGGTGCCCTCTTGGAGTTGCTTGACTTGGAATCCTAGAAAATACTTCAACTCCCCCATCATAGATATCTCGAATTTTTGTATCATGATCCTACTAAACTCTTCACAAATAGATTTGTTAGTAGACCTAAATATGATATCATCAACATAAATTTGGCATACAAACAAATCATTTTCAATTGTCTTAGTAAAGAGAGTAGGATCGGCCTTGCCGACTTTGAAGCCATTAGTGATAAGAAAATCTCTTAGGCATTTATACCATGCTCTTGGGGCTTGCTTGAGCCCATAAAGCGCCTTAGAGAGTTTATAGACATGGTTAGGGTACTCACTATCTTCAAAGCCGGGAGGTTGCTCAACATAGACCTCTTCCTTGATTGGTCCATTGAGGAAGACACTCTTCACGTCCATTTGATAAAGCTTAAAGCCATGGTAAGTAGCATAAGCAAGTAATATACGAATTGACTCAAGCCTAGCTACGGGTGCATAGGTTTCACCAAAATCCAAACCTTCGACTTGTGAATACCCCTTGGCCAGAAGTCAGGCTTTGTTCCTTGTCACCACACCATACTCATCTTGTTTGTTGCGGAAGACCCACTTGGTTCCTACAACATTTTGGTTAGGACGTGGAACTAAATACCATACCTCATTCCTTGTGAAGTTGTTGAGCTCCTCTTGCATTGCCAACACCCAATCTGAAGCTTGAAGTGCTTCCTCTACCCTGTGTGGCTCAATAGAGGAAACAAAAGAGTAATGTTCACAAAACTGAGCAACACGAGATCTAGTGGTTACCCCCTTATGAATATCGCCGAGGATGGTGTTCACGGGGTGATCTCGTTGGATTGCTTGGTGGACTCTTGGGTGTGGCGGCCTTGCATCTTGCTCATCCTCCTTGTCTTGATCATTGGCATCTCCCCTTGATCATTGCCGTCCTCTTGAGGTGGCTCATCTTCTTGATCTTCACCTTCATTATCTTGAGCCTCCTCCTCATCTTGAGTTGGTGGAGATGCTTGCATGGAGGAAGATGGTTGATCTTGTGCTTGTGGAGGCTCTTCGGATTCCTTAGGACACACGTCCCCAATGGACATGTTCCTTAGCGCGATGCACGGAGCCTCTTCATCATCTAGCTCATCAAGATCAACTTGCTCTACTTGAGAGCCGTTAGTCTCATCAAACACAATGTCACAAGAAACTTCAACTAGTCCAGTGGACTTGTTAAAGGCTCTATATGCCCTTGTGTTTGAGTCATAACCAAGTAAAAAGCCTTCTACAGCCTTAGGAGCAAATTTAGATTTTCTACCTCTTTTAACAAGAATAAAGCATTTGCTACCAAAGGCTCTAAAATATGAAACATTGGGCTTTTTACCAATGAGGAGTTCATAAGATGTCTTCTTGAGGATTTGGTGTAGATACAACCGGTTGATGGCGTAGCAAGCGGTGTTGACTGCCTCAGCCCAAAACCGATCCGAAGTCTTGTACTCATCAAGCATGGTCCTTGCCATGTCCAATAGAGTTCTATTCTTCCTCTCCACTACACCATTTTGTTGTGGCATGTAGGAAGAAGAGAACTCATGCTTGATGCCCTCCTCCTCAAGAAATCCTTCAATTTGTGAGTTCTTGAACTCCGTCCTATTGTCGCTTCTTATTTTCTTGATCCTCAAGGCAAACTCATTTTGAGTCCGTCTCAAGAATCCCTTTAAAGTCTCTTGGGTTTGAGATTTTTCCTACAAAAAGAATACCCAAGTGAAGCGAGAATAATCATCCACAATAACTAGATAGTACTTACTCCCGCCGATGCTTATGTAAGCTATTGGGCCGAATAGGCCCATGTGGAGTAGCTCGAGTGGCCTGTCAGTCGTCATGATGTTCTTGTGTGGATGATGAACACCAACTTGCTTCCCTGCTTGGCATGCGCTACAAATCCTATCTTTCTCAAAATGAACATTGGTTAGTCCCAAAATGTGCTCTCCCTTTAGAAGCTTGTGAAGATTCTTCATCCCAACGTGGGCTAGTCGGCGATGCCAGAGCCAACCCATGTTAGTCTTAGCAATTAAGCAAGTATCGAGTTCAGCTCTATTGAAGTCAACTAAGTATAGCTGACCCTCTAATACTCCCTTAAAGCTACTGAATCATCACTTCTTCTAAAGACAGTAACATCTGTATCCGTAAAAAGACAGTTGTAACCCATTTTGCATAATTGAGAAATAGAAAGCAAGCTGTAGTCTAAATAATCTACAAGAAAAACATTGGAAATAGAATGGTCAGGTGATATAGCAATTTTACCCAATCCTTTGACCAAACCTTGATTTCCATCCCCGAATGTGATAGCTCTTTGGGGATCTTGGTTTTTCTCATAGGAGGAGAACATCCTTTTCTCCCCGGTCATATGGTTTGTGCACCCGCTATTGATGATCCAACTTGAGCCCCCGAATGCATAAACCTACAACACAAATTTAGGCCTTGTTCTTAGGTACCCAAATGGTCTTGGGTCCTTTTACATTAGAAACAAGCACCTTGGGTACCCAAACACAAGTCTTGGAGCCCTTGTGTTTGCCCCCAACATATTTGGCAACTACCTTGCCTGATTTGTTAGTTAGCACATAAGAAGCATCAAAAGTTTTGAATGAAACATTATGATCATTTGATGCACTAGGAGATTTCTTCTTAGGCATTTTAACATGTGTAGAACGCCTAGAGCTAGAAGCCTCATTCTTATAAATAAAAGCATGGTGAGAATGAGTCTTCTTGGCATGAATTCTCCTAATCTTATCTTCAGGATAACCAGCAGGGTATAAAATGTAACCCTCGTTATCCTGAGGCATAGGAGCCTTGCCCTTAACAAAATTAGACAATCTTTTAGGAGGGGCATTAAGCTTGACATTGTCTCCCTGTTGGAAGCCAATGCCATCCTTAATGCCAGGGTGTCTCCCACTATAAAGCATACTACGAGCAAATTTAAAATTTTCATTTTCTAGTTCATGCTCGGCAATTTTAGCATCTAATTTAGCTATATGATCATTTTGTTGTTTAATCATAGCAAGGTGATCATGAATAGCATCAATGTTAATATCTCTACATCTAGTACAAATAGAAACATGATCAACGCTAGATATAGAGGGTTTGCAATTATTTAATTCAACAATCTTAGCATGTAAAATAGCATTCTCATCTCTAAGATTGGAAATAGAAGCATTACAAACATCTAAGTCTTTAGCCTTAGCAATTAATTTTTCATTCTCATTCCTAAGGCTAGCAAGAGAGGCATTCAATTTATCAATCTTAGCAATTAAACTAGCATTATCATTTCTAAGACTGGCAATTGAATCATCACAAATATTTGACTTCTCAACCTTAGCAATCAAATTAGCATTCTCAATTCTAAGGTTGGAAATAGTGTCATGGCAAGTGCTTAGCTCACTAGTTAATTTTTCATTTTTCTCTACCTCCTGAGCATAAGCATTTTTAGTTTTAACATGCTTTTTGTTTTCCTTAATAAGGAAGTCCTCTTGGCTATCCAAGAGTTCATCCTTCTCATGAATAGCACTAATCAATTCATTCAATTTCTCTTTTGTTGTATGTTAAGATTGGCAAAAAGAGTAAGCAAGTTATCCTGTAACGCCCCGAATTTTGCGATTGAATTTTTTCTTTTCTTCACTCGCCAAAATTCGGGCGTTACCTTTTCTTTTTCTTTTTCCCCTCGCTAGACCTTGATCTTTTTCCAAAGTTTTAGCGGGATTCGGTTTGGAATTCCCGTGTAAAGAAAAACCCTAAATTACTTTATGTTGTTTGATGCACCATGCCGAACCATGCATTCTTTTCGATTGATTGAGAACGTAGATGCATTCATCTAGGAAAAACGAATTTCGAAAAGGAGATAACCTTTTTCTTTTTCTTTTCTTTTTCTTTCTTTCTCTCTCCCTCTTCCCTTTTCTCTCTCCCGCGCCGTGGGCCCCCCTGGCCGGCCCAGCCGCCCCCCCCGCGCGCCCCTCTTGGGCCTCAGCCGGCCCAACCGCCCCACCCCACTCCCCTTTTCCCCTTACCCCTCTCTCTTCCCCTCCCATTTTCCCTCTCTCCCATTCTCTCCCTAGCCGCCGCCCTCCCCTGCCCTAGCCGCCGCCCCTCGCCGTCGCTCGCCCGTCCCCGGTGAGCCTCCCCTCCCCCCTCCTCTCTCCCTCTCCCCTCTCCCCTCCTCTTCCCCCAGCCCCCCCGGCCGCGCCCTGGCCCCGGCCGCGCCTGGCCCGGCCGCGCCCTCGGCCGCCCGCCTGGCCGCCCTCGGCCGCCCGTCCCGGCTCAGCCGCCCCCCCCGCGCTCAGCCGCCGGTTCGGCCGCGCCCTAGCCGCCGGTTCGGCCGCGCCCCAGCCGCCCCAGCTCGGCCGCCCCCGCCCCTGCGCCGGCCGGTTCAACCGCCCCCAGGGCCGGTTCAACCGCCCCCCCTTTTTTTTATTTTTTTATTTTATTTTATTTTGCTTTACTTTCTGTGATCATAGTTATTTTATTTTAGGTAGGCTAATCATTGTTCATGCTATTGAAATAGGAAGCTCAATTTAAAATTCCGTTACGCTAGTTGATTCACGTAATTAATTGTTTATCTCGTTCAATGTTGATCAACTAAAAATGACTAGGTTTCCATTAGTGCATATAACAGAATTCTTTTGTTAAGAACCAATTGTAACTGATCATTAGTGCATAAGCTTTAACCCCCTGCGAGACCCTTTCCCGTTTCTTTCTAACCTTAATGAATGCGACATCGAATGTCATACTTGATGCATATTCACTTTATTTGTTCCCTTGTATGGTGTACTGTTCTTTTGAATTAAATATGTGGATGTATGTATGTTTGCGCTCGCATAGAGAACGATCCGGTCGAAGAGCCCGAGGAATTCGCAGGAGAAGCCCCTGAGCAGCAGTCGGTTGGTGGAGGCAAGTGTCCTTTGACCTATCTCTGTCCTATTCATTCTTTAATTCACCTCCCGCATTACACATTTATACCTAAGGATTTACTAGCTTTTGTTATCCATGTCCTTGTTTACCTATTTGGGTCGGATTATTACTGCTTAGTTTGATGCTATTGCCCAACTCTAATCAATGAACATGATGTGATTATCTATGATACGCTGTTTTCCCTTCTTATTTATGATCATATTTGTGACCTTCAAGGGGACTCGAGCGGTTTCTCGAGTGCCTCTCCGTAAGGACCTGTTCAATGGATGACCGCCCGGGAAAACAGTGCAACCATGAGGGTGGAATGGGACGCCCTTAGCTGAATAATTGGAGGAACCGGGGTGTAGTTCGCTTAGCCGTTGTGCCGTCAATGGGGCTCGGTGTATGCGGCCTGCTCTGCCAAGGTTGATTTGTCCCTTGGGGAGGAGTGCGGTACATTTAGGAAACCTAACGGGTGGCTACAGCCCCGAGGAATCTTTGTAAAGGCTACGTAGTGAGACCCTGCCTATTCACCTTGGTAGTGTTTAAGGGTTTGATCGGCCCGAGGCAAGAGGGAATCACGGCTTGTGGGTAAAGTGCACAACCTCTGCAGAGTGTTATGAAACTGATATATCAGCCGTGCTCACGGTTATGAGCGGCCAAGGGAGCTCCAGAGATTAGTGATACTTGATCAGAGATACTTTGGTACAGGTGGCAATGAGATTGATGGTTCTGATTATGATTATGGTATTGGTAAGTGGTATTCTTTCCGTTTGGAAAGGATACATTGGGCTAATAACTTGGGTTAATGTTAAAACCTGGCTCTCTACTAGTAAGTAATAACCTGACCAACTAAAAGCAACTGCTTGACTTATCCCCACATAAAGCTAGTCCACTACAGCCAAACAGGATACTTGCTGAGTATGTTGATGTGTACTCACCCTTGCTCTACACACCAAACCCCCCCCAGGTTGTCAGCATTGCAACCACTGCTCAGGAGAAGATGAAGCTGTGGAAGGAGACTTCCAGGAGTTCCAAGACTACGACGAGTTCTAGGTGTGGGTTAGCGGCAACCCCCAGTCGGCTGCCTGTGAAGGCCGTATTATCTACGTTTCTTTTCCGCACTTTGATTTATTGTAAGGACTATATGGACGTCTCAGACGTATGATGTAATCGACTATTATTTCCCCTTTTAATACTATTTGAGCACTGTGTGATGATGTCCATGTTATGTAACTGCTGTGTACGTGAATAACTGATCCTGGCACGTACATGGTTCGCATTCGGTTTGCCTTCTAAAAACCGGGTGTGACATAAGTGGTATCAAAGCCGTGCTGACTGTAGGACCGCTAACCTAGAGTAGAATGGTCGTTCTAAGGATTATAGACCTCTGTCCCTGCCTTGACTTTGATATCCCTTCAAAAGTTGGTCATACCGACCAAACCTATGTTCTACTATATATTATACCTTGCTGAAAATTATGTTTTATTCTGATCCTTCATTTATTTATGATTCATTACTTGCTGGTCATATTAATTCTGTTCTCACCCTTTTGCTTGCGATATCTTTTGTAGATGGCTCGACTTAGACACACTGCACGAAAGTCCGTCATCCCCTTCTTACCCTCCCGCCTTGCTGAGCGTCCGCTTCGCCGTCCCGTGGCCGGACAGTCCAGCCACTTGGAGAGACTGCACCACCGCCTGCATGAGGAGCAGGAACGTCGACGACAGGAGCAGCAGGGCTCTTCCTTCTCGCTCCAGCAGGAGATAGAGTCTATGAGGAGCTGCTCTCCTGTGCTTCCCCTGGAGGCGCCCCCTGCACCACCACTGGGCGCCCCAGCTTCTGGAGTAGCTGTTGGAGGAGATCCAGACAACGGAGGTGGCGACGACAGCTTGAGCCACGACATCGACTTCTCTGCTGACCATGAGCCGGAAGGATGGGTTGCTCGACCCATCACTCGCGACGCTGCTCGCAGGTGTCACTTCCACGACGCGCTCGACACCCTGCTACATCAGGCACTTGACCGGCGTACTTGGTCCATCGAGTATCGCTGTGTGGTCTACCAGCATAGTCGCGGGGTCTACCCGGACCGCTGGGAGGCGACCTGCTTGGTGCGCCGTCCGGAGAACAGTCTCCAGGGCGCGGAGGCTTGCTCAGAGCACTATTCTATCTCTGAGCGGGACTCAGCTGAGGCAGCCATGCAGGATGCTGCACGGCGTGCGCTTTCGCACTACTGCTCGGTTCTCGGTGGGGTAGCTGACGGTCTCGACCTGAAGTATTACCCCCGCCGTCCATCTGGCAGCACAGGAGGCGTGATTGTTTCACCTGCTGGTGAGGACAATCCTAGGTTGAGCAGCACAGTCAACCTAGCCGCCGTGCTAAACACGGAGCTGGACCATGCATTAGACGAGCTGAGTAGGGCTCGTGCTGAGATCGCCCTGCTGTGGGCTGAGCGCGCGGAACGTCGTCACCTGGATGATGGTTCCCCCGCTCCCGTCGGGACTCAGCACCCGTACCGCTCACCTCGGCGTGGACTCCAGTCTTATGGCAATCCCGACTGCAAGACCAAGATAAATCTAGAACCATAGCTCGTTAGAGTTAGATCTTGTAATTAATACGAAATATATATACATAGAAGCTTCAGTCTTAGCGTTAGTCTCGGTCTTAGTTAGTCTTAGTTAGACAGGGTAGTTTGTTATATCCTGTGCATTTATGTTTGTCATGATGAACTATGTTTGGTTTGGATCTTTGTAATGATTGTCACCAGAGTGTGGGTATCCCCTGCATTTTGGTTTACCTATTATGTTAATGGAGTTAGTTATATAGTTGGGAAACCCTTTATTCTACTTTCCTCTTTATCTGAGAAGCTGTGTGGTCTGTGTTGGAGATCAGTGAAGATGCTCATCTGTTCAGTGCTGTTGGAGAATTCTATACTCTTTTCTTATGCTGCAAGATTTGCCAGATCAGTTCTGATGTGTGGTTGCGTTCTGCAGATGTCAGAGAACAGGCGCAGAGGAGGAAGGCGTGCTCAGCAGGAGCAAGCCGCTCCGCAGGATGAGGCGCCCCAGCAACAGCAGCTGCTGCCCCCGCCCCCGATGTCGATCGAGCAGATGTTTCTGATGCAGACTCAGGCAGTTCAAGCCATCGGTCAGACTCTGGCCGCCATTCAGCAGCAGCAACAACAGCAGCAGGCTCCACCCCAGCCTCAGATGCCTCAGATGCCCAGAGACAAGCGTGCTGAATTCATGAGAGGTCATCCCCCAACGTTCGCTCACTCTTCTGACCCCATGGATGCTGAAGATTGGCTGCGCACTGTGGAGCGGGAGTTGCATACCGCTCAGTGTGATGACAGGGAGAAAGTCTTGTATGGTCCCCGTCTGTTGAGAGGAGCAGCCCAATCATGGTGGGAGTCTTACCTCGCCACCCATGCCAACCCCGATGCCATCACCTGGGAAGAGTTCAGAGGTAGCTTTCGTCAGTACCATGTGCCTGCCGGTCTGATGACAGTGAAGAAGGAGGAGTTCCTGGCCCTTAAGCAAGGGTCATCATCTGTCAGTGAGTATCGAGACAGGTTTCTGCAGTTGTCTCGCTATGCTCCTGAGGATGTCAACACTGACGCCAAGCGACAGTACCGTTTTCTGAGAGGCTTGGTTGACCCTCTGCAGTACCAACTGATGAATCACACCTTCCCGACATTCCAGCACCTGATTGACAGAGCAATCATGACAGAAAGGAAGCGTAAGGAGATGGAGGATCGTAAGCGCAAGATCAGTGGACCCCAGCCTGGAAGCAGCAGCCGTCCCCGTTTCTCAGGCAATCAACCTCAGCAGTTCAGGCAGAATCAGCGTCCACCTCAGCAGCATCAGCAGCGTCAGCAGTATCAGCAGTTCCAAAGGCAATATCCTCAGCATCAGTACCAGAACCGTCAGAGCAATCAATCAGGAGGTCAGTTTCAGAGGCAGAATCAGCAGACACCTCGTCTTCCTGCCCCAGCAAGCCAGCAGAACAATCAGGCAGCACCAGCTCAGGTTGGAAACAGAGCATGTTTCCACTGTGGAGAGCAAGGCCACTGGGTGATGCAATGTCCGAAGAAGGCAGCCCAGCAGCAGTCAGGCCCCAATGCCCCAGCGAAGCAGAATGCGTCCCGGCCCGGATCAGGCAACCGCCCTCAGCAGCGCTATAATCATGGAAGATTGAACCACTTGGGGGCTGAAGCAGTTCAGGAGACTCCCGGCATGATAGTAGGTATGTTCCCAGTCGATTCCCATATTGCAGAAGTGTTATTTGATACTGGAGCAACGCATTCTTTCATTACTGCATCATGGGTAGAAGCACATAATCTTTCAATTACTACCATGTCAACCCCCATTCAAATTGACTCAGCTGGTGGTAGAGTCCGAGCTGATAGCATATGTTTGAATGTAAGTGTGGAAATAAGGGGGATAGCGTTTCCCGCTAACCTTATAGTAATGGGTACTCAGGGAATAGATGTCATCCTAGGGATGAATTGGCTAGATAAGTATCAGGCAGTTATCAGTTGTGATAAAAGGACAATCGAGTTGGTGTCCCCACTAGGAGAGGAAGTGGTGACCGAGTTAGTCCCGCCTGAGCCGAAGAAAGGAAGTTGTTATCAGATGGCTGTCGATAGCAGTGAAGCAGACCCAATTGAGAGTATCAAGGTTGTGTCTGAATTCCCAGATGTGTTTCCAAAGGATTTACCGGGTATGCCACCAGAGCGGAAAGTTGAATTCGCTATAGAGCTTCTTCCTGGAACCGCCCCCATCTTTAAGAGAGCTTACAGAATATCCGGACCAGAGTTGGTTGAGCTTAAGAAGCAGATTGATGAGCTGTCAGAGAAAGGTTACATTCGGCCAAGCACCTCGCCTTGGGCCGCCCCTGTCCTGTTTGTGGAGAAGAAAGATGGCACCAAGAGGATGTGTATCGATTATCGAGCTTTGAATGAAGTCACGATCAAGAACAAGTATCCTTTGCCCAGAATAGAAGATCTGTTCGACCAGTTGAGAGGAGCCAGTGTGTTCTCCAAGATCGATCTGAGGTCAGGTTATCATCAGCTCAGGATCCGACCTTCAGACATTCCGAAGACGGCATTCATTACCAAGTATGGTTTGTATGAGTTCACAGTGATGTCTTTTGGTTTGACCAATGCACCAGCGTTCTTCATGAACTTGATGAACAGTGTATTCATGGATTATCTCAATAAGTTTGTGGTGGTATTTATTGATGACATTCTAGTTTATTCTCAAAGCGAAGAAGAGCATGCAGATCATTTGAGGATGGTATTGCAGAGATTGCGAGAGCACCAGTTGTATGCAAAGTTGAGCAAGTGTGAGTTCTGGATCAGTGAAGTCCTGTTCTTGGGTCACATAATCAACAAAGAAGGATTGGCTGTGGATCCGAAGAAAGTGGCAGACATTTTGAACTGGAAAGCGCCAACGGATGCTCGAGGAATCAAGAGCTTCATTGGAATGGCTGGATATTATCGGCGATTCATTGAAGGGTTTTCGAAGATTGCGAAACCAATGACAGCGTTGCTAGGCAACAAAGTTGAGTTCAAGTGGACCCAGAAATGTCAAGAGGCCTTCGAAGCGCTGAAAGAGAAGTTGACAACAGCGCCTGTCCTAGTCTTGCCTGATGTGCACAAGCCCTTCTCGGTGTACTGTGATGCTTGTTACACAGGTTTGGGATGCGTGTTGATGCAAGAGGGAAGAGTTGTGGCTTACTCGTCCCGACAGCTGAAGGTTCATGAGAAGAATTACCCAATCCATGATCTAGAGTTGGCAGCAGTGGTTCACGCACTGAAGACATGGAGGCACTATCTGTATGGACAGAAATGCGATGTTTACACAGATCACAAGAGTCTGAAGTACATATTTACTCAGTCAGAATTGAATATGAGGCAAAGAAGATGGTTAGAGTTGATCAAAGACTATGAGTTGGAGATTCATTACCATCCAAGCAAAGCAAACGTAGTGGCAGATGCTTTGAGCAGAAAGAGTCAAGTCAATCTGATGGTCGCTCGTCCGATGCCTTATGAGTTGGCCAAAGAGTTTGACAGGTTGAGTCTCGGATTTCTGAACAATTCGCGAGGAGTCACAGTTGAATTGGAACCTACCTTGGAGCGCGAAATCAAAGAAGCGCAGAAGAATGATGAGAAGATCAGTGAGATTCGGCGACTGATTCTAGATGGCAGAGGCAAAGATTTTCGAGAAGATGCAGAAGGCGTGGTATGGTTCAAAGACCGCTTGTGTGTTCCCAATGTCCAGTCTATTCGGGAGTTGATTCTCAAGGAAGCTCATGAGACAGCTTATTCGATTCACCCTGGCAGTGAGAAGATGTATCAGGATCTGAAGAAGAAATTCTGGTGGTACGGAATGAAGAGGGAAATCGCAGAGCATGTGGCTATGTGCGATAGTTGCCGAAGAATTAAGGCAGAACATCAGAGACCAGCTGGATTGTTGCAACCGTTGCAGATCCCTCAGTGGAAATGGGATGAAATCGGCATGGATTTCATAGTCGGATTGCCTCGCACTCGGGCCGGCTACGATTCCATTTGGGTAGTAGTGGATCGTTTGACCAAGTCAGCCCACTTCATACCTGTCAAGACCAGCTACAACAGTGCAATATTGGCAGAGTTGTATATGTCTTGGATCGTTTGTCTTCATGGTGTGCCAAAGAAGATAGTGTCAGACAGAGGAACGCAGTTCACCTCTCATTTCTGGCAGCAGTTGCATGAAGCCTTGGGCACGCATCTGAATTTCAGTTCAGCATATCATCCGCAGACAGATGGTCAGACTGAAAGAACCAATCAAATTCTTGAAGACATGTTGAGAGCCTGTGCGTTGCAAGATCAGTCCGGATGGGACAAGCGATTGCCTTATGCAGAGTTTTCCTATAACAACAGTTATCAGGCCAGTTTGAAGATGTCACCATTTCAGGCGCTCTATGGAAGGAGTTGCAGAACTCCGTTGCAATGGGATCAGCCTGGAGAGAAGCAAGTGTTTGGGCCAGACATTCTGCTTGAAGCCGAAGAGAACATCAAGATGGTCCGAGAGAATCTGAAGATAGCGCAATCAAGGCAGCGAAGCTATGCAGACACAAGAAGAAGAGAGCCGAGTTTCGAAGTCGGAGACTTTGTCTATTTGAAAGTGTCACCGATCAGAGGAGTCAGAAGATTCGGAGTGAAAGGCAAGCTAGCACCCCGCTACATTGGTCCGTATCAAATTCTCTCAAAGCGTGGAGAAGTGGCTTATCAGCTCAGCCTGCCAGAGAATTTGTCTGCTGTGCATGATGTTTTTCATGTGTCTCAGTTGAAGAAGTGTTTGCGTGTGCTAGAAGAGCAGTTGCCAGTGGAAGGTCTGGAAGTCCAGGAGGACTTGACCTACGTTGAGAAGCCAGCTCAGATCCTTGAGATTGCAGATAGAGTCACCCGAAGGAAGACCATCAGAATGTGCAAAGTCAGATGGAATCACCACTCTGAGGAAGAAGCAACCTGGGAGCGTGAAGATGATCTAATGGCTAAGTACCCAGAGCTCTTTGCTAGCCAGCCCTGAATCTCGAGGGCGAGATTCTTTTAAGGGGGATAGGTTTGTAACGCCCCGAATTTTGCGGTTGAATTTTTTTCTTTTCTTCACTCGCCAAAATTCGGGCGTTACCTTTTCTTTTTCGTTTTCCCCTCGCTAGACCTTGATCTTTTTCCAAAGTTTTAGCGGGATTCGGTTTGGAATTCCCGTGTAAAGAAAAACCCTAAATTACTTTATGTTGTTTGATGCACCATGCCGAACCATGCATTCTTTTGGATTGATTGAGAATGTAGATGCTTTCATCTAGGAAAAACGAATTTCGAAAAGGAGATAACCTTTTTCTTTTTCTTTTTCTTTTTCTTTCTTTCTTTCTCTCTCCCTCTTCCCTTTTCTCTCTCCCGCGCCGTGGGCCCCCCTGGCCGGCCCAGCCGCCCCCCCGCGCGCCCCTCTTGGGCCTCAGCCGGCCCAACCGCCCCACCCCACTCCCCTTTTCCCCTTACCCCTCTCTCTCCCCCTCCCATTTTCCCTCTCTCCCATTCTCTCCCTAGCCGCCGCCCTCCCTTGCCCTAGCCGCCGCCCCTCGCCGTCGCTCGCCCGTCCCCGGTGAGCCTCCCCTCCCCCCTCCTCTCTCCCTCTCCCCTCCTCTTCCCCCAGCCCCCCCGGCCGCGCCCTGGCCCCGGCCGCGCCTGGCCCGGCCGCGCCCTCGGCCGCCCGCCTGGCCGCCCTCGGCCGCCCGTCCCGGCTCAGCCGCCCCCCACGCTCAGCCGCCGGTTCGGCCGCGCCCTAGCCGCCGGTTCGGCCGCGCCCCAGCCGCCCCAGCTCGGCCGCCCCCGCCCCTGCGCCGGCCGGTTCAACCGCCCCCAGGGCCGGTTCAACCGCCCCCCCTTTTTTTATTTTTTTATTTTATTTTATTTTGCTTTACTTTCTGTGATCATAGTTATTTTATTTTAGGTAGGCTAATCATTGTTCATGCTATTGAAATAGGAAGCTCAATTTAAAATTCCGTTACGCTAGTTGATTCACGTAATTAATTGTTTATCTCGTTCAATGTTGATCAACTAAAAATGACTAGGTTTCCATTAGTGCATATAATAGAATTCTTTTGTTAAGAACCAATTGTAACTGATCATTAGTGCATAAGCTTTAACCCCCTGCGAGACCCTTTCCCGTTTCTTTCTAACCTTAATGAATGCGACATCGAATGTCATACTTGATGCATATTCACTTTATTTGTTCCCTTGTATGGTGTACTGTTCTTTTGAATTAAATATGTGGATGTATGTATGTTTGCGCTCGCATAGAGAACGATCCGGTCGAAGAGCCGAGGAATTCGCAGGAGAAGCCCCTGAGCAGCAGTCGGTTGGTGGAGGCAAGTGTCCTTTGACCTATCTCTGTCCTATTCATTCTTTAATTCACCTCCCGCATTACACATTTATACCTAAGGATTTACTAGCTTTTGTTATCCATGTCCTTGTTTACCTATTTGGGTCGGATTATTACTGCTTAGTTTGATGCTATTGCCCAACTCTAATCAATGAACATGATGTGATTATCTATGATACGCTGTTTTCCCTTCTTATTTATGATCATATTTGTGACCTTCAAGGGGACTCGAGCGGTTTCTCGAGTGCCTCTCCGTAAGGACCTGTTCAATGGATGACCGCCCGGGAAAACAGTGCAACCATGAGGGTGGAATGGGACGCCCTTAGCTGAATAATTGGAGGAACCGGGGTGTAGTTCGCTTAGCCGTTGTGCCGTCAATGGGGCTCGGTGTATGCGGCTTGCTCTGCCAAGGTTGATTTGTCCCTTGGGGAGGAGTGCGGTACATTTAGGAAACCTAACGGGTGGCTACAGCCCCAGGGAATCTTTGTAAAGGCTACGTAGTGAGACCCTGCCTATTCACCTTGGTAGTGTTTAAGGGTTTGATCGGCCCGAGGCAAGAGGGAATCACGGCTTGTGGGTAAAGTGCACAACCTCTGCAGAGTGTTATGAAACTGATATATCAGCCGTGCTCACGGTTATGAGCGGCCAAGGGAGCTCCAGAGATTAGTGATACTTGATCAGAGATACTTTGGTACAGGTGGCAATGAGATTGATGGTTCTGATTATGATTATGGTATTGGTAAGTGGTATTCTTTCCGTTTGGAAAGGATACATTGGGCTAATAACTTGGGTTAATGTTAAAACCTGGCTCTCTACTAGTAAGTAATAACCTGACCAACTAAAAGCAACTGCTTGACTTATCCCCACATAAAGCTAGTCCACTACAGCCAAACAGGATACTTGCTGAGTATGTTGATGTGTACTCACCCTTGCTCTACACACCAAACCCCCCCAGGTTGTCAGCATTGCAACCACTGCTCAGGAGAAGATGAAGCTGTGGAAGGAGACTTCCAGGAGTTCCAAGACTACGACGAGTTCTAGGTGTGGGTTAGCGGCAACCCCCAGTCGGCTGCCTGTGAAGGCCGTATTATCTACGTTTCTTTTCCGCACTTTGATTTATTGTAAGGACTATATGGACGTCTCAGACGTATGATGTAATCGACTATTATTTCCCCTTTTAATACTATTTGAGCACTGTGTGATGATGTCCATGTTATGTAACTGCTGTGTACGTGAATAACTGATCCTGGCACGTACATGGTTCGCATTCGGTTTGCCTTCTAAAAACCGGGTGTGACATATCCTCATCATCACTAGAATTATCCTCATCACTAGAAGTGGCATACTTAGTGGAGGATCTTGATTTTACCTTCTTCTTCTTGCCATCCTTCGCCATAAGACACTTGTGGCAGACGTTGGGGAAGAGGAGGCCTTTGTTGATGGCGATGTTGGCGGCGTCCTCGTCGGAGGAGGAGTCGGTGGAGCTCTCGTCGGAGTCCCACTCCCGGCAAATATGGGCATCACCACCCTTCTTCTTGTAATACTTCTTCTTCTCCTTCTTCTTCCCCCTCTTGTCGTTATCCCTGTCACTATCACTAGACAATGGACATTTAGCGATAAAATGATCGGGCTTACCACACTTGTAGCATACTTTCTTGGAGCGGGGCTTGTAGTCTTTCCCCCTCCTTTGCTTGAGGATTTGGCGGAAGCTCTTGATGATGAGCGCCATCTCCTCATTGTCGAGCTTGGAGGCGTCAATGGGGACCCTACTCAGTGTAGAGTCTTCTTTCTTCTCCTCCGTTGCCTTGAATGCAACGGGTTGTGCCTCGGGTATGGAGGAGGCGCCTTGCTCGATGATCTTCTTGGAGCCTTTGATCATTAGTTCAAAGCTCACAAATTTTCCTATCACTTCCTCGGGAGACATTAGTTTATATCTTGGATCACCACGAATTAATTGAACTTGAGTAGGGTTAAGAAATACGAGTGATCTAAGAATAACCTTGACCATCTCATGGTCATCCCATTTGGTGCTCCCGAGGTTGCGCACTTGATTTACCAAGGTCTTTAGCCAGTTGTACATGGCTTGCGGGTCTTCTCCTTGGTTGAGCATAAAACGACGGAGCTCCCCCTCGATCGTTTCCCTCTTGGTGATCTTGGTCACCTCGTCTCCTTTGTGTGCGGTTTTGAGCACATCCCAAATCTCCTTGGCACTCTTCAACCCTTGCACCTTGTTATACTCCTCTCGACTTAGAGAGGCGAGGAGTATAGTGGTGGCTTGGGAGTTGAAGTGCCGGATTTGGGCAACTTCGTCCAAATCATAGTCTTCATCCCCCGGTGATGGTACCTGCACTCCCAACTCAACAACATCCCAAATACTAGTGTGGAGTGAGGTTAAGTGATGCCTCATTTTATCACTCCACATGTTATAATCTTCACCATCAAAAATTGGTGGTTTGCCTAATGCGACGGAAAGTAAAGGAGTGTGTTTGGAAATACGAGGGTAGCGTAGGGGGATCTTACTAAACTTCTTGCGCTCATGGCGCTTAGAAGTTATGGACGGCATGTCGGAGCCAGAGGTGGATGTCGACGAAGAATCGGTCTCATAGTAGACCACCTTCTTCATCATCTTCTTCTTGTCGCCACTCCGATGCGACTTGTGGGAGTGTGATTCTCCCTTTCCTTTGGAGCCGGACTCCCTTGATGGAGCCTTCCCGTGGCTTGTAGCGGGCTTCTCGCCGGTCATGACCTCCTTCTTGGCGTGATCTCCCGACATCACTTCGAGCGGTTAAGCTCTAATGAAGCACCGGGCTTTGATACCAATTGAAAGTTGCCTAGAGGGGGGGGGGGGTGAATAGGCAGAATCTGAAAATTATAAACTTAAGCACAACTACAAGCCGAGGTTAGCGTTAGAAATATAAACGAGTTCGAAAGAGAGGGCGAAAACAAATCACAAGCAAAAGAAGAGTGAGACGCGGTGATTTGTTTTACCGAGGTTCGGTTCTTGCAAACCTACTCCCCGTTGAGGTGGTCACAAAGACCGGGTCTCTTTCAACCCTTTCCCTCTCTCAAACGGTCACCTAGACCGAGTGAGCTTCTCTTCTCAATCGATCGGGACACCAAGTCCCCACAAGGACCACCACACAATTGGTGTCTCTTGCCTTGATTACAATTGAGTTGGGAACAAGAAAGAAAGAAGAAGAAAAGCGATCCAAGCGCAAGAACTCAAATGAACACAAATGTCACTCTCTTTAGTCACTATTTGATTGGAATGAACTTTGGACTTGGGAGAGGATTTAATCTCTTGTTTGTGTCTTGGAATGAAGTCTAGAGCTCTTGTATTGAATGCAAATGGCTGAAACTTGGATGCAATGAAGTGTGGTGGTTGAGGGGTATTTATAGCCCCAACCACCAATATGGCCGTTGGTGAAGGCTTCTGTCGTATGGCGCACCGGACAGTCCGGTGCGCCCCCAGACACTGTCCGGTGTGCCTGCCACGTCACCAGGCCGTTGGGTGCTGACCGTTGGAGCTTTGACAAGTGGGGCCACCGGACAGTCCAGTGGTGCACGGACAGGTCCTGTTCACTGTCTAGTGCGCCTTCTACCGCCTGCTCTGACTTCTGCGCGCGCAGGCGCGCACTGTTTGCTTTCACTGTTCATTTGCAGGTGACCATTGGCGCGAAGTAGCCGTTGCTCCGCTAGCACACCAGACAGTCCGGTGTTACACCGGACAGTCCGGTGAATTATAGCGGAGCGGCTCCTCGAATTCCCGATGCTGGCAAGTTCAGAGTCGTTCCTCCCTAGTGCACCGGACACTGTCCGGTGGCACATCGGACAGTCCAGTGCACCAGACCAGGGTTGCCTTCGGTATACTTTTGCTCCTTTGTTTTGAACCCTTTCTTTTGACATTGTATTGGTTTGTTGTGAACCTTTGGCACCTGTAGAACTCATAATCTAGAATAAACTAGTTAGTCCAATAATTTGTGTTGGGCAATTCAACCACCAAAATTCATATAGGAAAGGTTTGACCCTATTTCCCTTTCAATTATACCCGTATTCCGTATAATTCAAATGCCTATTTACTTTCTATTCCTCTTGGAAAACCCCCACACTTATGGAGAGGATTACTCATTTTGGAGTCATAAAATGTGTAGTCACCTCACCTATTTTCTCTTCATCCTAGCATTTGGGAAATTGTGGAAAATGGGATGCATTTTGATTGTACGGATAATCCTGTGTTTATAAATGAACAAATTCATAAAAATGCCTAAGCTACTACTATTTTGCTAGCATCTCTTTGCATGGATGAGTACAATAAAGTGAGTGGCTTGGACAATGCTAAGCAAATCTGGGATACTCTCAAGATATCACATGAGGGTAACGACGCCACTTTGATCACCAAGATGGAACTGGTGGAAGGCGAGCTGGGGAGGTTCGCGATGATCAGGGGAGAGGAGCCAACATAGACCTACAACAGGCTCAAAACCCTGGTCAACAAAATCCAAAGCTATGGAAGCACAAGATGGACGGATCATGACGTCGTCCGACTCATGCTCAGGTCATTTACTGTAATTGACCCTCATCTTGTGAATCTTATTCGTGAAAACCCCAGGTTCACCAAGATGACGCCCGAGGAGATACTCGGAAAATTCATGAGTGGGCGTATGATCGTGAAAGAAGCTCGATACATGGACGATGCCTTGAACGGACCACTGCCCGTCTATGAGCCACAGCCCATTGCTCTCAAAGCAACTAGCAGCAGGGAGGCACTACCAAGCAAGGTGGAACAAGTAGAGGCAGCCGGGCTCAATGAAGATGAGATGGCACTCATCATCAAGCGCTTCAAGACCGCGCTAAAAGGACGCATGGTGTACCCCAACAAAAACAAAACAAGGGGAAAGTGCTCCTGCTTCAAATGCGGTAAGACTGGTCATTTCATAGCTCAAGGCCCCAATAATGATAATGGCCAGGGACAAGAAAAGCATGGGAAGAAAGAGAAGAAGAAAAATTACAGGAAGGCGATGGGTGAGGCACGTCTTGGAAAGGAATGGGATTCTGACTGCTCTTCATCTGACTCCGACGATGAAGGACTGGCTGCCTCGGCCTTCGACAAATCTTCGCTCTTCCCCAACGAACGTCATACTTGCCTTATGGCTAAGGAGAAGAAGGTACGTATTCGGGACACTCCCAAGTATACTTCTTCTCGTGATGAAGAGTCATCTGATGATGAAGTAGACTATACTGATTTGTTTAAAGGATTAGATAGAAATAAAGTAGACAGAATAAATGAATTAATTGATGCCCTTAATGAAAAGGATAGATTGCTAGAGAAGTAAGAAGATATCTTGTATGAGGAACATGATAAATTTGTTAGTGTTCAAAATCTCTTGCTCTAGAAATTAAAAGAAATGAAATGTTATCCTCTGAGTTGTCTGCTTGTCATGAATCTATCTCTAGTCTAAAGGAGTTAAATGATGAATTAAATGCTAAACTAGAGAAAGCAAATGCAACTAGTTCATGTGTAGAACATGTAGTTATTTGCAATAGGTGTAAAGATGTTAATTTTGATGAACATGCTGTCACTATTGCTAAATTAAATAATAAGGTTGCAAGTCTTAATGCTCAACTTAAGACTTGCAAAGATGATTATGATAAATTAAAATTTGCTAGGGATGCCTACACTATTGGTAGACACCCCTCAATTTGTGGCGGAACCACCCGAATTATTCCAGCTTAAGTGCCTAAGTCACGCCTCAGGGGCCGTAACACACTTAAATCGGAATAACCCGTCAGTCCCTCAGATCTAGTCTGATGGAGCCACTTAACCAGGATCAAATCCCACAATCTCACACGAAGGTGAGTCACAGAAGAAATACAATAAAACAGAAATCCATAAATTAAGTACTGAGTTATTACATAAATCGGAGTTTTTGAGTAGCTAATGAGAGTTCACAAAATAAAGTGCAGCGGATAATCGATGTCGTCGGTATTGAGGAAATGGGCAAGGCCTAGCCCACTACTCCTCGTGCTCCTCTCCTGTCGGAGCAACATCCCACTCGACCGTCCAACCTGGTGGCAGGGTGGTAGGCCAAGTCACACCATCAACCATTTCCTGAATGGTACCTGCAAAAATTGTGCCACAAGCAAGGCTGAGTATACTAATACTCAGCTAGACTTACCCGGTGTGAGGAATCTACTCCTCTACCTCTAGACTATGCAGCTGTTTGGCTGAGGGGTTTGGTTTGCCAAAAAGCACTAGCTGTTTCTAAATCAACTTTTAGCTTTTCAAATTCTACCATCATTACTTAGCTAGATTTACTTCTTCTAAGCATACATGGTAACAAGCATTTAGATCAATCATCAAGTTATCTCATGTAACCTCATTTCACTTCTTACTCGATGCAGTATAAGGAATCAAGCAGTCTCATTAGCTGCGAGAAGCAGACGATTCGAATCGAGTTTTAACCTTGCAAGGTAAACCTAAACACACGGCATGTCAGGGTACTCCGACCCCACACATGACAACCGTCCCCATCGATTCCCCGTTCGCGTCCAGGCCTCACCGCCTTGGCATACAATGCTCCACTGACCCCGGCTGCCGCCGTGCAGTGACCGCACTTGTACCCACCATAGCTAGCATGGGAGACCCAGTCTCAGGTCGCATGAGGGATAAAGTCCGCGCTCGGCTTCACTCAGGTACTAGGTTTACCGGTTACCATATTTCCCGGCATGTGCTTAGTACGTTCAAAAGCTTGACTCAGGTATCCACACATTAATCCTTAATTCTTTTTCCCGTCTCATGGACAAGACATCCTCCCTGGATCCAAGTCCATAGACCAACATATATATCCCGTTATCAAGGTGAGTACAATCAATTCCTGACCTCGCGCGAGTGCTAGAAAAATCACTCGACTTCTACCGAGATCCTGATTAGCAAAGCAGCTATTCGACCTAGCATACTAGTATTCATCTCAAAAAGGAATCCTAAGTTCATGCAACTAGAGGTTTCAAGCAACTCCTACACTTAAGTGCACAGTACAAACCTACAAACATTAAGTGTAGTAAAATAGAATATATAAACGGTTATGCATAAAACCGGGGCTTGCCTTCAATTGCTGGGGCTGCAGGGAGATCCTCGATAGCAGCCTCTGAAGCCTGCTCCTGGTCCTCCTCTTGGACAGGTCCTTGCTCGGGGATGAGCACGTACTCTCCGTCGGCAAGATTACAATCTAATGAATGCAATGCGTAAGATACATGCATGATATGATATGTACTTTTAGAAATTATAACTTTTGACGGTGTATGATCCACTTGATTTAAACAAGGTTAACTTTACCTATGTAAGACCCTTGGGTGGTATACTTGGTAAATTAAGTTAAACTTTAGCTAAGGCAAGTGGTAGGTTTTACTTTTAGGGGTTCCACTGAATTCTTTTAAGTCTTGGGGAGAATTGATAAGTATTCAGGATAGGCTTATTGGGGTGAGGTTTATTTCTTCTTTCCCTTTCTTTTATTCTCTTAAAAGTTTTGGAGTAGGTTTAAACTACAAGTTGCTTCTATAAAATTCTAAAAATTCTGCAAAAATTACAGTGGCTTGGCACTGGTGTATGTTTCTCTGTTTCAAAATTTGGGGATCAGAAAGTGAATAGTTTTCTCTGGACAAAATTATTAAATTCTAGGGCAGAAGGGGTGTTTTGAACTACAACTATTATTTAACAGTGGGTAGTTCTATAAAACTTATTTTTGCTGGCTTTTAGGGTTGTAACATGACTTGATACAAATTTCTAGCCATTAATACCTTTTAGTTATTTTACTATGGTTTTCTCAAGTTTCTAGCCAAATAGGTGCTTTCTACTACCACTATATTTGAAAAATATCAAACAACAGAGTTTTTATTTTTCTTAGCTATTGTTTTGTGCAAGAGCAATCATCTTGAAGTTTGACATCTTTTTGCTTAAGGAGAGGGGTGGTATGCATTATTTGAATTTAGTGTCCTTTCTCATAAAACAGTAGCAATAGATAAGAATTTGCTTCCTTTTCATGGGTTTGCATTTTTCTCTGATGGTTTATCTCATTATGGACTTAGCTAATTTTTGGTTGCCCATTATCATATTATTAGGGGTTGTTTATGATTTATTTGGAGAATACCTCGTTATCATTTTATATTTATTCTCCTTACTTAAAAAGTTGAACTGAGGTGTTCTTTATTTTTGTAGTGGGGCTCTGGTGGTTGTAAGTCCACTGGATTTTTACTACTCATTTTGGTTCTAGTTTTGCTACTCTAGTAATTGATTTTCAGTCCACATAAGGCCAAATAAAACATTTTAATTTAAAGCTGGTCCAAATTAATGGTCTCTGCATTTTTCCTAGGTTCTCTGTTACATAAGTAAACTAGGAAAAATAATCCTAATCACTGTTCCTTAATTTCTAATGCCTTTCTGATTTTTCCTAAGTTTTGGGCAAAATAGCTTTAAATGAATATCTATATCATATTTTTCAATACTGGGGTTCCTACTATTTTTAGACAATGTCTAAATGAGCTTTGAATACCTACAAATTTTCTTAAGTTCAGCACAGGAGAAAAACTAATTTTTCCTTAATTAAACATGGTTTGGTGGGTATCAGTTTTTAATTTTAAACTCTGAAATTTTGAACAGAAAGCATAGGGTTTATCATTTTTAAATGATAGTTCATAATATTCAGGAGCTAGCAAAATTAGTTTGACAACTTTTTATGAAAAATTCATCAAGTTATGGATTTTCTAAGTCCTTTGGTCAATTAAAAAGAATAACAGAATTGGTTTAATGGAAATCCACTTTGCACTGGGGTCCGTGGCGGGTTTTTTAAGTTTTCCTCGTGAATCAGTCCTTAAGCTACTATTCACATGAGTCTCTGACATTACAGAACCCCCCCGGGTTCTACAAATCCTAACCCGAGGTCCTTCTTCTATGTGAAACAGTAACCGCGGCGGAAGAAAGGGCGGAGGGGCTTACCGGCGGTGAGATTGCTCCGGTGAAGTGGTCGAGGACGTAGGGGAGGTCTCGGGGGATCACAACGAGGTGCGGGTCCCCGTCGGAGATGGCCGGAGTCGGTCGGTCCACGCGCGCAGGCGGGGATGCTCGTCAGCGGCGAGGGGTCCGGCCTGGTCACGGAGAGATAGACCAATTGGATGGGTCAGAGGGCTTCACATGATGCCAGAGAAGATATGGATGCAAGGAATCAGTCGGAGACTCACTGGATAGCTCGGTCCACGCGCGGCAGCAGAAGACCGAAGTCCGGTGAGGTCGATCTCAGGCCTCCGGTGAAGTCCGGCCGGGTCCGAGGGCTTGGCAAGCTTTACGGGCTACTGGCGGAGCTAGCCGAAGCACTGGCTCGACTTGAGGATGGCTGGAGTGGGCTGGCCACGGTGGCCGAAGCTCTAGCGGCGATGGCGGGCGGAATTGAGCTTGCCGGAGCTAAGGAGAGGGGGCTGGCCGGTGAGGGTGAGTGCGGGGCGAAGTGAGGTGCGCCCCGGAAGGCTTTATAGGCGCGGGCGAGCACGGCCGAGGGCGTGGGCGCGCGGCGGACTTGACCGGACGCCGAGGCGAGCGCGCGCGCGGGTTGGGCGAGCTCTGGCGTGCCGACCAGGGTCGAACACGTGTGCCCGTGCGTTCTGCCCAAGTTCTGGCGCGTGTGGTCGCTCATCCGAGCCTGCTCTCGCCTTGGTCAGTGCACAAAACCTCTTCTCCTCCCTACAAGCTACCATTCTTGTGTGGAGGTCATAGGATTTTGCCTACTGGTTGCAGAGATATGGAGCCAGGAAATCCGGTCTGTCTCCCTGCCCAAACCCGAGGCAAATCCAAGGTTTTGTCATGTCTAGGGCTCGCGTCCCAATGCCATCTTCTGGCACACGACAGAGGGGTTAGTTAGACACAATTTTGTCAATGGGGCCATTAGGATTCGAGTTGGGGATCAAGGTGAACATCCCTGATCTTTGGCTCAAGGTCTGAATTTCAGAATTCTGAAATTCAGAATTCCCATTAAGTCCCCACATGAGAAGCTTGATTTGGGGTTTTAATTGAGTTATTTTGGCTAAGCTTTCTCAACCTTTCTTGTTGTTTATTAAATATACTTCAATTTTTATAATTGGCTCAAGTCAAAATTTTAAATTTTTCATACCCTTTTCCTTATTTTCTTGAATTTTGCTCATGGGGCTCACTTAGGGTTTATAGGGTTACAACATTAATACCTTTTTGAAAGACCCATTTGTTGTGATCATGATACTTTTAAGTATATGCTTGGTGAATTATTTATTCTTAAGTTAATTTGATGCTCATGCTTACTTTGGTTCACATAAAATGATGGTTCTTGGTTTGGCATTTTAAGAGAAACCCTAGGTGACACTGGGGTGTCACACAATTAAGGATGGACTTGGTTTTCGAAAGGAAACCAAGAACTTAACAAGCCAAAGGACCTCTGCTCTCAACAAGGAGAAAGGGAAGGCCCCAATGGCTAGTAGTTCTCAAAAGAACCATGCCTATATTTATGATAGGAAATTCTCAAATCGTGCTCATAATGAAAGATACTATGATCATATTGGTTATCATGATGCTACATTTAATTCTCATGCTATGTTCGCATCTAGTTCCGCTTTTGTTCATGGTAGAAGTAGGCCTAAGAGAAATTATGCTACTTCTCATGCTCCTAGGAAAGTTTGCAATGGACCTACTACTGTTTATCATGCTTGCAATGCCTCGTTTGTACTTTCATGTAAAAATGAAAAAGTAGTTGCTAGGAAGATGGGATCCAAATGCAAGGGAGACAAAACCTGCATATGGGTTCCAAAAACTATTGTGACTAACCTTGCAGGACCCAACAAGAGTTGGGTACCTAAAACCCAAGCTTAAATTTCTTGCAGGTTTATGCATCCGGGGGCTCAAGCTGGATTATCGACAGCGGATGCACAAACCACATGACGGGTGAGAAGAAGATGTTCACCTACGTCAAGAACAAGGATTCGTAGGATACGATCATCTTTAGAGATGGGAACCAAGGCAAGGTCAAAGGGTTGGGAAAAATAGCCATCACATCCGAGCATTCTATCTCTAATGTGTTTTTAGTTGAATCGCTCGGACATAATTTGTTATCTGTGAGTCAATTATGTAACATGGGTTATAATTGTTTATTCACAAATATTGATGTATCTATCTTTAGAAGAAGTGATGGTTCATTAGCTTTTAAGGGTGTATTAGACGACAAGCTCTACTTAGTTGATTTTTCGAAAGAGAATGCCGATCTAGATGCATGCTTAATAGCTAAGACTAATATGGGCTGGCTTTGGCATCGCCGTCTAGCACATGTTGGGATGAAGAACCTTCATAAGCTTCTAAAGGGAGATCATGTGTTAGGACTAACCGATGTCTGTTTTGAGAAAGACAGACCTTGTGCAGCATGTCAGGTAGGGAAACAGGTGGAAAGCACTCATCACAGCAAGAATGTGATGACGACATCAAGACCACTGGAGCTTCTTCACATGGATCTCTTCGGACCCGTTGCCTACCCAAGCATCGGGGGAAGTAAGTATGGTCTTGTAATAGTTGATGATTTTTCCCACTTCACTTGGGTGTTCTTTTTACAGGACAAATCCCAAACCCAAGGGACCCTAAAGCGTTTCCTAAGGAGAGCTCAAAATGAGTTTGAGCTTAAGGTGAAGAAGATAAGAAGAGACAATAGGTTCGAGTTCAAGAATCTACAAGTTGAACAGTATCTTGAGGAGGAAGGCATCAAGCACGAGTTCTCTACTCCCTATAAACCACACCAAAATGGTGTGGTAGAGAGGAAGAACAGGACACTAATCGACATGGCGAGAACGATGCTTGGAGAGTACAAGACGCCTGAGCGGTTTTGGTCGGAAGCTGTGAACACAGCCTGCCATGCCATAAACTGGCTCTATCTGCACCGCCTCCTCAAGAAGACTTCCTATGAACTCCTAACTGGCAACAAACCTAATGTTTCCTATTTCTGTGTATTTGGGAGCAAATGCTACATTCTTGTGAAGAAAGGTAGACATTCAAAATTTGCTTCCAAGACAGTAGAAGGGTTTTTATTAGGGTATGACTCAAATACAAAGGCATATAGGGTCTTCAACAAATCATCAGGATTAGTTGAAGTCTCTAGCGACGTTGTATTTGATGAGACTAATGGCTCTCCAAGAGAGCAAGTTGATCTCGATGATATAGATGAAGATGAAGTTCCAACGGCCACAATGCGCACGATGGCGATAGGTGATGTGCGACCACAAGAACTACAGGAACAAGATCAGCCATCTTCCTCAACAATGGTGTATCCCCCAACTCAAGACGATGTACAGGTACCTCAAGAAGAGGGGCAGGATCAAGGGGGAACTCAGGAAGAACAGGTTATGGAGGAAGAAGCACCACGGGCCCCTCCAACTCAAGTCCGAGCGACGATCTAAAGACATCACCCCGTCGATCAGATTCTGGGTGACATCAGCAAGGGAGTAACTACTCGCTCACAATTAGCTATTTTTTATGAGCATTACTCGTTTGTCTCTTCTATTGAGCCTTTCAGGGTAGAAAAGGCCTTATAGGATCCGGACTGAGTGTTGGCCATGCAGGAAGAGCTCAACAACTTCAAACATAATGAAGTCTGGAGCCTGGTGCCACGTCCAAAGCAAAACGTTGTGGGAACCAAGTGGGTGTTCCACAACAAACAAGACGAGCATGGAGTGGTGACAAAAAACAAGGCTCGACTTGTGGCAAAAGGTTATGCCCAAGTCGCAGGTTTGGATTTTGAGAAGACTTTTACTCCTGTTGCTAGGCTAGAGTTAATTCAGATATTATTAGCCTATGCTGCTCACCATTCTTTTAGGCTATTCCAAATGGATGTGAAGAGCGCTTTCCTCAATGGGCCAATTAAGGAGGAGGTATACGTGGAACAACCCCCTAGCTTTGAGGATGACAGGTATCCCGATCACATGTATAAGCTCTCTAAGACGCTCTATGGACTTAAGCAAGCCCCAAGAGCATGGTATGAATGCCTTAGAGGTTTTCTTATTTCTAATGCTTTCAAAGTTGGGAAAGCCGATCCCACTCTTTTCACAAAGACTTGTAATGGTGATCTTTTTGTTTGCCAAATTTATGTTGATGACATAATATTTGGTTCTACTAATCAAAAGTCTTGTGAGGAGTTTAGCAGGGTAATGATGCAAAAGTTCGAGATGTCGATGATGGGCGAGTTGACCTACTTCCTTGGATTCCATGTGAAGCAACTCAAGGATGGCACCTTCATCTCCCAAACGAAGTACACTCAAGATCTTCTCAAGAGGTTTGGAATGAAGGACGCTAAGCCCGCGAATACACCGATGGGAACTGATGGACATCTCGACCTCAACAAAGGAGGTAAGTCCATTGATCAAAAGGCATACTGGTCAATGATAGGTTCATTACTTTATCTTTGTGCTAGTATACCGGACATTATGCTTAGTGTATGCATGTGTGCTAGATTTCAATCTGACCCCAAGGAGTGTCACCTTGTGGCTGTTAAGCGAATTCTTAGGTATTTAGTTTCTACGCCTTGCTTCGGGATCTGGTATCCAAAGGGGTCCACCTTTGACTTAATTTGATACTCAGACTCCGACTATGTCGGGTGCAAGGTTGATAGGAAGAGTACATCAGGGATGTGCCAATTTCTAGGAAGGTCCTTACTATCCTGGAGTTCCAAGAAACAAACATCTGTTGCCCTATCCACCACTGAGGCCGAGTATGTTGCCGCATGACAGTGTTGCACGCAACTACTTTGGATGAGGCAAACCCTCTGGGACTTTGGCTACAATCTGAGCAAAGTTCCACTCCTATGTGACAATGAGAGTGCAATTCGCTTGGCGGATAATCCTATTGAACACAACCGCACTAAGCACATAGACATCAGGCATCACTTACTGAGAGACCACCAGCAAAAGGGAGATATCGATGTGTATCACATTAGCACCGAGAACCAGCTAGCCGATAACTTCACCAAGCCTTTAGATGAGAAAAGGTTTTGCAGGTTGCGTAGTGAGCTAAATGTCTTAGATTCACGTAACTTGGATTGATCTATAGCATACATGTAGTCTATGTCTTTGATCATAGTACTTTGAGCATTTACATCAATTGTTGTCTATTTATGGTGCTCAAGTTGTACAAGTCATCCTCGGACCTCACAAGTCCACGTGCAAATGATGCACATGTTTAGGGGGAGATGAACTACAACTTGACCTTTTCTGAGACTAACTTGCTTGTTTGAGTACACTTGAAGTAGTCTTGAAGGAACATTGAAAGGGAAAATGGACTTGGACGACAAAAAGACTTCCACCGCACTCCGGTATTAGTGTATTTAATTCCAAGTTCATACTTATGCTCTCATTGCCTTTTTGCTCTTATTTGACACTTTGGTGAGGCAATGGGGTTAAAGGGCCAAAAATGGTCCCGTTTTGGTGCTTAATGCCAAAGGGGGAGAAATTAAGGCCAAAGCAAAATGGATCAGCCAACCACTTGTGAATTTTGAAAATAGAAGAGTTAGAATTTGTATTTTGTCAAAATCCTCTTATTGCAAAATTTGGTCTCTTATGGGGAGAAATTTGATTATGGGAAAAGGGGGGGTTTTTGGCACTTGATCAATTTCACTCCTGGAATATATCTCTATTTGCCCAAACAAGTGTGTTTGACTTAGAGACAGGAAAAAGAATTTGATTTGCAAAAACAAACCAAGTGGTGGCAAAGAGTGATCCAAATATGCCAAATACTAAGTAAAAAGAATTTGGTCTTCAATTTGCATTGATGTTGCACTTCTGTTGTTGCTTTTAAATGTGTTGGCATAAATCACCAAAAAGGGGGAGATTGAAAGGGAAATGTGCCCTTGGGCCATTTCTATAAGTGTTTTGGTGATTAGATGCCCAACACATATTGATTGAATTCTTATGTGCTAAATGAGTGAGAAGTGCAAATCAAAGATGAGAGCACCTAGAGGGGGGGGGGGTGAATAGGTGATCCTGTAACACTTCAAAAACTTAAGCCACAAAACTTGGTTACTTGTTAGCACAGTAATTTGCCAAGTGGCTAGAGAAGGATCTCAACACAACACAATAACCAAGAGATATCAATCACAGAGATGGCACAGTGGTTATCCCGTGGTTCGGCCAAGACCAACGCTTGCCTACTCCACGTTGTGGCGCCCCAACGGACGAGGGTTGCAATCAACCCCTCTCAAGCGGTCCAAAGACCAACTTGAATACCACGGTGTTGCTTTGCTTCTCTTAATCCCATTTGCGAGGAATCTCCACAGCTTGGAGCCTCTCGCCCTTACACAAGATGTTCACGAAGAATCACAGAGCAAGGGAGGGATTAGCAACTCACACACGACACAAAGATCACAGCGAATACGCACACGCAAAACCCAGACTTGAGCTCACGAGACTAACACACTAGAACGGAGCTCAAATCACTAAAATGTCAAACAAGTGCGCGAGAATGAAGTGTGGGTGATCAATGATGCTCAAAGGATGCTTGGGTGTACTCCTCCATGTGCCTAGGGGTCCCTTTTATAGCCCCAAGGCAGCTAGGAGCCATTGAGCACAAGATTGGAAAGCCATTCTTGCCTTCTGTCATCGGGGGCACCGGACAGTCCGGTGCACACCGGACACTGTCCGGTGCCCGATTTCCTTCCTTAAATAGCGAAGCCGACCGTTGGCAGACCTGGAGCCGTTGGCGCACCGGACATGTCCGGTGCACACCGGACAGTCCGGTGCCGTCTTCTAGCCGTTGGCTCGGCCACGTGTCCCGCGCAGATTGCGCGGCCGACCGTTGGCCCGGTCGACCGTTGGCTCACCGGACAGTCCGGTGCACACCGGACAGTCCGGTGAATTTTAGCCGTACGTCGCCGGTGAATTCCCGAGAGCGGCCACTTCGCTCGAGCTAGCCTGGCGCACCGGACACTGTCCGGTGCACCACCGGACAGTGTCCGGTGCTTGCAGACTCAGCAGATTCTTGGCTGCTCGAGCCAAGACATTTCCAATTGGATTTTTCCTGTTTCCAGCACTTAGACACAATACATTAGTCCATAAAACAATGTACTAAGTCTGAGAAACATACCTTAATTCTTGATTTGTACTTTGTCCACCTTTTTACACTTAGGTACTTGTGTTGGACACTAAATCACCAAAATACTTAGAAATGGCCCAAGGGCACATTTCCCTTTCAATCTCCCCCTTTTTGGTGATTTATGCCAACACAACATAAAGCAAGTAGAACAAGTACAAAATCAAATCAAATAAGAACTCAAAATTGTTTTGATTCAATTTTGACATATATGGATCACTCTATGCCACCACTTGGTTTGTTTTTGCAAATCAAACTCAAATTTCTATCTCTAAGTCAAACACACATGTTAAGACATAAAGAGAGTCATTCTAAGAGAAATTGATTTAAGATTTCAAAAACTCCCCCTTTTTCCCATAATCAATACTTCTCCCCACAAGAAGCCAACTTTTGACAAGAGAGACAACAAAAGAGTTTTGACAAACCAAAAGCTCTATTCTACTATTTTCAAAATCTCTCAAGTGGTAGCTGATCCATTTATCGCTTTGGCCTTTATTTTCTCCCCCTTTGGCATCAAACACCAAAACGGGATCAATCTTGGCCCTTTAACCCCATTGCCTCACCAAAATCTTCAACTAAGAGCAAATAGGCAATAAGAGTATAACGATGAACTTGGAAGAGTTACTCTTTTCATCGGAGTGCAGTGGAAGTCTCGCATGGTCCAAGTCCACCTTTTCCCTTTCAATTTTCCTTGGAGACTAAAACAACCAAACTCAAGTACATGGTTAGCCACAAAGGGTCAAGTTGTAGCACAGCTCCCCCTAAATATGTGCATCACTTGCAAACAGGACTTGTGAGGTCCAGGGAGTGTTTGTACAACTTGAGCACCACAATAAGCAACAATATGCAGAATGAACATAATCAAAAGCATAAACACATGTATGCTACATTTCAATCCAAGTTCCGCGAATCTAAGATATTGAGCTCACTACGCAGCCTGCAAAAGGTCTTCTCATCTAGAGGCTTAGTAAAGATATCGGCTAGCTGATTCTCGGTGCTAACATGAAACACTTCGATATCCCCCTTTTGCTGGTGGTCTCTCAAAAAGTGATGCCGGATGTCAATGTGCTTTGTGCGGCTGTGCTCAACAGGATTTTCCGCTATTCGGATAGCACTCTCATTATCACATAGGAGTGGGACTTTGCTCAGATTGTAGCCAAAGTCCCTGAGGGTTTGCCTCATCCAAAGTAGTTGCGCACAACACTGTCCTGCGGCAACGTACTCGGCCTCAGCGGTGGATAGGGCAACAGGAGGTTTGTTTCTTAGAGTTCCATGACACCAGAGACCTTCCTAAGAATTGGCACGTCCCCGATGTACTCTTCCTATCGACCTTACATCCAGCATAGTCGGAATCTGAGTACCCAATCAAGTCAAAGTTAGACCCCTTTGGATACCAGATCCCGAAGCAAGGCGTAGCGACTAAATATCGAAGAATTCGCTTCACAGCCACTAAGTGACATTCCTTCGGATCGGATTGAAATCTAGCACACATGCATACGCTAAGCATAATATCCGGTCTACTAGCACATAAATAAAGCAAAGAACCTATCATGGACCGGTATGCTTTTTGATCAACAGACTTACCTCCTTTTTTGAGGTCGGTGTGTCCGTCGGTTCCCATCGGCGTCTTTGCGGGCTTGGCGTCCTTCATCCCAAACCTCTTTAGCAAATCTTGTGTGTACTTCGTTTGGGAGATGAAGGTGCCGTCCTTGAGTTGCTTCACTTGGAACCCAAGGAAGTAGGTCAACTCGCCCATCATCGACATCTCGAATTTCTGCGTCATCACCCTGCTAAACTCTTCACAAGACTTTTGGTTAGTAGAACCAAATATTATGTCGTCGACATAAATTTGGCACACAAAAAGATCACCATCGCAAGTCTTAGTAAAAAGAGTTGGATCGGCTTTCCCAACCTTGAAAGCATTAGCAATTAAAAAGTCTCTAAGGCATTCATACCATGCTCTTGGGGCTTGCTTAAGTCCATAGAGCGCCTTAGAGAGCTTACACACGTGGTCAGGGTACCGTTCATCCTCGAAGCCAGGGGGCTGCTCCACGTACACCTCCTCCTTGATCGGCCCGTTGAGGAAAGCGCTCTTCACATCCATTTGATACAACCTGAAGGAATGGTGAGCGGCATATGCTAGCAAGATACGAATTGATTCTAGCCTAGCCACAGGAGCAAAAGTCTCCTCAAAGTCCAAACCTGCGACTTGGGCATAACCTTTTGCCACAAGTCGAGCCTTGTTCCTCGTCACCACCCCGTGCTCGTCCTGTTTGTTGCGGAACACCCACTTGGTTCCCACAACATTTTGCTTGGGACGAGGCACCAGTGTCCAAACTTCGTTGCGCTTGAAGTTGTTGAGTTCCTCCTGCATGGCCAACACCTAGTCCGGATCTAGCAAGGCCTCTTCTACCCTGAAAGGCTCAATAGAAGAGACAAAAGAGTAATGCTCACAAAAATTAACTAATCTTGAGCGAGTAGTTACTCCCTTGCTAATATCACCCAATATCTGGTCGACGGGATGATCCCTTTGAATCGTCGCTCGAACTTGGGTTGGAGGTGCCTGAGGTGCTTCTTCCTCTTGAACATCCTGTGCTCCCCCTTGATCATGTGCCTCCACTTGAGGTACCTGTTCGTCATCTTGAGTTGGGGGATGCACCATAGTTGAGGAAGACGGTTGATCTTGCTCCAAATGTTCCTGAGGCCGTACATCTCCAATCGCCATGGTGCGTATCGCGACCGTTGGAACGTCTTCTTCATCTACATCATCAAGATCAACAACTTGCTCTCTTGGAGAGCCATTAGTCTCATCAAATACAACGTCGCTAGAGACTTCAACCAAACCCGATGATTTGTTGAAGACCCTATACGCCTTTGTATTTGAATCATAACCTAATAAAAACCCTTCTACGGCTTTGGGAGCAAATTTGGAATTCCTACCCTTCTTCACTAGAATGTAGCATTTACTCCCAAAAACACGAAAATACGATACATTAGGTTTGTTACCGGTTAGCAGCTCGTACGACGTCTTCTTGAGGAGGCGGTGAAGGTAGACCCTGTTGATGGCGTGGCAAGCCGTGTTCACGGCTTCCGACCAAAAGCACTCGGGGGTCTTGAATTCTCCAAGCATAGTCCTCGCCATATCTATGAGCGTCCTGTTCTTCCTCTCTACCACACCATTTTGCTGAGGTGTGTAGGGAGCGGAGAACTCGTGCTTGATCCCCTCCTCCTCAAGAAACTCCTCCACTTGAAGGTTCTTGAATTCGGACCCGTTGTCGCTCCTTATCTTCTTCACCTTGAGCTCAAACTCATTTTGAGCTCTCCTTAGGAAGCGCTTGAGGGTCCCTTGGGTTTCAGACTTATCCTGCAAAAAGAACACCCAAGTGAAGCGGGAAAAGTCATCAACGATAACTAGACCATACTTACTTCCTCCTATGCTCAGATACGCGACGGGTCCGAAGAGGTCCATATGTAGCAGCTCCAGGGGTCTTGATGTTGTCATCACATTTTTGGTGTGATGAGAGCCTCCCACCTGTTTCCCTGCTTAACAAGCTGCACAAGGTCTATCTTTTTCGAAATGAACATTGGTTAGACCTATCACGTGTTCTCCCTTTAGAAGCTTGTGGAGGTTCTTCATCCCCACATGTGCTAAGCGGCGATGCCACAGCCAGCCCATGCAAGTCTTAGCCATTAAGCATGCATCTAGACCGGCCTCTTCTTTTGCAAAATCAACTAAGTAAAGCTTGCCGTCTAGTACACCCTTAAAAGCTAGTGAACCATCACATCTTCTAAAGACAGACACATCTACATTTGTAAACAAACAGTTATATCCCATATTGCATAATTGACTAACAGATAGCAAATTATATCCAAGAGACTCTACTAAAAACACATTAGAGATAGAGTGCTCATTTGAGATTGCAATTTTACCTAACCCTTTTACCTTGCCTTGATTCCCATCACCGAATATTATTGAATCTTGGGAATCTTTATTCTTGACGTAGGAGGTGAACATCTTCTTCTCCCCTGTCATATGGTTTGTGCATCCGCTGTCAATAATCCAGCTTGAACCCCCGGATGCATAAACCTGCAAGGCAAATTTAGGCTTGGGTCTTAGGTACCCAACTCATGTTGGGTCCTGCAAGGTTAGCACAAATATCCTTAGGGACCCAAATGCAAGTTTTGTCTCCCTTGCATCTTGCCCCTAATTTTCTAGCAACTATTTTCCTATCCTTTCTACAAATAGCAAAAGAAGCATTTAAAGCATGATATATTGTAGAAGGTTCATTAACTTTCCTAGGAGCATTTACGACATTTTTCTTAGGCATATTATGAATAACATTTCTCCTACCAACATTTCTATCATGCACATATGAAGAACTAGAAGCAACCATGGCATGAGAATCAAAGGCATTATATACATTACAACTCCTATAAGCATTTCTAGGTTGTCTTCTATCATAGTACATAAAGGCATGGTTCTTTTGCATACTACTAGCCATAGGGGCCTTCCCTTTCTCCTTGGCGGAGATGGGAGCCTTATGGCTTGTCAAGTTCTTGGCTTCCCTCTTGTAGCCAAGTCCATCCTTAATTGAGGGGTGTCTACCAATCGTGTAGGCATCCCTTGCAAATTTTAGCTTGTCAAATTCATTCTTGCTAGTCTTAAGTTGGGCATTAAGACTAGCTAATTCATCATTTAATTTGGAAATTGAAACTAAATGATCACTACAAGCATCAATGTCAAAATCTTTACACCTATTACAAGTTTCAACAATTTCTACACAAGAATTAGATTTACTAGCTACTTCTAATTTAGCATTTAAATCATCATTAAAACTTTTTAACTTAGCAATAGTTTCATGACAAGAAGATAATTCACTAGAGAGCATTTCATTCCTCTTAATTTCTAGAGCAAGAGATTTCTGTGCTTCTACAAATTTATCATGTTCTTCATACAACAAATCCTCTTGTTTTTCTAAAAGCATATTCTTGTCATTTAAGGCATCAATTAATTCATTAATTTTGTCTACCTTGGTTCTATCTAATCCCTTGAATAAGCATGAGTAATCTATATCATCATCACTAGACTCATCTTCACTCGAAGAAGCATAAGTACTAGTATGAGTGCTTACTTTCTTCTCTCTTGCCATGAGGCAAGTGTGACGCTCGTTGGGGAAGAGGGATGACTTGTTGAAGGCGGTGGCGGCGAGTCCTTCATTGTCAGAGTCGGAGGAGGAACAATCCGAATCCCACTCCTTTCCGATATGTGCCTCGCCCTTGGCCTTCTTGTAATGCTTCTTTTTCTCCCTCTTGTTCCCTTGGTCAGTTAGCAATAAAATGACCAAGCTTACCGTATTTGAAGCATGAGCGCTTCCCCTTGGCTTTGGTCTTGCTTGGCTGCCCCTTGCGACTTTTAAGCGCCGTCTTGAAGCGCTTAATGATGAGGGCCATCTCCTCATCATTGAGTCCGGCCGCCTCAACTTGCGCCACCTTGCTTGGTAGCGCCTCCTTGCTCCTTGTTGCCTTGAGAGCAATGGGTTGAGGCTCATGACTAGGACCGTTCAACGCGTCGTCCACGTATCTTGCCTCCTTGATCATCATTCGCCCGCTTACGAACTTCCCAAGAATTTCTTCGGGCGACATCTTGGTGTACTTGGGATTTTCACGTATATTGTTCACCAAATGAGGATCAAGAACGGTAAATGACCTTAGCATTAGGCGGATGACGTCGTGGTCCGTCCATCGCGTGCTCCCGTAGCTCCTTATTTTGTTGATAAGGGTCTTGAGCCGGTTGTATGTTTGTGTCGGCTCCTCGCCCCTTATCATCGCGAACCGTCCAAGCTCGCCCTCCACCAACTCCATTTTGGTGAGCAAGGTGACGTCGTTTCCCTCATGAGAGATCTTGAGGGTGTCCCAGATCTGCTTGGCATTGTCCAAGCCGCTCACCTTGTGATACTCGTCCCTGCACAAAGAGGCTAGCAACACAGTAGTAGCTTGTGCATTTTTATGAATCTGTTCATTAATAAACACAGGGCTATCCGAGCTATCAAATTTCATTCCACTTTCCACAATCTCCTAAATGCTTGGATGGAGAGAAAACAGGTGAGTACGCATTTTGTGGCTCCAAAATCCGTAATCCTCTCCATCAAAGTGAGGGGGCTTGCCAAGTGGAATGGGGAGCAATTGAGCATTTGAACTATGCGGGATGCGCGAATAATCGAAAGAAAAGTTTGAGTTGACCGTCTTTCGTCTATCGTAGTCGTCGTCGTCCTTTTGGGAGGAGGAAGATTCGTCGCTGTCGTAGTAGACAATTTCCTTGATGCGCCTTGTCTTCTTCTTCCTCCCGTCTTTTCTTTTGTGGCCCAAGCCTGAGTCGGTGGGCCTGTCATCATTGGGCTCATTGATGAAGGACTCCTTCTCCTTGTCGTTGATCACCATCCCCTTGCCTTTAGGATCCATCTCTTCAGGCGGTTAGTCCCTTTCTTGAAGAGAACGGCTCTGATACCAATTGAGAGCACCTAGAGGGGGGGGGGGGGGGTGAATAGGTGATCCTGTAACACTTCAAAAACTTAAGCCACAAAACTTGGTTACTTGTTAGCACAGTAATTTGCCAAGTGGCTAGAGAAGGATCTCAACACAACATAATAACCAAGAGATATCAATCACAGAGATGGCACAGTGGTTATCCCGTGGTTCGGCCAAGACCAACGCTTGCCTACTCCACGTTGTGGCGTCCCAACGGACGAGGGTTGCAATCAACCCCTCTCAAGCGGTCCAAAGACCAACTTGAATACCACGGTGTTGCTTTGCTTCTCTTAATCCCGTTTGCGAGGAATCTCCACAGCTTGGAGCCTCTCGCCCTTACACAAGATGTTCACGAAGAATCACAGAGCAAGGGAGGGATTAGCAACTCACACACGACACAAAGATCACAGCGAATACGCACACGCAAAACCCAGACTTGAGCTCACGAGACTAACACACTAGAACGGAGCTCAAATCACTAAAATGTCAAACAAGTGCGCGAGAATGAAGTGTGGGTGATCAATGATGCTCAAAGGATGCTTGGGTGTACTCCTCCATGCGCCTAGGGGTCCCTTTTATAGCCCCAAGGCAGCTAGGAGCCGTTGAGCACAAGTTTGGAAAGCCATTCTTGCCTTCTGTCATCGGGGGCACCGGACAGTCCGGTGCACACCGGACACTGTCCGGTGCCCGATTTCCTTCCTTAAATAGCGAAGCCGACCGTTGGCAGACCTGGAGCCGTTGGCGCACCGGACATGTCCGGTGCACACCGGACAGTCTGGTGCCGTCTTCTAGCCGTTGGCTCGGCCACGTGTCCCGCGCAGATTGCGCGGCCGACCGTTGGCCCGGTCGACCGTTGGCTCACCGGACAGTCCGGTGCACACCGGACAGTCCGGTGAATTTTAGCCGTACGTCGCCGGTGAATTCCCGAGAGCGACCACTTCGCTCGAGCCAGCCTGGCGCACCGGACACTGTCCGGTGCACCACCGGACAGTCCGGTGCTTGCAGACTCAGCAGATTCTTGGCTGCTCGAGCCAAGACATTTCCAATTGGATTTTTCTTGTTTCCAGCACTTAGACACAATACATTAGTCCATAAAACAATGTACTAAGTCTGAGAAACATACCTTAATTCTTGATTTGTACTTTGTCCACCTTTTTACACTTAGGTACTTGTGTTGGACACTAAATCACCAAAATACTTAGAAATGGCCCAAGGGCACATTTCCCTTTCAATAACAAGGTATGTTTCTGGACATAGTAAATCATTTTTGAATACTAACATGTTTATCTAAGTGCTAGAAACAGTGCCAAGAAAAGAAGATTTGAATTAGAGAAGAGTTGGCTAAGTACAGCCAAAACCAGCACCAGCCTGGCACACTGGACTGTCCGGTGGTGCACCGGGATTCAGCGCGGCGAAGTGGCTAAAAATCACCGGACCATCCGGTGGTGCACCGGACTGTCTGGTGAGTCTTCAGCGCCCGCGTCCAAGTCCTTCAGCGACGAACTCGTCGCTCTCGGGAAAACTAGAAAGCGTCGTGGCTAAAAATCACCGGACTGTCCGGTGGAGCACCAGACTGTCCGGTGAGTCAGAGCCACCCGAGCCAACGGTCGGCAGCAGAATCAGCGAGTGACACATGGCCCGCGCCAACGGTCGGTTGGGCACACCGGACTGTCCGGTCTGCACGGGACAGTGTCCGGTGCGCCAACGGGACAGCCGGCCCAACGGTCGGATGCGTCAGATAAGGAAGGAGATCGTGCACCAGAATGCTACAGTACCTGTCCGATGGTGCACTGGACTGTCCGGAGCACCACTCGACAGAAGGCAGGATTTGCCTTCCAAGTTGATCTCCAACGGCTCCTAGCTGCCTTGGAGCTATAAAAGGGACACTTAGGCGCATGGAGCAGTACACCAAGCATTCAAGAAACATCCTAAGACTCCTAGACTCTGCCTCCACGCATTTGATCGATTGTGTTAGTGATTTGAGCTCCGTTTGAGTTGTGAACTCTCTGTGCTGTGTTTCGAGCTCAAGTCTTGGCTTGTGTGCGTGTGTGTGCTATGGATTTGAGTCTTGCGTGTGTTACTCTCTCTCTCTCACTTACTATTGTGCTTCTCTTGTGATAAAATTGTAAGGGCGAGAGACTCCAATCTATGGAGATTCCTCGCAAACGGGAGAAAGACTATAAGGAAGATAGCCGTGGTACTCAAAGTTGATCAATGGATCACTTGAGAGGGATTGAGTGCAATCCTTGACCGAAGGAGGTCACCACAATGTGGAAGTAGGCATTGGCCGAACCACGGGATAAATCACTGTGTCTTGTGTCCATCTTATTTTGTGATTGGCTTTCTTCTGAAGTTCACACTCTAGCAACTTGGTTTTAATCACACTAACATTTCATAACCAAGTATTGGCTATTTAGTGTTTGATTTTACAGGATCACCTATTCACCCCCCTCTAGGTGCTCTCAATGAGCGGTGTTGGAACTTGCTCACAGGCGCAAGTTGATTCAATGGGGGGGGGTGTAATAGCGCAAATAGGGTTTCAGCACGTGATGGCAAAAGCTCTGTTCATCCAGCCTCTCAAGGGCACTGTGCGGGGGTATTTATAGGTACCTGAGTGCCCAGCGTCTTGTGTTTAGGACGCATGTGCCCTCAGACACCTAGGTTATCCCCAGAATATTCCCATAAAGCGGGATTACAGACTGTAATTACAGGGATGCCTTTACAAATTAGGCCCGTAACACACAGCGACCACGCAGGGCCCGTTACAATGGGCCGGATCACACGTGGGCCCCCATGCTGGACGAGGCCGCACGGTGGGATGACCTCGTCACAGGTCTTCGTCCGATGTCGTATGGGGCGAAGGGTGTCCCCTGCCCGTTGTCTTGTCTCCGTTGGACCAACGACTATGGCGAAGGCCTCGAGCAAAGGGTGGCGTCTTCGCCTTCGCCCCAACATTTGCCCTCCGAGGGACCAGTTCGACTAAGTCATCTGGTGCCAAAGACGTCACTAGATGGCGGAGACGCTGCCCTCGCTCGAAGTGGTTCCGCGGGGGTTTTTGACATGACCGTTGATTGACACCGTACTGTTGGACTGCGGGTTTCCCGAAGCGCCGTGCCCTGTGTATAAAAGGGGGCGGGGGGCGGCGTGTTTTGAACCTTATCTTTCCGCGCTCCGTGAAAACCCTAGCCGCCTTTTCCACCGTCTTGCTGCTCGTCTGCCCTCCTTGCTCTTGTTCGCCGGAGATCTGGCTCGAGTGAAGCAGACCGCCCGCCGCCGCCGACGGTACGTAGCGATGCCGACCTCTTCTTCTTCTGCTGCCGCTACGCCACCGGCCGACGCGTCGTCTGAGGAAACGCTGAGTACTGTGGCGGCGGAGGAGTTGCGCGCCGGCGATACGGTGGATTTTGGTGTGTCGCGGATGTCATCGGTCCGCGTGCAAGATATGCAGCGGCTGGGTTACTTTGGCGGCGGAGTCGCTCGTGTCCCGGGGACAGAGGAAGTCCCCGAGCCAGAAGGCGAGTTGGTTGTGTTCGAGGCGTTCTTCGCCGCTGGTCTCCGCCTGCCTGCGCACCGATTTGTTGGAGAAGTCCTGCACAGATTTAACGTTCTGATCCATCAGCTGACTCCGAATGCCGTGGTGGCTCTGTCGAAGTATGTCTGGGCGACGACTTCGTACGGCGGACAGCCATCAGTCGATGTCTTCGCGAAGTACTATTGCCTGCACTGGTAGAAGAGGATGATTGGAGATGAAGTTGCCCAGTTTGGGTCCTGTACATTTACGCCGAAGACCGGCAAGACCACGATGGAGGTAGTCGAGTTGGTTCCTTGCGCCCGCAACAAGTGGGGCAATTGGCATGAGTTTTGGTTCTACGTCGCGGAGGGTACAGTCGAAGACCATCCGGGGCTCCCCGTGTCCGAAATGTGCTCGCATTTTTACTCAGCATACCCGCCTTTTGAAGTGGCAGAGGAGGATGCGGACGAAGGGGCCCTTCGGTGCGCCGCCGGCCTGAGCAGCGGGCGCGATTTGGTTGAGGAATTTGTGGCGTACGGGGTATGGCCTTTGGCGCATGGCTGGGCATTGGGCGAAGTGTGCCCTCGCCAGATGCCTTCCCATGGTGGGAAGTTGGTGCGAAGTCCTGCCTTCGCGCTTGATCTGCATAGCCGCGATCCGGCCGCCTTTGTGCGTGAGGCGGAGGATGGGGCGGTGCGGATCGTTGGTCGGTACATGCCGAGGACAGAGGGCCAGCGTAGCTGGGATATTCGCGGGTCGAATGACCGCTTGAACAGGGTTTTTGAGTTGAATCGTCTGCCGTATGGCGGTTATCCCGGCCAAGACGATGTGGATCGTCGCGGGAAGAAACCGGTGGTAGAGTCTGGAGACGACCCCGCGCCGGCGGCCGCCCCGTCCTCTAAGAAGAGGAAACTAGGTACTGCTATGGGAGGACTTGGGGTTTCTGATGGTTTTGCTAGAGAATTGATGAGGACATGCGTGGCCCCGGGGGGAAGGATGTCTTCGCCCGAGCTCCGGGAGTCTTCGGCGCGGATGCTGAGGGTTACCAGGGGTTGGTGGCCTAAGAATGTTCCTGTCCCCCGCGCGGCCGGTGAAGACTTTTTTACATCTCGCATGGTTCGTGATTGGAAAGTGTTTCCTTACGGGCGGAATATTGCTGCTGTTGTGTCGGCAGTGATGGACAAGGATCGCCAGGGAGCTGCATAGAAGCGCCAGGCGGTCGTCAGGCTTCATGAAGCCAGGCCGAAGAGGTAGCGGGGGGCTGCGAAGGCTACTGCCCCCGGTGGAGGCCGGCCGCCACTGGTGGCGAAGTCGGCCGTCCCTGCATCCAGCAGGGCGCTGGAGGCTGCGAAGGCGGCTGCCGCCGGTGGTTCCAAGTCTGTGAAGGCCGCCCTTGTGCCCAGCGGGGTGCCGGAGGCTGCGAAGGCGGCCCGAGAGTTGCCGCCGCCGGGCAAGCGCGTCGCCGACTTCGCCACCGACATTAGTGTGGACGACTATCTTGTTGGTAAGCCGTTGGCTCGATTTTTTTTATATATATATAATTTGTTGATACGTCGCAGGGTCGGACGAAGGCCAATTTGTTGTTGTTCCGCCTGCCGTGGCGACCACGGCGGCTGCCGTGGTGCCAAGGGCGAAGGGCGGTGCTCTTAGTGCCGGCGGCGAGATGCCGACACTCACTGCTGTCAGGGACGAGGCGAGTGCTGTGTCCCGCCGGCTGAAGGAGATGAAGGAGGCGCTAAGTCAGGTACGTACGTTGAGCTAGATTTCGGTTTTTTTTAACCGGCTTCGCCGGGGCTGTGGTATTATGTGTGTCTTGCAGGCGGCTGACTTCACAGACCGCGCGATGTCGGGGGCCCTGACGGCAGTTGTGTCTGCCAAAGTTGAGAGACTTCGGACGCAACATGCTGACGCCGTCCGGGAAAAGTCGGCCGCCGACAGTAAGTGCCGCAAGCTGGCGGACAAGGTGGCTGTGCTGGAGGGTGAGAAGGCTGACCTCCGGCGCCAACTAGCAGAGGAGAGGAAGGAGGCTAATGAGGCCCTCGCCAAGGCGCAGGCTGCACAGGCGGAGGCCAATTTGGCGCGGGTGGAGGGCAGTCTTGCCAGGCAGTGCGCCGAGCAGTTGGAGGAGCGGCTCAGCGCTCTACAGAGCCGTGTGGAGAGGGTCGAGCCCTCGACGCGCACGGAGGCTGAGCGGACACACAAACAGCTTATGGATTCATACCATGAGCTGGGCGTGCGGACCGCTGAATTTGAAGTGCCGGACCGAGAGCCCGGACTTCGCTGCCTTGAGTGGGTACAGGAGGAGCTGCAGGCGCTCCCCACCATCGTGGAGGGGTTTATGTCTTATGCCTCCCTGGTCACCTGCGAGGGGGCGATGAACGCGCTCTCTCGCGAAGGGTGCCGACACTATGAGGTCTTCGACCAAGCTGATGAGGATTTTGAGCGTGATATCTACAAGGTTGAGGACCCTATAGTGAAGGAATCCGCCGGAGCCCTCTACGACCGGATGTGGGGCCCCCACGGTCGCGAGGTGGTCAGGGAGCAGGCCGAGACGGCGAGGGGTCAGGTAGTGTTTGGCTTTTGTTTGGTGTTTGTTGAATGTGGGCTATGTATGGGTTTGCTGAATTTGTGTGCTGTGTCTCAGGCGGCGTGTGGCGAGAGGGTGGATGATTTCGGGGCTTTGAACAGCGCGCTGCCTGACCCGGAGTCAAACCCGGCGGCGGCTGTGTCCGAGGCCGCCCTGGAGCTGCCCCCGAAAACCGCCGAAGGCGCTCCTGATGCCCCCGCAGCCGCTGCGGCCGGCGGAGGCCCGCCCCCGGAGGCCGCCGAAGGCGTTCCTGATGCCCCTGCAGCCGCTGCGGCCGGCGGAGGCCCGCCGCCAACTGCCGCGCCGAGGGCTGAGGATCCTGTGACGGTGGCGGCGGAGGCGGCGGCGGAGGCTCCCGCGACGGCTGGGTCTTCGCAGGTGGCCTAGTGGGTGTGGGTAGTTAGGAAATTTTGGATATTGTTGCTGAACCTTGGTTGCTGCGCAGGTTCAAGATTTTGGGCCTGCGCACACAACCACTACTACTAATTTTTTGGCGGCTTCGACTGTGGATGATGGGAATAAATCGGACGGGTCTGCATCTAAGTTTTCTGATTTTGGTGACTCTGGGAGCTCGGTTGAGTGGACTGAGGAGTCGTCGAATGAGGACTTGGACTACTTTGCGGCCTTAGATGTGGCAGCGGTGGAGGCTTCGCCGCAAGCTGCGGATGCTGAAGCTATGCCTGGTCCGAGTACTGGGCATAGGCGGCGAAGGGCGGTTGCGAAGCGTAGAGTGAGTGGGGCGGACGTCGGTCGGCTTCGTGTGAGTGGGGCTGGCAGGCAGGAACTGTTGTCCTTGCTGGCCGCTGTGAGTGCAGGTGAGGGGGAGTTGCGAAGTCTTTTTGCGGGTGAGGAGCTTAGGATAATGTTATTTAACTATAGGGAGATGGGAATTATTCCGAAGGTTGAGCCGATGTAGAGTGTGATGCCCTCGCTTGTACATGTGTAATGGCTTGTATGATGAGGTTGTGTGCCTTCGCACACTCGGCTATGTTCTCGAGGGCGTTACGTGCTTGGTCTGGTGTATTTGTTATGTTGGTCTGGTGCGAGTGTAGTCGGTCTTTGTGCGGACAGTTTGGTGTAGCCGTTTTTGCACTCGTTAGGCTTCGTTCGGCTGTACCGTTGTAGTTGATTCGTCGCACTTGTTGCGTTGTCCCTGCTGCACCCTGAGGCGACTTCTGCAGGGATAGTCTTCGCGGAAAACTAGGATTTTTCGCACTTATTGTGCTAGTCCGGCTGCACCCTTAGGCGACTTCTGCGTGGATAGTCTTCGTGGAAGACTTCGATTTTTCGCACTTGTTGTGCTAGTCCGGCTGCACCCTTATGCGACTTCTGCGCGGATAGTCTTCGTGGAAGACTTCGATTTTTCGCACTTGTTGTGCTAGTCCGGCTGCACCCTTAGGCGACTTCTACGCAGATAGTCTTCGTGGAAGACTTCGATTTTTCGCACTTGTTGTGCTGGTCCGGCTGCACCCTTAGGCGACTTCTGCGCGGATAGTCTTCGTGGAAGACTTTGATTTTTCGCACTTGTTGTGCTAGTCCGGCTGCACCCTTAGGCGACTTCTGCATGGATAGTCTTCATGGAAGACTTCGATTTTTCGCACTTGTTGTGCTAGTCCGGCTGCACCCTTAGGCGACTTCTGCGCGGATTTGTCGCACGCGAGGGCAGCTGCCACTAGACCTCGCGGTGACTTTGTATTAGTCGAATGTCGAAGACCGTCTGCGCGGTCTTGTTTCGACGTGGATTTTGTGGGGGATTTTTCTCTTGTATATTACATGACTCCGCCTCGTTAAAAACCTCACCCCTCGGGAGGAAAAGAGTGCGGGCCAGAACAAAATTGTTTTTGCAAATTACAAGGGCGAGCTGGCCCTGATGAGTCAAACAAAAAATTTGCGCAGATTATCAATGTTCCAGGAATGCTCTAAGTCTACGCCGTTTGGCGTCGCAAGCCTGTATGCGCTTGGGGAGGCCTTCGACTTGACAATGTAAGGGCCTTCCCACATGGGCTCCAGCTTGCCTCTGGACTCTATTCGAGCTGTCCGGACGAGTACGAGGTCCCCTTCGCTAAACTCCCTCGGGATAACTGCCTGGTCGTGCCATGCTTTTGTCTGGGCTTGGTATTTGTCCAGAGCCTGTAGGGCGAAGACGCGGTCTCCGTCGATGAGGTCCTTTGAAGTCGGCTCGTCTACGTCTGGGACGACCGACGCGGCTGTCCGAGGCGATCCATGCTTTATTTCTTGCGGAGTCATGGCCTCCGATCCATATAATAGGTGGAAGGGGGTAAACCCAGTCGCCCTGCACTCAGTTGTATTCAGTGCCCAGACCACTTCGGGTAACAGGTCAGGCCACTTGCCTTTTTTGTCGTCGAGGAGCATTTTCTTGACAGCTGTGAAAATTTTGTCGTTGGCGCGCTCCACGACTCTGTTGGACTGGGGGTGGTACACGGAGGCGAAGGCAAGCTTGGTGCCGATGGAGAAGCAGAAGTCTTTGTAATCTTGGTTGTCGAACTGCTTGCCGTTGTCGACCGTGAGTTTGGATGGTACTCCGAAGCGGCAAACAATATTTTGCCAGAAGAATTTCTGGACCGTCTTTGATGTGATGGTGGATACTGCCCTCGCTTCGATCCATTTGGTGAAGTATTCAACGACTACAAAGGTGAACTTGAGGTTCCCCTGAGCCGTGGGCAGGGGCCCGACAATGTCTAGGCCCCAGCGCTGAAGGGGCCACGTGTGGGCGATCAGCTTCGTGAACTGCGAGGGGCGTCCCGAGCGTGGGGAAAATTTCTGACAGGCCTCGCAGGATCTGACAACTCGATTTGCGGCGCAGATAATGGCGGGCCAGTAGAAACCTTGGCGTATCACCTTTGCCGCTAGGGCCTTGGGGCCTGCGTGGGAGCCGCAGGTCCCCCTGTGGACTTCGCGCAGGATTTGAACGCCTTCGGTCTCGGTGACGCACTTAAGCATCGGCTGACTGACCCCCTTTTTGTAAAGTTGGCCCTCGATCAATGCGAAGTCCCGGCTTCGGTGATGGAGGCGCTTGGCCTCGTTGCTGTCGACTGGGTGATAGTACCCCTGCAGGTATAGGGTTATTGGCGCCCGCCAGTCTTCGGTCATGATAAGGTTGATCATGCGGTGGCCCTCGCTGTCATTGGTTATTTGGAGCCCTTCAGGGCTGCGAACGGTTGGCGTGCCGATGACGTGATAGAACACGTCGGAGGGTAGGGCTTCACCCCTGGCGGCTGCCTTGGCCAATGCGTCAGCTTCTTCATTCTTGGCCCAGTCCACATGCTGCAATGTGAATCCCTTGAATTGTTTCTCGAGACTTCGGATGGCCGCGAGGTATTGCATAAGTGCGGGGTCCTTTGCTGCATAGTCTTTCTCGACTTGGCCGGCGACCACCTTGGAGTCTGTTCGGACTATACAGGTGGTGACGCCGAGGGCTCTTAATTTGCGGAGGCCGAGGATGACAGCTTTGTATTCTGCTATGTTGGTTGTGCATCTGTCAGATTCCAGAGCGAAGCTTAAGCGTGCCGCGTATCTGTGCCTAACGCCGGCGGGTGAGGTGATGACTGCAGCAGCGCCTGCCCCCGCATGGCACCAAGCGCCGTCGCAGTGGATTGTCCAAACCTTCTCTGCGGATGGATCCGGCTGTGTTATTGGCCCGGTCCAGTCGACGACGAAGTCTGCTAGAACTTGTGACTTGATTGCTGTCCTGGGCTCGAAAGTGTTGTGGTAGCCGGAGAGCTCGGCCGCCCATTTGGCGATCCGTACCGATGCCTCCGGGTTTCTGAATAATTCGCCGAGTCCCCTATCTAAGGTAACGCGGACCTTGAATGCTTCAAAGTAGTGGCGCAATTTGCGCGAAGACATAACAACTGCATATGCAATCTTTTCGAGCTCCGTCATGTTACATTTTGACGGTGTGAGCACTTTGGAGACATAATATACTGGGCACTGCCTGATCACGCCCTCTACTGTCTGCTCCTGAACCAGTGCCGCACTGACCGCGTGCGGCGAAGCCGCAACGTAAAGCAACAGTGGTAGCGAAGAGTCGGGGCTCGTAAGAACGGCCAACTCCATCAGGTACTGTTTTAGTGAGGCGAAGGCCGCCGCCTGCTCTGGTCCCCAAGCGAAGTCTTTTGCGTCGCGGAGTGTTTTGAGGAAGGGAAGACTTCGCTCAGCAGATTTGGAAATGAACCTGTTGAGGGCGGCCAATCTGCCCGTCAGACGCTGGACCTCTCTGGCTGACTGCGGGGGCGTCATGTTGATAATGGCCTGGATTTTGGTTGGGTTGGCCTCGATGCCGTGGTGTGATACCAGATAACCCAATATTTTCCCCTGGCGAACACCGAAGACGCACTTATCTGGGTTCAGGCGAAGTCGAGCGTCCCGCATGTTCGCGAATGTCTCGGCGAGGTCTGCGAGATGGTCCTCTTTATTCCTGCTGGCGACGACGATGTCATCCACGTATGTGAATACGTTTCTGCCGACTTGCCCTTCGAGCACTGTTTTTGTGAGCCGGGAGAAGGTGGACCCGGCGTTCTTGAGTCCCTCCGGCATTCTGATAAAGCAATATGTGCCGAAGGGTGTTATGAAGCTGGTGCTGGCCTTGTCCTCCTCCTTCATGTATATTTGATGATAACCGGAGAAGCAGTCGAGGAGTGACATGACCTCGCACCCGGCCGCACTATCGACTATTTTGTCGATCTGGGGCAACGGGAAGTTGTCCTTTGGGCAGGCCTTGTTGAGACTGGTGAAGTCGATGCACATTCACCACTTGCCGCTCTTTTTCTGCACCATTACCACGTTGGAGAGCCAGGTGGGGTAAGCCACTGGCTCGATAAATTTGGCTTCCAGGAGGCGGTGTACCTCTGCCTTGGCGGCCTCTGTCTTCTCGTCGGACATTTTGCGAAGCCGCTGTTTTTTCGGTCTCACCGAGGGGTCGATTCCCAAGCTGTGCTCAATTATGGATCGGCTGACCCCGACTAGGTCGAGGGCTGACCAAGCGAAGACGTCCTTGTTCTTGGACAAGCAGCACAGGAGTTTTTCCTCGTCATGCGAAGTGAGGCCTTCGCTGATCATGACTGTTTGCTTGGGCGTGGCCTGGTCGAGGGGGACATTCTTGGTCCCGTCGATGCTTTGCAGCTGCGCCTTGTGTTGTTTTTCAGTTGGGCTGGCGGGCGCTGGGACCTCACGCTGGGCTGTGAGGCAGTGGACATTTCTTTGCCCGGGGACGAAGTCCCGCTCTATATTGCGTGCAGTCTGCTGATTGCCGTAGACCGAGATGGCACCTAACGGACCTGGTATCTTCATGCACAGGTACAATCCGTGAATGGCTGCCTCAAACTTGTTGATGGAGCCCCGGCCCATGATGGCGTTGTACGGATACACCATGTCGACGATGTCAAAGGTTATTTGCTCACTTCGGGCATTGGGCGCTACACCGAAGGAGAGAGGCAACTCTATTTTGCCAATAGGAAAAGTGCCCTTGCCGCCGAAGCCGTACAACAGATTGTCCGAAGGCTTGAGCAAGCTATGGCTTATGCCCATGCGGTCGAAGGCATGGAGGAAAATGATGTCTGCCTGACTGCCATTGTCGACGAGGACTTTGTGTAGGTCCCAGCCTGCCACGCTGCAGTTAATGACCATGGCGTCGATATGGGGGGCGCTACGCAGGTCGACGTCTCGGGCGTCAAAAGTTAGCGGTACATGGGACCACTTCGTCTGCACGACTGGGCCGGTGATGGCGACGTGGTTGATGCTGCGGTAGTGGTCCCGCTTCTGTCGCTTGGTGTCGAAGTCGACACTGGACCCCCCAGTGATCATATGAATGACTCCGCGATACGGCTGATCGGCGAAGTCTTCTTGCTTGGGGGCGTGGGGGTGGGGGATGTTTTGTTGTTGCTGGTGTGGAGGTGGGGTGGGGGAGGTACGATTTGTACTTCCTGATGGTGTTGGTAAGCGTGGTGCGGTGGATGCGGGGCGGGGGCATGGATGTATGGTGGAGGGTGTTGCTGATAAGTGTGCGCGACGACTCTTGGGTTGTCGGCCGGTTGCGCCCGTGCCATCCTGTCTCTGGTGGCCTTCGTCTCTGGGCAGTCTTTGGTTTGGTGGGCGCAGTCTTCGCCGTGGAAGAGGCAGTAGAATCGGCGCGGCGGCTGCGCGCGTCCCCGGCCCCTACTGCGAGTTCCACTTCCGCGGCCCTGGGGGGATATTCCTGGCGGCGAGGGGCATCACCAGCGGGGTGCTGGTTGGCAATGTTGTGCACCTGCTGCTGATTACGGCCGTCTCGGCCGGAGTCTGGCTACAGAGTCCTCGTCCACGTGCGGCTGGACTGTGGAGCATCTTTGAGTTTCCTCTGAGACTCAACCTTGCGCTGGTGGAGTTCTTCGGATTTGGCATATTTTTCAAATAGTTGATATAATTCCTGGAGGTTCTTGGGCGGGTCCCTGATGCAGTGGCTGTAAAGGACGCCGGCGCGAAGGCGACTGATGGCGTAGTGAATGGTGATCTGGTCATCAACTGAGGGCAGCTGTGACTTGAGTGTTAGAAACTTGCGGTAGTACTCCCACAGAGTCTCTTTTTCCAGTTGCTTGCAGAGTGAGAGTTCGGCCAAGGCGTCGGTGTCTGGGCGGTACCCTTGGAAGTTGAGCAGGAATTTGTCCCTTAGGCTTCTCCAGGAGTCAATGGACAGCGGGGCAACCTGGTGAACCAGGTGAGAGCTGGGCCTTCGAGGGCGATGATGAAAGACTTGGCCATTGTGGCATCGTCCCCTCCGGAAGATGCAACGGCGACCTGATAACTCATGATGTACTGTGCTAGGTCCATGCTGCCGTTGTACTTGGGGTAGGTCCCTGCCCGGAAGTTGGCAGGCCAGGGTGTCACTTGCAGATGTGGCGCCAGGGGACTTCGCTCGTCGAGGTAGTTGACCCCTTGAAATGGCGCAGCGTGTGGGAAGGCGTAGTCGCGCTGGGGGAAGTGCGGGTCTTCCACTTGCGCGCGCTGTTGCAGGGGTGGCCCGTGCTGCAGGCCGAGGTGGCCTTCGCGTATGTCTTCCACTTGTGCACGCTGTTGCAGGGGTGGCCCGTGCTGCAGGCCGAGGTGGCCTTCGCGCTGCATCAGCGCGATCTCCCGCTCGAGGTCCTGGGCCTTCTGCTCTTCGTCGCGTATCATTTGCCGCACCTTGGCTAGTGCAGACACGCGCTGGCGCTTGGCCTCCAGTATCTCTTTTTGCCTCTGGAGATTGCGGTTCTTGAGGCACAGGGCGCGCAACTGTAGCTGTTCTTCCGCTGAAACGTCGAGGACTTCACCGTCCTCGGTGAGGTCCGCGCCCTCCGGTGGGGTGAAGCCTGGGGGAGGTTGCGGTTGTCCTTCAAGGCCGCAGGTGCGGAGAGTGTCGTCTTCGCAGGTGCGGGGAACATCATCTTCAGCAGCCTCTTGGTGGGTGGAGTGGGTGAGTGCGAGGGCCTTGTCCTTTTTTGCGGCCAGCAGTGCTGCCTTCGCAGCCTCGTCAGCCTTCGAGCTAGCTTTCTTGGGTGCCACCGCGGGTGGTTCTTTCGTAGCCCGAATGGTGGGCGCCAATGTTGGAACTTGCTCACAGGCGCAAGTTGATCCAACAGGGGGGTGTAATAGCGCAAACAGGGTTTCAGCACGTGATGGCAAAAGCTCTGTTCATCCAGCCTCTCAAGGGCACTATGCGGGGGTATTTATAGGTACCTGAGTGCCCAGCGTCTTGTGTTAAGGACGCATGTGCCCTCAGACACCTAGGTTATCCCCAGAATATTCCCATAAAGCGGGGTTGCAGACTGTAATTACAGGGATGCCTTTACAAATTAGGCCCGTAACACACAGCGGCCACGCAAGGCCCGTTACAATGGGCCGGATCACACGTGGGCCCCCATGCTAGACGAGGCCGCACGGTGAGATGACCTCGTCACAGGTCTTCGTCCGATGTCGTATGGGGCGAAGGGTGTCCCCTGCCCGTTGTCTTGTCTCCGTTGGACCAACGACTACGGCGAAGGCCTCGAGCGAAGGGTGGCGTCTTCGCCTTCGCCCCAACAAGCGGCTAGGATTAGATCCCTGGATAACAGTTCGATAGCGGGATCTGGTTCCTCGGATTTAAATCTGGTGGCCACCAGCGTATATCAGTTTTGATGTCTATAGATCTAATCCACACCATACACTTTAGATCGGACGTCCGTGAGTCACGCGTACCCTTTTGGCTCTGCAGTTTTATAAAAGGGCCCCTCGGCTTTGCCCGAATCAACCCGCCGTCCGAGCCTGTGTGGAGTGTTTACAGCCATGCCCTGGAAAGTTTTAGATCAGTCCCTGAACTTCTCTGTAATAATGCACGCGGACCAGGGTGCTGCTAAACATTAAAGAAAATGAATTCTTAAATTAAAACAATTATAAAAAACTTGTTTAATCCCTAGAAAATTCATTTGAAGTCCAAATTGACCCATTCTAGTTTCTATAACTTTGTAAGATTATTGTTTATCAATTAGTGCCATTGTTTTGACATGAAAGTCACATTAAAATTTATATCCTATTTAGTCTTGTACAAAACACATAAAATCTTTAGAAATTCATAACTTAAAATCTATAACTCCGATTTGACCTGTTCGAGTTGCGTTAGCATCGTATAAGTATTTACTATGCAGTAACAACATTAATTATACCATATTGCATAATTTTATGGTTAGATATTTATTCATCCTATGTCTACTGGATTAGCTGTTCTAAATCAAAACTAACCTAACCATAATTATAATGTGGTTAAAACATGATCTCTAGTCAAGTATAATCTAGATTAAAGTTGAATTGATTATTTAGAGTATATTTTCTCATATGATGTACAATAATCAATTTATAATTTAATATTCCAACCACGTAGATCTTCCATAGATCATAACTTCGTAACCCTGACTTCGATCTTAGTAGTTCTCGATCCCATGAGCTCGTAGCTTCACGTAGATTATTATTATTCAGTTTGTACTTATGTTTGATGTGATGTTAATTTTGTCTATACCATGTTTGTTTGTATTGCTACGACTCAGCGAGGTTACGAGTCACTTAAAGAGCAAGTGGTACCTAGAATCTCAAGTGCCAGGCTAGTTGTGCCCTTGATCACCTTCTTTTACCCAATAAAGTTCTTTAATATCACTTATTCATGCATATGTTTAATTTTGTTGGGACCTAATAGGTCACCCTAGTCTGATTATCTTTTACCTTGTTTACCCCTGAATCATTTGGGTAGTTATGCTATTGCTTTATATGGCTTTGGGATAATATTTCATTATATCCATGTTCCAATTATTCTGTTATGTTATTTATGTTCATGTCAAGATCATTATATTTTTAATTGGAACATGGAGCTTAACTTGAGAAACACGTGCCACCACAAGGGTGGAATGGGACGCCCTTGGCTAACTAATTAGGAAAGCTAGTGAAAGACTACCTTACCCAAAAGGGGCAAGGGCAGTAGGGGAGTTGCATGCAAGGAAGTTCTTAGGTTGATTTTGCTATGATGGTGGTCAGACGGGGGATTCTTGCAAGTGCTCTTCCCATAAACTGTAGCGGGTTTTTGGAAGCTAGTGGAACTTTGTAAAGACCTCGTAGTGGATCCCTAGCCATTCACCTCGGTAGTGTCTAAGGGCCTTGCAAACCCTAGCGACATGGGATACACGACTTGTGGGTACAGGGTACAACCTCTGCAGAGTGTAAAACTGGTATACTAGCTGAGCTCACGGCCATGAGTAGCTCAGGACTCTCGCATGATTAAATTATGGAACTTAAATTCAATTTGTCATTTGCATTTGCATGGGTTTATTATTAATTTTATTCTATTATTATTTATTATGGTTTGGTATCTACTTACATTTAGTAACTGCTAATAAAATTTGACCAACCTATTAAAAGCAATGCTCAGCTTTAACCCCTATTGTTGATTAGCTTTACACATCACATGAACTCCCACCTTTGGTGAGTTCATGCCACATTGTTCCCCACAACTTGTTGAGCGATGAACATGTGTGAGCTCACCTTTGCTGTCTCACACCCCCCACAGGAGAAGAACAGGTGGTTCTAGAGGAGCCACACAGCGTGGGGTTCGATTCGATCTAGGTGGCGTCTCCCAGTTGACTTCATGGCGCCAAGGATGGACTTTAGCTCGATCTATATTTTTTTTGTAAGACTTCCGCTATGTAATAAGTACTCTGATTATATTGTGACATTTATCTCTATACACTCTGTTATTATATGTGTTGTCTTCTTTGGCGCATATATGAGATGCACCCAACTTTGTCCCTTAAAACCGGGTGTGACAACTCTAAAGCTTTTGATGATTTTAGATATGCTGCTACTTTACATAATTCTGAGTTAGATGAGACCCTATTTGTGACACACTATATTAAGGGGTTGAAACCTAAAATTCAGAATCAAGTCATGGCTCGAATGCCTAAGACAGTGGATAAGGCGAAGAGGTTGGCCAAGGTGTATCAGGAGATTGCAGAGAAGAATAGAGTTAGAAACCAAAAGGGACATGTTCTTAAAACTCAGGTTGCAGGAGTAAGGGGAGAGAATAGGGCAGGAATATTGTATCCTAAGTTGAGCAAGGAAAGGTAGTTGAGAGAATATAGAAGAGTGAATGGGTTGTGTTTTATTTGTGGAGATAAATTTGAGCGAGGCCATCAAGCAAAATGTCCCAAGAGGGTGGTAACTCAACTGCATAATTTGACCGTGGAAGACATGGGTCTGGTTTTGACTGATGAAGTATTGCAGAAGTTGGAAAATGAGGAGAAGTGCGTGGAGGAGTTACATCAGTTGTCTTGGAATGCTATTAGTGGCACATAATGTGATGGATGTATGAGGGTCCAAGCTCTGATTCAGGATCAGATGTTGGTCATGCTCATTGATTATGGTAGTTCTACAACTTTTATCAGCTAGAGAATTGTAACAAAATTGGGGTTGATCACTGAAGATTGCTCCACTGTGTGGGTTAAGGTGGCAAATGGAGCAGCTATGATCAGTGACAAAAAAGTGAAAGAGTAGTGTGGAGTTCTGGGGGGCACCTGTACAACACTGCTATGAGGGTGTTAGATTTAGAAGTGCGACAAGTATCTGTGTTGCAGCTGAAGAAATGGATAAAGGGAGAGGAAGTCTGGGTATTTGTGCTTCTGGAGCAGGTTTCAGAAGAAACAATTGGGAAAATGATGTAGTTCTCGAGAGATTTTAAAGGAATTCGAAGATGTTTTTGCAGTTCCTTCGAAATTGCCTCCAATCAGACCTTATGACCATCACATTCCTCTATTGCCAGGGTCTATTATAGTAAACTCAAGGCCTTATAGATATTCTCCAGCTCACAAAACTGAGATTGAAAAGCAAATTACTGAACTACTAGCAGCAGGGTTGATAGTCCCTAGTGTAAGTCTGTTTGCTTCTCCAGTTTTACTTGTGCAAAAAAAGATGGCAGCTGGAGGTTCTGTATAGATTATAGGAAGTTAAATGGAATGACTATAAAGAACAGATTTCCTATGCCTATGGTGGATGAGATTCTGGATGAATTAGCTGGTGCTCAGTATTTTACTAGTCTTGACATGACAGCAGGATATCATCAAATTCGAATGGGAACCGAGGATGAATACAAGACTGCTTTTAAAACACATCATGGCCATTATCAGTTTCAAGTGATGCCTTTTGGTCTCACTAATGCACCAGCTAGTTTCCAGTGTGTCATGAACTCAGTGTTGGAGACTTTTCTCAGAAAATTTGTTATGGTTTTCTTGGATGATATTCTCATTTATAGCCCTAGTTTGGAAGTGCATTATCAACATATTAGGATGGTTTTGGCCAAGCTGAGAGAGCACCAGTTTTTCTTAAAGATGAAGAAATGCTCTTTTGTGAAGCATGAACTCAAATATTTGGGTCATGTGATTTCAAGAGATGGGGTGGCCATAGATTCTAGTAAAACTGAAGCTATGTTGTCCTGGCCACAATCTAAGAATGTACTAGAGTTGAGGGGATTCTTAGGTTTAATAGGCTATTACAAGAAATTTGTGAAAGATTATGGTATTATGGCTAGACCTCTTACTAGGCTGTTGCAAAAACAACATGTGTTTCAGTGGTCTGAAGACGCTCAGGTTGCTTTTAATAAGTTGAAACAGGCTATGGCTTCAGCACCGGTTCTTGCCCTACCCAGGTTTGATCTGCCTTTTATAGTCGAGACAGATGCATCAGATGTAGGTCTCAGAGCTATGTTGATGCAGTAGGGCAGACCCATTGCCTTTCTTAGCAAAGCTCTAGGAGAAAAGAACAAACATATTTCAATATATGAGGAGTTTTTGGCTTTGATTATGGTTGTAGATAAGTGGAGGCAATATTTGCAGAGGGGTGCATTTGTGATTAAGACAGATCACAAATCTTTGACATTCTTGGGAGACCAGCAGTTACAGTTAGATCTTCAAAAGAAGGCTATGACCAAGTTAATGGGATTGCAATTTCAGATTGTAAATAAAAAGGGGGCAGAGAATGTCGTTGCTGATGCATTGTCAAGGAGGAGTTCAGTATTGGACTTAGCTACCATTTCTGAAGTGCAACCAGTTTGGGTATAGGAGGTGCTGAATTCTTATGCTACTGATGCTGAAGCTCAACAGTTGATAGTGAAAGTCGCCTAGAGGGGGGGTGGATAGGCGAAACCTGAAATTTATAAACTTAAGCACACACTACAAGCGGGGGTTAGCGTTAGAATTAAAGTCAAGTTCGGGAGAGAGGGGAAAACAAATCAAATGGGAATCAAGCGAATGAACACGGTGATTTGTTTTACCGAGGTTCGGTTCCAAAGAACCTAGTCCCCGTTGAGGTGGTCACAAAGACCGGGCCTCTTTCAACCCTTTCCCTCTCTCAAAGGGTCACTTAGACCGAGTGAGCCTTCTCCTTAATCAAATGGGTCACTTAGACCCCGCAATGACCACCACACACTTAGGTGTCTCTTGCTTTGGTTACAAGTCACTTGGGAACAAGAATGAGGAAGGAAGAAGGCAATCAAAGAGGCAAGAGCTCAAAAGAACACAAAATCACTCTCTCACAAGTCACTAAGTGTTTGAGATGGATTTGGGACTTGGAGAGGCTTTGATCTTTTGAATTGTGTCTAGGAGTGAATGCTAGAGCTCTTGTAATGAATGTGATACTCAGAAATCTTGGATGCTTGGAGTTGTGGTGGTTGGGGGGTATTTATAGCCCTCAACCACCAAATGGCCGTTGGGGAAGGCTGCTGGCGATGGGCGCACCGGACAGTCCGGTGCGCCACTGGACAGGCACTGTAGGCTGTACAGTGCGCCGCCACGTCACCCAACCGTTAGGGTTCGGGAGCAGTCGACCATTGTCACCGTTGTATTCTTGTGGCACCGGACAGTCCGATGCCACACCGGACAGCTCCTGTCCATTGTCCGTTGCGCCACTGACTCTACCGCACACTGTTCTTCACTGTAGCGTTGTTCATCAGCTTTTGTAGTCGACCGTTGTGCGAAGTAGCTGTTGCTCCGCTGGTGCACCGGACAGTCCAATGGCACATCGGACAGTCCGGTGAATTATAGCGAAGTGCACCTAAAGAAACCCTAGAGTGGCTAGTTGGACTCTGTACGGTCCTGGTGCACCGGACAATGTCCGGTGGCACACCGGACAATGTCCGGTGGCACACCGGACAGTCCGGTGCGCCAGACCACAGCACACTTGGTTTGTTTTGCTCCTTTGAATTGGATCCCTAACTTAAATATTTATTGGTTTATGTTGAATCTTTATGCACCTGTAGAACATGTATTCTAGAGCAAACTAGCTAGTCCATATATTTGTGTTGGGCATTAAACCACCAAAATTAATTGTAGGAAAAGGTTAATCCTATTTCCCTTTCAATCTCCCCCTTTTTGGTGATTGATGCCAACACAAACCAAAGCAAATATATAAAGTGCAAAAATGAACTAGTTTGCATATGGTAAGTGCATAGGTTACTTGGAATTTAAACCAACTGAAAGTCTTATTACATATGAATAAGAGTGAATGGATTGCTTTCTTCTTGATTAACATTTTGGACCACTTTTGCACCACTTGTTTTGTTTTTGCAAATCCTTTTGGAAAATCTTTTCAAAATCTTTTGCTAATAGTCAAAGGTATATGAATAAGATTGCAAGAAGCATTTTCAAGATTTGAAATTTCTCCCCCTGTTTCAAATGCTTTTCCTTTGACTAAATAAAACTCCCTGTTGGGGACTTGTTCTCAAATGCTATGAGTTAAGAATAAGGCAACACAAAATGTTAATGGTTAAGGTCCTTCGTCCTTCTAAGCATTATCTCCCTTAGGATATAATGATCTTCAGACGAAGGTCATGAAGGACATGCCTTCATCATCGCAGCATATATATTGATGAAAGAAGAAGCATAGGAAACATGAGAAATGACATGAACAACCATATAACATCATTAATAAATCTTTTTTATATCATCATTAATGAACATGAACAATGTTGAATTACATTTGTACCTTTAGCTTGACAGAAGGCAAAAGTCCAAGCGCGACGCACGAATGAATACCAGTCAGCGTGAACAGTACGGTGCTACTGTTCATCTATTTATAGGCACAGGACCCAGCCTGTGTAAAATTATATTCGTGCCCCTCATGTTCACTATTGACTTAAGGACAATCTATTGAGGGCTAAATAGCCTTTTCCTCTTTAAGTCGGTTCCTTTTCCTGCTGCTGAGCCGAAGCTTCCTTGCGCATAGCTTCGGAGCTGGTTCAACCTTCGTTCCAACCATGCTTTTCATATTATGTACAGCTTCATTCCGAGTCCGAAGGTTCCTATACTTACTTGGGAAACATCGTTAATCATGTTTTTGAGGACCTTCGAAAGACGAAGGCCCCCAACAGTAGCCCCTCGCAGTATTAATTTGTTATAAAAACAAATTTAGACTGTGACATGAACAAAGGCCTTAAGCCGAAGGTCCGAAAAAACACCTTCCCTTTGCTAGAATAGCAACAGTTAATGACAGATGGGGCCCACCAAGTTGCAAAGCACTGGGCGTATAAATATGAACCCTAGCAGCAGCATCTGATACGCCACTTCTGCCGTTTGCATTATTTTCTCAAACTTTTAGCTCTTGATCATTAGCTCTTGCCTGATTTTTTAGTTTTTAGAACTTTGGTTTAAAGGCACGTTTGCTACAAATTTTAAAAAAGAAGAAAATGAGTGGAGAGAAGAAGATGACTGAAGAGAAGAAAACAACCAAGGAGACAAAGCTGTTTGAAGAGAAAAAAGTTGCAGATCCTTTCATTGCTGGATTTATTGAGTCCATGGCAGAAACAAATACAGAGAAGATTACTAAGGAGATCATGGAGGGTTTATCCGAATATTCTAATGACAGTTATAGTTATGACGTAGAAAGTGGGGATGAAGATTCTTGGGATCGGCCGTGGCGCCCAAGCCATACTATCTTCGGAAAATCGACTATCAAGCAGAGTCATATCGATGCCATGAAGGGGAGGTATTTTCGTGACATGTCTATCGTCAGAGTTGGAGGAGACAGTACTGCCCCTGCTCTAGAGGAAAACAAAGTTGTTATATGTCGAAGCTTCTTAAAGGCAGGTCTTCGATTCCCGCTGAGCAAGTTTGTGGTTGAAGTGCTGAAGATATACCAGATCTTCCTTCATCAGATTACCCCCGAAGCTATAATTAGGATGGGGATTTTTGTCTGGGCTATAAGGAGTCAAGAGCTAGAGCCATGCGCGAAGTGCTTCTGCAGTATGCACGAGCTTTTATATGAGACGAAGGCTACTGGCAAAGAACAGTACCACAACAACTTTGGTTGTTATGGATTTATTGCTCGCCCTAATGCAAGCCACCCAGTGCCAACATTCTGGAAAAGGTGGCCCGGTGCCTAGATGGAGGAGTGGTTTTACGTTAAAAATGATTTAAAGGCAAGAGAAGACATCAAAGGAATCATTCAACGCCCCATCTAGTCTCGCTTCGGCCTCTGAAGGCCAAAGGTGGAAATTGATGGCAATGTTGAAGCATGTTAGAAGGCCTTCAGCACTGTGTGTGCCTTCATTGGCACGAGGGATTTGATTCAAGACCATATAGCCTTTAGGGTATGGCCACTTGTGGAGAGCTGGGATATCACTACCGGAATCAATGGCTTTGCCGAGTGCCTAAAGCACTCGGTGAAGCCTTAAAAACACTCGGCAAAGGCTTTGCCGAGTGTTACACTCGGCAAAGAAGGCTCGGCGAACAGTGCATCGGCAAAGCCTTCTTTGCCGAGTGCTTTTTCTCGGGCACTCGGCAAAACTCTTTGCCGAGTGCCAGAGAGCACTCGGCAAAGAAAAGCGGCCGTTACGGCGCCGGGTGACGGTGACGGCGACTTTGCCGAGTGTCTCTTGTGACACTCGGCAAAGAAGTTAGCTTTGCCGAGTGTCTTCTAGGCAGCACTCGACAAAAAATCCATCTTTGCCGTGTCACATGGGACACTCGGCAAAGAACCCGCCAGGGAGGGTCCCCATGTCAGGTTCTTTGCCGAGTGTCCCCAGTGGCACTCGGCAAAGCCGACCTCTTTGCCGAGTGCCAGCGACATAACACTCGGCAAAGAACCTAAGCAGGTGCCCAGGTCTGTGCTCTTTGTCGAGTGTTATGACCCAGACACTCGGTAAAGAGCCTCTTTGCCGAGTGTTACACTCGGCAAAGTGACCAGTATATACCTTTTTTATTTGTTTTTTGTATTCCATCCACACAAACAGAAGATATCACATATACATCACATATATACATGACAGATATCATCACAGACATAAATAGCCAACACAAACATAAAACCGTCACCACAAACATAAATATCCATCACAAACATAAGTGTTCAACACAAGTATTAAACACAAACATAAGTCTCAAACGTCGCAAGCTCTCACATAAGTATCAAACACAGACATAAGTATTATACATAAGTTCTGAAGTCTAAAACAATGAAAACACAACACTCATGGAGGTGGGCGGTTTGACCGGGGCTGCGTTGGGCTGAACCCTTCCGGAGGGTTGTTGGATGCCGCCCCAGATTGGCCCTGCACAGAGAAGAGATTGCATGTGTTATACCAGATGCATTACAAACATCTAACTACAATTTTGATACTCACAGGAGTGTGGAAGAGAGTAGGGTCAACTGGGGGGAACAATGGAGGTGGCGGAGCGATGCCCTGTGCGGCGCCAAGGCTCTGCATGTACTGGAACATCTCCGCCATCCTCTGATCAGCCGCCGCCCTGCTCCGCCATTATCCTCGCCTCCATCTCTTGGCGTTCCCTCCTCTTTTCTTCTAGTTGGGTCTGTAATATTACAAGCCAACGTTATAGTAACTCAAAGAGACGGTATATAACTCAAGAAAGGACGAGTTACAGAAGCACTAACCTCGAGTTGCTGTATGCGATGCTGTGAGCTGTCGTGCCGAGGTCGTATGGCTAGACTCGAGCCCGTGCTCCTTGCTCTCACCTGAGACAGAGTGGGAGTGGAGGACGAGTCGATTGCCCCGTCGGCAATCCAGTACCGCCCATGTCTCTTGCCTCCTCCGACCCTCATGAGCACATCGGGGTCGATCGGCTCGGTGCTCAGATCATAGTCTGGGCCATGGACCTCCTGCGCCATGGCGGTGTAGTCATGGAGGCGGCTGTAGACGGCGGGGTTGGTGTAGGCCTCGGGCCCGTCATCCGGGTTGTAGGTGACGTCGGACGTCGCCTTACCCTTATGGGCCATAGCATAGGCCGAGAAGGTGGAGCAAGGCCTGCCACCATGTGACGCCGACTGCAACGAAAACCAACGAGATAGTTAGAAATAATATCTAACTTAGTGCTATATATCTAAATAAAAAAGATGGCGTACCCATGCTTCGGCATATTGGCCCAGGCTCCGGCTGCCTTGGTGGTGGGAGGGGCCTTGCATCATCAAACGCTGTTCCCGGCTAGCTGTGTGCGCCTCGTCCCACTCAGCCGAACACCACCTATCCACCATCTGCTCCCAACACAGAGGATGTGTGGCGCACCAATGTGGAATCACCTACAAAGTAAACACATAAAGTGCATATCAGAAGATAAAATAAAATTCATGCATGGAGTACTGGTACCAAACATGCATGACTTTACCTGTAGGTACTGCTCCCTGGTCAACGACATGGTTCGGGCTTGAGGTTTGGTCACCTTCTCCCCAAGGACGGAGCCGTGGTAGGTGATGATGGCCTGGATGCGGGCCTCATAGTGCATGTCCACGACGAGCTTCTTACAGCTCGTGGTGGCCACCACATCCGCCCTAGCCTCGTATCCAGCATCGCATCTGAAGAAATCCTACATACAAAAACGATGTATCCATACATTATTTCAAGAATTTGCAACGAATACGACATATTTTACATTATACAAAGACTTACCCACAGCTCTTGCTTCACCCGCTCCGCCTTCTTATTGAATTCCTTGCCGTCCCGGTCTACTGCATCGGGGGCGACGGCGTAGTGGTCGAAGGTGAAGGCTGGGCCCGTCACTCCGGCGTACTCCACAAGTCCACGGAAGTGTTCCCTGCATAGCAGGCCGAGGATGTTATTGGGGGGCGACAATGACCCCCAGCATAATCCAAAACCGTCCAAGACCTGTCCAAGTGATAAATAAAAAGTATTAGTTTATATTATGATTTTGAACACATAATATGAACAAGAATGAAGAACATAAAGTTACATATCTCTCCCCTTCCGGCCGAATCAGCAGCCGTCTGTCCCGAAGTATGGGATGCGGCGGGAGACTCGCGGGGCCTCGCAGGTAGATGCTCCTCGAACTAGAGCCGCCTGAACCTGAGGCGTCCTGCTGCTGGTCGTCGTCGTCCTGCTGCTGGTCGTCGTCGTCCTGAGGCGCCGCCTGCTGCTGCGCTGCCTGCTCTGCCTCGTCCTGCTGCGCTGCCTGCTCTGCATCGTCCGCTGTCCTACTCCTCCTCCCCCTCCTCCTCCTCAGGAAACCGCCCACCATATTTGTCCAACAACCTGCAATTAAGAGTAAACAAATAAGCACATATAAAAAGATGTATTTAAAAACAGGTGCGAAATAAAAAGTCATATAGCATTACATCGATTAAAAATAATCTTCATATGTGTCGGGGTTAGCCGGATCATAACTCTCATCATCACTATCAAGCATTTCAATCTCAACACCATCGGAAGATGCAAGTTCGTCATTAATGTCATTGCCTTCAAGGATTACTAAGTCATTATCATTTTGCACCTCATCCTCCTCCTCATCAACAACCATTTCAATATCTACGTCCATTCCGATAGCTTCGGTTAAGTCTATCTCAAATCGCCCTTCTAGCCCATCTTCTTGGAAGAACTCTCCATCATATGTGTCCGGGTCTAAGTTGTATTCTTCATCGTTAGGAACAGGTAACCTCCCATGCGGCGATACCTTATACACAACATCCCAACCCTTAAGATGTTCTTTCGTTTGACACGCATATGGGAGATAATACACTTGTGTGGCCTGTTGGGCCACGATATAGACATCGTCTCCTGCTAAGGGTGGAACCTTGTTGAATTTCGACTATCCCAAGATTAGAATGTGTCTGTCTCGTCACTTGAGGGTCAAACCAATGACATTTGAATATCACTAGAGTAAGAGGTTTGGAACCATAAAAATTGAGCTCATATATTTCTTCGATTCGTCCAAAATAATCGACATTATCAAGGCCCGGCGTAAAGACTCCAGAACATGTTGTTTTCCGATTGGGCCGACTTTTGTCGTAGTGTGTTGTGCGAAAACGGTATCCATTGATGTCATACCCAGAATATTTCTTGACCCTATAAGCAAAGCCGTTGGCTACTTGTCTGAACTCGGCACTCATAGACGGATCTCTTTGGCCCTGCAAGTATTCGCAAGTTAAAAGACGCTAAATTGAGTTTAAAGACGTATCTCTTTTACAAACTAAGCACGTACCTTACGTTTGAACCAGGAAATGAAATCGGGCAACCCATTTCTCGCACCCTTTCTAAGAAGAGCGTCATATTCCTGTGGAGTGGGGTCCCTTGTAGCGACGCCAGAATTCATGAAGAAATTGTTCCATGTATGGCGTCACCTCTTCAAGGTTGGTCAATACATATAGCATGATATGCCGCCACTCTTCATGTGTCAGAGTCTTGGTGGTCGAGCCACTTGCGCTTCCGAGTTGGCCTCGAAATATGCTAAGGTTCGATTCATTGTCGCCATCATTGTAACGAGGGGGTGGATTATGCACGCTCGGTAGTTTGTCACCATAATAAGTTGTTGTGAAGTTTGAGACCTCCTCTAGAATGTATGCCTCTGCAATGGAAGCCTCGATTTTGCATTTATTTCTACATTTCTTTCGAATAGTCTTTAGACATCTCTCGATTGGATAGCACCAACGTCCCTGCACGGGGCCCCCCATTCGTGCCTCATAGGGGAGATGAAGAATCAAATGCTGCATTAGATTGAAGAAGCCGGGTGGAAATATCTTCTCAAGCTTACACAGTAACACGGGGGCCAATCTTTCCAAGTCTGCAACCACGGTCCGAGATAACTCTTTTGCACAAAGCTGACGGAAGAAATAGCTCAACTCTGAAAGCGCTAGCCAGACATGCTCAGGGACATAGCCTCGAACCATCGCAGGAAGAATCCGTTCAATCCATATGTGGAAGTCATGACTCTTCATCCCTAAGACTCGCATAGTAGATAAGTTCACCCCTACTCAGGTTAGCTGCATATCCATTAGGGAACATCAACATCTTGATCAACTAAAGTACTTCCTTCCTCTGGGCCCTGCTTAGGACGAAATCGGCCTTAGGCCTTCTCCACGTCTTTTCGCCACTTGGCGGCTTCATCTCTAGTTTTGGTCTATCACATAACGCTGCCAGATCCACTCTTGCCTTCACATTATCCTTTGACTTATCAGGAATGTCCATAATTGTTGCCCACAGTGCCTCGGCAACATTCTTTTTAGTGTGCATCACGTCAATGTTGTGTGGAAGGAGCAGGTCGTCATAATAGGGGAGCCGAGTCAAGCCAGACTTATGTGTCCACATATGCTGCTCACCATATCCCACAAAACCACCTTCTGTATTGGCCACGAGCCCATCTATCTGTTGACAAATTTCGGCACCAGTCATCGTTGCAGGTGGGCGGTCTGTCACTACGACACCTTTCGTAAAGTTCTTGATGTCTAGGCGGAATGGATGGTCAGCAGGAAGAAATTGTTGATGTTTATCGAAGGACGAATATTTGCCACCCTTTTTCAACCAAATGAACCTGAGAGCTTCCTTGCAAACTAGGCATGGGAACTTACCGTGAACACACCAGGCACAGAATAGCCCATACGCCGGTAAGTCATGCATGGAGTACTGGTACCAAACATGCATTCTGAAGTTTGTCTTCGTAGCTCGGTCATACATCCATACCCCTTCCTCCCAGGCACGTACCAATTCATCGATCAAAGGCTCCATGTACACGCCCATTTTGTTCCCCGGGTGTCCGGGAATTATCAACGACACGAATATATTCTGCCTTTGAAAGCACACACCAGGGGGGAGATTGATTGGGATAACAAACACGGGCCAACATGTGTACGGGGCAGCGCTCATTCCATAGGGATTGAACCCATCTGTGGCCAACGCAACACGTACATTACGAGCCTCTTCGGCTTTCTCACGGTGAATTTCATCAAAGTGTTTCCATGCTTCACCATCTGATGCGTGCACCATCTTGTCAGGATTGTATCATTTTCCATTTTTGTGCCATGTAATCTGTTTCGCGGATTCCTCTGTCATGTAAAGATGCTGGATCCTCGGTATGAACGGAAGGTGTCGTAGGATTGTCAAGGGGATGTCGAGCTGCCTCTTCTGTCCATCACCAGAGTCTACCTCCATAAACCTAGACGAATTACACTTGGGACAGTACTTTGCCTCCGCGTATTCTTTCCTAAATAGCACGCAGCCCTTCGGACAAGCATGAATCTGCTCATACGTCATCTTGAGTGCACGAAGTAGTTTCGGTGCCTCGTACATGCTCTTTGGCAGAACATGATCATCCGGAAGCAGACTCCCAATAACTGTCAACAAGCCATCGAATGCGTCTCTACTCATGCTGTACTGCGACTTGAACGCCATTACACGCCCAATGGCATCCAGTTGAGAAACCTTTGTCTGGCCGTGAAGGGGCTTCTGTGCCGCGTCGAACATGTCGTAGAACGCCTTTGCAGTTGGCTCTGGCTCGTCATCCATACATCCTCCCGTGTACTGTGCCTCCTGATAGTCGTTCAACATATCCGCTACCCCCGCATCCGCGTCATAATCCTCGACACGTTGTCTCAGCACCTCCTCTCTCGTACGATGCGCTTCACCATGAAATATCCATCGAGTATAGCCCGGCGTAAATCCATTCTTCCAAATATGTTCTACCATGGTCTTCTTTGGTTTTCTTTTCCGGTTGTCACATTTGCTGCACGGGCATGGGACTAGACTTGCTCCTTTAGCAGCTTCGCCATATGCCCGTTCCACGAAATCATCGGTCTTTCTAATCCATTTAGTGGTGACATCGTTCCTTCCTCTACGGCCCATGTACATCCACTCACGGTCCTCCATCCTATAACATATTTAACCAAAGCCTATCAAGAAAAAATCCGGCAGCACCTCCCCTGCACGGGGAGGTTTTCAAAGCCTGTAAATATAAGTAGCAGCACGATGGCTGACATCCACACATATACATATCCACACATATACATTAATGCCTAAATAACCACATAAACATCTTTTGTGCAATTAAAAGACTTACCTAATGCATGCAAAGTGACCACTAAAAACCTAACTCTATTTCACAATACACAATCACACACAAAAAACCTAACTCTATTTCACAACAATCAAACATTTATTTGACAATATTTAGCAACTAAAATCTCAAAATGAGTTTATACCTAGTTGCTCGGCGTGGACGGTGCACGACGGCGAATGGGCGTGACGGCGTGGAGGTCGCGATGGCGTGGAGGGCGCGACGGCGGGCTTGCGAGGGCGTGGAGGGCGCGACGGCGGCGAACCGAACGGCGAGGGGCGAGGCGAGGGGCACGACGGCGGTGAACCGGGCGGGCGCGACGGCAGGCGAACCGGGCGGGCGCGACGAGGGGCGCGGGCGCGACGGGCGGCCCCGGCGCGGCGAGGGCGAGGGCAAGGGGCGCGACCCCGGAGCAGCGCGCGCGCGGCGGCGCAGCGAGCAGGCGGCGCGGCGAGCAGCGAGCGCGCGGCGGCGCGGCGGGGGGCACCGGCGCGGCGACGAGCGCACGCTCGGCGGCGCAGCGCGGCCGGGCGGGGCGCATCGAGGGCGAGGGCGCGGCGGCAGCGAACCGGACGGCGAGGGCGCGGCGGCGGGGACAGTGTGAAAGAGAGTGAGAGAGTGAGGAAGAAAGAGTTAACTGGCGGTAAGTAAACGGTCTTTGCCGAGTGCCCGCGATCTGGCACTCGGCAAAGATTTTTTTAATTTTAAAATACACTTTGCCGAGTGCCATAGATGCGGCACTCGGCAAAGGCGTTTTTGCCGAGTGTCCCAGATTATATCATTACACTTTGCCGAGTGTCACCCGGTTGACACTCGGCAAAGTATATTTTTATTTTTTTTATTTTGTCTCCCAAACTTTTTGTGGTATGTTCCTACACTATGTAGACCTACATGTATCATTTGTGGAGAATTATAACAGAGTTTCAATCGTTAGTAGATTTAGTTCGTTTATTTGAATTTCTTCGGAAAATTCAAATTTGAACTGTAGGTCACTCGAAACTTGGAAAACCGTGCATGAAAAAATGATATTCATGTTACTTAGCATAAGTTACGACCGATTGCAGAAGCGTACCGGAAACTTCGAGCAACATGTTCACTAAACATGGCCGTGAACTTGGCATCCACATGTTTAAAAATTGTATAAAACACAAACAAAGTCAGAAAATCATGAAACTTGTCCACGTGTCATGATATCATATGTACAGGCTGTGATAAAAATTTTATAATGTTTGGAGAAAGTTGTGAGACACTATGTGTAGAAACCTAAGAGATCCACATTGAAACTCTTTGATTTCATGTGTAGTCCTTTAGGTTTCTACACATAGTGTCTCACAACTTTCTCCAAACATTCTAAAATTTTTATCACAGCCTGTACATATGATATCATGACACGTGGACAAGTTTCATGATTTTCTGACTTTGTTTGTGTTTTATACAATTTTTAAACATGTGGATGCCAAGTTCACGGCCATGTTTAGTGAGCATGTTGTTCGAAGTTTCCGGTACGCTTCTGGAATCGGTCGTAACTTATGCTAAGTAACATGAATATCATTTTTTCATGCACGGTTTTCCAAGTTTCGAGTGACCTGCAGTTCAAATTTGAATTTTCCGAAGAAATTCAAATAAACGAACTAAATCTACTAACGATTGAAACTCTGTTATAATTGTGCACAAATGATACATGTAGGTCTACATAGTGTAGGAACATACCACAAAAAGTTTGGGAGACAAAATAAAAAAAATAAAAATATACTTTGCCGAGTGTCTAGAGATGACACTCGGTAAAGAGTTCTTTGCCGAGTGTCAACTATGTGACACTTGGCAAAGAAGACTCTTTGCCGAGTGCCAACCGTTGGCTCTCGGCAAAGACTGACGGCCGTCAGCTTTGGGACGGCCGCTGACGGCCCTTTGCCGAGAGCCCCCTTTGCCGAGTGTTTGACACTCGGCAAACCTGTCTTTGCCGAGTGGTGTCCTGTGCCGAGTGTCCAACACTCGGTAAAGAGGCTCTTTGCCGAGAGCCTAACTTTACCGAGTGCGGCTCTCGGCAAAGCCTTCTTTGCCGAGTGCCCGACAAAAGGCACTCGGCAAAGAATCCAACACTCAGCAAAGCCTCGGATTCCGGTAGTGTGTGCCGAAGGAGACCACCGCCGATTCCAGTGAAGGTGACCTAGTCCGATTGAAATATACCTTCAAGTTTAGGGAGAAGTTTGATGAGCCAGACAATGACTGGCTGAAGTGTATTGAAGCAACCAGTGATGAGTTACTCGGGGCATACTCCAAGACTGAAGATAATGCTCTATCCACAGCTTTCGGGGGTCGGGGCAAGAAAAGATTGAACATGGTGTTTGATGCTATTGGCTTCGTATACCCTGATTACCATTACCCGTTACGAGGGCAAGAGAAAAAGAGAAAGACTGCCGCTTCGGCTATTGCAACTGAGCCGAAGGGCAAAAAGATGAAGGTTCTGACTCATCGGCCGCGTTACATTGAACCGGCCATGGTACCTAAATTTGGCGCGGGAACCTCTTCAGCTGCCGAAGCAAAGCGCGTTGCTCCGATTGTGCAGAGTACTGAAGAGCCGATTATAGTGCCGAAGATGCCTACAGTCGGGCCAGCCGAAGCTAGAGATGACAAGGCTGAAGAGCCACAGGTGGAAAAGGTGATAAAAATGCCAAAAATCTTGAGCCCATCGACAGAGGCAGATTTGCCAAAGATGCAAAAAATTCCTGTCGCCACTCCCAAAAGGAGGAGGATGGCCAGCGTATTAGACACTGTTATAGAGACTACGAAGGCCTTGAGCCCTGCTCCTAAGAAAATTGTCGAAGCTACAAAAGTTTAGGTCGAAGCTGAAGTTGGGCCTTCAGTGCCCACCGAGACGGCGCCTGCCACGCTTGAGGACAAAACAGCAGGGCAGATTGTAACAGAAAAAACCGAAGCTCTTGCTCCCGAAGCTCCAAATGAAGATGTTGACTACATTATTCGGCATGCTTCGGGGAAGAAATTATCCCAAGGAGAAATCTTGGAGGCCAGACACTATGCCTAAAGACTGAAATATCCAAAAAGGGCCTTAGTATACAATGGTGCCAACGAAGATGATTTCCTGTACTGTCTCCCGGATAACAAAGAAATATCCGTGTGCCGGGAGATAGCTAGGAATATGGGATTCCTGAAACTGGAAGAAGGTCTTTCAGTTCTATCAAAAGACGAACTTGCTGATAGCCTCGCGTATAATAGCATAAAGGTATAAAAGTTGACTTTGAAGTTAGAAACGAAGTATTTTATTGTCATACTCGACTCTTTCTTCTTTTGCATGGCTTAATTCTTAGTAATGCCTTGAGGGCACAAAAGAATGCTGAAGACAAGGGCTGCTCCGTAGCTCTCAACAACCTTCAGTCAAAGGTGATTGAGTTGAGAAATGAAGGCTTGGAAAAGTATAAAATTTTGATTTCATTGGTGAACAAAGTAAAGGACGACGAAGCTAATTACAAAGCTCAGATAGAGGCCTAGAAAAACGAAATTGAAGACCTTCGGAGACAACTGGCTGAAGCTAAGGAAAACTGTGCGCTTGCACAGGCTAATCAAGAAATCAGTGAATATTGGAAAATTAGGCTAGAGAAAAATATTGAAGATCTTCGCGAAACCAAGGGAAGGTGTTTTGAAAAATCCTTGGATTGCGTAAAGAAGTTAAAAACTAGTTTCGCTAAAGTGGGTGCCTACTCTGCTGAAGAAAACTTCATATGAGGCGACCCCGAGGGCATTGTTGAATGGATAAGTGGAGAAGCCGAAGCCTTCGAGGAAATTTTGAGTGATCGCGGGGACATTTGCACGTTTTCCAGTGCATGGGGAATCTCAGCTATTCTGGAGAAGGCCGGATGTGATCACGTTTATTGGAGACTTGTTCTCAAGTGCTATGAATTAAGAACAAGGCAACACAAAATGTTAAGAGTTAATACCCTTCGTCCTTCGGAGCATTATTTCCCATAGGATATAATGATCTTCAGACGAAGGTGATGAAGGACATACCTTCATCATCTCAATATGTGTTAATGAAAGAAGAAGCATATGAAACATGAGAAATAAGATGGATGATCATATGACATTATTAATATATCTTTCATTATATCATCATGAATAAATAAGAACAATATTGAATTACATTTGTACCTTTGGCTTGATAGAAGGTAAAAGTTCCAAGTGTGACGCACGAGCGAGTACAAGTCATCGTGAACAATATGGGGGCACTATTCATCTATTTATAGGCACAGGGCGCAGCCTATGTAAAATTACACTCATACCCTTTACATTTACTATTGACTTTAGGATAATCCATTGAGGTCCATATAGCCTTTTCCCCTTTAAGTCGGTTCCTTTTTCTGTCGCTATGCCGAAGCTTCCCTACGCGTGGCTTCGGGACTGGTTCATCCTTCATCCTGACCCTGCTTTTCATATTGTGTACAGCTTTATCCCGAGTTCGAAGGTTCCTGAACATATATTACACTTGGGAAACATTGTTAGTCATGTTTTTGAGGACCTTCGGAAGACGAAGGCCCCCAACAGTAGCCCCTCGCAGTATTAATTTGTTAAGATAACGAATTCAGACTGCGATATGGACGAGGGCTTTTGAGCCAAAGGTCCGAAAAAACACCTTCCCTTTGCTAGTATAGCAACATTCAATGACAGATGGGGCCCTCCAATTTGTACCGCACCAGGCGTATAAATAGGGGCTCACACCAGCTGTATTTGATACTCTGTTTGCGCCATTTGCATTTTTTCTCAATCTTATAGCTCTTGCTCACTAGCACTTGCTAAGTTTTCAATCTTTCTGAGCTTCGGTTTGAAAGGCATGTTTTCACCACATCTGGAGGAAAAAAGATGTCTCAGGAGAAGAAAGCTGCTGCGGAGACGAAGCTAAGTGAAAAGGAGAAACTGTTTGAGGAGAAGAAGGTTGTGAATCCTTATATTGCTGGATTTGTTGAATCGATGGCGAAAACAAACACAGAAAAAATTATGAAGGACATACTAGAAGGTTTGTCTGAAGACACTGATGACAGTGATAGTTACGATGTGGAGAGTGGAGGTGAAGATTCTAAAGATCGGCCCTGGCGACCAAGCCATACAATCTTTGGAAAATCAACGATTAAACAGAGTCATCTTGATAATATGAAAGGAAGGTACTTTCGAGATATGCCTATTGTGAGGGCTGGCGGGGACAACAATGTCCCTGCCCCCGAGGAAGACGAAGTTGTGATTTACCGGAGCTTCCTCAAAGCTGGACTTCGGTTCCCACTAAGTAGGTTTGTGGTTGAAGTGTTGAAGATATATCAGATTTACCTTCATCAGATCACTCCCGAAGCTATTATTAGAATGGGGTTTTTTGTTTGGGCTGTAAAAAGCCAAGGGCTGGAGCCAAGCACAAAATGCTTTTGCAGTATGCACAAGCTCTTGTATGAGACGAAGGCCATGGGCAAAGAACAATATCATAACAACTTTGGTTGTTATGGATTTGCCGCTTACCCCAACGCAAGCTACCCAGTGCCAACATTCCATAAAAGGTGGCCTGGAGCTTGGATGGAGGAATGGTTTTACGTGCAGAATGATTTGAAGACACGAGAAGATATTAAGGAAGTCATTATGCGTCCCATATGGTCCCGCTTCGGCCTTCGAAAACCGAAGATAGAAATTGATGAAACGGTCGAAGCGTGTCAGAGGGCCTTTAGCACTATTTGCTCCTTTATTGGAACAAGGGACTTAATGCAAGAACATATAGCATTTAGGGTATGGCCGCTTGTAGAAAGCTGGGAAATGCCGAAGGAGACCATCACTAAATCTAATGAAGGTGATTTGGTCCGACTAAAATATACATTCAGGTTTGGGGATAAATTTGATGAACCAAAAGACGACTGGCTGAAGTGCATTAAAGCTACGAGTGATGAATTGCTTGGAGCATATTCCAAGATAGAAGACAATGCCTTGTCCTCAGCCTTCGGAGGTCGAAATAAGAAAAGGTTGAACAGGGTATTTGTCACACCCGGTTTTAGAAGGTAAACCGAATGCGAACCATGTACGTGCCAGGATCAGCAATTCACGTACACAGCAGTTACATAACATGGACATCATCACACAGTGCTCAAATAGTATTAAAAGGGAAATAATAGTCGATTACATCATATGTCTGAGACATCCACATAGTCTTTACAATAAATCAAAGTGCGAAAACGAAACATAGATAAAAGCGGCCTTCATAGGCAGCCGACTGGGGGTTTGCCGCTAACCCACACCTAGAACTCGTCGTAGTCTTGGAACTCCTGGAACTCTCCTTCCACGGCTTCATCTTCTCCTGAGCAGTGGTTGCAATGCGGACAACCTGGGGGGGGGGGGTTGGTGTGTAGAGCAAGGGTGAGTACACATCAACATACTCAGCAAGTGTCCTGTTTGGCTGTAGTGGACTAGCTTTACGTGGGGGTAAGTCAAGCAGTTGCTTTTAGTTGGTCAGGTTATTATTACTAGTAGAGAAAGCCAAGTTTTAGAATTAACCCACGTTATTAACCCAATCGTACTCTTTCCAAACGGAAAGAATACCACTTACCATTACCATAGTCAATACCAGAAACCATCGATCTCATTGCCACCTGCAAATCCGAACATCTCTGATCAAGTACCACTAATCACTGGAGCTCCCTTGGCCGCTCATAACCACGAGCACGGCTGATATATCAGTTTTTCATACACTCTGCAGAGGTTGTGCACTTTACCCACAAGCCGTGATTCCCTTTCTGCCCGGAGAGAGCTACTCCCCATTGACCACTACCTAGGTGGTCCAGCAGGGCATCACTACGTAGCCTTTACAAAGATTCCCCGAGGCTGTAGCCGCCCGTTAGGTTTCCTAAATGTACCGCACTCCTCCCCAAGGGACAAATCAACCTTGGCAAAGCGAGCCGCATACACCGAGCCCCATTGACGACACGACGGCGAAGCGAACTACACCCCGGTTCCTCTAATTACTCAGCTAAGGGCGTCCCACTCCACCCTTATGGTTGCACTGTTTTCCTGGGCGGTCATCCAACGAACAAGTCCTTACGGAGAGGCACTCGAGAAACCGCTCGAGCCCCCTTGAAGGACACAAGTATAACATCATAATAAAAGAGGGGAAACAGCGTATCATTGATAATTCTCATCATGTTCATTGATTAGAGTTGAGCAATAGCATAAGACTAAGCAATAATAATCCAACCCAAATAGGTAAACAAGGACATGGACAACAAAAGCTAGTCAATCCTTAGGTATAAATATGTAATGCGGGAGGTGAATTAAAGTATGTATAGGACAGAGATAGGTCAAGGGACACTTGCCTCCACCAACCGACTGCTGCTCAGGGGCATCTCCTGCGAGTTCTTCGGGCTCTCCGACCGGATCATTCTCTATGTGAGCGGAAACATACATACATCCACACATTTAATACAAAAGAACAGTACACCATGCAATAGGATGCAATAAATAAACAGACATTCCACGCGGGCTCGCAATTATGGTTAAGAGAGAAAGAGGAAAAGACAGTCGAGAAACGATCACATTACATTATTATAAATTAAACCACTCGTTCGATTGAAGGGCATTAATGCGGACACTACGTTTAGCATGAAGTAAAGTCAAGTTCCACATTTAATTATTATAAACAATTGAAGATGAATGAAAGGGAGTGGTCGCACGTCGAGACGTACGACACGACATTTAGATTGAATTAAGAAGTAAACGACTCGCCGCGCGACAGAGGGCACAATGAGACACTTGCATTAATTATAAAGAGACGTGAAGCATCGCGCGACGAAGCGCACGACGACATACGTCAACAGGGCTGAGTTTAAAGTGGAACATCGCGCGTCTGAACACGCAACATCGCACCTTAAACAACCAGAAATTAAAATAGATCGTCGCGCGACGAAGCACGCGACACAACACTTTAATGAATATAAACTAAAAGAATCGTCGCGCGACGAAGCGCGCGACGCAACACATTAATAAACACAAATTTAAATTGAATCGTCGCGCGACGAAGCGCACGACGCAACACATTGATAAATACGAACTTGAATTGAATCGTCGCGCGATGAAGCGCGCGACGCAACACACTAACTAACGGAGTTTGAAATTAACTACAACAAAAAAATAATCACCGCGCGCGTGGGTTTGCGCACGAGGGAACGCGTTAGGGGGTAAACAGGGCTACGCGAGTCGCGCTGGGGGCCGGGACGCCGTGCGCAGGGGCCGAGGGCCACGCGCAGGGGCCGAACCGCCGTGCCGGGGCCGCGCGCCCACGCCGGGGTCGCGCGCCGAGCCGCGCCCGCGCCGGGGAAGGGGAGGGGAGGGGCGCCGCGCCGCCGGGGAGGGAAGGGGAGGGGCCGAGCGCCGCCGTGGGGGGGGGGAGAGGGGCCGTCTGAGCGCCGCCGTGGGGGGGGAGCAGGGCGCGCCGCCGCGCAGGGACACGCGCGCAGGGGAGAGAAGAGGGAGCGTGCAGGGGGAGAGAGGAGGGAGAGGGAGAGAGGGAGAGAGAGAGGAGAGGGGAGGGGCTCACCTCGGGATCCAACTTCGGCGATCTCGACTTCAAACCCTAGGGCACCACGGGAGGGAGAGAGAGAGATGGGGAGGAGAGGTTGCTGCGCGGGAAATCCAAATGAGAGAGAGAGAGGAGAGGAGAGGGCGCATGGGGGGGGGGGGGTGGGGCGCCAGGGGCGCGCAGGGCCGGGCCAGGCCGGGCTAGGTTGGGCCGAGCCACTCTACGGATCGAAACCTACGACACGCACGACTATCAAACAGAATCCAATCGCGAACCGAAAACCGAGACGGAACGAGACGAACACGCAACATCAGACAAAGAAATGTGCGTCGGCATGATGCAACACCCATGACACTTAAGTTTTGTTCATACACGACATGGACACCTGTCACCATACTAGTTTGAAATTAGGAAAGAGCGAAACGAGAAAGAGAAAAGAGAGTAACGCTCGAATTTGGTGAGAGAAAAGAAGAAAAAAAATTCTACCCCCAAATTCAGGGCGTTACAAACCTATCCCCCTTAAAAGAATCTCGCCCTCGAGATTCAGGGTTGGCTAGCAAAGAGCTCAGGGTATTTAGCCATAAGATCATCTTCACGCTCCCAGGTTGCTTCTTCCTCAGAGTGGTGGCTCCATCTGACTTTGCACATTCTGATGGTCTTCCTTCGGGTGACTCTATCTGCCGTCTCAAGGATCTGCCCTGGTTTCTCTGTGTAGGTCATGTCCTCCTGGACTTCAAGACCTTCCACTGGAAACTGCTCTTCTAGCACACGCAAACACTTCTTCAACTAAGACACATGAAAGACATCATGCACTGCGGACAAACCTTCTGGCAAACTGAGCTAATAGGCCACTTCTCCACGCCTTGCGAGGATTTGATACGGACCGATGTAGCGGGGTGCTAGCTTGCCTTTAACTCCGAATCTTTTGACTCCTCTGATCGGTGACACTTTCAGATAGACAAAGTCTCCGACTTCGAAACTCAGCTCTCTTCTTCTTGTGTCTGCATAGCTTCGCTGCCTTGATTGCGCTATCTTCAAGTTCTCTCGAACCATCTTGATGTTCTCTTCAGCTTCAAGCAAAACGTCTGGCCCAAACACTTGCTTTTCTCCACGCTGATCCCATTGCAACGGAGTTCTACAACTCCTTCCATAGAGCGCTTGAAATGGTGACATCTTCAAGCTGGCCTGGTAACTGTTGTTATAGGAGAACTCTGCATAAGGCAACTTCTTATCCCATCCGGACTGATCTTGCAACGCACATGCTCTCAACATGTCTTCAAGGATTTGATTGGTTCTTTCGGTCTGACCATCTGTCTGTGGATGATAAGCTGAACTGAAATTCAGATGTGTGCCCAAAGCTTCATGCAACTGCTGCCAGAAATGAGAGGTGGACTGCGTTCCTCGGTCTGACACTATCTTCTTTGGCACACCATGAAGACAAACGATCTGAGACATGTACAATTCTGCCAATACCGCACTGCTGTAGTTGGTCTTGACAGGTATGAAGTGGGCTAACTTGGTCAAGCGGTCCACCACTACACAAATGGAATCGTAGCCGGCTCGAGTGCGAGGCAATCCGACTATGAAGTCCATACCGATTTCATCCCATTTCCACTGAGGAATTTGCAACGGTTGCAACAATCCAGCTGGTCTCTGGTGCTCTGCCTTGATCCTTCGACAACTATCACACATAGCCACATGCTCTGCGATTTCTCTTTTCATTCCGTACCACCAGAATTTCTTCTTCAGATCCTGATACATCTTCTCACTACCAGGGTGAATCGAATAGGCTGTCTCATGAGCTTCCTTGAGGATCAATTCTCAAATGGACTAGACATTGGGAACGCACAAGCGGTCCTTGAACCATATCACACCTTCTGCATCTTCCAAAAAATCATTGCCTTTGCCTCCCAGAATCAGTCGCCGGATCTCACTGATCTTCTCATCATTCTTCTGCGCTTCTTTGATTTCTCGTTCTAGGGTGGGTTCCAACTCAATTGTGACACCTCGCGAATTATTCAGAAATCTAAGACTCAACCTGTCAAACTCTTTGGCCAACTCATAAGGCATCGGACGGGCGACCATCAGATTGACTTGACTCTTCCTGCTCAAAGCATCTGCCACTATGTTCGCTTTGCCTGGATGGTAATGGATCTCCAACTCATAGTCTTTGATCAACTCTAACCATCTTCGCTGCCTCATATTCAGCTCTGACTGAGTGAATATGTACTTCAGACTCTTGTGGTCGGTGTAAACATCACATTTCTGTCCATACAGATAGTGCCTCCATGTCTTCAATGCGTGAACCACTGCTGCCAACTCTAGGTCGTGGATTGGGTAATTCTTCTCATGAACCTTCAGCTATCGGGACGAGTAAGCCACAACTCTTCCCTCTTGCATCAACACACATCCCAAACCAGTGTAACAAGCATCGCAATACACCGAGAAGGGCTTGTGCACATTAGGCAAGACTAAGACAGGCGCTGTAGTCAACTTCTCTTTCAGCGCTTCGAAGGCCCCTTGACATTTCTAGGTCCACTTGAACTCGACCTTGTTGCCTAGCAACACTGTCATTGGTTTTGCAATCTTCAAAAACCCTTCAATGAATTGCCGATAATATCCGGCCATTCCAATGAAGCTCTTGATTCCTCGAGCATCTGTTGGCGCTTTCCAGTTCAGAATGTCTGCCACTTTCTTCTGATCCACAACCAATCCTTCTTTGTTGATTATGTGACACAAGAACATGACTTCACTGATCCAGAACTCACACTTGCTCAACTTTGCATACAGCTGGTGCTCTAGCAATCTCTGCAATACCATCCTTAAATGACTTGCATGCTCTTCTTCGCTTTGAGAATATATCAGAATATCATCAATAAATACCACCACAAACTTATCAAGATAATCCATGAATACACTATTCATCAAGTTCATGAAGAAGGCCGGTGCATTGGTTAGACCGAAAGACATCACTGTGAACTCATACAACCCATACTTGGTAATGAATGCCGTCTTCGGAATGTCTGAAGGTCGGATCCAGAGCTGATGATAACCTGACCTCAGATCTATCTTGGAGAACACGCTGGCTCCTCTCAACTGGTCGAACAGATCTTCTATTCTGGGCAAAGGGTACTTGTTCTTGATTGTGACCTCATTCAAAGCTCGATAATCGATACACATCCTTTTGGTGCCATCTTTCTTTTCCACAAATAGGATAGGGGTAGCCCAAGGCAAGGTGCTTGGACGGATGTAACCTTTCTCTGACAACTCATCGATCTGCTTCTTAAGTTCAACTAACTCTGGTCCTGATACTCTGTAAGCTCTCTTAAAGATGGGGGCGGTGCCAGGAAGAAGCTCTATGGCAAACTCAACTTTCCGCTCTGGTGGCATACCTGGCAAGTCCTTTGGAAACACATCTGGGAACTCGGACACAACCCTGATACTCTCAATTGGGTTTGCTTCCCTGCTATCGACAGCCATCTGATAACAACTTCCTTTCTTCGGCTCAGGCGGGACTAACTCCGTCACCACTTCCTCTCCAAGTGGGGACATCAACTTGATTGTCCTCTTATCACAACCGATAACTGCCTGATACTTATCTAGCCAATTCATCCCTAGGATGACATCTATTCCCTGAGTACCCATTACTATGAGATTAGCGGGAAACACTATCCCCCTTATTTCCACACTTACATTCAAACAAATGCTATCGGCTCGAATTCTACCACCGGCTGAGTCAATTTGAATGGGGGTTGACATGGTAGTTATTGGAAGATTATGTGCTTCTACCCATGATGCAGTAATGAAAGAATGTGTTGCTCCAGTATCAAATAACACTTCTGCAATATGGGAGTCGACTGGGAACATACCTACTATCATGCTGGGGGTCTCCGGAACTGCTTCAGCCTCCAAGTGATTCAGTCTCCCATGATTATAGCGCGGCTGAGAGCGGTTGCCTGCTCCAGGCTGAGACACATTCTGCTTTGCTGGGGCATTGGGGCCTGACTGCTGCTGGACTGCCTTCTTCGGGCATTGCATCACCCAGTGGCCTTGCTCTCCACAGTGGAAACATGCTCTATTTCCAACCTGAGCTGGTGCTGCCTGACTGTTCTGCTGGTTTGCTAGGGCAGGAAGACGAGGTGCCTGCTGATTTTGCCTCTGAAACTGACCTCCTCCTGACTGATTGTTCTAGCGATTCTGATACTGGTGCTGAGGAAACTGCCTTTGAAACTGCTGTTGCTGAGGTGGACGCTGGTTCTGCCTGAACTGCTGAGGTTGATTGCTTGAGAAACGAGGACGGTTGCTGCTTCCAGGCTGGGTCCACTGATCTTGCGCTTACGATCCTCCATCTCCTTACGCTTCCTCTCTATCATGATTGCTCTATCAATCAGGTGCTGGAATGTCGGGAAGGTGTGATTCATCAGCTGATACTGTAGAGGGTCCACCAAGCCTTTCAGGAAACGATACTGTCGCTTGGCATCGGTGTTGACATCTTCAGGTGCATAGTGAGACAACTGCAGAAACCTGTCCCGGTACTCACTGACAGACAATGACCCTTGCTTGAGGGCCAGGAACTCCTCCTTCTTCACTGTCATCAGACCTGTAGGAACATGGTACTGACGAAAGCTTCCTCTAAACTCTTCCCAGGTGATGGTGTCGGGGTGGGCATGGGTGGCGAGATAAGACTCCCACCATGACTGAGCTGCTCCTCTCAACAGACGGGGACCATACAGGACTTTCTCCCTGTCATCACACTGAGCGGTATGCAACTCCCGCTCCACAGTGCGCAGCCAGTCTTCAGCATCCATAGGGTCAGAGGAGTGAGCAAATGTTGGGGGATGACCTCTCATGAATTCAACATGCTTGTCTCTAGGCATCTGAGGCATCTGAGGCTGAGGTGGGGCCTGCTGCTGCTGCTGCTGCTGAATGGCGGCCAGAGTCTGACCAATGGCTTGAACTGTCTGAGTCTGCATCAGAAACATCTGCTCGATGGACATCGGGGGCGGGGGCGGCAGGTGCTGCTGCTGGGGTACCTCATCCTGCTGAGCTGGCCGCTCCTGCTGAGCACGCCTTCCTCCTATGCGCCTGTTTTCTGACATTTGCAGAATGCAACCACACATCAGAACTGATCTTGCAAATCTTGCAGCATAAGAAAAGAGTATAGAATTCTCCACAACACTGAGCAGATGAGCATCTTCACTGATCTCCAACACAGACCAACACAGCTCCTTAGATAAAGAGGAAAGTGGAATAAAAGGCTTCCTAACTAAATAGCTAACTCCATTAACATAGCAGGTAAACCAAAATGTAGGGGATACCCACACTCTGGTGACAGTCATTACAAAGATCCAAATCAAACTTAGTTCATCATGATAAACATAAATGCACAGGATATAGCAAACTACCCTGTCTAACTAAGACTAACTAAAAGCGAGACTAATGCTAGGACTATAGCTTCTATGTATATATTTTGTATTAATTACAAGATCCGACTCTGACGATCTATGGCTCTAAATTTATCTTGGTCTTGCAGTCGGGGTTGCCATAAGACTGGTGTCCACGCCGAGGTGAGCGGTACGGGTGCTGAGTCCCGACGGGAGCGGGGGAACCATCATCCAGGTGACGACGTTCCGCGCGCTCAGCCCGCAGCTGGGCGATCTCAGCACGAGCCCTACTCAGCTCATCTAATGCATGGTCCAGCTCCGTGTTTAGCACGGCAGCTAGGATGACTGTGCTGCTCAACCTAGGATTGTCCTCACCAACAGGTGAGACAATCACGCCTCCTGTGCTGCCAGACGGACGATGGGGGTAGTACTTCAGGTTGAGACCATCCGCTACCCCACCGAGCACTGAGCAGTAGTGCGAAAGCGCACGCCGTGCAGCATCTTGCATGTCCGCCTCAGCTGAGTCCCACTCAGAGATGGAATAGTGCTCTGAGCAGACCTCAGCACCCCAGAGACTGTTCTTCGGACGACGCACCAAGCAGGTCGCCTCCTAGCGGTCCGAGTAGACCCCGCGACTATGCTGGTAGACCACACAACGATACTCGATGGACCAAGTACGCCGGTCAAGTGCCCGACGTAGCTGGGTGTCGAGCGCATCGTGGAAGTGACACCCGCGAGCAGCGTCGCGAGTGATGGGTCGAGCAACCCATCCTTCCGGCTCCTGGTCAGCAGAAAAGTCGGTGTCGTGGCTCGAGCTGTCGTCGCCACCTCCGTCGTCTGGGTCTCCTCCAGCAGCTACTCCAGAGGCTGGGGCGCTCAGTGGTGGTGCAGGGGGCGCCTCCAGGGGAAGCACAGGGGAGCAGCTCCTCACAGACTCTATCTCTTGCTGGAGCGAGAAAGAAGAGCCCTGCTGCTCCTGCTCCTGTCGTCGACGTTCCTGCTCCTCATGCAGGCGGTGGTGCAGCCTCTCCAAGTGGCTAGACTGACCGGCCACGGGACGGCGAAGCGGACGCTCCGCGAGACGAGAGGGTAAGAAGGGGATGACAGACTTCCGTGCGGTGTGTCTAAGACGAGCCATCTACAAAAGACACCATAAGCAAAAGAGTGAGAACAGAACTAGTATGACCAGCAAATAATGAACCATAAATAAATGAAGGATTAGAATAAACACAATTTTCAGCAAGGTATAATATATAGTAGAACATAGTTTTTGGTCGATACGACCAACTTTTGAAAGGATACCAATGTCAAGGCAGAGACAGAGGTCTATAATCCTTAGGACGACCATTCTACTCTAGGTTAGCGGTCCTACAGTCAGCACGGCTTTGATACCACCTATGTCACACCCGGTTTTAGAAGGTAAACCGAATGCGAACCATGTACGTGCCAGGATCAGCAATTCACGTACACAGCAGTTACATAACATGGACATCATCACACAGTGCTCAAATAGTATTAAAAGGGAAATAATAGTCGATTACATCATATGTCTGAGACATCCACATAGTCTTTACAATAAATCAAAGTGCGAAAACGAAACGTAGATAAAAGCGGCCTTCACAGGCAGCCGACTGGGGGTTTGCCGCTAACCCACACCTAGAACTCGTCGTAGTCTTGGAACTCCTGGAACTCTCCTTCCACGGCTTCATCTTCTCCTGAGCAGTGGTTGCAATGCGGACAACCTGGGGGGGGTTGGTGTGTAGAGCAAGGGTGAGTACACATCAACATACTCAGCAAGTGTCCTGTTTGGCTGTAGTGGACTAGCTTTACGTGGGGGTAAGTCAAGCAGTTGCTTTTAGTTGGTCAGGTTATTATTACTAGTAGAGAAAGCCAAGTTTTAGAATTAACCCACGTTATTAACCCAATCGTACTCTTTCCAAACGGAAAGAATACCACTTACCATTACAATAGTCAATACCAGAAAACATCGATCTCATTGCCACCTGCAAATCCGAACATCTCTGATCAAGTACCACTAATCACTGGAGCTCCCTTGGCCGCTCATAACCGCGAGCACGACTGATATATCAGTTTTTCATACACTCTGCAGAGGTTGTGCACTTTACCCACAAGCTGTGATTCCCTTTCTGCCCGGAGAGAGCTACTCCCCATTGACCACTACCTAGGTGGTCCAGCAGTGCATCACTACGTAGCCTTTACAAAGATTCCCCGAGGCTGTAGCCGCCTGTTAGGTTTCCTAAATGTACCGCACTCCTCCCCAAGGGACAAATCAACCTTGGCAGAGCGAGCCGCATACACCGATCCCCATTGACGACACGACGGCAAAGCGAACTACACCCCGGTTCCTCTAATTACTCAGCTAAGGGCGTCCCACTCCACCCTTATGGTTGCACTGTTTTCCCGGGCAGTCATCCAACGAACAGGTCCATACGGAGAGGCACTCGAGAAACCGCTCGAGCCCCCTTGAAGGACACAAGTATAACATCATAATAAAAGAGGGGAAAACATCGTATCATTGATAATTCTCATCATATTCATTGATTAGAGTTGAGCAATAGCATAAGACTAAGCAATAATAATCCAACCCAAATAGGTAAACAAGGACATGGACAACAAAAGCTAGTCAATCCTTAGGTATAAATATGTAATGCGGGAGGTGAATTAAAGTATGTATAGGACAGAGATAGGTCAAGGGACACTTGCCTCCACCAACCGACTGCTACTCAGGGGCTTTTCCTGCGAGTTCTTCGGGCTCTCCAACCGGATCGTTCTCTATGCGAGCGCAAACATACATACATCCACACATTTAATACAAAAGAACAGTACACCATGCAATAGGATGCAATAAATAAACAGACGTTCCACACGGGCTCGCAATTACGGTTAAGAGAGAAAGAGGAAAGGACAGTCGAGAAACGATCACATTACATTATTATAAATTAAACCACTCGTTCGATTGAAGGGCATTAATGCGGACACTACGTTTAGCATGAAGTAAAGTCAAGTTCCACATTTAATTATTATAAACAATTGAAGATGAATGAAAGGGAGTGGTCGCACGTCAAGACGTACGACACGACATTTAGATTGAATTAAGAAGTAAACGACTCGCTGTGCGACAGAGCGCACAACGAGACACTTGCATTAATTATAAAGAGACGTGAAGCATCGCGCGACGAAGCGCACGACGACATACGTCAACAGGGCTGAGTTTAAATTGGAACGTCGCGCGTCTAGACACGCAACATCGCACCTTAAACAACCTGAAATTAAAATAGATCGTCGCGCGACGAAGCGCGTGACACAACACTTTAATGAATATAAACTAAAAGAATCATCGCGCGACGAAGCGCGCGACGCAGCACATTAATAAACACAAATTTAAATTGAATCGTCGCGCGATGAAGCGCACGACGCAACACATTGATAAATACGAACTTGAATTGAATCGTCGCGCGACGAAGCGTGCAACGCAGCACACTAACTAACGGAGTTTGAAATTAACTACAACAAAAAAATAATCACCGCGCGCGTGGGTTTGCGCACACGGGAACGCGTTAGGGGGTAAACGGGGCTACGCGAGTCGCGCTGGGGGCCGGGACGCCGCGCGCAGGGGCCGAACCGCCGCACCGGGGGCCGGAGGCCGCGCCGGGGCCGAGGGCCGCGCGCAGGGGCCGAACCGCCGCGCCGGGGCCGCGCGCCCGCGTCGGGGAAGGGGAGGGGAGGGGCGCCGCGCCGCCGGGGAGTGAAGGGGAGGGGCCGAGTGCCGCCGCGGGGGGGGGGGGGAGAGGGGCCGGCCGAGCGCCGCCGCGGGGGGGGGGAGCAGGGCGCGCCGCCGCGCAGGGGAGAGAAGAGGGAGCGCGCACGGGGGGAGAGAGAAGGGAGAGGGAGAGGGAGAGAGGGAGAGAGAGAGGAGAGGGGAGGGGAGGGGCTCACCTCGGGATCCAACTCCGGCGATCTCGACTTCAAACCTTAGGGCACCACGGGAGGGAGAGAGAGAGATGGTGAGGAGAGGTTGCTGCGCGGGAAATCCAAATGAGAGAGAGGAGAGGAGAGGGCGCATGGGGGGTGGGGCGCGCAGGGCCGGGCTAGGCCGGGCTGGGTTGGGCCGAGCCACTCTGCGGATCGAAACCTACGACACGCACGACTATCAAACAGAATCCAATCGCGAACCAAAAACCGAGACGGAACGAGACGAACACGCAACATCAAACAAAGAAATGTGCGTCGGCATGATGCAACACCCATGACACTTAAGTTTTGTTCATACATGACATGGACACCTGTCACTATACTGGTTTGAAATTAGGAAAGAGCGAAACGGGAAAGAGAAAAGAGCGTAACGCCCGAATTTGGTGAGAGAAAAGAAGAAAAAAATTCTACCCCCAAATTCAGGGCGTTACAGTATTAGATGCCATTGGCTTCGTATACCCTGACTATTGCTACCCGTTGCGAGGGCAAGGGGTAAAAAGAAAGGTTAGTGCTTCTGGAAAAGCTGCCTCTTCGGCCATCACAGTTGAGCCGAAGGGCAAGAAGATGAAGGTTCTGACCCACCGGCCCCGTTACATCGAACCGACCGTGATACCCGAATTTGACGAAGGGGCTTCTTCGGCTGCCAAAGGAAAAGGGACTATTCCTCCTGCGCAGAGAACTAAAGAGCTGGCTCCAGTGCCGAAGCTAACTTCGGTTGAGCTAGTTAAAACGAAGGCCGACAAAGATAAAGCTGAAGGGTCAAAAGTTGAAGAAATGCCAGAGATTTTTAGCCTTTCAACAGAAGTAACAGTTTCGAAGACTCAGAAAAGTTCTGCCACAACTCCTAAGAGGAGGAGAATGGCAAGTGTGCTAGATGTCGTATTGGAAACAGCAAAGTCCGCGAGTTGTACCCCTTCAAGAAAGATTGTCGAAGCTTCGAAAGCACAACTCGAAGCTGAAACAGAACAGGCAGAAGTCGAAGCTGCAACAATTCATGCTGAAGCTAGGCCTTCAGAACCCACTGAGATAGAGCCCGCCGTAGTTGAAGAAAAAGCGGCAGAGCAAATTGTGTCTCAAGAGGCTGAAGCTTCTGCTACCAAAGCTTCAAAAGAAAACACTGATTACATTATTCGTCATGCCTCGGGGAAGAGACTTTCTCAAAAAGAGAAGCTAGAAGCACTACACTATGCCCAAAAATTAAAATACCCAAAGGGGGCATTAGTGTTTAATGGTAGTGGGGAAGAAGATTTTCTGTACTGTCTCCCAGATAATAAAGAGATATCCGTCTATCAGGAGATAGGTAGAAGCATTGGATTCCCAACGCTAGAAGATGGCCTTTCAATATTATCAAAGGATGAGCTTGCTGACAGTTTGGCTTATAATAGCATAAAGGTATAAAAGCTAATTTTGTATTTTGAAGTTGAAATACTTTATTTATTTATACTTAATTCTGTCCTTCTCTTTCAGGGCTTAATTCTTAGCAATGCATTAAAAGCTCAGAAAAATATTGAAGATGAAGGATACACAATGGCTCTAAACAACCTTCGTTCAGAAGTAATTGAATTAAGGAACGAAGGTCTTGAAAAAGACAAAATCTTGATTTCATTGGTAAACAAAGTGAAAGAAGATGAAGCCAGCTTCAAGGCTCAAGCCGAAATCCAAAGGAATGAAATCGAAGAGCTTCGGAAACAGTTGGCAGAAGTTAAAGAAAAATGTGCTGTCGCAGAAGCTAATCGAGAGAGCAACGAATATTGGAAAAATTATTTAGAGAAAACAGTTGAAGAACTTCGCGCGTCCAAGGAAAGATGTTTTGAAAAATCTTTGGGCTACGTGAAGAAAATAAAAGCTAGCTTCACCAACGTGGGTGCCTATTCTAACGAAGATAACTTCATACGAGGCGACCCTGAAGGAGTTATCGAGTGGATAAGTGGAGAGGCCGAAGCTTTTGAAGAAATCTTAAGTGATTGCGGGGTTGTGTGTGCATTCTCCGGTGCTAGGGGAATTTCAGCCATCCTAGAGAAGGCGGGATGCGACCATGTCAAAACCCTGGCCCAGGCCGAAGCTGCCTTCTCCGTGGATGACACAAAGGATCCCTCGGCTGAAGCAAGCTTAATGGGCGGGAAATTTTACAACGACATCTAGGTAAATGGTGGCTAAGAGATGGCTCACGAAATCATGAAGAAAAGTGAGAAAGACATCCATGACGCCCAAGTACAAGCAAAACAGGCTGGAGAAGATGCAGAGCGCGAGAGACGCATAGGTATTGCTTTGCGGCATCTAGCTTCGGTATTTGTTTTTGTAGCTTCAAACTAATTATTTTTTACTATAGCTGAATTATCTCTGCCACCGGAACCGTTCGACCCTCTGGTCGACCCAGAGACGAAGGAAGAGTTGGAGATCATCAATATAGCCGAATCTATCGTTGACGAAGTCGTCAATAAATTGTTGAATGAGGTTGCGGAGAAGGTCCTGAAGGAAGACTAGTTGTTATTGAAAAAACATTTTTAGATGGTCAATGTAGCTTTGTTGTAAAAAGACTGTAATATTCAATATGTATATCTTTGAATCTGTTATGTGTATTATTTTTAATTCACTTCTTTGCGATGCATGAAACTTTTATTTACATACCGTTTTTGAGCCTTCGGCAAAAAAACACCTTCCCATCTTTTCATGCCTCGTAAAGAAAAAGATCCATGCTTCGTAAGAATATCCATGCTTCGTAACTACATCCACGCTTCATAAATACAAGGGATCCCTTTTATAAGCTGTATACTTTGTGCCTTAACATATTTTCACTTTTATAAAGCATTCTCCAAAGATTGACTTTGTATTCAATTCGTGTCATTGGTGCGATATGATGTATGATGTGATGCTATGCGAGATGATGTGATGATATGATGCAAAGAATGATGCTAATGCCGAAGACACACACTCACACACCGACGCTGAAACACACAATCTCTGCGTCCCCTTGGGAACGATCTCTTTGCCGTTTATTTTTCGGCTTCACCGCTTATTTTTCAGTGTAAGTTCTGCATCCCCTTAGGAACTTCTTTTGAACTTCTTCGCCTTTTATTTCAGTGGTATAAGTTCTGCATCCCCTTAGGAACGTCTTTTCAACTTCTTCGCCTTATATTTCGGCGGTATTTGGCTCTGCATTCCCTTTGGAACGACTTTTGAGCAGAAAACTTACACTACGCTCCCTTAGGAACGACTTTTTGTAGCTTCGGCAAAACTTACACTGCGCTCCCTTAGGAACGACTTTTCATAGTTTCGGCGATTTTTAGCTCTGCATTCCCTTAGGAATGACTTTTGAGCTTCGACAGTTTCTGAGCTTTGTAAATCTGCAAAGAAGATATATTCCATTCTGATAGAAGCGAAATATTACAAGGAATTAAAACTAGTTTTACATTGGTTGTTCCTTATTGAAAAACAAAATGACATAAAGTATAAAAGTATTTCAGGGGTAGGATATTTGCTCAATAAATGTGCTTTGATTCTGGCACAGTACTGTTGACTGTGCGAGCTTTGGATTCCTCCCTGAACTCCAGTTGCTGCTGAGTGTGCTGGCGCCCTTCTGGCTGCTGGCTTCGGGAGTAGGTCAGTTGTAGTGGTGGTGGGGGTGGGAGTTGTGGCTAGGAAGCTTGTGAATGGCTAGCTGAAGCGACAGAAGCTGCAGGATGATTGCCCACATACTCTGGTATGTAAGAGGAGTGGCACGAAGAAGTGTGAAAAACCTGCTTCGGCTGATTCTGCCTAGCTTCGGCTTCTGCGATTTCCTTTTGCTTCTGAATAGTGATTTGGCACATTCTTGTGGTATGGCCCTTGTCCTCACCACAGAATAAACAGTAGATCTTCCTCGGCTGATCCCCGAACCTTCCTCCGAAGCCCCTGGCGCCTCTGCCCCTTATAGCTGGTGGCCTGAAAGAACTTTGTTGTTGCCCCGAAGATTGTGAGGTGTATTGTGACCTCTGAGGCTGGCGCCCTTTGTCGTCGTTCTGACTGGAGCTGTGGATCGACCTAACATGCCTCAGATGGATTCGTCCTCTGAAGCCCCTAGTCATCTCAGAGAATCTGTATGCTTCCTCCCTTCTTTGGTGGAAGTCATTATCAGCCCGAATGTATTCATCCATCTTCTAGAGTAGCTTCTCCAGAGTCTGTGGGGGATTTTTGGCGAAATATTGAGCAGTAGGTCCTGGCCGAAGACCCTTGATCATGGCCTCAATGACAATTTCATTGGGCACTGTAGGTGCTTGTGCCCTCAGTCGCAAGAACCTTCGGACATATGCCTAAAAGAACTCTTTGTGGTCTTGGGTACAATGGAACAGGACCTGAGTTGTGACTTGCTTCGTTTGAAAACCTTAGAAACTGGTAACCAACATGTCTTTGAGCTTCTACCATGACGTGATAGTCCCTGGCCGAAGAGAAGAATATCATGTCTGAGCTACATTGCGGACTGCCATGACGAAAGACTTCACCATGACTACAGTGTTGCCCCCGTACGAAGATATAGTTGCTTCGTAACTCATCAGAAACTGCTTCGAATCTGAATGCCCATCATACATGGGAAGCTGGGGTGGCTTGTATGATGGGGGCCATGGAGTAGCCTGCAGTTCTACTGCCAACGGTGAAGCATCATCAAAAGTAAAAGTATCATGACTGAAATCATCATACCATCCATATTCATTGAATAGGCCCTCTTGACGAAGCTCCCTGTGCTGAGGCCTTCGATCTTGTTCATCTTGGACAAGATGACACACTTCTTCAGTAGCTTCATCAATCTTCCTTTGAAGATCGGCCAGCCGGGCCATCTTCTCCTTCTTCCTTTGTACTTGTTGATGGATGATTTCCATGTCCTTGATTTCTTGGTCCAACTCCTCCTCCTGGAGTGTTGGACTGGTGGCCTTTCTCTTCTGGCTTCGAGCCTCTCGAAGAGAAAGAATCTCCTAATTTGTGTCCAGTGGCTGCAGTGCAGCAGCCCCTGGTGCAGTTATCTTCTTCAGCGGCATGACGAAGGTCCGTGCTTACCGAAAAGTGGTCGAATGAGTTCACCAGCGGTGGGCGCCAATGTTGGAGACTTGTTCTCAAGTGCTATGAATTAAGAACAAGGCAACACAAAATGTTAAGAGTTAATACCCTTCATCCTTTGGAGCATTATTTCCCATAGGATATAATGATCTTTAGACGAAGGTGATGAAGGACATACCTTCATCATCTCAGTATGTGTTAATGAAAGACGAAGCATATGAAACATGTAACACCCCTGGTGTTACTGTAACTAAAACTTGAGCTTGGCATCATAAACATTGGCATTGCATATGTTTGACACACCTAGAGTGCATTTACTAGGTAAAAATTTCAAACAAGTTGGATGGTCTTGATATTTTGCAAATAGAACCCTAGATAGGGAACTTAACCCTAAATAGGGATTAAAGGGGTAAAACATAACCCAAGTTGAGAAAACCTAAAAGCTTTAGGGGAATAGTATAAAATGTTCCCAAAAATGAATTTGAATCACATTTATACCCCTGGGATACTAGAAACCCTAATTGGAACCCTAGAAAACCCTAAAACCAAACCCTAGGGACTTATGTGCAAAGTTAGTCCACTTTTGGACTAAAGTGCAAAAACCAAGTTAAATAAGTATCTTAAGTCATTTGGTCCACAAATGTGTGGACTTGTAAGCTAAATATTGGATTTTGGACTTAATTGCAAAATGGACCTCAATTGAGTTCTATTCTAAGTCTGAAATTCAGTGTTGAGGGCTCAACTTTGGAGCTTTGCAACTTTAAAATTATGGGGTTTTTGCCCTAGGGCACCACATCAAAGTGGTAGAGCAAACAAAGGAGAACAATTTTGCTTAATAGTGCAAGCCATGTTCTTGTGAAAAATTTGGAGATAATTAAACCTAAAGTCAGGTTGTCAGGCTGTTGAAGTCTGAATTTCAGACTAACAGTGCCACTGCAGTGACTTTGGACATGAATTTGGGCATGATCGAGTAATAATTTGCTTAGGATTGCTATAACAATATTGTAGCCAGATCTTAGGACTATAACTTTGTTAAAGAGTGTCGATCATGTTACTACACAAAATTGGAAAGTTATTGGCTCTGCAAATCGGGCTGTCAGTTCATCTGAATAAGGAATTCCATGGTACAGTAGCCGATCGGATCAGAACACCAGTTCAGCTCACCGCCGACGACCTTCGCCGCGATTCGTGCTGCCGCCGTCCGGATTCGTGCTCGTGGCTAGTGGATAACCTCTCGGGTAAAAGAATCTTCACCGCCGTGCGCTGGACATCACTCCGGTGACTCACCGTCGTCTTCCTTTTTGGCTTTGCGGCTGGCGCGGATAGCTTCGCCGGTGACCGCCGTTCTCCGGTCTTGCGTCGCGTGTCCCAATCTCGCCACCGCATCGCCGTGACTCCCTCTAACTGCCCGTCGATCACCGGAGTTACTGCCACGCCACTGGACACGTATTCACCGCGCCAAGGTTCTTCCTCATCTCCGGCCGCCCACACTGTCCGCTCAAATTAAGCGCCACCGCCCCGGGGATCTATAAATTGACCCCGCAGAGAGCTTCACAACAACATCACCCACCCAGCCACCACGTATTGCTAGCAATTGTTCGTCCGAGCTCGCGAATTTTGAATTCGCCCCAAATCCATTCTCCGCCACCCGAAACCCAACCTCACCGCGGCCAGCCTTATTTCGGTCAGTTCATCTCCTTCTCTCCCTCGTTCAAGCTTTCCCTTAAGTCTATGATGCTTGCCGAGCCACTAAATTGAACTAGGAGCCCGCCAATCGCTAGGAACACGACGGTATTGCCGTGATGTTCACGGCCACCGTGGCCAGAGCACACCCCTTGATCATTAGTGCAATTATGTTGGGGGAAATACTCCCCTGGTCATGGATTTGGTTTAGTCTTAGTCTAGGCGCCGGTCTTGGAGCAATTCGGCCGGTCTGCATGCTCGCCGGAGTTCATCCTCCGCGCGACGCCGTCGAGGACCTTCCCCTGCGAAGAATTAGAAGTCCGAGGGGTTTTCTAGAATGCGTCAGTGACTCATTGAATAGTGCTTCGGTTCTTCTTCTGGTTATTCAGAAAGGCAAGGGCTTTTCTGTAAAGCCGCCAGCGCGGGCGCGCGCGGGTGTCTTTCCCCTCTGAACTGGGCCACTGGGCTGAAATCAGCCCAGAACTATTCACCAGTTTTTCCTTTTCTTTTTATTCCAGAGCCAAAACAATTATAGAAAAATGTAGAAAAATCCTAAAATTGTGAAACCAATTTTCCTAGGCTTCTTATTTTCCCTAGAATTTAATAAAAATAGTTTCATGATTTTTAGGTTAAATTAGGAATTTTAAGGTATTTAAAATAGTTTAAGGTAGTAGTTCTGGATTTTTAAAAGATAAATGATAATCCCAAAAATGCTCAAACTTTTTATATGAGTTCCTCATATTATTTAGAAGCCTTGGGTACAATTTGGATTGATTTGGACCTTGTTTGACACCTAAACCCCAAAACCCCCCTCCCTGCCCTATGAACTCCTTTACCGACTCCGGAAACCCTAAGTTCTCGGAGTTCCGTGAAGGAAAGTTGTATTCAAGACTTAGATAATAAGTTTATATCATCACCCTCATGAGCATTACATGGCATTCATTCTTATACATATATGTGGTTATGATTAGAACACGAGGAAGAAGTGGAAGCCACTGAAGAGCAAGTACCACCACCTTTGGACACTCAGGCTGAGAATTGTTTCTACTTCAATATTTGTGAATCTGAGCCTGACTCACCCATAAACAAAGGCAAGCCCCGGTGCATTTGCCACCCCTTGTGTTTTAAAATCTTTCTCACTTGCTTGATGCACTAGGTGATAGGTGTTGATTGCTTAAACAATTCCTGCATTACCTTCCTTGGATTTGATTACCTTCCTTGAAATCCCTGTTTACAAAGGATTTTCTTTATGCTTAATCTTGCTTAGTAAAACAAAATGTTTTGTTTTTACAAAAGATGATGTGGCAAAAGTGGTTGGGATGTTTTTGAAAACAAAACTTGATGGTGGATCCATCATGGCCATGATGGGTCCAACATCGGAAAAGATGTACCTCTGCCAGGTACCAACCTTTGGGGTTAAATGATTAAGCTGAGACCGGGCGGGTGACTTGCACGAGAAAGAGAGTCTCGGTGTAGTGTCTCCGTGTGAGTCGATTAAGGGCCGTCTCGATGTAAGCCTGCTGACCGAGGACCCTTTAACTGGTCACATGCCTCGTCATGGGTAAGCTTTGCCTCGGGCAGACTAAGGCCAGAATAAGATAACACGAAATGGGCGTGGAGCGGTGGCGAGAGTAGCGTGTACCCTCCGTGGCAAGAGGCTGGACGGTGGTGTATCTGTGCTCTCGGTTTGCGTGAACCTTATCTGGTCTTAAGAAACTCAGTGGCGGGTTGACATATGCAAGGGTTAAGTGCTACATATGTCGTGTGATCGGAGATCCTCAGCTGAGTACAATCGATTCGGATCGCCGTACCTCCGCGGTTATGGAGACTTGGCCACTGACTTACACGTAGCAATCCAGTGAAGATGAAGGGTTGATAAGAAATTGGCTAGTGCAGGTCAAGTGATTGAACTAGGGTAGAAAGAACACTAGCTGCAGGTAATTTTACTTAACCTGACAATAAAATTGGATTTTAAGGATCCACTTTAGTAAGCAATTCTGCAAACAGAGTCTTTGATTATTGAAAGGCCTTACCTTGACTCCCATATAACCAGCATACCCTTGAGAGTCTTTTCTTTAGTCGGGTAAGACTTGCTGAGTAATCCCATACTCAGGGTTTATTCCCACGTTGATTTTAGGTGAGGAGACAACAAACTTGTGTTGTTTTTGTACCAAGGTGGTGAAAATGAGGACAATCAAGAATGAAGCTGCTGGAGGACCGGGTCCTCCTTAAAACCTTTTATGTAAAGAACTTAATGGGAGGTGTTTTTGCCTCCTAGGTATTGTAATAATACTTTTCAGCACTCGCTTTACACTCTGGTCTGTACGAAATAACTTACTCTTACTTTTTAAATAAATGTAAGTTTATGTAATCACTTCCGCATTTCCGCATCTCCGATGAACATACTGTCTGTCAGACGGGTGAAACGTTCCTGGAAAGGTAAGAGAAAAGATACCGAACATGTCAAGTGATTCAGGAACATCTATAGGGTTGTCTGATGTCTGGACAACTGTAGGTGGGCCTAATGACTTGGGAGGTTCCGTCACAGCTGGTATCGGAGCGTAGCCCTTCTTGGCAGATATTATGTAGCATCTTCAAAAAGGTTTTCTTAGACTTATCTAGAAAATTTCTTCTCTTCTTACCTAAGCATCTCTGAAGAGTTTATTTTAAAGACCAGATAGGAAGAGTGCAATGTATAGAAGGTTGAATCAACTAAGGTTGATTCTGTAATTAATCATGCATCATGCTAAGAATTGTACTAATAAATTTTCCCCCTTAGAAAATGTCGCCGCGTACAAGGAAAACAGCGCGAAAGCATACTGGGCCTATTGGTGTACCTCGACACCAACTTGCCCGCGGGAGGAAGATAGCAGTAGCAGAAGCAACGATCCTATTGGGGATCTCGAAGCCCGCGTGAATCAACTTCAAACAGAGTTACAACGCAGGACCAATTTATGGGTTGCGGATGGCGACCGAATAAATGAATTAAGAAGTTACATCCGTACCCTGCAAGATCAACTTGCTGATCAAGATTTGGCGCTTGATTGGGCGGTACAGTCTCGTTCAGTAGCCTGGGCTAAGGAAGCGAAGGCTCGAGCACGAGTCGAAGAACTTAGCACTGCTATTGACAACTTGCAGGCATATTGCAATACTTTACATGAGGAAGTTCATGTACTGTATTCGCAATTACACTCAAATGTTCCTGCGGATCCTGTCAGGTCGGAAGCCGGACCCTCGCATGATGCGGCAGAAGCGCTTGGTGGTGTGTTAGACCTTTTTAGGCCCCCTCCTTCTATGAGGCTGGTCGACGAATGGTCTCCCACACTTGACGACGAAGCTGCTAAGAGCAACCAGAAGCAAGAGTAGTAGTGTAGTTGTAGGAATAGAAGTAGTATGTTGTATAATAGGTTGAACTATTGTATAATGGGTAATGTATCCTGTTGTATAACATCGAGTCTGTATCATTACTTTTGATAGTAATGTAAAATGGAAGGTTTCTCTGGCATATTATATTTATTTCAAATGTTCTTTGCCTCAGATGCCTACCAGGACTCGAGGACAGGATGCAGCAGGAACTTCTGGGGGGAGGGAGGTTACCCCAAATCCACCTCTGGTTCCTCCCACATTGGCCGAGGCGATTTCCGCCTTGGTGAACGCAATGCAGACAATACCCGCTTTCTGAGAGAAATGGCGGGCCAACAATTCCAGCAGCAGGGTGGAAGGGGTTATCAACAAGGCCCCCGTGAAACCACATATTTGGATTTCTCTGAAACCCGTCCACCACTATTTGTCAAGGCTGAGGACCCGTTGGAAGCAGATGAATGGATACGGGTTATTGAGCAAAAATTTGGTCTTCTGCGCTGTTCAGAGACACAGAAGCCTTTATTCGCAGCGCAACAACTGCGCGGCCCTACCAGCACCTGGTGGGGAAATTTCGTGGCTATTCAACCTGCTAATCATCAAGTCACATGGGAAGAATTTAAAGTGGCCTTTCGCGAGCACTATATCCCCGAGGGTGTTCTGCATATGAAGCAAGAAGAGTTCATGAAGCTAAAACAAGGAGGAGATACTGTCAATCAGTACCTCAATAAGTTCAATCACCTGTCACAGTATGCAATTGATCAGGTGAACACTGATTTAAAAAAGAAGAATTGCTTTATGAGAGGTCTAAATGATCGATTGCAGAGAAAAATGGCAACCTGTATAGATCTCACGTATGGAAAGGGTGTCAGCACAGCCCTATCTGTTGAAGAAAAATATGCAGGTTCCGGGAAAAATAAGGGATTTGGAGGTGAGAAGTCTAATCAGGGCCAGGCAAAAAGGCAACGGTTTGTGATCCGGCCTGCTAGCCAAAGTCGCTCTTTTTCTCGTCCACCCTCATTCCCTTTCAAGCAGCCAATCATTATTCGTCCCAACAATGCCCCCACTACCCCAAGTCAGTCGGGTGCCCCGGGCACTCGATTCCCTGCTTTGCCTAGCTCCTCAACCGGGTGTTTTAATTGTGGCAAGTTTGGACATTTCATCAAGGATTGCCCATATCCCAAGCAGAATCAATCTAATACTCAGCAAGGATCTGGGTAATCAGCTCAGCCCAAGGGAAATAATGTGGGGAAGAATACAAAGAAGACGGGGCGGATATACTATACTCAAGTGGCCACTACACCGGAAGGTGAACCGGTGATGATGGGTACGTTTCTCGTGGCCAGTCACCCTGCAATTATTCTTTTTGATTCTGGTGCTTCGCATACATTTATTAGCAAGAAATTTGTGGAGCAACATCACATTTCATGCATGAATCAAAAGAAGGGTTTAAAATTCATTCACCTGGGGGACACATTTTTACTAGAGAAGTGGCCTATCAAGTGCCAATAACAATGGCCGGACAGAACTTTCCTGCTAACATGATTGTTCTAAAAGGCCAGGATATAGATGTGATTTTGGGTATGAATTGGTTAACCCAACATAAGGCAATTCTCAACACTGAACTGAGAACCGTCAGGTTGAGCTATAATCAAGAAGAGATTCTTTTGTCCATCCCCGTAACCAATCTAGCCAAAGCTTCTGGTAGAATATATGAAGCCATTGTACCGGAGATCAAGGATATTCCGGTAGTGTGTGAGTTTCCAGATGTATTTCTAGAAGATTTGCCTGGACTGCCACCTGAGAGAGATGTAGAATTTGTAATTGAGTGAAAGCCCGGTACAACTCCCATTTCCCGAAGATCGTACCGTATGCCTCCTAATGAGTTGGCAGAATTGAAGATTCAATTACAAGATCTACTGAATAAAGGATTCATCCGGCCAAGCTCGTCTCCATGGGGTTGCCCCGCCATTTTTGTTAAGAAGAAGGATCAAACCTTACGAATGTGCGTGGATTATCGACCCCTGAATGAGGTCACCATCAAGAACAAGTACCCTCTTCCGAGGATTGACATCTTATTTGATCAACTAACTGGAGCGAGGGTATTTTCCAAGATCGATCTCAGGTCAGGCTATCACCAAATCCGTATTCGGCCCGAGGATATACCGAAGACCGCGTTTACTACGCGGTATGGTTTATTTGAATATTTGGTAATGTCCTTCGGACTAACAAATGCTCCTGCCCATTTCACTTATTTGATGAACTCGGTGTTCATGCCCGAGTTGGACAAGTTCGTGGTGGTCTTCATCGATGATATCTTGATATATTCCAAAAATGAAGAGGAGCATGCTCAACATTTGCGGATTGTATTGACGCGCTTGAGGGAACATCAGTTGTATGCCAAGTTCAGCAAGTGCGCGTTCTGGCTGGAGGAAATTCAATTTTTGGGGCATGTGTTATCTGCCAAGGGAATTGCGATAGATCCTAGCAAAGTCAAGGATATTCTGGAGTGGAAACCCCCAACCACTGTTCACCAAGTCCGGAGTTTTCTTGGACTAGCTGGATATTATCGCAGATTCATACCAGATTTTTCTAAGCTTGTGAAGCCAATCACAAGTTTATTAAAGAATGATATTAAATTCAATTGGTCTTCTAAGTGTAATGAAGCTTTTGAACAATTGAAGACATTATTAACCACTGCTCCGGTATTGGCTCAACCGGACATCACCAAGCCTTTTGATGTATATTGTGATGCATCAGGCAGTGGACTCGGCTGTGTATTAATGCAAGAAGGCCGAGTAATTGCATATGCTTCAAGGCAGCTGCGCCGACATGAGGAGCATTACCCAACTCATGATCTGGAGCTAGCTGCTGTGGTTCATGCCCTGAAGATTTGGCGTCATTATCTGCTGGGAAATATCTATCACATATATACAGATCATAAAAGCTTGAAGTATATCTTCACCCAGTCAGAATTGAATATGAGACAAAGGCGTTGGCTTGAGCTTATTAAGGACTATGAACTAGAAATTCACTATCACCCAGGCAAAGCCAATGTTGTGGCAGATGCACTGAGCCGTAAGGTTTCCTGCCACTGTCTTATGGCGAAGACCTCTGACAATACTTTATGTCAAGAGATGGAAAAGCTAAACCTGGGGATGGTTCAACAAGGAACCCTGAATCAGCTAAAGCTTGAGTCAATCATCTTGCAAAGGATAATTGATGCTCAAAAGGATAATGTGGGTATGAAGCACATACGGGAGAAAATAAGGGCTGGAATAGCCACATGTTTCAAAGAAGATGATCAACGTGTGATATGGTTCAATAACCGCATAGTGGTGCCGAAGAATGAAGAACCCCGCCAGCAAATTTTAGATGAAGCGCATCTTAGTCGCTATTCTATCCATCCGGGAAGCACTAAGATGTATCATGATCTAAAACAACACTACTGGTGGACGAAGATGAAAATTGAAATTGCACGCTATGTGGCAAAGTGTGACACTTGCAGACGTGTCAAAGCCATACACATGAAAACTGCTGGTCCATTACAATCTTTGCCAATCCCAACATGGAAATGGGAAGACATAAGTATGGACTTTATCGTGCGATTGCCCAGGACTGCAAAAGGGTATGATTCTATCTGGGTTATAATTGATCGGCTTACGAAGATTGCTCACTTTCTGCCGGTCAAGACAGATTCCCCGGTTACTGTCTACGCCTAATTGTACATTGCTCGTATTCTTAGTCTGCATGGTGTTCCGAAGACCATAGTGTCGGATCGTGGACCTCAATTTGTAGCCAAGTTTTGGGAAGCACTTCACAAATCCTTGGGTACTAAGTTGCTCCATAGTTCGGCATATCATCCACAAACCAGTGGACAGACTGAGAGGATTAATCAAGTACTCGAAGATATGTTACGAGCATGTGTTCTAGACTTCTCACCAAAATGGGATGAATGTTTGCCTTTGGCGGAGTTTTCATATGATAATAGCTATCAAGAAAGTATCAAGATGGCACCTTTTGAAGCTTTATATGGGCGACGATGTCGAACTCCGCTAAATTGGTCTGAACCAGGAGAAAGGTATTTCTTTAGGCCTGATATAGTGAAGGAGGCCGAGGAAAAGGTTTAGAAAATTATTCATAATCTGAAGAAAGCCCAAGCTCGGCAGAAGAGCTATGCAGACAAACGGCGAATGCCCTTGTATTTTCTTGAAGGGGACTATGTCTACTTGAAGGTTTCACCAATGAAGGGAGTATCGCGTTTCGGGATAAAAGGAAAGCTTGCACCCAGGTAGATTGGTCCATTTCCTATACTTGAAAGATATGGGCCAGTGGCGTATCGACTTCAGGTCCCCGAAGCATTGTCTGCTGTACATAATGTGATCCATGTATCACAATTGAAGAAGTGTCTTCGGGTTCCCAATCGAACCGTTGAAGTAACAGATGTTGTCCTGGAACCAGATTTAACATACTCGGAACATCCTATTCGAGTTCTGGATCAAAAGGACAGGGTTACCCGGAGAAAAACTCTCAAGTTCTATAAGATACAGTGGAACCAACATTCTGAAGAAGAGGCTACATGGGAAACTCAAGACTTTTTAGATAAGAATTTCCCAGGCTTTTTAGCCTCATGTAATTTGTAAAGTATATTTAGTATTGTAATAAAGAAGTGACCCCCACACCACCCCTGCCTTGTACCAGAAATAAGGGAATAAAGATGTGACACATTTCCTTTTCCATTACTCACCCTAGGACTTTTAATCTCGGGACGAGATTCTTTTATGGGGGGCAGGATGTAACACCCCCTGGTGTTACTGTAACTAAAACTTGAGCATGGCATCATAAACATTGGCATTGCATATGTTTGACACACCTAGAGTGCATTTACTAGGTAAAAATTTCAAACAAGTTGGATTGTCTTGATATTTTGCAAATAGAACCCTGGATAGGGAACTTAACCCTAAATAGGGATTAAAGGGGTAAAACATAACCCAAGTTTAGAAAACCTAAAAGCTTTAGGGGAAATAGTATAAAATGTTCCCAAAAATGAATTTGAATCACATTTATACCCCTGGGATACTAGAAACCCTAATTGGAACCTTAGAAAACCCTAAAACCAAACCCTAGGGACTTATGTGCAAAGTTAGTCCACTTTTGGACTAAAGTGCAAAAACCAAGTTAAATAAGTATCTTAAGTCATTTGGTTCACAAATGTGTGGACTTGTAAGCCAAATATTGGATTTTGGACTTAATTGCAAAATTGACCTCAATTGAGTTCTATTCTAAGTCTGAAATTCAGTGTTGAGGGCTCAACTTTGGAGCTTTGCAACTTTCAAATTATGGGGTTTTGCCCTAGGGCACCACATCAAAGTGGTAGAGCAAACAAAGGAGAACAATTTTGCTTAAGAGTGCAAGCCATGTTCTTGTGAAAAATTTGGAGATAATTAAACCTAAAGTCAGGTTGTCAGGCTGTTGAAGTCTGAATTTCAGACTGACAGTGCCACTGCAGTGACTTTGGACATGAATTTGGGCATGATCGAGTAATAATTTGCTTAGGATTGCTATAACAATATTGTAGCCGGATCTTAGGACTATAGCTTTGTTAAAGAGTGTCGATCATGTTACTACACAAAATTGGAAGTTATTGGCTCTGCAAATCGGGCTGTCAGTTCATCTGAATAAGGAATTCCATGGTACAGTAGCCGATCAGATCAGAACACCAGTTCAGCTCACCGCCGACGACCTTCGCCGCGATTCGTGCTGCCGCCGTCCGGATTCGTGCTCGTGGCTAGTGGATAACCTCTCGGGTAAAAGAATCTTCACCGCCGTGCGCTGGACATCACTTCGGTGACTCACCGTCGTCTTCCTTTTTGGCTTTGCGGCTGGCGCGGATAGCTTCACCGGTGACCGCCGTTCTCCGGTCTTGCGCCGCGTGTCCCAATCTCGCCACCGCATCGCCGTGACTCCCTCTAACTGCCCGTCAATCACCGGAGTTACTGCCACGCCACTGGACACGTACTCACCGCGCCAAGGTTCTTCCTCATCTCCGGCCGCCCACACTATCCACTCAAATTAAGCGCCACCGCCCCGGGGATCTATAAATTGACCCCGCAGAGAGCTTCACAACACCATCACCCACCCAGCCACCATGTATTGCTAGCAATTGTTCGCCCGAGCTCGTGAATTTTGAATTCGCCCCAAATCCATTCTCCACCACCCGAAACCCAACCTCACCGCGGCCAGCCTTATTCCGGTCAGTTCATCTCCTTCTCTCCCTCGTTCAAGCTTTCCCTTAAGTCTACGATGCTTGCCGAGCCACTGAATTGAACTAGGAGCCCGCCAATCGCTAGGAACACGACGGTATTGTTGTGATGTTCACGGCCACCGTGGCCAGAGCACACCCCTTGATCATTAGTGCAATTATGTTGGGGGAAATACTCCCCTGGTCATGGATTTGGTTTATTCTTAGTCTAGGCGCCGGTCTTGGAGCAATTCGGCCGGTCTGCGTGCTCGCTGGAGTTCATCCTCCGCGCGACGCCGTCGAGGACCTTCCCCTGCGAAGAATTAGAAGTCCGAGGGGTTTTCTGGAATGCGTCAGTGACTCATTGAATAGTGCTTCGGTTCTGCTTCTGGTTGTTCAGAAAGGCAAGGGATTTTCTGTAAAGCCGCCAGCGCGGGCGCGCACGGGCGCCTTTCTCCTCTGAACTGGGCCACTGGGCTGAAATCAGCCCAGAACTATTCACCAGTTTTTCCTTTTCTTTTTATTCCAGAGCCAAAACAATTATAGAAAAATGTAGAAAAATCCTAAAATTGTGAAACCAATTTTCCTAGGCTTCTTATTTTCCCTAGAATTTAATAAAAATAGTTTCATGATTTTTAGGTTAAATTAGGAATTTTAAGGTATTTAAAATAGTTTAAGGTAGTAGTTCTGGATTTTTAAAAGATAAATGATAATCCCAAAAATGCTCAAACTTTTTATATGAGTTCCTCATATTATTTAGAAGCCTTGGGTAGAATTTGGATTGATTTGGACCTTGTTTGACACCTAAACCCCAAAACCCCCCTGCCTTGTGAACTCCTTTACCGACTCCAGAAACCCTAAGTTCTCGGAGTTCCGTGAAGGAAAGTTGTATTCAAGACTTAGATAATAAGTTTATATCATCTTTGCACCCTCATGAGCATTACATGGCATTCATTCTTATACATATATGTGGTTATGATTAGAACACGAGGAAGAAGTGGAAGCCACTGAAGAACAAGTACCACCACCTTTGGACACTCAGGCTGAGAATTGTTTCTACTTCGATATTTGTGGATCTGAGCCTGACTCACCCATAAACAAAGGCAAGCCCCAGTGCATTTGCCACCCCCTTGTGTTTTAAAATCTTTCTCACTTGCTTGATGCACTAGGTGATAGGTGTTGGTTGCTTAAACAATTCCTGCATTACCTTCCTTGGATTTGATTACCTTCCTTGAAATCCCTGTTTACAAAGGATTTTCTTTATGCTTAATCTTGCTTAGTAAAACAAAATGTTTTGTTTTTACAAAAGATGATGTGGCAAAAGTGGTTGGGATGTTTTTGAAAACAAAACTTGATGGTGGATCTATCATGGCCATGATGGGTCCAACATCGGAAAAGATGTACCTCTGCCAGGTACCAACCTTTGGGGTTAAATGATTAAGCTGAGACCGGGCGGGTGACTTGCACGAGAAAGAGAGTCTCGGTGTAGTGTCTCCGTGTGAGTCGATTAAGGGCCGTCTCGATGTAAGCCTGCTGACCGAGGACCCTTTAACTGGTCACATGCCTCGTCATGGGTAAGCTTTGCCTCAGGCAGACTAAGGCCAGAATAAGATAACACGAAATGGGCGTGGAGCGGTGGCGAGAGTAGCGTGTACCCTCCGTGGCAAGAGGCTGGACGGTGGTGTATCTGTGCTCTCAGTTTGCGTGAACCTGATCTGGTCTTAAGAAACTCGGTGGTGGGTTGACATATGCAAGGGTTAAGTGCTACATATGTCGTGTGATCGGAGATCCTCAACTGAGTATAATCGATTCGGATCACCGTACCTCCGCGGTTATGGAGACTTGGCCACTGACTTACACGTAGCAATCCAGTGAAGATGAAGGGTTGATAAGAAATTGGCTAGTGCAGGTCAAGTGATTGAACTAGGGTAGAAAGAACACTAGCTGCAGGTAATTTTACTTAACCTGACAATAAAATTGGATTTTAAGGATCCACTTTAGTAAGCAATTCTGCAAACAGAGTCTTTGATTATTGAAAGGCCTTACCTTGACTCCCATATAACCAGCATACCCTTGAGAGTCTTTTCTTTAGTCGGGTAAGACTTGCTGAGTAATCCCATACTCAGGGTTGATTCCCCCGTTGTTTTTAGGTGAGGAGACAACAAACTTGTGTTGTTTTTGTACCAAGGTGGTGAAAAATGAGGACAATCAAAGATGAAGCTGCTGGAGGACCGGGTCCTCCTTAAAACCTTTTATGTAAAGAACTTAATGGGAGGAGTTTTTGCCTCCCAGGTATTGTAATAATACTTTTCAGCACTCGCTTTACACTCTGGTCTGTACGAAATAACTTACTCTTACTTTTTAAATAAATGTAAGTTTATGTAATCACTTCTGCATTTCCGCATCTCCGATGAACATACTGTCTGTCAGACGGGTGAAACGTTCCTGGAAAGGTAAGAGAAAAGATACCAAACTTGTCAAGTGATTATGGAACATCTACAGGGTTGTCTGATGTCTGGACAACTGTAGGTGGGCCTAATGACTTGGGAGGTTCCGTCACAAAACATGAGAAATAACATGGATGATCATATGACATTATTAATATATCTTTCATTATATCATCATGAATAAATAAGAACAATATTGAATTACATTTGTACCTTTGGCTTGATAGAAGGTAAAAGTTCAAAGTGTGACGCACGAGCGAGTATAAGTCATCGTGAACAGTATGGGGGCACTGTTCATCTATTTATAGGCACAGGGCACAGCCTGTGTACAATTACACTCATACCCTTTACATTTACTATTGACTTTAGGATAATCCATTGAGGTCCATATAGCCTTTTCTCCTTTAAGTCGGTTTCTTTTTCTGCCGCTATGCCGAAGCTTCCCTGCGCGCGGCTTCGGGACTGGTTCATCCTTTGTCCTGACCCTGCTTTTCATATTGTGTACAGCTTTATCCCCAATCCGAAGGTTCCTGAACATATATTACACTTGGGAAACATTGTTAGTTATGTTTTTGAGGACCTTCGGAAGACGAAGGTCCCCAACAACATTAAAGCCATAGCTCAGACCGAAGTTGTCTTCTTTGTAGAAGATACGAAGGATCCTTCAGCCGAGGCATCTTTAATGGGCGGGAAATTTTACAACGATGTTTGGGTGAATGGTGGCTGAGAGCTGGCCCATGAGATTATAGAAAAGAGTGAAAAGACACCCACGACGCTCGGGCAGAAGCAAAGCGAGCTGAAGAAGCTGTAGAACGCAAAAAGGTGTATAGGTACTGTTCCTTAATTATTTTATCTTCGGTACTTGCTTTATGGCTTCGAACTAATTGTGTTTGCCTAACTCAGCTGAACTATCCCTACCACCAGAGCCGTACGATCCCCTAGCTGATCCAGAAATAAAGGAAACATTGGATATCATAAGCATGGCTGAATCCATTGTCGACGAAGTTATCGACAAATTACTGAACGAAATTGCAGAAAAAGTCCTTAGAGAGGAATAGTGATAGGAACAGGGTGCCTGATCTTCCGTTAGGTGGAGATAACTATCGATTTGGTGGAGATGTCACACAGACGATCCGGCTTCCAATCAACACGACTAGAACCCCGCAATCGTAGCACCACTTCTCCTCTGGTTAACAACCGTGCGCTGCTCGATTGACCTCGCCACGAGGGCTAATCCTTGCCTGCGAATCGAAGACACAAGCAAGAACAAGAAAAACACAATCTGGAATATTGTGGATGAATGATTAAGCTCACAAGTTGGGGTCTCACAAACCGATCTACGGCGGCTGTTCTCGACAGATCTAACTTAAGCAAAACCCCCCGGCCCTAATGTGGTGGCGACTACTGATTATATAAGGGTTAGGAGCGGACTCCCTCCCTGGATGCGCCCTAATGGGCCCAACAAAGATACACGGCCCAAAGGCCCATTTATGGTGTCGCAGCACCGAGACAGATTACAGACGTCGGTTTGGTCCTCCACCTTGATCCGAACGTCCTTGCTGGCCTTCCACACCTCCAAGTCCTTCACCATGTCCTTGCTGGTCCTTTCCTTCATTCCTAAGTACAATTAATTCATTAGGTAGCATACTATTCTCAAATGCACAAGAATAAGTACATAGGAACGAGCTCACCTGCGCGTGCGCGAGTAATCGGACCTTGAACATCAACTAGGGGAGTGTTGTTTGTATCCATGGTAGTGATGTCCTCATCATCCTCCCCCTCTTGAAGTGGAGTCGTCCTCGACTCAAGCTCATCTTCTTCCCCCAAATACGGTTTCAAATCTGCAATGTTAAATGTAGGACTAACCCAGAACTCGGGAGGCAGCTCAAGTTTATATGCATTATCATTTATTTTCTCCAAAATCTTATATGGACCAGCAGCACGTGGCATCAATTTAGACTTTCTTAACTCTGGAAATCTATCTTTTCTCAAGTGCAACCACACTAAATCACCCACTTCAAGCTTAACTTGTTTTCTACCTTGACTACCAGCAATTCTATATTTTTCAGTCATCTTTTCAATGTTTGCTTTAGTTGAAGCATGAAGTTTCAAAATAATGTCAGCACGCTCCTTAGCATCACTATGTACTTGCTCGGTAGTAGGTAGAGGCAAAAGATCAATAGGAGCACGAGGGTTAAAACCATACACTACCTGAAAAGGACTTACCTTGGTGGTGGAATGTTCCGCCCGATTATATGCAAACTCCACATGAGGCAAACACTCTTCCCACATTTTCAAGTTTTTCTTCAATATTGCTCGCAGCATTGCAGACAGTGTTCTATTCACAACTTCCGTTTGTCCATCAGTTTGGGGACGACAAGTAGTAGAAAACAGCAATTTTGTCCCCAATTTGTTCCATAGAGTACGCCAAAAATGACTCAAGAATTTTACATCACGATCTGAAACAATAGTAGAAGGCATACCATGCAAACGAACAATCTCTTTGAAAAAAAGGTTAGCAATATGAATGGCATCATCTGTTTTGTGACAAGGTATAAAATGTGCCATCTTAGAAAAACGATCAACCACAACAAAAACACTATCACTCCCCCTCTTTGTCCTAGGCAATCCCAAAACAAAATCCATAGAAATATCTGCCCACGGAACTGAAGGAATAGGAAGAGGCATATACAAACCATGTGGGTTCAATCGTGACTTAGCTTTTTGACACGTCGTGCATCTTGCTACAAAGCGCTCAACATCATGCCGCATTCGAGGCCAAAAGAAGTGTGTGGACAACACAGCCTCCGTCTTCTTGGCACCGAAGTGACCCATCAAACCACCACCATGCACTTCCTGCAACAACAAAAGACGAACCGAACCAACTGGAATGCATAGGCGGTTAGCTCTAAACAAGTATCCATCATTTAGCACAAATTTATTCCATGTATGGCCCTCTTTACAATTTAATGCAACCTCTTTAAAATCATCATCAAAAGCATATTGTCCCTTAATTGTTTCAAGTCCAAAAATACGACAATCAAGTTGAGACAACATAGCATAGCGTCTAGACAAAGCATCGGCAATCACATTATCATTCCCCTTTTTATGTTTAATGATGTAAGGAAAAGTTTCAAGAAATTCTACCCACTTAACATGTCTACGGTTCAGATTTGTTTGACTACGAAGATGCTTAAGTGACTCATGATCAGAATGAATAACAAATTCCTTAGACCACAAATAATGTTTCCATGTTTGCAAAGATCGTATGAGAGCATATAATTCTTTATCATAAGTAGAATAAATAAGAATAGGGCCATTCAATTTCTCACTAAAATATGCAACGGGTTTACCTCCTTGCATCAAAACAGCACCAATGCCAACTCCACTTGCATCACATTCGAGTTCAAAAGTCTTACCAAAGTCAGGAAGTTGGAGTAGTGGCGCGTGAGTAAGCTTCTCTTTTAAAAGAGTAAAAGAATCCTCTTGTGACTACCCCCAACTAAATAAAACACCCTTCTTGGTCAACTCATGTAATGGGGCAGCGATGGTGCTGAAATCCTTCACGAAACGACGATAAAATCCTGCAAGTCCAAGAAAACTCCGCACTTGTGTCATTGTCGATGGCGTTGGCCAACTCTGAATAGCATGCACCTTGACCTCATCAACCTCAATACCCTGTGGAGTGACAACATAGCCAAGAAACGATACTCGTTCGATGCAAAAGTTGCATTTGTCAAGGTTAGCAAATAAGCGTGCAGCGCGCAAAGCATCAAAAATAGCACGTAGATGGTCAAGATGTTCAGATAAACAAGTGTTGTAGATCAAGATATCATCAAAATAAACCACCACAAATTTTCCAATAAATGGGCGCAAAACCTCATTCATCAAACGCATAAAAGTACTAAGGGCATTAGTTAATCCAAAAGGCATCACTAACCACTCATATAAGCCGAACTTGGTTTTAAAAGCAGTTTTTCATTCATCGCCTAATTTCATTCTAATTTGGTGGTACCCACTGCGCAAATCAATCTTAGAAAATATTTTAGAACCACTTAACTCATCAAGCATATCATCTAATCGAGGAATAGGATGACGGTACCGGATAGTGATGTTGTTAATGGCTCTACAATCTACACACATGCGCCAACTGCCATCTTTCTTTGGAACCAAAATGACAGGAACAGAACAAGGACTAAGGCTCTCACATACATACCCGTGGTCCAAAAGGTCTTGGACCTGGCACTGAATCTCCTTGGTCTCCTCAGGATTTGCTCGATATGCAGCACGGTTGGGCAAGCTCGCTCCAGGAATCAAATCAATCTAGTGCTCAATCCCACGAATGGGAGGAAGTCCTGGAGGTAACTCAGAGGGAAAAACATCTCAGAACTGCTGCAAAAGGTTAGTCACAGATGCAGGCAAAGTGCTAGGAATATCATCAATAGAAAAGAAAACATCTTTGCAAACCAAGGCATAGCAACAGGCATCAGTAGCATGAGTTTCAAGAAGATTAGATTTAGTAGCAAGCATGACAGGAGCTTTCAATTTAATTTGTTGCTGAATTTCTGTCTCATTAGTTGGTTCCTTATAGGTACTTGCAGCTCTATCTTTATCAGCTTGTACAATTTCAGCAAGAGTCAAAGGTAGCAAAGTAATGTTTTTATCTTTATGCCTAAAAGTGTATGTATTACTCCTACCATGGTGACGTGCATCAGTATCATATTCCCAAGGTCTACCCAACAAAAGAGAACAAGCTTCCATAGGTACTACATCGCAATCCGCATAATCAAAGTACATACCAATAGAGAAATGCACTCGTACCATGTGTGTTACCTTAACCTTGCCTGAATCATTGATCCACTGAATGTGGTATGGATGTGGCCATGGACGTGTGGTCAGGCCAAGCTTCTTGACCAAATCTGAACTCACCAAATTATTGCAGCTTCCACCATCAATAATAACACGTGCACGCCGATTCTCGATGGCGAAGAAGGTCTGGAACAAATTATGGCGTTGCTGCTTCTCTGATGATTCAGGCTGAGAACTAAGAACACGCTGCACCATGATGCTTCAAAGGTTCACCGTAGCATCAGCACCAAGCATGGCATCATCATTAGCAGCAACATCACTGGAGTCATCATCGTCATCCTCACCGTCGGAAGCACTAATGTAGCCATCATCCATAGCAATGTATGTTCGCTGACTCGGGAAATCCTTCTTCACATGACCAATCCCATGACAACGGTGGCAAACAATACTCGAAGAACGACCACTAGAAGATGCTGCAGGTGCTGGTGAATTCTGTTTCTTGGCGGGTACCTGCAAAGGAAGTTTACCAACATGTGTAGCAGGTGTCGAGGGAGGTCGTGTGGACACTGGAGTGGTCGAAGGTGTATGACTCGAGGCAGGTGTGTGCGTCCGTGATGTAGAGGAGGCACCAAAAGTAGCCCTAGGTCGATGTTGGCGTCCCTGCAATTCCTTCTCTGCAAGCATAGCAAACTGGAACAACTTGTTGACAGTGTTAAATTCTTTATAATCCACAATGTCCTGAATATCATGCTGCAAACCTAAATAAAAACGACAAAGAGCGTCCTCATGTCCCTCTACTATCCCACAACGCTGCAATCCCTTCTGAAGCTCAGCATAATAATCTTGAACAGATTTATCCCCTTGTTCTAAACGCATCAATTTCTTACGCAATTCTCTATGATAAGATGGGGGAACAAATCTATCTCGCATAGCTACCTTAAGATCTTCCCAAGTCGTAGGTGCTCTACCATCCCCAACTAGACCAGTCCACCAGACAATAGCAAAATCTTTAAATTCACTAGTGGCTTGTCTAACTTGATGTCGTTCAGGTACAAGGTGGGAAGCAAATTTCTGTTCTATCGTCATCTCCCAATCAAGATATCCCTCAGCATCATAATGACGCGAAAAAGATGGTATAGTAAATTTAATCTTAGCATAAGGGTCGTCAGGAGAACGATTGTTATTACCTTGCTGGCAGTGCATACCTTCTATGTTTCGATGAAGACGGCGATGTGGGCGCAAATCTCTGGTGGCCGCTTCATCATAATTACCTTCTTCATCAAACACCGCATCATCGGGAAGACGTGGACGAGGAGGTGGTGGTGGTGGTGCTTGTTGTTGCGTCTCCAACACGGCAAGTCTATCGACGATCTCGGACAATCGTCGATCCAGCCTCTCGTAAGCCTTGCCAAGGTTCATGTCAATGAAGGCATCATGCACTAACTTGTGGACCGTCTCCTCCATTTGCTCCTTCAGGAGCTTGTTGTTTGCCTCAAGATCTTGGCGGCTAACACATTCATCGAAGTCTGTAGGGATCCCTGCCATCGAAACACAAAAACAGGAAACAAATGGTGAAGGTTATCCCTAATAATTTCACTACACGCTCCTCTCAGGTGGAACACAGGAACACGCTCTATTGTATCTTACCAAGCTCTTACAAGTGTCTAACGAAAATACAAGCAAAGGATGGTACAATCGGAGGCTGGTTCGTGATACTTACCAAGAGGGAGTGAAACCGCGATTGCAAGGTCAAATCTGTATTGATCAGAAGATATAGTATGTGGAGTTGTAGGACAGGCACAATATGTATGTGAATGTGGAACAATATCGAGTGCAGATGAGCGAAGTTCAATAAATATCCAAAGCACAAGTCACAATTGCTGGCTAAGAGATGTATCCGAGGCGTAGCACAACAAGGTTGGAACAAAGGGCAATGGAACTAGCAGAATGGCAGTACCGTAAATATTGTACAAGCAATGCAAAAAAGGCACTAGTAGGAATCACAGGTGATTTTGCTTTTCTTTTTTGTATGATTTTTTTGACATTTTTCTTAGCACAAGAAGCAACAAAATAGGAGCTACACCAAGTTTGACCTAAAATAGAGATCAGATGTGGTCTACAGAAAATCAGCAAGTTCTCTGAAAACGTGCAAGAGCTTTGACAATTTTTTCTTTATTTTCCTGAATTTTTTTGACAATTTATCGAAACCAAACAGGCCAAAGGCCAGTTTGGCTAGCCTCAGAATCGCGTCACCAAGCTCCTATAAAAATTTCAGATTTTTTGGACACCCGAGCGGAAAGTTATGCCCGGTTTAAGGAAGGTACCTCAAGTTATGTTTTTGGGAGGCACGACTAGAAGGCGGCGATTAGGGCAAAAAATCCCTATCTGCAATCACAACGATTAATGGGGTGGATCGACTTGTGATCTAGGTAATGGTGGATGGAATAGCGGCGTATCTACAATCTATCTAGGGCTGGCGCGGCGGCGGCTAGCGAGGGCAAGTCGATTAATGGATGGATCGACTTGTGATCTAGGTAATGGTGGATGGGATAGCGGCTAGCAAGGGCAGTTGATCTACGACGAAGATACACCCTAAACCAGCAACACGACTCGACCACGGACACGAACTGAACAAAGCCAAACTGAAAACGAAATTGCAAAGGCTAAACAAGGGTTCTAGGACAGCGGAATTTTTTTTGTATGGCATTTATCTGGAGTTATAGGATGAAAAACCTAAACTAAACTAGGGTAAGCCTGACGGTAATACCTGAGTCTTTGAATACCACTTGATAGGAATGGGGTGCACGATCTTCCGTCAGGTGTAGGTAACTATCGATTTGGTGGAGATGTCACACAGTCGATCCGGCTTCTAATCAACACGACTAGAACCCCGCAATCATAGCACCACTTCTCCTCTGGTTATCAACCGTGCGCTGCGCGATTGACCTCACCACGAGGGCTAATCCTTGCCTGCGAATTGAAGGCACAAGCAAGAACAAGAAAGAACACAATCTAGAATATTGCGGATGAATGATTAAGCTCACAAGTTGGGGTCTCACAAACCGATATACGGCGGCTGTTCTCGTCAGATCTAACTTAAGCAAAACCCGAGCCCTAATGTGGTGGCGTCTACTGATTATATAAGGGTTAGGAGCGGACTCCCTCCCTGGACGCGCCCTAATGGGCCCAACAAAGATACACGGCCCAAAGGCCCATTTATGGTGTCGCAGCACCGAGACAGATTATGGATGTCGGTTTGGTCCTCCACCTTGATCCGAACGTCCTTGCTGGCCTTCCACGCCTCCAAGTCCTTCAGCATGTCCTTGCTGGTCCTTTCCTTCATTCCTAAGTACAATTAATTCATTAGGTAGCACACTATTCTCAAATGTACAAGAATAAGTACATAGGAACGAGCTCACCTGCAAATTCAATTGTCTTGCGCGTGCGCGAGTAATCGGACAACATCAACTAGGGGAGTGTTGATTGTATCCATGGTAGTGATGTCCTCATCAAATAGGTTTTATTGTAATAATCATTTTGAGAAGCTTGATGTATAGAACTAATAAAGGAAACTGTGTAACATTTGATGTATGCGACATTGAATCGAATATGTAAATTATTGCAATTTATTTCTTTGTGATTCATGAAATTTACACACATACCATTTTTGAGCCTTCGGCGAAAAAACACCTTCCCTTCTTTTCATGCTTCGTAAAGAAAAAGATCCCTTCTTATGATAAGGCTGGTAAAACTGTATTTCCCGAAGCTTACTTCGTGCCTTAGCACATTCTCATTTTGACAAAGCATTTGCCGAAGATTGGCTTCGTATTCAATTCTTGTGCCGGTAATGCAGTATGATGTATGATGTAATGCTATGCGAAATGATGTGGTGATATGATGCAAAATGTTAAGGATGTCAAAGACACACAGCCACACACCCACACTGGAACACACAAGCTCTGCATCCCCTTAGGAACGACTTTTGAGCTTCTTCACCTTCTATTTCGGTGATATAAGTTCTGCATCCCCTTAGGAACATCTTTTGAACTTCTTCGCCTTATATTTCGGTGGTATTTGGCTCTGCATTCCCTTTGGAACAACTTTTGAGTAGAAAACTTACGCTGCGTTCCCTTAGGAACGACTTTTTGTAGCTTCATCAATTTTGGCTCTACATTCCCTTAGGAACGACTTTTGAGCAAAAAACTTACGCTGCGCTCCCTTAGCAACGACTTTTTGTAGCTTCGTCAATTTTGGCTCTACATTCCCTTAGGAACGACTTTCGAGCTTCGTAAATCTGTGAAGAAGATATATTTCATTCTGGTAGAGGCAGAATCATTTCAAAAGATTAAAACTAAGTTTTCATTGCTTGTTCTTTATACAGAAAGAAAAAATGGCATAGAAAATAAAAGTATTTCAGGAGCAGGATATTGCTCAATATATGTGCTTTGATTTTGGTACAGTGCTGTTGACTATACGAGCTTCAGACTCCTCTGAAGTCACATTGTAGTTGAGAGTGCTGGCGCCCCTCTAGTTGCTGGCTTCGAGTATAAACAGGTTGCACTGGTGGTGGCGGTGGAAGCTGAGGCCAGGAAGCTTGTGAATGGCTTGCCGAAGCTACAGAAGCTGTAGGTTGATTGCCCACATATTCTGGTATGTAAGGAGAGTGGCACGAAGCCGTATGTAGGACCTGCTTCGGCTGATTCTGCCGAGCTTCTGCTTCAGCAATTTCTTTTTGCTTCTGAATGGTGATCTGACATGTTCTTGTAGTGTGGCCCTTGTCCTCACTACAGAATAAGCAATAAATTTTCCTGGCCTGGTCCCCATATCTTCCTCCGAAGCCCCTGCCGCCTCGACCCCTTTGAGCTGGTGGTCTGAAGGAGCTTTGCTGCTGTCCTGAAGACTGCGAGCTATGCTGTGGCCTCTGAAATTGGCCTCCTTTGTCATCGTTCTGACTGGAGCTGTGGATTGATCTGACATGTTTAGGGTGGATTCTTCCTCCGAAGCCCCTAGTCATCTCAGAAAATCTGTAAGCTTCTTCCCTTCTTTGGCAGAAGTCATTGTCGGCCCAGATGTACTCATCCATTTTCTAAAGCAACTTCTCTAGAGTCTGGGGTGGTTTTCTGGCGAAGTACTGAGCCACAGGCCCTGGCCAAAGACCCTTGATCATGGCCTCAATGACGATTTCATTAGGCACCGTAGGCGCTTGTGCCCTCAGGCGCAAGAACCTTCGGACATATGCCTGAAGGTACTCCTCATGGTCTTGAGTGCACTAGAACAAGGCCTAAGCAGTGACTGGCTTCATCTGAAACCCTTGAAAACTGGTGACCAGCATGTCCTTAAGCTTTTGCCATGATGTGATTGTCCCTGGCCGGAGAGAAAAGTACCATGTCTGGGCCACACTTCAGACTGCCATGACGAAGGACTTCGCCATGACTGCGGTATTGCCCCCATACGAAGATATAGTTGCTTCGTAACTTATTAGAAACTGCTTCGGATCTGAGTGCCCATCATACATGGGGATCTGAGGTGGCTTGTATGATGAGGGCCATGGGGTTGCCTGTAGTTCTACTGATATAGGAGAAGCATCATCAAAAGCAAAATTTCCATGATGGAAATCATCATACCAATCATCATCATTGTAGGAATTATCTTGACGAAGCTCTCTTTGTGGAGGTCTTCGGTCCTGCTCATCTTGAGTGAGATGACATATTTCTTCTGTAGCTTCATCGATCTTCTTATGTAGATCAGAAAGACGAAGCATCTTCTCTCTCTTCCTTTCGACCTGCTGATGGATAGCTTCGAGATCCCTTATCTCTTGGTCCAGCTCCTCCTCCTGGGGTGTCGGACTTGTAGCCTTCCTCTTTTGAGTTTGACCTTCACGCAATGTGTCCTGATTGACGTCGAGTGGCTGCAATGCAGCCCCTAGCCCTGAAGAAGTTTTCTTCGGCGGCATGACGAAAGTCACAGCTTGCCGAAGGTGGTCGATTGAGTTCACCGGAGGTGGGCGCCAATGTTGGGGACTTGTTCTCAAATGCTATGAGTTAAGAACAAGGCAACACAAAATGTTAATGGTTAAGGTCCTTCGTCCTTCGAAGCATTATCTGCCTTAGGATATAATGATCTTCAGACAAAGGTCATAAAGGACGTGCCTTCATCATCGCAGCATATATATTGATGAAAGAAGAAGCATATGAAACATGAGAAATGACATGAACAACCATATAACATCGTTAATAAATCTTTTTTATATCATCATTAATGAACATGAACAATGTTGAATTACATTTGTACCTTCGGGTTGACAGAAGGCAAAAGTCCAAGCGCGGCGCACGAATGAATACCAGTCAGCGTGAATAGTACGGTGCTACTGTTCATCTATTTATAGGCACAGGACCCAGCCTATGTAAAATTACATTTGTGCCCCTCATGTTCACTATTGACTTAAGGACAATCTATTAAGGGCGAAATAGCCTTTTCCTCTTTAAGTTGGTTCCTTTTCCTGCTGCTGAGCCGAAGCTTCCTTGCGCATAGCTTCAGAGCTGGTTCAACCTTTGTTCCAACCATGCTTTTCATATTATGTACAACTTCATTCCGAGTCCGAAGGTTCCTGTACATACTTGGGAAACATCGTTAATCATGTTTTTGAGGACCTTCGGAAGACGAAGGCCCCCAACACTCCCCCTGAATGAAATTCTCCTCTTAGCTTTCAAGAGGGTTTTTAAATGGATACCAATTTTGAAATCTTATTTTCATAATCATAGATACCAATTGATATCAATTGAAAAACAAGCATTTGTGAATACCAATTAAATCTTCATTTCGAAAAAATAGAAATGGTGGTGCGGTCCTTTTGCTTTGGGCTTAATATTTTCTCCCCCTTTGGCATTAATCGCCAAAAATTGAGAACTTTGGAGCCCTCTTTAACTTTTCTCCCTATTGATAAAATGAATATGAGTGAAAGATTATACCAATTGGAGAGATGGCGGAATACCGGCAAAGGGTAAGTAATACTGATGGAGTTGAGTGGAAGCATTGTCTTTGCCGAATACTCTATTTCCTTTTCAATCTACGACTTAGGATAGAAATACACTTGAAAACACATTAGTCATAGTCTTGGTACACGAAGAATAAGAAATATGAATATGTACCAAATGAAAGAGATATGATCAAAGGTATATTAATGAGCTATGTGTGCAATGTTTCTGAAAGGGAAATGTGCCTTTGGGCCATTTCTATAATGTTTTGGTGATTAAATGTCCAACACGTTTGATTAAGTTCTTATGTGCCAAATAAAGTGAGAAGTACAAATCAAGGCACAAGGTATGTTTCTAGACTTAGTACATTGTTTTTGAACGCTAATGTGTTTGTCTAAGTGCTAGAAACAATGACAAAAGGAGAAAAGAAATGGAAAGGACTTGGCTCTGTGTAGCCAAACTACAGCTCGGTCTGGCACACCGGACAGTGTCCGGTGCGCCAGGTTGGTCTCCGGTGAAAGTGCTGCTCTCGGGAATCGACGGTGGTGTACGGCTATAATTCACCGGACAGTCCGGTGGGTCATCCGCGGCGAACTCGTCGCTCTCGGGAAAAGCAACGGGGCGACGTGGCTGTAGTTCACCGGACTGTCCGGTGGTGCACCGAACTGTCCGGTGAGCCAATGGTTGCCTGTGCCAATGGTCGGTCACGCAATCTTCGCGCGACACGTGGACTGCTCCAACGGTCAGCTGGTGCACCGGACAGTCCGGTGTGCACCGGTCAGTGTCCAGTGCGCCAATCAGTCTAGAGGAGCAACGGTCAGATATGCCAAATTTGGAAGGAGATCACGCACCGGACAGTCTACAGAACCTATCCGTTGGCGCACCGGACTGTCCGGTGCGCCACCCAACAGAAGGCAAGATTGGCCTTCCAAGTTGGTCTTCAACGGCTCCTAGCTGCCTTGGGGCTATAAAAGGGACCCCGAGGCGCATGGAGGAGGACACAAGCATTCTCTAAGTATTCTAAAGCATCCAGACTTCGCTCCTGCGCATTCGCTTCATTGTGTTAGTGATTTGAGCTCCATTTGAGTTGCGAACTCCGTGTGTTGTGTTTCGAGCTCAAGTTGTGACTTATGTGTGTGGTTGTGCTGCGGATTTGAGTCTTATGTGTGTTGCTCTTCCCAACCTTACTCTGTGCTTTCTTTGCGATCTCTATTGTAAGGGCGAGAGACTCCAAGTTGTGGAGATCCCTCGCAAACGGGAAAATACACTAAAGGAAAAGACTGTGGTATTCAAGTTGAACATCGGATCACTTGAAAGGGGTTGAGTGCAACCCTCGTCCATTGGGAAGCCACAACGTGGAAGTAGGCAAGTGTTACTTGGCCAAACCACGGGATAAAATCGCGTGTCTCTTGTGTTGCTTTCTCTGTGATTGTTTTGCCCACAAGAACTCGCCTCAAAACTACTTAGTCGCACTAACACTTCTATAACTAAGTTTTGTGGCTATTTAGTGTTTGATTTTATAGGATCACCTATTCACACCCCTCTAGGTGCTCTCAATTGGTATCGGAGCTGTACTCTTCACTTAAGGGACTAACTGCCCAAGAGATGGATCCTAAGGGTAAGGGGATGGTGATTAACGACAAGGAGAAGGAGTCCCTCCTCAACGAGCCAAGAGACGACAAGCCTACCGACTCAGGCTCAAGTCACAAGAAGAGGGACGGGAAGAAGAGGCGGATCAAGAAAATCATCTACTATGACAGTGATGCATCTTCATCTTCACCAAGAGACGACGATGACTCTTCGTCGAAAAAGAAAACGGTTAATCAGAACTACTCTTTTGACTATTCTCGTATGCCATACAATACAAATGCACATTTACTATCAATTCCCCTTGGAAAACCTCCACACTTTGATGGAGAAGACTATTCATTTTGGAGTCATAAAATGCGTAGTCATCTATTTTCACTCCATCCTAGTATTTGGGAAATCATAGAGAATGGGATGCATTTTGATAGTACTAATAACCCTGTGTTTATAAATGAGCAAATTCATAAAAATGCACAAGCTACTACTATCTTGCTAGCTTCACTTTGCAGGGATGAATATAATAAGGTGAGTGGCTTGGACAACACCAAGCAAATCTAGGACACCCTCAAGATATCTCATGAGGGAAACGATGCCACTATGATCACAAAGATGGAACTAGTGGATGGCGAGCTGGGGAGGTTCGCGATGTCAGGGGAGAGGAGCCAACTCAGACCTACAATAGGCTCAAGAACCTGGTCAACAAGATCCGAAGCTATGGAAGCACAAGATGGACGGGTCATAATGTCGTCCGACTCATGCTAAGGTCATTTACTGTAATTGACCCCCATCTTGTCAATCTTATTCGTGAAAACCCCAGGTACACCAAGATGACGCCCGAGGAGATACTCAGAAAATTTGTGAGCGGGTGCATGATGGTAAAGGAGGCACGATACGTGGATGACGCCTTGAACCGTCCACTACCCATCTACGAGCCGTAGCCCGTTGCTCTCAAAGCAACAAGCAGCAAGGAGGCGCTACCAAGCAAGGTAGCTCAAGTGGAGGCTGCCGGACTCAATGAAGATGAGATGGCGCTTATCATCAAGCACTTCAAGACCGCACTCAAAGGACGCAAGGAGTACCCAAACAGAAATAAAACAAAAGGAAAACGCTCCTGCTTCAAATGCGGTAAGACTGGTCACTTTATTGCAAATTGTCCCGATAATGATAGTGACCAGGGACAAGAAAAGAGCGGGAAGAAGGAGAAAAAGAAGAACGACAGGAAGGCAAAGGGCGAGGCGCACCTTGGAAAGGAATGGGACTCGGACTGCTCCTCTTCCGACTCCGACGACGAAGGACTTGCTGCCTCGGCCTTCAACAAATCCTCACTCTTCCCCAACAAACGCCATACATGTCTTATGGCCAAGGAGAAAAAGGTACGTGTTCAGGACACACCCAAGTACACTTCATCTAGTGATGAAGAATCCTCCGATGATGAAGTAGATTACTCTAGTTTATTTAAAGGTTTAGATAGAGCCAAAGTAGAGAAAATTAATGAATTGATTGATGCTCTAAACGAAAAGGATAGACTTTTAGAAAAGCAAGAGGACATTTTGTATGAAGAACATGATAAATTTGTTAGTGTTCAAAAATCTCTTGCTCTAGAAATTAAAAGAAATGAAATGATATCCTCTGAGTTGTCTGCATGCCATGAATCTGTCTCTAGTTTAAAGAATTTAAATGATGAATTAAATGCTAAGATAGAGGAGGCAAATGCAACTAGATCATGTGTAGAACATGTAGTTATTTGCAATAGATGCAAGGACTTTGATGTTAATGCTTGTGATGAACACCTTATTTCTATTGCTAAATTAAATGATGAGGTGGCAAGTCTTAATGCTCAACTTAAGACTTGCAAAATTGATTTTGATAAATTAAAATTTGCTAGGGATGCCTACACTGTTGGTAGACACCCCTCAATTAAGGATGGACTTGGTTTTCGAAAGGAAACCAAGAACTTAACAAGCCAAAAGGCTCCCACTCTCAACAAGGAGAAAGGGAAGACCCCTATGGCTAGTAGTTCTCAAAAGTGTCATGCCTACATTTATGATAGAAAATTTTCTAGGAATGTTTATAATAATAGAGACTATGATCATGCCATGATTGCTTCTAGCTCTACTTATGATTGTAGTAGAAATAAGCCTAGGCGCAATCATGTTGTGTCTCATGCGCCTAGGAGAAACCATGTTGTGTCTCATGTTTCTAGAAAATTGTGCAAAAAACCTTCTACTATTTCTCATGCTTGCAATACTTCGTTTGTACTTTCATGTAAAAATGCAAAAGTAGTTGCTAGGAAGTTGGGATCCAAATGCAAGGGAGACAAAACTTGCATATGGGTTCCAAAAACTATTTTGACTAACCTTGTAGGACCCAACAAGAGTTGGGTACCTAAAACCCAAGATTAAATTGCTTTGCAGGTTTATGCATCCGAGGGCTCAAGCTGGATCATCGACAGCGGATGCACAAACCATATGATGGGGGAGAAAAAGATGTTCACCTCCTACGTCAAGAACAAGGATTCCCAGGATACGATTATCTTTGGAGATGGGAATCAAGGCAAGGTCAAAGGTTTGGGAAAGATAGCCATCACAAGCGAACACTCCATATCGAATGTATTTGTAGTAGAGTCGCTTGGGTACAACCTTCTGTCTGTAAGTCAATTGTGTCACATGGGTTACAATTGTCTTTTTACAAACGTTGATGTTTCTGTCTTTAGAAGGAGTGATGGTTCATTAGCTTTTAAGGGTGTATTAGATAGCAAACTCTACTTAATTGATTTTTTGAAAGAGGAGGCCGATCTAGATGCATGCTTAATAGCTAAGACTAGTATGGGCTGGCTGTGGCATCACCGTCTAGCACATGTTGGGATGAAGAACCTTCATAAACTTATAAAGGGAGAACATATGTTAGGACTAACCAATGTTTGTTTTGAGAAAGACAGACCTTGTGTAGCATGTCAGGCAGGGAAACAAGTGGGAAGCACTCATCACAGCAAGAATGTGATGACAACATCAAGACCACTGGAGCTTCTTCACATGGACCTCTTTGGACCCGTTGCCTACATTAGCATCGGGGGAAGTAAGTATGGTCTTGTAATTGTTGATGATTTTTCCCGCTTCACTTGGGTGTTCTTTTTGCAGGATAAATCAGAAACCCAAGGGATCCTAAAGCGCTTTCTAAGGAGGGCTCAAAACGAATTTGAGCTAAAGGTGAAAAAGATAAGGAGCGACAATGGGTCCGAGTTCAAGAATCTACAAGTTGAGGAGTATCTTGAGGAGGAAGGTGTCAAGCATGAGTTCTCCGCTCCCTACACACCATAGCAAAATGGTGTAGTAGAGAGGAAGAACCGAACGTTAATCGACATGGCAAGAACGATGCTTGGAGAGTTCAAGATGCCCGAGCGGTTTTGGCCGGAAGCTGTGAATACAGCCTGTCATGCCATAAACCGGCTCTACCTGCATCGCCTTCTCAAGAAGACCTCCTACGAACTCCTTACCGGTAACAAACCCAATGTCTCTTACTTTCGTGTATTTGGGAGCAAATGTTACATTGTAGCGACAAAAGGTAGACATTCTAAATTTGCTCCCAAGGCAGTAGAAGGGTTTTTACTAGGGTATGACTCAAATACAAAGGCGTATAGAGTCTTCAACAAATCATCGGGTTTGGTTGAAGTCTCTAGCGATGTTGTATTTGATGAGACTAATGGCTCTCCAAGAGAGCAAGTTGATCTTGATGACATAGATGTAGATGATGTTTCGACGGCCGCAATGCGCACGATGGAGATCGGTGATGTGCGACCACAGGAACAACAGGAGCAAGATCAGCCATCTTCCTCCACAATGGTGCATCCTCCAACTCAAGACGGTGAACAGGTACCTCAAGAAGAGGGATAGGATCAAGGGGGAGCACAGGAAGAACAAGTGATGGAGGAAGAAGCACCTCAGGCCCCTCCAACCCAAGTCCAAGCTACGATCCAAAGAAATCACCTCGTCGATCAGATTCTGGGTGATATCAGCAAGGGAGTAACTACTCGCTCATGCTTAGCTAATTTTTGTGAGCATTATTCGTTTGTATCTTCTATTGAGCCTTTCAGGGTAGAAAAGGCCTTGCAGGATCCGGACTGGGTGTTGGCCATGTAGGAAGAGCTCAACAACTTCAAAAGAAATGAAGTTTGGAGCCTGGTGCCACGTCCAAAGCAAAACGTTGTGGGAACCAAGTGGGTGTTCTGCAACAAGCAAGACGAGCATGGGGTGGTGACAAGAAACAAGGCTTGACTTGTGGCAAAAGGTTATGCCTAAGTCGCGGGTTTGGATTTCGAGGAGACTTTTGCTCCTGTGGCTAGGCTAGAGTCTATTCGAATATTATTAGCCTATGCTGCTCACCACTCTTTCAGGTTGTTTCAAATGGATGTGAAGAGCGCTTTCCTCAACGGGCCAATCAAGGAGGAGGTATACTGGAACAACCCCCTAGCTTTGAGGATGACAGGTATCTAGACCACGTATATAAGCTCTCTAAGGCGCTCTATGGACTTAAGCAAGCCCCAAGAGCATGGTATGAATGCCTTAGAGATTTCTTAATTGCTAATGCTTTCAAGGTTGGGAAAGTTGATCCTACTCTTTTTACAAAGACTTGTGATGGAGATCTCTTCGTGTGCCAAATTTATGTCGACGACATAATATTTGGTTCTACTAATCAAAAGTCTTGTGAGGAGTTTAGTAGGGTGATGACACAAAAGTTCAAGATGTCGATGATGGGTGAGTTGACCTACTTCCTTAGGTTCCAAGTGAAGCAACTCAAGGACGGCACATTCATCTCCCAAACGAAGTACACACAAGATCTTCTCAAGCGGTTTGGTATGAAGGACGCCAAGCCCGCGAAGACACCTATGGGAACTGACGGGCATGTTGACCTCAACAAAGGAGGTAAGTCCATTGATCAAAAGGCATACCAGTCCATGACAGGTTCATTGCTTTATTTATGTGCTAGTAGACCAGACATTATGCTAAGTGTATGCATATGTGCTAGATATCAATCCGACCCCAAGGAATGTCACCTTGTGGCCGTTAAACGAATTATTAGATATTTAGTTTCTACGCCTTGCTTTGGGATCTGGTATCCAAAGTAGTCTACCTTTGACTTGATTGGATACTCAGACTCCGATTATGCCAGGTGCAAGGTTGATAGGAAGAGCACATCGGGGACGTGCCAATTTCTAGGAAGGTCCCTGGTGTCCTGGAGTTCAAATAAATAGACATCCGTTTCCCTATCCACCGCTGAGGCCGAGTATGTTGCCGCAGGACAGTGTTGCGCGCAACTACTTTGGATGAGGCAAACCCTCTGGGACTTTGGCTACAATCTGAGCAAAGTCCCACTTCTATGTGACAATGAGAGTGCAATCCGCATGGCGGATAATCCTGTTGAACACAGCCGCACTAAGCATATAGACATTCGGCATCACTTCCTGAGAGACCACCAGCAAAAGGGAGATATCGAGGTGTACCATATTAACACCGAGAACCAGCTAGCCAATATCTTCACTAAGCCTTTAAATGAGAAAAGGTTTTGTAGGTTGCGTAGTGAGCTAAATGTCTTAGATTCGTGTAACTTGGATTGATCTATAGCATACATGTGTTCTATGCCTTTGATCATGTTACTTTATGCATTTCAATCAATTATTGTTATTTATGGTGCTCAAGTTGTACAAGTGATCCCCGGACCTCACAAGTCCATATGTGAATGATGCACATATTAAGGGGGAGATGTGCTACAACTTGACCCTTTGAGACTAACCTGTTTGTTTGAGTACATTTGATGTAGTCTCAAAGGTGCATTGAAAGGGAAAAATGAACTTGGACGATGAAAAGACTTCCACTGCACTCCGGTATAAGTGTACTTACTTCCAAGTTCATACTTGCAATCTCATTGCCTTTTTGCTCTTAATTGACATTTTTGGTGAGGCAATGGGGTTAAAGGGCCAAAAATGATCCTGTTTTGGTGCTTAATGCCAAAGGGGGAGAAATTAAGGCCAAAGCAAATGGATCAGCTACCACTTGTGAATTTCAAAAATACCACTTGTGAATTTCAGAAATAATAGAGTTAGAATTTTTGATTTGTCCAAAATGCTCTTATTGCAAAATTTGGTCTCTTGTGGGGGAGAATTGTGATTATGGGAAAAAGGGGGAGTTTTTGGCTCTTGATCAATTTTTCTCTTAGAATATCTCTCTATTTGCCCAAACAAGTGTGTTTGACTTAGAGATAGGAAAAAGAATTTGATTTGCAAAAACAAACCAAGTGGTGGCAAAGAATGATCCAAATATGTCAAATCTTGTGCAAAAATGATTTGGTCCTCATTTGCATTGATGTTGCACTTATTTTGGTTGCTTTTTGATGTGTTGGCATAAATCACTAAAAGGGGGGAGATTGAAAGGGAAATGTGCCTTTGGGCCATTTCTATAATGTTTTGGTGATTAAATGTCCAACACGTTTGATTAAGTTCTTATGTTCCAAATAAAGTGAGAAGTACAAATCAAGGCACAAGGTATGTTTCTAGACTTAGTACATTGTTTTTGAACGCTAATGTGTTTGTCTAAGTGCTAGAAACAATGACAAAAGAAGGAGAAAAGAAATGGAAAGGACTTGGCTCTGTGCAGCCAAACTACAGCTCGGTCTGGCACACCGGACCGTCCGGTGGTGCACTGGACAGTGTCCGGTGCGCCAGGATGGTCTCCGGTGAAAGTGCTGCTCTCGAGAATCGATGGCGGTGTACGGCTATAATTCACCGGACTGTCCGGTGGTGCACCAGACTGTCCGGTGGGTCATCCACGGCGAACTCGTCGCTCTCGGGAAAAGCAACGGGGTGACGTGGCTATAATTCACCAGACTGTCCGGTGAGCCAACAGTCGCCTGCGCCAATGGTCGGCCACGCAATCTTCGCGTGACACGTGGACTGCTCCAACGGTCAGCTGGTGCACCAGACTGTCCGTTGTGCACCAGACAGTCTCTGGTTCGCCAATCAGTCCAGAGGAGCAACGGTCGGATATGCCAAATTTGGAAGGAGATCGCGCGCCGGACAGTCTACAGAACCTGTCCAGTGGCGCACCGGACTGTCCGGTGCGCCACCCGACAGAAGGCAAGATTGGCCTTCCAAGTTGGTCTTCAATGGATCCTAGCTGCCTTGAGGCTATAAAAGGGACCCCTAGGCGCATGGAGGAGGACACCAAGCATTCTCTAAGTATTCTAAAGCATCCAGACTCCGCTCCCGCACATTCGCTTCATTGTGTTAGTGATTTGAGCTCCATTTGAGTTGCGAACTCTGTGTGTTGTGTTTCGAGCTCAAGTTGTGACTTGTGTGCGTGGTTGTGCTGCGGATTTGAGTCTTGTGTGTGTTGCTCTTCCTAACCTTACTTTGTGCTTTCTTTGTGATATCTATTGTAAGGGCGAGAGACTCCAAGTTGTGGAGATTCCTCGCAAACGGGAAAATACACTAAAGGAAAAGACCATGGTATTCAAGTTGATCATCGGATCACTTGAAAGGGGTTGAGTGCAACCCTCGTCCATTGGGACGCCACAACGTGGAAGTAGGCAAGTGTTACTTGGCCGAACCACGGGATAAAATCGCATGTCTCTTTTGTTGCTTTCTCTGTGATTGTTTTGCCCACAAGAACTCGCCTCAAAACTACTTAGTAGCACTAACACTTCTATAACTAAGTTTTGTGGCTATTTAGTGTTTGATTTTATAGGATCACCTATTCACCCCCCTCTAGGTGCTCTCAGTTTCAATCAAAATTCTGAGAATCAAGAATATTTAGCTCATTCCTAAGTTTGCTAAAGGTTTTCTCATCTAGTGGCTTGGTAAAGATATCGACTAATTGATCTTTGGTGTTAACATAAGCTATTTCAATATCCCCCCTTTGTTGGTGATCTCTCAGAAAGTGATACCGAATGTCTATGTGCTTAGTGTTGTTGTGTTCAACGGGATTATCCGCCATGTGGATTGCACTCTCATTATCACATAGGAGAGGGACTTTGCTCAATTTGTAGCCATAGTCCCTTAGGGTTTGCCTCATCCAAAGTAATTGCGCACAACAATGGCCTATGGCAATATACTCGGCTTCAGCGGTGGAAAGAGGTACTGAGTTTTGTTTCTTTGAAGCCCAAGACACCAGGGATCTCCCCAGAAACTGACAAGTCCCTGATGTGCTCTTCCTACCAATTTTACACCCTACCCAATCAGCATCGGAATATCCTATTAAATCAAAGGTGGATCCCTTGGGGTACCAAAGCCCAAACTTAGGAGTGTAAACTAAGTATCTCATGATTCTCTTCACGGCTCTAAGGTGAACTTCCTTAGGATTGGCCTAGAATCTTCCACACATGCATACTGAAAGCATAATATCCGGTCGACATGCACATAAATAGAGTAAAGATCCTATCATCGATCGGTATACCTTTTGATCTATGGATTTACCTCCTATGTCGAGGTTGAGATGCCCATTGGTTCCCATGGGTGTCTTGATGGGCTTGCCATCCTTCATTCCAAACTTCTTAAGTATGTCTTGAATATACTTTGTTTGGATGATGAAGGTGCCATCCTAGAGTTGCTTGATTTGAAATCCTAGGAAATACTTCAACTCCCCCATCATAGACATCTCGAATTTTTGAACTATGATCCGATCCCTTATGAATGTCACCAAGGATGGAGTTGACGGGGCGATCTCGTTGAATTGCTTGGTGGACTCTTGGGTGTGGCGGTCTTTGACCCTGTACTACTTGCTCATCTTCCTTGTCTTGATTATCTTCATCTTCCCCTTGATCATTGACCTCTTCTTGAGGTGTCTCATCCCCTTGATCTTCATCCTCATCATCTTGAGCCTGATCCTCATCTTGGGTTGGTGGAGATGCTTGGTTGGAAGATGACGGTTGATCTTGTGCTTGTAGAGGCTCTTTGGATTCCTTAGGACACACATCCCCAATGGACATGTTCCTTAGCGCAACGCATGGAGCCTCTTCATCATCTAGCTCATCAAGATCAACTTGCTCCACTTGGGAGCCATTAGTGTCATCAAACACAATGTCACAAGAAACTTCAACTAGTCCAGTGGACTTCTTAAAGACTCTATATGCCCTTGTGTTTGAGTCATAACCAAGTAAAAAACCTTCTACAACTTTAGGAGCAAATTTAGATTTTCTACATCTCTTAACAAGAATAAAACATTTACTCCCAAAGACACTAAAATATGAAGCATTGGGCTTTTTACCGGTGAGGAGTTCATAAGATGTCTTCTTGAGGATTCGATGAAGATATAACCGGTTGATGGAGTAGCAAGCAGTGTTGATTGCTTCCGCCCAAAATCGGTCTGGTGTCTTGTATTCATCAAGTATGGTTCTTGCCATGTCCAGTAGAGTTCTATTTTTCCTCTCCACTACACCATTTTGTTGAGGTGTGTAGGGAGAAGAGAACTCATGCTTGATGCCCTCATCCTCAAGAAATCCTTCAATTTGAGAATTCTTGAACTCTGTCCTGTTGTCGCTTCTTATCTTTTTGATCCTCAATTCGAACTCATTTTGAGCCCGTCTTAAGAATCCCTTTAAGGTCTCTTGGGTTTGTGATTTTTCCTGCAAAAAGAACACCCAAGTGAAGCAAGAATAATCATCCACAATTACTAGACAGTACTTACTCCCGTTGATGCTTATGTAAGCTATTGGGCCGAAAAGATCCATGTGGAGTAGCTCCAGTGGCATGTCCGTTGTCATTATGTCCTTGTGTGGATGATGGGCGCCAACTTGCTTTCCTGCTTGGCATGCGCTACAAACCCTATCTTTCTCAAAATGAACATTGGTTAGTCCTAAAATGTGCTCTCCTTTAGAAGTTTGTGAAGATTCTTCATCTCGACATGGGCTAGTCGATGATGCCAGAGCCAACCCATATTAGTCTTAGCAATTAAACAAGTGTTAAGTTCAGCTTTGTTTTCATTAAAATCAACCAAATATAGCTGACCCTCTAACACTCCCATAAATGTTATTGAATCATCACTCCTTCTAAAGACAGTAACACCTGACTCAGTAAAAAGACAGTTGTAACCCATTTTGCATAATTGAGAAATAGAAAGCAAATTGTAATCTAAAGAATCTACAAGAAAAACATTGGAAATAGAAGGTCAAGGGATATAGCAATTTTACCTAAACCTTTGACCAAACCTTGATTTCCATCCCTGAATGTGATAGCTCGTTGGGGATCTTTGTTTTTCTCGTAGGAGGAGAACATTCTTTGCTCCCCTATCATGTGGTTTGTGCATCCGCTGTCAATTATCCAACTTGAGCCCCCGGATGCATAAACCTACAAAACAATTTAGGCCTTGTTCTTGGGTACCCAAACAGTCTTGGGTCCTTTCACGTTAGAAACAAGCACCTTGGGTACCCAAACACAAGCCTTTGAACCCTTGTGTTTGCCCCCAACATATTTGGCAACTACTTTGCCTGATTTGTTAGTGAGCACATAAGATGCATCAAAAGTTTTGAATGAAACATTGTGATCATTTGATGCAGCAGGAATTTTCTTTTTAGGCATTTTAACTTGAGTTGTATGCCTAGAGCTAGATGCCTCATTCTTATACATAAAAGCATGGTGAGAAACATAATGAGATTTTCTAGCATGAATCTTCCTAATTTTGTGCTCAGGATAATTAGCAAGATATAAAATGTAGCCTTCATTATCCTGAACCATGGGTGCCTTGCCCTTTACAAAATTAGACAATCTTTTAGGGGCATTAAGCTTGACATTGCTTCCCTGTTGGAAACCAATGCCATCCTTGATGCCAGGGCGTCTCCCATTATAGAGCATGCTACGAGCAAATTTAAACTTTTCATTTTCAATTTCATGCTCATTAATTTTAGCAGTTAATTGAGCTATATGATCATTTTGTTGTTTAATTAGAGCAAGGTGATCATTTAGGTAGTGTTTGGTTGAAGAGCCAAGTAGAACAGAGCCATTATGTCCCAGTTTTGTTGTTGTTTGGTTACAAAGTAACTAGAACAGAGTGGCTCCAATTAGGGAATATTCTCCTCAGATCCGAAACCATCCCACTACAAAAAATCAATGGGACGGAGCCGCTCCGTTCCCAGCCCGCTCGCACAGCTCGCCCTCCCATCTGTGCGTAGCAGCTCACACGCCTCCCTCTGTAACCAAACAAAAAACAGAGCCGCTTTGTTCCAGTTCACTCTGCAACCAAACAAAAAATAGAGCCGCTCCATTCCAGCTTACCAAACACAGAACAGAGCGGCTCCGTTTCTAGAATCAAGGATGGAACGGCTCCGTTCTACTTGGCTACTCAACCAAACACTACCTTATAGCATCTACATTAACATCTCTACATCTAGTGCAAATAGAAACATGCTCAACAGTAGATATAGAGGGTTTGCAAATATTTAATGCTTCTATCTTAGCATGTAATATGGTATTCTCATCTCTAAGACAGGAAATAGAATCATTGCAAACATTTAAATCTTTAATCTTATAAACTAAATCATCATTTTTAGTTTTAAGACTAGAAATTGCATCATTCAATTTATCAATCTTAGCATTTAGACTAGCATTATCATTTCTAAGACAGATAATTGAATCATGGCAAATGCTAAGCTCTTTAGTCAAATTTTCATTTTTCTCTACTTCCTGAGCATAAGCATTTTTTACTTTAACATGCTTCTTGTTTTCTTTAATAAGGAATTTCTCTTAACTATCCAAAAGTTCATCCTTCTCATGAATAGCTCCTATTAGTTCATTTAATTTTTCCTTTTGTTGCATGTTAAGGTTGGCAAAAAGAGTGAGCAAATCATCCTCATCTTCACTAGAACTACCCTCATCAATAGATGTAGTATACTTGGGGGTGGTTCTAGATTGTACCTTCTTCTTTTTGCCATCCTTTGCCATGAAGCACTTGTGGCTGACGTTGGGGAAGAGGAGGCCTTTGTTGATGGCGATGTTGGTGGTGTCCTCGTCGGAGGAGGAGTCGGTGGAGCTCTCGTCGGAGTCCCATTCCCGACACACGTGGGCATCGCCGCCCTTCTTCTTGTAGTACCTCTTCTTCTCCTTCTTATTCCCCTTCTTGTCGTCGCCCCTGTCACTGTCACTAGACATTGGACATTTAGCTATAAAATGATCGAGCTTACCACACTTGTAACACACCCTCTTGGAGCGGGGTTTGTAGTCCTTCCCCCTCCTTTGCTTGAGGATTTGGCGGAAGCTCTTGATGATGAGCGCCATTTCCTCATTGTCGAGCTTGGAGGTGTCGATTGGAAGCGTACTTGGTGTAGACTCCCTCTTTTCTTCTTTTGTCGCCTTGAATGCAACGGGTTGTACCTCGGGTGTGGAGGTGGCGCCTTGCTCCAAGTTGACGATGTGTTTGGATTCTTTGATCATTAGTTCAAAGCTCACAAACTTGCCTATCACTTCCTCGGGAGACATTAGTTTGTATCTAGGATCCCCACGAATTAATTGTACTTGAGTAGGATTGCGAAAAACAAGAGATCTTAGAATAACCTTGACCATCTCATGGTCATCCCATTTGGTGCTCCTGAGGTTGCGCACTTGATTGACCAAGGTCTTGAGCCGGTTGTACATCGCTTGTGGCTCCTCTCCCTTGTTGAGGACGAATCGATCGAGTTCTCTCTCGATCGTTTCGCGCTTGGTGATTTTGGTCACCTCATCCCCTTCGTGCACCGTTTTGAGGACATCCCAAATTTCCTTGGCGGTCTTTAACCCTTCTACCTTATTAAACTCCTCTCGACACAAGGAGGCGAGGAGTATAGTTGTGGCTTGGGAGTTAAAGTGCCTAATTTGGTCGACCTCGTCCAAGTCATAGTCCTTGTCCCCTACCTTAGGTACCTGCGCTCCATACTCAACAATATCCCAAATACTTTTGTGGAGTGAGGTTAGATGATGCCTCATTTTATCACTCCACATACAATAATCCTCACCATCAAAATATGGTGGTTTGCCTAAGGGAATGGAAAGTAATGGCGCGCGCTTAGAAATGCGGGGATACCGAAGGGGCATCTTACTATACTTCTTGCGCTCATGGCGCTTAGAAGTAGTGGACGATGAGTCGAAGCCGGATGTGGAGGGCGATGATGAGTCGGTCTCATAGTAGACCACTTTCTTCATTTTCTTCTTCTTGTCACCTCTCCGATGGGACTTGATGGAGGAGGAGGATTCCTCCTTATGCTTGTTGCCAGACTCTCTTGAAAGAGTCCTCCCCGAGCTTGCGGGCTTGTCGCCAGTCACGATCTCCCTCTTGGCGTGATCTCCCAACATCACTTTGAGTTGTTAGACTCTAATAAAGCACTGGGCTCTGATACCAATTGAAAGTCGCCTAGAGGGGGGTGGATAGGCAAAACCTGAAATTTATAAACTTAAGCACACACTACAAGCGAGGGTTAGCGTTAGAATTAAAGTCAAGTCCGGGAGAGAGGGGAAAACAAATCAAATGGGAATCAAGCGAATGAACACGGTGATTTGTTTTACCGAGGTTCGGTTCCAAAGAACCTAGTCCCCATTGAGGTGATCACAAAGTCTGGGTCTCTTTCAACCCTTTCCCTCTCTCAAACAGTCACTTAGATCGAGTGAGCCTTCTCCTTAATCAAATGGGTCACTGAAAGGGAAATAGGGTCAAACCTTTTCCAATATGAATTTTGGTGGTTGAATTGCCCAACACAAATTATTGGACTAACCAGTTTGCTCTAGAAAATATGTTCTACAGGTGCCAAAGGTTCATAACTAACCAATACAAGTCAAAAGAAAGGGTTCAAAACAAAGGAGCAAAGTATACCGAAGGCAGCCTTGGTCTAGCGCACCGGACAGTGTCCGGTGCACCAGGGAGATCGACGCTGAACTTGCCAGCTTCGAGAATTTGGGAGGCCGCTCCGCTATAATTCACCGGACTGTCCGGTGTAACACCGGACTATACGGTGTGCCAGCGGAGCAACGGCTACTTCGCGCCAACGGTCGTCTGCATAAGGCATTTAATGCGCTACAGTGCGTGCCTGCGCGCGCAGAAGTCAAAGCAGGCGCCAGAAGGCGCACCGGACAGTCTATAGGACCTGTCTGGTGCACCACCGGACTGTCTGGTGGCCCCACAAGTCAGAGCTCCAACGGTCGAACCCTAATGGTTGGGTGACGTGGCTGGCGCACCGAACAGTGTCCGGTGGCGCACCGGACTGTTCGGTGCGCCCGTCGACAGAAGCCATCCCCAACGGCCATTTTGGTGGTTGGGGCTATAAATACCCCCAACCACCCACATTCATGGAATCCAAGTTTTCAGCCTTCACACCTCATACAAGAGCTATAGCATTCAATACAAGACACAAACAAAGAGATCAAATCCTCTCCCAAGTCCGGAATCACTCCAACCAAATAAGTGACTAGAGAGAGAGACATTTGTGCTCATTTGAGCTCTTGCGCTTGGATTGCTTTTCTTCTTCCTTCTTTCTTGTGCTCAACTCACTTGTAATCAAAACAAGAGACACCAATTGTGTGGTAGTCCTTGTAGTGGACTTAGTGTCCCATATGATTGAGAAGAGAAGCTCACCCGGTCTAGGTGACCGTTTGAGAGAGGGAAAGGGTTGAAAGAGACCCGGGCTTTGTGACCACCTCAACGGGGAGTAGGTTTGCAAGAACCGAACCTCGGTAAAACAAATCATTGTGTCATTCATTCTTATTTACTTGTGATTTGTTTTCGCCCTCTCTTTTGGACTCGCTTATATTTCTAACGCTAACCCCGGCTTGTAGTTGTGCTTAAGTTTATAATTTTCAGATTCTGCCTATTCACCCCCCCCCTCTAGGCGACTTTCAATTGGTATCAGAACCCGGTGCTTCATTAGAGCCTAACCGCTCGAAGTGATGTCGGGAGATCACGCCAAGAAGGAGATGGTGACCGGCGACAAGCCCATTACAAGCCACAAGAAGGCTCCATCGGGAGAGTCCCGTAACAAAGGGAAGGAGAAGGAATCCCCTTCACACAAGTCGCATCGGAGTGGCGAAAAGAAAAAAGAAGATGAGGAAGGTGGTCTACTACGAGACCGACTCTTCATCGCCATCCACCTCCGGCTCCGACGCGCCGTCCGTAACTTCTAAGCGCCATGAGCGCAAGAAGTTTAGTAAGATTCCCCTACACTACCCTCGCATTTCTAAACGTACACCATTACTTTCTGTTCCATTAGGAAAACCACCGGTTTTTTACGGTGAAGATTGTAACATGTGGAGTGATAAAATGAGGCATCACCTAACCTCACTCCACACTAGTATTTGGAACGTTGTTGAGTTTGATGCACAGGTACCATCCATAGGGGATGAGGACTATGATTCGGACGAAGTTGCCCAAATCCGGCACTTCAACTCACAAGCCACCACAATACTCCTCGCCTCTCTAAGTCGAGAGGAGTATAACAAGGTGCAAGGATTGAAGAGCGCCAAGGATATTTGGGACGTACTCAAAACGGCGCACGAAGGAGACGACGTGACGAAGATCACCAAGAGGGAAATGATCAAGGGGGAGCTCGGTCGCTTCACGCTCAACCAAGGAGAAGACCCGCAAGCCATGTACAACCGGCTAAAAACCTTGGTGAATCAAGTGCGCAACCTCGGGAGCACCAAATGGGATGACCATGAGATGGTCAAGGTTATTCTAAGATCACTAGTTTTTCTTAATCCTACTCAAGTACAATTAATTCGTGGTGATCCTAGATACAAACTAATGTCTCCCGAGGAAGTGATAGGTAAATTTGTGAGCTTCGAACTAATGATCAAAGGCTCCAAAAAGATCATCGAGCAAGGCGCATCCTCCTCCGTACCTGAATCACAACCCGTTGCATTCAAGGCAACGGAGGAGAAGAAAGAAGACTCTACACCGAGTAGAGTCCCCATCGACGCCTCCAAGCTCGACAATGAGGAGATGGCGCTTATCATCAAGAGCTTCTGTCAAATCCTCAAACAAAGGAAGGGGAAAGATTACAAGGACCATTCCAAGAAAGTATGCTACAAATGTGGTAAGCCCGGTCATTTCATTGCTAAGTGTCCATTATCTAGTGATAGTGACAGGGGCGACGACAAGAAGGGAAAGAGGAAGTACTACAAGAAGAAGGGCGGCGATGCCCATGTTTGCCAGGAGTGGGACTCCGACGAGAGCTCCACCGACTCCTCCTCCGACGAGGACGCCGCCAAAATCGCCATCAACAAAGGGCCCCTCTTCCCCAACATCGGCCACAAGTGTCTTATGGCGAGGGACGACAAGAAGAAGAAGGTAAAATCAAGATCCTCAACTAAATATGCAACATCTAGCGATGAGGCTAATTCTAGTGATGATGAGGAAGACTTGTTTACTCTTTTTGCCAAATTAAACATGCAACAAAAGGAAAAATTAAATGAATTGATTAGCACTATTCATGATAAGGATGAACTCTTGGATAGCCAAGATGATTTCCTAATTAAAGAAAACAAAAAGCATGTTAAAGTTAAAAATGCTTATGCTCAGGAGGTAGAGAAAAATGAAAAATTAACTAGTGAGCTAAGCACTTGCCATGACATTGTTTCCAACCTTAGAAATGAGAATGCAAAACTAATTGCTAAGGTTGAAAAGTTTGATGTTTGTGATGATTCAATTGTTAGTCTTAGAAATGATAATGCCAACTTAATTGCTAAGATTGACAATTTGAATGCTTCTCTTTCTAGCCTTAAAATTGAAAATGAAAAATTAATTGCTAAGGCTAAGGATTTAGATGTTTGCAATGCTTCTATTTCCAATCTTAGAAATGAGAATGATATTTTGCATACTAAGATTGTTGAATTAAATACTTGCAAACCCTCTACATCTTCCATTGAACATGTTACTATTTGCACTAGATGTAGAGATATTAATGTTGATGCTATTCATGACCACTTAGCTTTAATTAAACAACAAAATGATCACATAGCTCAACTTAATGCCAAAATTAATGAGCATGACTTAGAAAATGAGAAATTTAAATTTGCTAGAAGCATGCTCTATAGTGGGAGACGCCCTGGTATTAAGGATGGCATTGGCTTCCAAAAGGGAGACAATGTCAAGCTTAATGCCCCTTCTAAAAAATTGTCTAACTTTGTTAAGGGCAAAGGTCCCATGGTTCAGGATAACGAGGGTTACATTTTGTACCCTGCCGGTTATCCCGAACACAAAATTAGGAGAATTCACTCTAGGAAGTCTCACTCTGGCCCTAATCATGCTTTTATGTATAAGAGTGAGGCATTTAGCTCTAGGCAATCAACCCATGCTAAATTGCCTAAGAAGAAAACTCCTAAAGCATCAAATGATCATAATGTTTCATTCAAAACTTTTGATGCTTCTTATGTGCTAACTAACAAATCAGGCAAAGTAGTTGCCAAGTATGTTGGGGGCAAACACAAGGGATCAAAGACTTGTGTTTGGGTACCCAAAGTTCTTGTATCTAATGTCAAAGGACCCAAAACTGTTTGGGTACCTAAAGTCAAGAACTAAATTTGTTTTGTAGGTTTATGCATCCGGGGGCTCAAGTTGGATCATCGACAACGAGTGCACAAACCATATGACTGGGGAGAAAAGGATGTTCTCCTCCTACGAGAAAAACCAAGATCCCCAAAGAGCGATCACATTCAGGGATGGAAATCAAGGTTTGGTCAAAGGATTGGGTAAAATTGACTATTTGGGTACCTAAAATCAAGAACTAAATTTGTTTTGTAGGTTTATGCATCCGGGGGCTCAAGTTGGATCATCGACAACGAGTGCACAAACCATATGACTGGGGAGAAAAGGATGTTCTCCTCCTACGAGAAAAACCAAGATCCCCAAAGAGCGATCACATTCGGGGATGGAAATCAAGGTTTGGTCAAAGGATTGGGTAAAATTGCTATATCACCTGACCATTCTATTTCCAATGTTTTTCTTGTAGATTCATTAGATTACAACTTGCTTTCTGTTTCCCAATTATGTAAAATGGGCTACAACTGTCTTTTTACGGATACAGGTGTTACTGTCTGTTGGGGACTTGTTCTCAAATGCTTCGGATTAAGAACAAGGCAACATAAAAAGTGTTAAATGATAAAGTCCTTCGTCCTCTGAAACATTATTTCCCTTCGGGATATTATGTATTTCGGACGAAGGTCACAAACAACATACCTTCGTAAGCACAATAAACGATGATGAAGAACTTATATGCAACATAAGAAGTAATATAAACATTTAAATATTATCACAACGTCATTTCTATTTTATTATCATAGAAAAATAGAAATGATTTCAGATTACAAGTGTACCTTCGGATTGCAGGAAGGCAAAAGTATAAGGATGACGCAAAAGCAAATGCCAAGTCAGCATGAACAGTACGGGAGTACTGTTCATCTATTTATAGGCGTGGGACGCAGCCCATGTAAAATTACATTCATGCCCATTACATTTGCTAATGACTTATGGGAATCTATTAAGGCCTAAGTAGTCTTTTCATCTTCAAGTCGGTTCCCCTTTCTGCTATCGCGACGAAGCTTTCCTGCGCATAGCTTCGGCTGTGCACCATCCTTCGTACAGCTTGGTAATCAGCCCGTCCTTCATCTCAATCCCCCTTCGTCTGGCTTAGGCTTCGTCCTGACCGTACTCCATGTTCATAATCTGAGTCCGAAGATACCTGTTCATATAATTCACTTGGAAAACATTGTCAAATCATGTTTTTGAGGACCTTCGGAGGACGAAGGCCCCCAACAGTAGCCCCTCGCAATATTAATTTGTTAGTGATAAATTCAGATTGCGATATGGACGAAGGCCTTAAGCCGAAGGTCCGAAAAAACACCTTCCCTTTGCTAGAATAGCAAAAGTCACTGACACGCGGGACCACACAGTTTCCGTCACATCGAGTGTATAAATAGGAGCCCGCCACAATTTATTTGGCACGCTCTCTTTGCCATCTGTTTTGCCTGCTTATAAAGCTTTCTGCCCAAAAATATTTGTTTTCTTTCCTAGTTTTAAGCTTCGGAAGCGAAAAGTAAGATTTCCGAAGGGATGTCTGAGGAGAAGAAGGCTGCTGTCGAAATGAAGCTAAGTCTCTCTGAAGAGAAGAACCTGGGCTTTCTTGAAGCAATGTCGAAGACCAATACAGAAAAGATCACTAAAGAGATTTTAGAAGGTTTATCTGAAGATACTGATGACAGCGACAGTTATGATGTAGAAAGCGGCGGGGGAGAGTCCGAAGATCGACCATGGCGGCCAAGTCACTCGGTTTTCGGGAAAACCACTATTAAGCAGAGTCATATTGACAATATGAGGGGGAGATATTTTCGAGATGTATCTATTGTGAGGGCTGATGCTGGAGAAAAAACCTCTCCTACCCCCGAAGAAAATGAGGTCGTGATCTTCCGAAGCTTTCTCAAGGCTGGGCTTCGGTTCCCCCTAAGCAGCTTTGTTGTTGAAGTCCTGAAGACATTTCAAATCTACCTCCACCAAATTACTCCCGAAGCTATCATAAGAATGGGAATCTTTGTCTGGGCTGTGAGAAGCCAAGGTTTAGAACCAAATGCTAAAAGCTTTTGCAAAATTCATGAGTTGGTATATGAGATGAAGCCCTGGGGGAAAGAACAATATCACAACAACTTTGGTTGTTACAGCTTCGGTGCCCGCTCCGGGTCAAGCTGCCCCGTGCCAACATTTCGGAAGAAGTGGCCCGGTGCCTGGATGACAGAATGGTTCTATGTAAAGAATGACTTGACAGCGCAGGAAGATGTTAAGGGTATCATTATGCGCCCTATCTGGCAACGCTTCGGACTCCGAAAGCCGAAGGTTGAAATGGATGAAGCGGCCGAAGAATGCCAAAGAGCCTTCGGCGTAATCTGCTCTTTTATTGGGACAAGGGATTTGGTCCAAGAGCATATTGCCTTCAGAGTTTGGCCACTTGCAGGAAAGTGGGAAATGCCGAAGGAGACCATCAAAGAGTCTGACGAAGGTGGACTGGTCAGACTAAAATACACATTCAAATACGGAGATAAGTTTGTTGAACCGGATGACGACTGGTTAAAAAGCATTGAAACCGTAAGTGACGAACTGCTTGGGGTATACTCGAAGGCCGAGAATACTGCATTATCAGCAACCTTCGAAGGCCGAAAGAAGAAGAGGCTCAACCGGGTATTTGATGCAATCGGGTTTGTCTACCCTGACTATCATTATCCGGTGCCAGGCCACAAAAGAAAAAATACTTCTCCTGCAAAAGAAGCTGCCTCAGGTGCTTCTAGTGAGCCAGCGCCGCAAAGAAAAAAGATAAAGGTGCTCACCCACCGGGCACGTTTTATTGAACCGGCCACAGTGCCTGAGTTTATTGGTGAAGTCTCTTCGGCCACTGAAACTACAGAACCAGCTCCAGTGCCGAAGATCGAAGAAAAAACTGAAGCACCTTCAGCAGAGAAGGCAGAAAAACCAAGAATTGAAGGACCAAAAATATTGGAAATCTTAAGTCCTTCAGCAAGTGTTGAGACAATAAAAAATCAAAAGGGCCCATCGGTGACCCCGAAAAGAAAAAGAATGGTGAACGTGCTAGATGTTTTGGAGACAATTAAGTCTTCAAGCACAACTCCGAAGAAGACTGTTGAAACTTCCAAAACGGAAACTGAAATCTTTGCTGCTGAAGCTCTAAGGCAACAATCTAAAACTGAAGCTGGACCTTCAGAGCCCACGAAGGTAAAACCCTTGGAAACCGAGGAAGAAAAAATGATGGAGCCAATTTTAATTGAAGAGATCAGTACTGCTGCCCCCGAAGCATCCCCCAAAGTCCTTGATTATATTGTTCGACATGCTTCGGGGAAGAAGTTAACAGAAGAAGAAATTTTTGAAGCTAATCACTATGCAAAAGAATTGAAATATCCAAATGGGGCCTTAGTATTCAATGGGACAAATGAAGAAGATTTCCTATACTGCCTCCCAGATGACAAGGAATTATCCGTCTGCCGGGAAATGGCCCGAAGCATGGGGTTTCCGAAGCTGGAGGCTGGCCTCTGCGCGATGACAAAGGACGATCTTGCAGATAGCCTTGCATACAATAGCCTGAAGGTACGAGAACTGCGCGTTTGGAGACTTTATGATTTGAAATCTATTCTTTTATTCTTATACCAACTCTTTTACATATAGGGTTTAATACTAAGCAACGCGCTGAGAGCGCAAAAGAATGCCGAAGACGAGAGCTATGAAATTGCCTTCAACAACCTTCGAACAGAAGTTATCAAACTGAGAAACGAGGCCTTAGAAAAGGACAAAATTCTAGTTACATTGGTGGATAAAATAAAGGAGGACGAAGCTGCCTCTAAAGCACAAGCTGCAGCTCAAAAACACGAGATTGCCGATCTTCGGAAGCAATTAGCCCGAGCTAAAGAAGAACGCATACTTGAAGAAACGAGGCGGAAATGTAGCGACCAATGGGCCAATCATTTGGAAGGAACCGTTGAAGAGCTTCGGTCTTCTAAGAAAAGGTGCTACGAAAAATCCATGGAATGTGTAAAGAAGATAAAAACCAGCTTCGCCAGTGTTGGCGCATTTTCGGGTGAAGAAGACTTTGTGAGAGGTAACCCAGAAGGACTGATCGAATGGATCAGCCACGAAGCTGAAGCCTTCGAAGAAATTCTAAACAGTCGTGGAGACATTTGCGCCTTCTCGGGTGCCAGGGGGATTGCTACTATGCTGGAGAAAAAAGGCTGCGATCATGTTAAGGTTCTTGCACAATCCGAAACCAGCTTATCCCCTGAAGATATTAAAGACCCCTCGGCCGAAGCTAGCCAGGCTGGTGGAAAATTTTTCACCGACGTCTGGGACAATGGTGGCCGAGAAATGGCCCGAGAAATTATTCAGAAAAGTGAAAAAGGCATCCATGATGCTAGAAAAGTAGCAGAGGCTGCTGAGAAAAGCGCAGAGCCCGAAGGGCAAATAGGTATTAACTAGTGGTTTTTATTGTGTTGTAATTTTTTAATTTCAAACTTTGTTCGCGATTTGTAATAGCAATGTAGTCGTATCCTGTTCTCCCTCAGATTCTGCTAAAGCGTCTCCGGGCCCCCACCCGAAGGAAGACGATGAAATCAAAAAGATAGCCGAAGCTATCATGGATCAAGTTGTCAATCAACTTCTGAACGAAGCTGCTGAAGTAGTACTTAGGGAAGACTAGGTGTTATTGTAAAAATATTTGAAATATAATATGTGTGGTATCTTGTAACCCTGAATGTAATATATTTGCTTTTAATGATTCGATTCTTTACGATGCATGAAACTTTACATACGTACCGTTTTTGAGCCTTTGGCGAAAAAACACCTTCCCTTCTTTTCATGCTTCGTGAAGATAGAAAAACTTTTATGCATCACAACAATGTCCATAGTGCTCTGATGAAGAATATCCAAGCTTCGTGAAAACATTCTCTGAAGCTATATTCCGAAGATCAATATTGTATCCCCTTGTGACTTAGCACGATTTTCACTTTCTCAAAGCATTCTTCCGAAGGTCGATACTGTGTCCCCTTCTTTTGCCATATGCAACATGATGTATGATGCTTATGCTATGCAAAATGATGTGATGATGTTATGTTATGTAGATGACATTTGTTCCGAAGATACACACACATCCCCGTAAAACACACAATCTTTTTGTATCAGCGCTGACTTTTCGCTGTAAGCCTCCCTTAGGAGCTTCTTCGCCTTTTACTTCAGCGGAATCAGCGTTGACTTTTCGCTGTAAGCTCTGCATTCCCTTAGGAATGACTTTGGAGCTTCTTCGCCTTTTACTTTCGGCGGAATCAGCGTTGACTTTTCGCTGTAAGCTCTGCATTCCCTTAGGAACGACTTTGGAGCTTCTTCGCCTTTTACTTTCGGCGGAATCAGCGTTGACTTTTCGCTGTAAGCTCTGCATTCCCTTAGGAACGACTTTGGAGCAAAAACTTACACTGCGCTCCTTTTGGAATGACTTTTTGTTGCTTCAAAGAATTCATACCGTATCTTCTTTTTTAAAATAAATTTAATAACCCGAAGGTCCTCCTTGCTATTGCAAATTTTCAAGCTCCGACAACTTAAGCCTGTGTAGAAGATATGTTTTCCTTGTGGCAAACAACAAAACTATTACTTGAAATTTAAAAAGTGTCCTTTATTACACAGAAAATAAAACTGAATGGAAAAGACTGCTGTCAAGGTAGGATATTTGTCAATAGATGTGCTTCGACTCTGGCACAGTGCTATTGACTGTGCGAGCTTCGGATTGTTCTCTGAAGTCCCTTTGATGTGGAGCATATTGGCTCCCTTCTGGCTGTTGACCTTGTTGCAGCGGTGGTGGAGGCGGAGGCTGTTGCCAAGAAGCTTGAGGTTGACTCGCCGAAGCAACAGAAACTGCAGGGTGGTTGCCTACGTATTCTGGGATGTAAGGTGAATGATACGAAGCAGTGTGCATGACCTGCTTCGGCTGAGCCTGTTGTGCTGCAGCTTCAGCTATTTCCTTTTGCTTCTGGATGGTAACATGGCACATCCTGGTGGTATGGCCTTTGTTCTCACCACAAAACAAGCAAAAAATTCTTCTTGGTTGATCTCCAAATCTTCCGCCGAAGCCCCTGGCGCCTCTGCCTCTTGGAGCTGGTGGTCGGAAGAAGCTTTGCTGTTGCCCCGAAGCCTGTGAGGAGCACTGTGGCCTTTGCTGCTGACTCCCCTTATCATCATTTTGAGTAGAGTTGTGGATTGACCTGACATGCCTCGGATAGAATCTTCCTCCGAAGCCCCTGGTCATTTCAGAAAACCTGAAAGCCTCCTCCCTTCTTTGACGAAAATCATTATCGTCCCGAATATACTCGTCCATCTTCTGGAGCAGCTTCTCCAAAGTTTGAGGAGGCTTCCTAGCAAAGTACTGAGCTGAAGGTCCTGGCCGAAGCCCCTTGATCATGGCCTCAATGACAATTTCGTTGGGCACCGTTGGCGCCTGCGCCCTCAAACGCAAGAACCTCCTGACATACGCCTGAAGGTATTCTTCGTGATCCTGTGTGCACTGGAACAGGGCCTGAGCAGTGACCGGCTTCGTCTGAAACCCTTGGAAGCTGGTTAACAACATGTCCTTCAGTTTTTGCCATGAAGTGATCGTTCCTGGTCGAAGGGAGGAATACCAGGTCTGAGCAACACTCCTGACAGCCATAACAAAAGACTTTGCCATGACTGCAGCATTGCCACCATACGAAGATACTGTTGCTTCGTAGCTCATCAAAAACTGCTTCGGGTCTGAATGACCATCGAATATGGGAAGCTGGGGCGGCTTGTAGGATGGAGGCCAAGGTGTAGCCTGCAGCTCAGTGGACAGAGGAGAAGCATCATCAAAAACAAAATTTCCATGATGGAAGTTGTTATACCAGTCATCTTCGTTGAGGAAACCCTCCTGATGAAGGTTTTGGTTCTGAGGTCTTCGGTTCTGCTCATCGTGAGTAAGATGGCGAACTTCTTCAGAAGCTTCGTCTATCTGCCTTTGTAGTTCAGCTAGCCTGGCCATCTTTTCCTTCTTCCTCTGCACCTGTTGATGAAGCATCTCCATGTCTCTGATCTCTTGATCTAGCTCATCCTCTTGCGGTGTCGGGCTGACAGCCTTCCTCTTCTGGCTTCGGGCCTCCCGAAGAGAGAGAGTCTCCTGATTGGGGTCCAGCGGTTGCAGAGGTCCAGCCCCAGTTGCTGAAGCTTTCTTCGGCGCCATAGCGAAGGTTTATGATCGCCGAAGGTGTTAAAAAAACTCAAAGGGTGGTAGTGAGTTCACCGGAGGTGGGCGCCAATGTTGGAGACTTGTTCTCAAATGCTTCGGATTAAGAACAAGGCAACATAAAAAGTATTAAATGATAAAGTCCTTCGTCCTCTGAAACATTATTTCCCTTCGGGATATTATGTATTTCGGACGAAGGTCACAAACAACATACCTTCGTAAGCACAATAAACGATGATGAAGAACTTATATGCAACATAAGAAGTAATATAAACATTTAAATATTATCACAACGTCATTTCTATTTTATTATCATAGAAAAATAGAAATGATTTCAGATTACAAGTGTACCTTCGGATTGCAGGAAGGCAAAAGTATAAGGATGACGCAAAAGCAAATGCCAAGTCAGCGTGAACAGTACGGGAGTACTGTTCATCTATTTATAGGCGTGGGACGCAGCCCATGTAAAATTACATTCATGCCCATTATATTTGCTAATGACTTATGGGAATCTATTAAGGCCTAAGTAGTCTTTTCATCTTTAAGTCGGTTCCCCTTTCTGCTATCGCGATGAAGCTTTCCTGCGCATAGCTTCGGCTGTGCACCATCCTTCGTACAGCTTGGTAATCAGCCCATCCTTCATCTCAATCCCCCTTCGTCTGGCTTAGGCTTCGTCCTGATCGTACTCCATGTTCATAATCTGAGTCCGAAGATACCTGTTCATATAATTCACTTGGAAAACATTGTCAAATCATGTTTTTGAGGACCTTCGGAGGACGAAGGCCCCCAACACTGTCTTTAGAAGAAGTGATGATTCAGTAGCTTTTAAGGGAGTATTAGAGGGTCAGCTATACTTAGTTGATTTCAATAGAGCTGAACTCGATAATTGCTTAATTGCTAAGACTAACATGGGTTGGCTCTGGCATCGCCGACTAGTGAAAGTTCCCTTTGACCCGGGAACAGGATCTGGATGTCGTTTAGAGGGGGGGTGAATAGGCGAATAAAACTTATTACTTTAAAACTTAAATTCTTACTCTACTCGAAGACTTAGTACGCAGTGGAGTGAGAAGACTCTTCGAGTAGGTTGCAGCGAAATGGAAGATCCTGTCTCAAAATGTCCTGCACTTCAAATCAAGCTTATACCACAGATAAGTATTGAAGTGCAGATATAAAGGCGAGTAAGACAGAGAGTCAGGATACAATACAGAACAGAGCACACAGACGCAAGGATTTATCCCGAGGTTCGGCCAAGCCTGAAATGCTTGCCTAGTCCTCGTTGGAGTTAGCCACACCTGGGCTTGGAGTCTATTTCAACTCCTTCCTTCGTTTGCTCAGATCTGTCAGTATGACAGATAGAGCCTTTCACTATTGAGTGGGGTTACAACAGAACCGCGGCTGCTTACAAACTTCTTGGCAGCACCCCGGCAGAGTAACGATACGCTCAAGACTTTGCTCTAGCTCTTAGCAGCACTACTCCTCTCTCTAATGGCTTATAGCTGTGCCTTCTACACAAACTATAGAGTTACACACAAGAGAGAGAGCGAGAGTTGATTCCAGTGAAGTCTACACTTGTTGGCTGCACTTATTCACACCTTGGAGGCGCCTAGGAGTCCCTTTTATAGACCCAAGGGGCCTAGGAGCCGTTGGAAGCAATCCAGGAAGGCAAATCTTGCCTTCTGTCGGGTGGCGCACCGGACAGTCCGGTGCACACCGGACACTGTCCGGTGCCCGATTTCTTTCCTTCTATGGCGAAGCCGACCGTTGGCAGTCTTGGAGCCGTTGGCGCACCGGACATGTCCGGTGCACATCGAACAGTCCGGTGCCTCCATCTAGCCATTGGCTCGGCCACGTGTCCCGCGTAGATCGCGCGGCCGACCGTTGGCCCGGCCGACCGTTGGCTCACCGGACAGTCCGGTGCACACCGGACAGTCCGGTGAATTATAGCCGTACGTCGCCGGTGAATTCCCGAGAGCGGCCACTTCGCTCGAGCCAGCCTGGCGCACCCGACACTGTCCGGTGCACCACCGGACACTGTCCGGTGAGCCACCGGACAGTCCGGTGCACCCAGACTGAGCAGAGTCTTGGTTGTACACAGCCAAGCCTTTTGCACCTCTTTTCTTTTCTTCTTCTTTCTGTTTCTAACACTTAGACAAGTATATTAGTACACTAAAACCAATGTACTAAGTCTAGAAACATACCTTCTCTTAATTATTACATCTATAGCATTTCACATGCATGAGTTTCGATGTTGGACTCATAAATCATCAAGTCTGCTTGACTTGATCTAGATTGACATTTCTTGGCTCCAACATCCTGCAAAGATCACATAGAACATCTCCAAACCTAGGAACAACCCAAACTAAAGATCAAGGTGAACTTAGCTCTTTTAGGCTGCTTCTAGTTCTGGTTTTGACACTTGTTCTCCTTCTAGTGACCTTGATCTCCTTCTTAGAGCTTGGTCTTGAGCCTTATGACTTACACCACATAACTGTAGATGTTACCTCATTGGTTGTAAGTCACGTTCTTATGTAGTGATCCTTGATGTGCCGTAGCTGTTCTCAACTCGATCACCCTTGACTTTGCAAGCCTTCTTCTTCACCCTTGGCTTTGGGTTCCTCAGCCTCCTTGACCTTCTCCCGTGCACTTGGTACCTCGAAGCTCTTCTTGCCTCCGTCCTTGGCTTGATCAGTTGTCTCCTAGCTACGCACCCGAGTCTCACTTTATGCAATGTCCATCCAACTTGTGATGTCCATCATGTATCCATAATCCAGTTCTTGGACCATCACAATTGTTCATTTGTGTTGAACCCTGTAGGCTTTACCTTAAGCACCTGTTCAACACTTAGAACACTTGTTAGTCCTTTAATTGAGTTGTCATCCAAACACCAAAACTCACAAGAGAGCTTTCAATCTCCCCCTTTTTGGTGATTGATGGCAAAACAATTAAAGCTTACATAAGAATAAGATTTGAAGCACAAATTTTGAATTCTAAGTTTATAGAATGCTCCCCCTAAATATGTGCTTACTTCAAAAACATAATCTTGACCTCAGACGCCAATTTGCACATACTTAGGCAATTCGAAACATTTCTACACCTTAGCACTTTTTAGGATGCATTGTGTCAAGAATCAAACCATGATACTATAACACACAAATGCACATAATCAAACACACAAATGCACATAATCAGAGTTAAACACCATTCAAATTAGTGGATATATCACAGGAATATCAACCTACCACTATTCACCATTAAGATACTAATTTAAACTAAGATACCAATTTAAAGCAATCTTAAAGCACCATTAACCACATGCATCATTATCCACATGACTGTCTATTTCAGAATGAACACAATAGATGCCAATTAATTCATAGCAACGGAAGCACTAGTCCATATGATGCAACACATATAATACTGCAGGAAGCATATGAATAACACACTAGCAAAGCTTAAACTAACACATCACCCTAACACACTAGCAAAGCTTAAACTAACACATCACCCCTTAGGATAAGCTTTCCTCTCATGTTGAGATAAGCTTTAATGCACAAATTCTCCCCCTTTGACATCAAACACCAAAAACCATACTCGAGCAAGAACATAGGATGATGTCAAGGGACAGCAGGGTGTCAAGGAGGAAAAACGACTATCAAAACTCCCCCTTACTTATTGAACATATGCCCTATCAACATTTAGGTAAGATACATATATGCAAAAAGATTAATACTTCCTTTTGTACCTTTACCATGTTGTAGTGTACTTCCCATCTTGAAAGTAGTTAATCTCTCGAGAGCTTCTCCACACTTGTGCCTGATTCTTTCTCCTAACTTTTTCTTGTTGCTAAGACACCAAACTTAGAACAAGTTATAGTATTGGGCACAAGAAGAAACTTCTATTCTCATGATTATCAAAAGATGTCAATTGAAGCGAACTATTACGGCTACCAATTGAAAGATACCAATTTAAAGATACCAATTGCAAAGTTCATTTATTATCATGGCTCCATGATATTTAAGAATAAGCATCTATTATCACCAGATATTATAGAGCATGAGCAATCTAAAAATATGCACTTACTCACAACTTGAGATACCAATTTCTTGACTTACAGAGGTACCCAAGTCCTGATTGCTCCATTTCTTGCTTATCTTCTCTTTTCCACCTAGAGACTATACAAGATTGCTCAAGAAACAGTTAGTCTCGAAAGACACAAGTTATGTGTGCTCCCCCTCAAGTTGTGTATCAAGTATTTGAATGACTTGCACTTTGCACATTCTAGCTTCCTTAGAACTAGAGGGGATCACAACATACCTTGGTCAAGGCATACTCTACCACTTTCATCACCCAAAGATGCCAATTTGAATATCAAATGAAACGCCACTTAACACCAATTGAAGGCTAAATGAAAGGTTGACTAAATACAACAATGCACGCCTCAGTGGCACCTAAGCCAATTGAATACTCACAGGAAGTCTAACATTTACGCAACTTGTACATGCTTCATACTTAACTATCATTGCATATACCAATTGAAGATCAACATCCACAATCATGTATATAAAGCAAAATATCTAAGCATGTCATAATTAAGAAGGTTTCTTAGGTGCACAAAGAAACAACATTTTAAAGGCATAAATTACCTAAGCCAAGATATTACCAATTGAAAGACAAGAACATAGCTATGATCACAATGAATGGAATTTCAAGAATATTTGATGAAATTGCATAGCTCCATTTTCCATACCTTTGCCTTTATGAGAGCCCTTGTTATCACCAATTCAGGGCTCCTTTTGCTTACGCACCTCATAGCTCAAAAGGGCACGACATGGATTTGAAATTCACACAGTACCAAACTAGGGTAATCAAGTGAACATGGACTAAACAAAATGTCATATTTGCACATAGCATTACTTACAAAAAGTTACAGGTTTATCCATATACACCAAGAGAGTTAATCGTTGTGGATGAAATAGCTACCCATGAATGATTCAAAAGATATATCCTATATAGCATCAGTCATGATTAAGCAAACATCATTATGATACATTTAACACAGGCAATCATAAAGCATAACTACTCCAAAGATAGGAAGCACAACAAGCCAATTTAAGAGCAATACTAAATTGCAATTATGTACTTAAAATACACGGGGTACCGTCCTTTGGAGAGCTAGTTGTAGATTCTCATCAAAGTCCTTTTACTTGATTCACCAATAATGATTAAGGAACTATACACCTTATTTTACTTGAGATGAACATGGGATTAGTGTCTCACAATAATTCAACCTTGGGACAATAAACACCAAAACAATTAACAGCTTAAGCATAGAGTTTTAGATAACCGTCTTAAGCTCTCCCATGGTCTCCAGTCCATCTCAAGGCACCTGCATGGTCTAGTTAGCACAGTTTGGTACCCATCTCGGGATGGGTACATAATGATCATGTAAATGTGCCTTTGGTACCCAAATTGCCTTTGTGCTAGTTCTAGGTGATCTCGTTATAGATCTAGCACAAGTGTATGATTTGGGTCTCCTACGTGAATAAGATTGACACAAATTCACTTGTTTAGGAATCTTAACTTTGTAACATACCTTGGATAGATGACCCTGCTCACCACACTTGTAGCAGAAACGTCGCTCAACTTGACGTGACGCTTGCTGTGTGTCATTTTCCTTGGTGAGGGTCACTTTGGAGGATGCACATCCTTGATTCTTCATGACCGGACATGAAGTGATCATGTGGTCCTTATTGTTGCATCCAAAACAACTCCTTGTCCCTTCATTTTTGTCTTTGTACAGACAAGACGCGATGAGGTGGCCTAATTTCTTGCACTTGAAACACCTCCTTTTTCCTTTTCCCTTTGTGTACTTGAATGACATGGAGAGAGGGTCAGTGCAAACAACATGATTAATTGAATCTTTACCTTTTTCCAAGCTCATTTTGATTTCTTCATCTTTAGGAATATTTCTCTTATTGAGCTTGACACTTGCTGCAGTTTTTCCTTTCTCAAGCTTCTTCACCACACGCCCGTGGATATCTTGAGAGAGTTGAGCAAAGTGTCTTCTCCTCAGTTGTCGTTGCTTCTTATTCCCACAGAATTTCTTTTGTGACCCTAAAACTTGTTGCTCAATCAATGATTGGCTTTCTTTTGAGCAACAGGGGTTAGCACATGATGATATACAATTCAATTGCGCACACGTGCGAGAATGAGGTTCACATGAATTTAAGTTTGCAATTATAACCTCATGAGCAACATTAACATGATATGGTCATCAACTAGTTTACTATGAGAGTATGACAACATATCATACTTTTCACTAAGAGCAAGCTTTTCTAAATTCATTGTTTCTACTTGACTTCTAAGCATAGAATTTTCAGTTTTAAGTTGAGCAACATTAGATAGAGCGTCATAATTATTACTTTGCTCAATTAACATTGAATCATACCGTTGGACCAAGACATCATGAGAGCACCTTAGCTCCTCATGTTCTTTGGTCATCTTCTCCAGGCTGTTGTTTGTTTTGATGAGAGTCTCCTCTAGCCTGAGAAGCGTCTCGCCTTGTTCCTTGTTCCTTCTCAACAACTTAACCAAGAGAGCTTTGTCCGCTTTGTTGAGATGGTTGTAGAAACGGCGAATCTCCTCTTCTTCCACATCATCGGTCTCATTTTCCCTGTCATTAATGTCAGTGGAAGCAATATAGGAAAATGTACCTTGTGATGATGAAGATTCATCCTCGCTATCATCCTCATATTCCTCCTCATCATGACTTTTGTCTCCACCGTCATTGTTAGCAATAAAACACTTATTATTAGTGGAGACCAAACCTGTCGACGAGGTAGATTCATCGTTGGGTGTCCATCGTTCTTGATCTTCTCCCTTTGAATGGTTAGCATCACAAGCAATATAGGGAGTAGAAGTAGTACAATTTGCCACAAAATATTTTACTTTAATTCTATTCCATAAATCATGAGCATCAACAAACAAATCATTATCACTACTCATGATGGCAAAATAGGCACTTCTAGAAAGAGACTCAACTAAGATGTTGCAAGCACGGTGATTGAGAGATAAACATCTTAGTTCATCATTAGAGGGATTTTTACTAATATCAGACGGAAAAATACTTCTACTAAAGATCTGTCTCAAATCAGAATCAACACTCATGAAAGCATTATAAATAGAGACAGACCAAGATTTGTAATTAGAGCCATCGCCTAAAAGAATTTCTACAGTTACCTCTTATGACGACATCGTTATCTCCGGACGGCTAAGCCCACACTGGAGAGGCCTAGCTCTGATACCAATTGAAAGTTCCCTTTGACCTGGGAACAAGATCTGGATGTCGCCTAGAGGGGGGTGAATAGGCGAATAAAACTTATTACTTTAAAACTTAAATTCTTACTCTACTCGAAGACTTAGTACGCAGTGGAGTGAGAAGACTCTTCGAGTAGGTTGCAGCGAAATGGAAGATCCTGTCTCAAAATGTCCTGCACTTCAAATCAAGCTTATACCACAGATAAGTATTGAAGTGCAGATATAAAGGCGAGTAAGACAGAGAGTCAGGATACAATACAGAACAGAGCACACAGACGCAAGGATTTATCCCGAGGTTCGGTCAAGCCTGAAATGCTTGCCTAGTCCTCGTTGGAGTTAGCCACACCTGGGCTTGGAGTCTATTTCAACTCCTTCCTTCGTTTGCTCAGATCTGTCAGTATGACAGATAGAGCCTTTCACTATTGAGTGGGGTTACAACAGAACCGCGGCTGCTTACAAACTTCTTAGCAGCACCCCGGCAGAGTAACGATACGCTCAAGACTTTGCTCTAACTCTTAGCAGCACTACTCCTCTCTCTAATGGCTTACAGTTGTGCCTTCTACACAAACTATAGAGTTACACACAAGAGAGAGAGCGAGAGTTGATTCCAGTGAAGTCTACACTTGTTGGCTGCACTTATTCACACCTTGGAGGCGCCTAGGAGTCCCTTTTATAGACCCAAGGGGCCTAGGAGCCGTTGGAAGCAATCCAGGAAGGCAAATCTTGCCTTCTGTCGGGTGGCGCACCGGACAGTCCGGTGCACACCGGACACTGTCCGGTGCCCGATTTCTTTCCTTCTATGGCGAAGCCGACCGTTGGCAGTCTTGGAGCCGTTGGCGCACCGGACATGTCCGGTGCACACCGGACAGTCCGGTGCCTCCATCTAGCCGTTTGCTCGGCCACGTGTCCCGCGCAGATCGCGCGGCCGACCGTTGGCCCGGCCGACCGTTAGCTCACCGGACAGTCCGGTGCACACCGGACAATCCGGTGAATTATAGCCGTACGTCGCCGGTGAATTCCCGAGAGCGGCCACTTCGCTCGAGCCAGCCTGACGCACCCGACACTGTCTGGTGCACCACCGGACACTGTCCGGTGAGCCACCGGACAGTCCGGTGCACCCAGACTGAGCAGAGTCTTGGCTGTACACAGCCAAGCCTTTTGCACCTCTTTTCTTTTCTTCTTCTTTCTGTTTCTAGCACTTAGACAAGTATATTAGTACACTAAAACCAATGTACTAAGTCTAGAAACATACCTTCTCTTAATTATTACATCTATAGCATTTCACATGCATGAGTTTCGATGTTGGACTCATAAATCATCAAGTCTGCTTGACTTGATCTAGATTGACATTTCTTGGCTCCAACATCCTGCAAAGATCACATAGAACATCTCCAAACCTAGATTGACATTTCTTGGCTCCAACATCCTGCAAAGATCACGTTCTTATGTAGTGATCCTTGATGTGCCGTAGCTGTTCTCAACTCGATCACCCTTGACTTTGCAAGCCTTCTTCTTCACCCTTGGCTTTGGGTTCCTCGGCCTCCTTGACCTTCTCCCGTGCACTTGGTACCTCGAAGCTCTTCTTGCCTCCGTCCTTGGCTTGATCAGTTGTCTCCTAGCTACGCACCCGAGTCTCACTTTATGCAATGTCCATCCTACTTGTGATGTCCATCATGTATCCATAATCCAGTTCTTGGACCATCACAATTGTTCATTTGTGTTGAACCCTGTAGGCTTTACCTTAAGAACCTATTCAACACTTAGTACACTTGTTAGTCCTTAAATTGAGTTGTCATCCAAACACCAAAACTCACAAGAGAGCTTTCAACTAGCCCATGTTGGGATGAAGAATCTTCTCAAGCTTCTAAAGGGAGAGCACATTTTGGGACTAACAAATGTTCATTTTGAGAAAAACAGGATTTGTAGCGCATGCCAAGCTGGGAAGCAAGTTGGTGTTCACCATCCACATAAGAACATCATGACGACTGACAGGCCACTCGAGCTCCTCCACATGGACCTATTCGGCCCGATAGCTTACATAAGCATCGGCGGGAGTAAGTATTGTCTAGTTATTGTGGATGATTATTCTCGCTTCACTTGGGTATTCTTTTTGCAGGAAAAATCTCAAACCCAAGAAACTTTGAAAGGATTCTTGAGACGGGCTCAAAATGAGTTTGGCTTGAGGATCAAGAAAATTAGAAGCGACAACGGGACGGAGTTCAAGAACTCACAAATAGAAGGCTTTCTTGAGGAGGAGGGCATCAAGCATGAGTTCTCTTCTCCCTACACGCCACAACAAAATGGTGTAGTGGAGAGGAAGAATAGGACTCTATTGGACATGGCAAGGACCATGCTTGATGAATACAAGACTTCGGATCGGTTTTGGGCCGAGGCGGTCAACACCGCTTGCTACGCCATCAACCGGTTATATCTACACCGAATCCTCAAGAAGACATCATACGAACTCCTCACCGGTAAAAAGCCAAATGTTTCATATTTTAGAGTCTTTGGTAGAAAATGCTTTATTCTTGTTAAAAGAGGTAGAAAATCTAAATTTGCTCCTAAGGCTGTAGAAGGCTTTTTACTAGGATATGATTCAAACACAAGGGCATATAGAGTCTTTAACAAGTCCACTGGACTAGTTGAAGTTTCTTGTGACATTGTGTTTGATGAGACTAACGGCTCTCAAGTAGAGCAAGTTGATCTTGATGAATTAGATGATGACGAGGCTCTGTGCGTCACGCTAAGGAACATGTCCATTGGGGATGTGTGTCCTAAGGAATCCGAAGAGCCCATTCAAGCACAAGATCAACCATCTTCCTCCATGCAAGCATCTCCACCAACCCAAGATGAGGATAAGGCTCAAGATGATGAAGAAGAAGATCAAGAAGATGAGCCACCTCAAGAGGAGGACAAGGATCAAGGGGGAGATGCCAATGATCAATACAAGGAAGATGAGCAAAATCAAAGGCCGCCACACCCAAGAGTCCACCAAGCAATCCAACGAGATCACCTCGTGAACACCATCCTAGGAGATATTCATAAAGGGGTAACTACTCGATCTCGTGTTGCTCATTTTTGTGAACATTACTCGTTTGTTTCCTCTATTGAGCCAAACAGGGTAGAGGAAGCACTTCAAGATTCGGATTGGGTGCTGGCGATGCAAGAGGAGCTCAACAATTTCACAAGGAATGATGTATGGCATTTAGTTCTACGTCCTAACCAAAATGTTGTAGGAACCAAGTGGGTCTTCTGCAACAAATAAGATGAGCATGGTGTGGTGCAAGGAACAAAACCTGACTTGTGGCCAAAGGATATTCACAAGTCGAAGGTTTGGATTTTGGTGGAACCTATGCACCTGTAGCTAGGCTTGAATCCATTAGTATATTATTAGCCTATGCTACTTACCATGGCTTTAAGCTTTACCAAATGGACGTGAAGAGTGCCTTCCTCAATGGATCAAATAAGGAAGAGGTCTATGTTGAGCAACCTCCCAGCTTTGAAGACAGTGAGTACCCTAACCATGTTTATAAACTCTCTAAGGCGCTTTATGGGCTCAAGCAAGCCCCAAGAGCATGGTATGAATGCTTAAGAGATTTTCTTATTGATAATGGATTCAAAGTTGGAAAGGCCGATCCTACTTTATTCACTAAAACCATTGAGAATGATTTGTTTGTATGCCAAATTTATGTTGATGATATCATATTTGGGTCTACTAACAAATCTATTTGTGAAGAGTTTAGTAGGATCATGATTCAAAAATTTGAGATGTCTATGATGGAGGACTTGAAATATTTCTTAGGATTTCAAGTCAAGCAACTCCAAGAGGGCACCTTCATCAGCCAAACAAAGTATATTCAAGATATTCTCACCAAGTTTGGAATGAAGGATGCCAAGCCCATCAAGACACCCATGGGAACCAATGGGCATCTCGACCTCGACACGGGAGGTAAATCCGTAGATCAAAAGGTATACCGGTCGATGATAGGTTCTTTACTCTATTTATGTGCATCTCAACCAGACTATGCTTTCCGTATGCATGTGTGCAAGGTTCCAAGCCGACCCTAAGGAAGTTCACCTTAGGGCTGTGAAGAGAATCTTGAGATATTTAGTTCAAACACCTAAGTTTGGTCTTTGGTACCCTAGGGGATCCTCGTTTGATCTATTAGGATATTTCGATGCTGATTGGGCAGGGTGTAAGATTGATAGGAAGAGCACATCAGGGACTTGTCAGTTTCTGGGGAGATCCATGGTGTCTTGGGCCTCAAAGAAACAAAACTCAGTAGCTCTTTCTACCGCCGAAGCCGAGTACATTGTCGCAGGCCATTGTTGCGCGCAATTGCTTTGGATGAGGCAAACCCTTAGGGACTATGGCTACAAATTTAGCAAAGTCCCTCTACTATGTGATAATGAGAGTGCTATCTGCATGGCGGAAAATCCCGTTGAGCATAGCTGCACTAAGCACATAGCCATTCGGTATCACTTTTTGAGGGATCACCAACAAAAGGGGGATATCGAGATTTCTTATGTGAGCACCAAAGAACAATTAGCCGATATCTTTACCAAACCACTAGATGAGCAAACTTTTACCAAACTTAGGCATGAGCTAAACATTCTTGATTCTAGGAATTTTGTTTGATTCTTTGCACACATAGCTCATTTATATACCTTTGATCATATCTCTTCTATGTCTATGACTAATGTGTTTTCAAGTGTATTATTTTGCTTAGTCATAGATATTGAAAGGGAAATCGAGTATTCGGCAAAGAAGGCGCTTCCACTCAACTCCAATTGTATTTGCCGGTACTCCGCATCGCTCTCCACTTTGGTATAATCTTCACTCATATTTTTGTGTTTGCCAAAGGAGGAGAAAGTTTGAACAAAGGGTTTATATCTCATTCACAAGTATTCGTTTTTGGCGATTCATGCCAAAGGGGGAGAAAGTATGAGCCCAAAGCAAAAGGACCGCACCACCACCAATTTTAAAAATGAAGTTTTTCAAATTGACATCTTATTGTGTTCAAAAGGGGGAGAAACTAGGATCTTCAAAACTTGCAAAACCCTCTTGAACACTAAGAGGAGAATTTTATTTAAGGGGGAGTTTTGTTTAAGTCAAAGGAAAAGCTTTTGAGACAGGGGGAGAAAATTTCAAATCTTGAAAATGCTTTCTTCAATCTTATTCATGTACCTTTGACTATTTGCAAAAGGTTTTTGAAAAGAATTTTACAAAGAATTTGCAAAACAAAACCCGTGGTGCAAATGAGGTCCAAAATTTTAAATAAAAAGAAAAACCATCCATGCATATCTATTGAAATAAGTATATTGGTTTCAATTCCAAGCAACCTTTGCACTTACATTATGCAAACTAGTTCAATTCTGCACTTTTATATTTGCTTTGGTTTGTGTTGGCATCAATCACCAAAAAGGGGGAGATTGAAAGGGAAATAGGGTCAAACCTTTTCCAATATGAATTTTGGTGGTTGAATTGCCCAACACAAATTATTGGACTAACCAGTTTGCTCTAGAAAATATGTTCTACAGGTGCCAAAGGTTCATAACTAACCAATACAAGTCAAAAGAAAGGGTTCAAAACAAAGGAGCAAAGTATACCGAAGGCAGCCCTGGTCTGGCGCACCGGACTGTCAGGTGTGCCACCGGACAGTGTCCGGTGCACCAGGGAGATCGACGCTGAACTTGCCAGCTTCGGGAATTTGGGAGGCCGCTCCGCTATAATTCACCGGACTGTCCAGTGTAACACCGGACTGTCCGGTGTGCCAGCGGAGCAACGGCTACTTCGCGCCAACGGTCGTCTGCGGAAGGCATTTAATGCGCTACAGTGCGCGCCTGCGCGCGCAGAAGTCAGAGCAGGCGCCAGAAGGCGCACCGGACAGTCTACAGGACCTGTCCGGTGCACCACCAGACTGTCCGGTGGCCCCACAAGTCAGAGCTCCAACGGTCGAACCCTAACGGTTGGGTGACGTGGCTGGCGCACCGGACAGTCCGGTGTGCCCGTCGACAGAAGCCATCCCCAACGGCCATTTTGGTGGTTGGGGCTATAAATACCCCCAACCACCCCACATTCATGGAATCCAAGTTTTCAGCCTTCACACCTCATACAAGAGCTATAGCATTCAATACAAGACACAAACAAAGAGATCAAATCCTCTCCCAAGTCCGGAATCACTCCAACCAAATAATTGACTAGAGAGAGAGACATTTGTGTTCATTTGAGCTCTAGCGCTTGGATTGCTTTTCTTCTTCCTTCTTTCTTGTGCTCAACTCACTTGTAATCAAAACAAGAGACACCAATTGTGTGGTGGTCCTTGTAGTGGACTTAGTGTCCCATTTGATTGAGAAGAGAAGCTCATTCGGTCTAGGTGACCGTTTGAGAGAGGGAAAGGGTTGAAAGAGACCCGGTCTTTGTGACCACCTCAACGCGGAGTAGGTTTGCAAGAACCGAACCTCGGTAAAATAAATCACCGCGTCATTCATTCTTATTTACTTGTGATTTGTTTTCGCCCTCTCTTTTGGACTCGCTTATATTTCTAACGCTAACCTCGGCTTGTAGTTGTGCTTAAGTTTATAATTTTCAGATTCCGCCTATTCACCCTCCCTATAGGCGACTTTCAGTCACTTAGACCCTACAAGGACCACCACACACTTAGGTGTCTCTTGCTTTGATTACAAGTCACTTGGGAATAAGAATGAGGAAGGAAGAAGGCAATCCAAGAGGCAAGAGCTCAAAAGAACACAAAATCACTCTCTCACAAGTCACTAAGTGTTTGAGATGGATTTGGGACTTGGAGAGGCTTTGATCTTTTAAATTGTGTCTAGGAGTGAATGCTAGAGCTCTTGTAATGAATGTGATACTCAGAAATCTTGGATGCTTGGAGTTGTGATGGTCGGGAGGTATTTATAGCCCTCAACCACCAAATGGCCATTGGGGAAGGCTGCTGGCGATGGGCGCACTGGACAGTCCAGTGCGCCACCGGACAGGCACTGTAGGCTATCCGGTGCGCCGCCACGTCACCCAACCGTTAGGCTTCGGGAGGAGTTGACCGTTGGTGCCGTTGTCTTCTTGTGGCACCGGACAATTCGGTGCCACACCGGACAGCTCCTGTTCATTGTCCGGTGCGCCACTAACTCTACGCTCTGACTCTGTCGCACACTGTTCTTCACTATAGCGCTGTTCATCAGCTTTTGCAGTCGACCGTTACGCGAAGTAGCCATTGCTCCGCTGGTGCACCAGACAGTCCGGTGGCACACCGGACAGTCCGGTGAATTATAGTGGAGTGCGCCTGAAGAAAGCCGAGAGTGGCTAGTTGGACTCTGTATGGTCCTGGTGCACCGGGCACTGTCCGGTGGCACACCGGACAGTCCGGTGCGCCAGACTACAGCACACTTGGTTTCTTTTGCTCCTTTGAATTGGATCCCTAACTTGAATATTTATTAGTTTATGTTGAACCTTTATGCACTTGTAGAACATGTATTCTAGAGCAAACTAGTTAGTCCATATATTTGTGTTGGGCAGTCAACCACAAAAATTAATTGTAGAAAAAGGTTAATCCTATTTCCCTTTCAAATAGCTCAATTGTTGGTGCGCAGTCCTGATGAGAATGGGTTTTCATTTTATCAAGGCATTATTCGCAAGGCAGGCAGGATTTGGATTGGTGCTAATTCTGCTCTAAGAACCAAGTTGGTGGCAGCTTTGCATGATAGTGCCATTGGTGGTCATTCTGGTACACATGCCACATATCAACGGGTAAAGAAAGTGTTTTATTGGAGGGGATTAAAGGCAGATGTGGTCCAGTTTGTCCAACAATGTGCAATTTGTCAAAAGGCCAAGAGTGAAAGAACTCATCCAGCTGGGTTATTACAACCTTTGCCGGTACCACAGGGTGTGTGGGAAGATGTGACTATGGATTTCATTGAAGGTTTGCCTAAGTCAGAAGGGTTTGATACAATATTAGTGGTGGTTGATAGATTTTCGAAATATAGTCATTTCTTTCCTTTGAAACATCCTTTTACTGCAAAGGGTGTTGCACAAGTCTTTCTAGACAATGTGGTTAAGCTACATGGAGTACCTAAATCGCTGGTATCTGATAGGGATAAAGTGTTTACTAGCAGTTTTTGGAAGAATTTGTTTAAGTTGATGGAGGTCAAGCTGTTGATGTCTACAGCCTATCACCCACAGACTGATGGCCAAAGTGAACGTGTGAACCAATGCTTGGAGATGTATCTCTGGTGTGATGTCAATTCTCAGCCCACCAAACGGAAGAGTTGGTTGGCTCTCGCGGAGTATTGGTACAATACCACTTATCATGTTGTTTTGGGTTGTACACCATTCAGGGTGTTATGTGGTTATGATGCTCCTATGCTAGCCCTTCCTAGACTCATCAATATTGAGGACCCGGATGTCACTAAGTGGGTCAAGGAAAGGAATGCTTTTTCTGCCATGTTGAAGGAACAGTTGGCTAGAGCATAGTTGCGAATGAAGCAATATGCTGATAAGGGCAGAAAACCAAGAGAGTTTCAAGTTGGAAAATTAGTGTTGTTAAAACTTCAACCATATGCACAGAAGACAGTGGTGAATCGGCCTTGTCCTAAATTGTCCTTTAAGTTTTTTGGGCCTTATAAGATTACAGCTCAAGTTGGGGCAGTGGCATATAAGTTGGAATTACCACCTGATGCTCAGGTGCATCTGGTTTTTCATGTGTCTCAACTTAAGCTGTTTCACCCGTGTTATTCTCCAGTTTACACTGAATTTCCTCTCTTGGTTGATCTGTCCCAAGGGGATGTTGAGCCTGAACAAATTCTGAATCGAAGGATGGTACATAAAGGAGACAATGCTATTGTCCAGGTGCTGGTCAAATGGACAGGTCTTCCAGCGGATGCGGCTACCTGGGAAGATTATGAAGTGGTGAAAGTAAGGTTTCCTACAGCGCACGCTTGGGGACAAGCGTCTTTTACGCCGGGGGAGATGTGATGACCATAGGTGGCGGTGCTTAGGCGCAGGTATGGAGTATTAGTGGATCTTTCGAGTATTAGGGTTTAGGCCATATTAGGGCCGTATTTCTTCTATGGGCTGTAATAAGTGATTAGCTAAGGCATTAGCCATACTGTTAGCTGGATCTTAGATCTATAAATACTGTAACTGGTTGTTGAGACGGGGATATGAAATGAAATGAAATAGAAACAAATACCTGAAATCCAACTCACCTGTTTCCTTGGCGTTGTTCTCTTCGTCGATCTGCTACCGACTCACGCCCGGCGAACCCTAGCCGCGGCCATGGGTCATCACACAGAGCACCAGGCACAGTCACGTGAAGCGGGTAGCTAGACGGATCTAGGAGCATACAACAGCCTCATAGATGACTAATCGGGGAGGAGGTGGCAAACTTCGCCTGCTGGACTGAGCCGAATAATCTAGATATAGCGCAGGCCATAGTGCGCCATAACGGGCGCTCTATATATGTGAATCAACAAGACTAAAGTCCTGTTTGTTTACCCTCTAGATTATATATCCAACTTAAATAAGTTGAAAGGTAAACAAACAACAGAGCTTATTAAGTGGATTATGTAATATAAATGACTAGATTATAATGATCCATAAGCTGGTCAACATGTGCTTATATAACCCATAAGCTGAATTATATAATCTTGAGTGAAACAAACATGACCTCTAGACTTTAAAAACTTTGCGCAATAAAACAATAATTTGCTGTATCCACGAATGTTTAGATATGTATTAAAAACTTTGCACAACAGAAAATATGATGTATTCATGACTATCTAGTCGCATCTTGTGTCCACGTTACGAAAATTTTCCAAAACATGTGTAGACCTTTATTAAAATCTTTGGGAAATTTCCAAAACTTTAACTAATTACTGGAATCTTCTAGAGATGTTTTCACGAGTTTTACGTTTTATCTGGCTTTCTAAGCTTAGAGATCATTTTCGCGGTTCAGCTGTTTTAAAAACTTCATCCATTTGGTAGTATTCTCGTTTATTTTCATCCATAAATGGATTATAAACAAAACAAAACACGTCCATAATATGGACGTTCTGAGTAAGCAATAGTTCAGGTGAGAACACTTTTTTATAATAAAAAAAAAACCCCACTAAATGACAGAAATGCCGCCCTCGATCCGTCCAACAAGTCCAGATTCGTTCGAGGAAAGGATACTGGGCCCCAAAAAAAAAACTGTGACGGAAGACGAATGACCTTATCGGGCCTGCCTAGCCAATTTAAGTAAAACAGTGACGCACAATACTGATGGCGAAATGCATCAAAAGAGACACATTACGTCACCTGAGAGCTGTTCCAGTATAGACTTTGTATAAATCACCTGCATTATAGTGAAGAGATGTACACATCTCATACAAATTTACACTCCAGATTGGTTTCATTTTATAGCACAAACATGAAAAATAGCTGTAGTAAGGAATATGGGGTGTGGTTGCTATTTCCTTCATGACAAAGTATTTGAATTCCTAAAGTATTACGGCTGCTGCTATGCTCCTTCAGCCACGAGGTAGTATGTACTATGGAAGCATCGCCAGGTGACTATCACCTGGCAACTGGCAAGCAAGAAGAGCTAAACTTGATCCTGGAGACCGTTTCTCCGTTGTCTGCATCAGGTGATCATTTGATACATCCTCCTCCACTCACGCCTTTTACCTGAACAAAGGTTGTCCATCTCGTCAGATGATGATGATATATATACTCTGAGACGCCTAACGACTGGGAAGCTAGAAAAGATAGATCAGGCATTGTTTAATCCATACCATATAAAGTCAGTCAGTACATGAGCTACATGGTAGATGCAGCACAATGGTATTTGATAAGCATTTATGTAAATCAAATGTTTCAGAACAAAATCAAACTAGCCAGTCACAGATGACAGGTGCGTTTTTTATACCACTCCTCAACCTTCAGAAATACAGCAAATTAAGCAGAAGTTTTGCAAAGACTGATTTTTTCAACAGTGAAAAGCCTAGGAGGATACTGAAGGCGCATTTTTAGCCAAATCGAACATACAGATCTTGCCAGAAGTATACACATTTGAAAAACAGCGTGTTTAGTGCAGTTTTACATAAGAAGCAAACTACTGCTGTTATTAGTTCTGTATTTTGCACTTGCAGGGTACAGCGTTCAGCGATAAATAGCTCATCAGATAGTTACAGCTTCGAGTACTGATACACAAAAACATATTAAACAACATTGCAACAGCCACAGGGATTAGGCGTACTGAAAAAAACCTCTGCCGGGAAGGAAAAGACCGTCCTCCCGGTATTATATTAAGAAGAGTCCGAGACATAGTCCCGCCCGAGAAAACCCCCGAACCTTGACCCCCCCATCACTAACGGGCCGATCAATTGCCCACTCTGCAACGGCCCAGACGGAGGGTGGCACGCAGGATATAAATCCCCGAGAACGGGTGGGGCACAACGAGGGGATTTTTCAACCAAGCTCGAAATTTGCCCCCGAGGGGGTCGAACCCGGGACCTGGCGGAAGCCTTAACCATTATACTAGAGTCACTTTCACAGATTAGGCGTACTCTGTGTGCATAGTTCAGTAAGGATTCTAAAATTATTTGACCAACAATGACAAAGGACATATGTTAGGAATTTGGGGCCTAATTAATTGGGTATTCCTCCTAACAAATTTGTCCAGCTGAATTTTCAAAAGTCAATATAAGCCTGAACAACATGACAAACACACCGAAAACTGCAGACCATGAACAAACCACGACAGAATGAAATGGGTAACATGTATCCCGATGCATTCCAGTGGCAATGTAGAACTGGAAATATACCTGGGAGAAGCCGCGCCGACAGGGAAACTGGTGAAAACATTGGAGTAAGACTTTGTCAGGTAAGCAAAGTTCGGCACTGGCGGCAATGCAGGCACACGCTCCCCTTTCTTCAGCAGTTCGTCCAAATCCAGTCTTTGCAAGGTAAGCACGGCCCCGGTTTCTCTCCAAACAAATGCAAGTAGCCCATTCTGGAGGACAAACAATGAACCAGGCTTTGAGCTAGGGTATCTGAAGCCATACCCATTGGCAATGCCCTCGCCTGCGAAGCTCCTCTCGACATCAAACTCCCCATCAGTCTGCCACGGAAAGGGCTCTGTTGATGGCTCACTCATCCTCGTTATAAACATTGAAGACCCATTGGGATGGACAACATAGTGTGTTCCCTCCAACACCTTGGTCGCGATCAGCTGAAGCTTCCCCTCACTGTCCTCTTCATATGAGAGTAGCAGAAAGAAGAGAGCCTTCTTGGGCTTGCATCCATCGTCTGGCCGCCCCGGTGGCCACCCGAATGTGCCTCCCCACAGACCGGCGTACTCCCTTCCCGGCATGGGCGCCTGCACCCTGAGCTTGTAGAGCGCGAACCGGTTGTCATGCATGCTCGGCCACGCACGGTAAGTGGACAGCCGCATTCTTGCGCCGCGGAGGCTCAGCCCGACACTCTCCCCGTCGTGTAGGAAGTCAGACAAGGAGAGATGTTTGGCGTCCACATTGTCGGCCCTGGAATTTGCAGACACTGACCGTTTGACCATCTGGCGCAGGCCGTTCCTGAAATACCCCGCCACGGCAGAGAGACTCCTCCGCAGGGGAATCCTGTGCCCACCGTCGGTCGTGGTCGTCGTTGTCGCCTTATTCCTGGCTTCCAGAAGGAGGCCCTGGACCTCCGGCGTGCGCACCATGCCCCCGGCGGACTCCCTGTGCAGGCGCAGCATGGCCTCCCGGCGCGCGGCGAGCAGCGGGAGGTCGTCCTCGGAGCACGCGAAGAGCGGGGCGTCGACGAGGTCGGGCGGCAGCGTGACCCGACAGGCGGCGACGAGGGAGTCGAGCAGGCGGCGGCGGTCGCCGAAGGAGAGGCGGGCGAAGCGGTGTGGGCTGGAGGAGGAGGAAGCGAACGGATCCCTGGCGATGTGCGCCTCGAGAAAGATGACGTTGGCGTGGGGCTGCAGGGAGGCGAGCAGGCCTGGGAAGAGGTGGTCGTGGTGGTGGCCGTGGAGGAAGAGGAGCGCGGGGCGGCCGTGGGCGTCGGCAAGGAGCTCGAAGACGGGCGCCCAGCGGAGGCGCGGGGAGAGCTCCTGCGGTATGGCGCGGGCGGCGACGACGGAGAGGAAGCCCGGGACGGCAGCGACGAGGTTGCCGAGCTCGGGGTTCTGGTGCGCCCAGAGGCCGAGCAGCGGCGCGGCGGAGTGGAGGAAGCGGCAGACGGCGAGGGAGGAGCCCGCGGCGGCGGCGCGCCACGCGAGCAGGTGCGGCTGCGAGGGCAGCAGGCGGCGGCACTGCGCCAGCCACGCCTTGTCGGCCGAGAGCGCGCGGCGGAGGCGGCGGGACGCGGCGGACAGCGCGAGGAGGTCGCGGGGTCGGAGGTGCGCCGAGATGAGCGCCAGCACGTCCTCCGGGAGGGAGAGGATGAGGTCGGCGCCGTCCCTGGCGACGGCGAGCATCGTGGGGATTTGGGGTGGGTGGGTGGGTGGGGAGCTGCTCTGTTCCCTCCCTCAGATTTCTTCTTCCTCCTCGCCCACCACGATAATAATTCCTCCTCGGCGTCGTCGTCGTGGTCGGGGAGGTTTATAAATAAAAAAATATTAATCCGGACGGCATCAGTCTCGTGTCCACTACTATCAGACCGAACGCACACGCACCACTGAAGCTGCTATCAATAACCCCCTAACTTTAGAAATTAGAATTAGACCTGCTGCTTTCCTTCGACTTTTTGGATAATCGTTCATTATAAAACACTTATGCAAGAATAAGAACCGTTTACTCCCAAGTTTGAAAATTTTGCTTCCACAAACTGCCTTGCTAGAATTGAAATGCTTAAATTTTAATTTTAGAAGGGTTCATCATTCTCACGAAATGACAATGCATTTGCCATTCATCTTATTATCTTATTATTGTGACGGCAACTAGTTAAATTTTCACTTTTAACTACTGGATAGGAATGTATCTTAAGGCTTGTTTAAGAGCAAGGATATTGGATGGATTGCCGAGGCTAAAATTCTCTTGCTATTTAAAATTTAATAGAAGATGATTTTAGACCCTCTAATCTTTGGTTTCAAAATTTAATAGTAAGAGGATTTTAGTTTCTTCAATTTCCTTCGGTATCGTTGCTCTCAAAAAGCTCAAGTGCTTTTGAGAATTGAGACGTGTATTATAAGGATTAATTTTTAGTCTCTATATTTTTTTCGCTAAATTATTAAATATAGAAACTAAAATTCTACTTTAATTTTTGTATTTGATAATTTAGAAATTAAAATAGAATAAAATAAAGGATCTAAAAATTAGTCAGAAACGGTTTTTTTTTTTTGAATATCACCGGGGGGATAGGATCCCCACCTGAATTGCATTGCTTATGCGGCCAAATCGCCTAGTTGATAGTACAGCAAGGGGGGATATGGGTTACATAGATTACATCAAAATGGTAACGCTACGTTACATGTAAAACGCGACACCAGGCAGCCACGATCTGGTGGTCCCCATGCCGCAGCCTGGACCTCCAAAAACCGGCTTCAGAGCGGCACAACAGCATGGTAGCCGCAAGTGTGGATCTTTCCCCACGGAACACCACAGCATTTCTGCGCTTCCAAAGCTGCCAGCAACAGAGGAGAATAAACATGTTGTAGTGTTTCGCAGGGATAGCGGACGGCCGAAGCAGGCTCAACAGAACGTTGCTGCAGTCTGAGGCAATCGTAATTCCCAGAGCACCCCAGAAACTGGAAGCGAAGGCGCAGTGGAGGAAGATGTGCGCTGTGTCTTCGGGGGCTCGACCACAGACCTCACACATGGTATCTTGGACAATTTGTTTCCTGGCCAGGTTAACGCGGCACTGGATGCGACCGTTGTTGACAAGCCAACCAAAGAAACAGACCCGAGGCGGGGCCTGGTTGCGCCAAACAAAAACAGCCTCAGCACTGCGCATCCCCTCGCCACAGCGCATGACACGGTAGAGGCTCCCTGTGTGTAGATTACCTCCAGCGCCAGCAATGGGGCAGTGACGCACATCCGGCGCCTCAGACAGCGACACATCGTCGAGGACCAACTGAAGTGCATCGCGCTCTGCGACGGCTTGCGAGGTCAGGCGCGGCACGAGGTGTGCAGCAAGGCCAGCTTCCAAGACATCACGCACACTAACCTCGGGGTTCTTGGCGTGACTGAAGAGGGATGGGAATTGGGTGGACAGGTCATCTTCCCCGTGCCAGGCATCAAACCAGAAAGCCGTCGACCGCCCATCTTTGATCGAGCACGTAGTGATCGCTCTGTAGAGGGGGAGCAGGGCGCGCAGAGTCATCCAGTGATTACCAGACAGGTCACCGGTCAATGTAGCCAGGCAGACGCGTCCCCTGGCCCAGCTAGCCCAGGACGAACCCACAGCGGTGAAGAGCCTATGGAGCAATTTGAGGAGGAGGCAGGTGTTCCTTGTCATCAGATCGGTGACGCCCAGTCCCCCTTCATCCTTATCCAAGCAGACTTTATCCCAGGCCACCAAGCATTTTGCACCTGCGCAACTGTCCTTCCCAGACCACAAGAAAGAGCGGCGTTTGCTGTCCACTTTCTTCACGAATCCTGGTAACAGTTGGAGGGAACTCATGATGTAGACAAGCTGACTGTCCAGGACCGAGTTAATCAGCACCAGGCGGCCCATTGGATTGAGGAGAGCGGCTTGCCACCCCGACAAATATTTATCAGTTTTTGCCATGTAAGGAACAAGGGTTGGAAGCTTAATTTTTGTAAGGGAGAGAGGGAGACCTAGATATGTTTGTGGGAAACCTTCACGTCTGCATCCGAGCAAAGACACACAATTCTGAACAGCAGACTCTCCCATGTGAATTGGAACCAGTACGCTTTTCTGAAAATTTATGCACAGACCGGTCGCCGAGCTGAAGCTGTCCAGTAGCTGTTTCAAGGCACGCACGCTGACCGGATCCCCTTCCATCACAATCATAGTGTCGTCCGCGTATTGCAGCACAGCACAGGGTTCCGCTGGCGTAAGTGGGTGTTTCACCTGGCCGTCCCGTTTGATGAGGGTTTGCAGGACGTCCGCAACCAACAAGAAAAGATACGGAGACAGCGGGTCGCCCTGCCGGAGGCCCCTGCTGCAGCTCCACCACGGTCCTGGGCAACCATTGAGCAGTACCGAAGTCAATGATGTATGGAGTAGCTGATCAATCCAATCTTGCCAGCGTTCGATGAAACCACGAGCGCGCAGAACACAGCGCAGAGCATCCCAGTGGACGGAGTCGAATGCCTTAGCGAAGTCCAGCTTAAGCGCGATGGCAGGGGCCCTCCTCTTGTGACAGCACTGGATGAGCTCGAGTGCGTACACGAAATTTTCAGAGATTGACCTGCCCTTGAGGAAACCAGTTTGATCTGCCGAAATAAAGTTGTGAATCTCACGTTGCAGCCGGGAGGTGAGTATTTTGGAGATGATCTTCACGCTGCAATTTTGAAGACAGATAGGGCGGTAATCACTGACAGCCAGCGGCGTTGTTTTTTTTGGCAAAAGGACAACAAAGGCGCGGTTGATTCTGCTCAGCTGAATATTCCCAGTGTAGAATTCTGCAAGTAGCTGTAGAATTTGGGGGCAGACCGTGTCCCAGGCGGCGAGGTAGAAGCTGGGACCAAAACCATCGGGCCCCGGCGCGCTGTTTTTATTCATCATACGCACAACATTTTTGGCCTCAGACTGTAGGAACGGAGCGTCCAACACAGAACTGGCACGGGGACAGTCGCGGTAGAGTGTGTTCAAGCTGAAATCCCATCTGACGCGGTGTTTGCAACTCATGAGATCCCTGAAGTAGTCTGTGACAGCAGCACTCTTGCTGGCGTGGCTGGACAGATCACAGCCTCCAACAGAGATGGTTGTAATCTGATTTTGGCGCATTCGGTGCGTCGCGATGGCATGATGGAAGGCAGTGTTCGCGTCCCCCTCGACAATCGCACGGTGCTTGCTTCTCTGTTTCCAGAAAGTTGCTTTTGTTTTGATGGCTAAAACCAGGTGCTCTCGGCAGACTGTTCTGACCTGCAGTTCAGGGGGCGACAGACGCCTGTGCTCCTCCAGGCAGTCGAGAAGAAGAATTAGAAACCTGCAGTTTGGGATTAGGGAGGGGGGTATTTTGTGCTGCCTAGCCCAGCGCTTAGCAGCAGCGCGCACGCGCTTGAGTTTACCTGCGAGTCGGCCAGCCGCGTCGGGACAGGGGGCCTCCAGGTGCCATGCAGGGAGGACTTCAGGGAGGAAAAGTGGATGGTGCAGCCAGGCGTTTTCAAACCTGAAAATTCGAGATTTTGGGATGGAGGTAGACATGGAGACTAGCAGAGGCTTGTGGTCGGACGCAAGCCTGGGGAGGGTGGTGAGGGAGGTGGAGGGGAAGGAAGAGGTGTGGTCGTTGTTGACAAAGGCTCGATCAAGCCGAGCCAGAGTGGGAGCCGATCGCATGTTCGACCAAGTGAAGAGGCAATCCTGAAGTTGGAGTTCGACCACACCGAGGCGGTCTAGAGTGTTATTGAACAGGGAGCAAAGGTGATTATCCAGGTGACCCTGGTTCTTGTCGGCAGCGCCTCGCAGCAAGTTGAAGTCGCCGACCAACAGCCAGGGACCTGAGATGCTGGGGAGGAGGTCTGCAAGTTCAGCAAGGAAGGCTGGGGAGTCTTGGTGGTTGGACGGAGCGTAGACGTTTGTGATGGTGAGGGCTGTGTTTGTGAGGGGGGAGCTGAGCGTGGTGGTAAGGGAGTAAGGGCGTGAAATGCTGGACGCAAGGCTGAACACGGCGCTGTCCCAGGCGGTCACAATGCCCCCCCTGGAACCCACGGCGTTGATGCAGAGGAAGCAGGGAAGTCTAGTTGGCAGGAAGGAGCGCGCTTTGAAACAGTAGTTCGCAAAGTTTGGATTCCTGAAGACAAGCAACAGAGGGGGAGGCAAGGGAGATAGCATTACGAACGATAGTGCATTTGTCCGGATCGCCTAACCCACGGACGTTCCAAGACAGCACAGAACAACTTTTACAACCTGGACTCATGACTGAACCGACCAGACACCAGTTGGGCACACGATTACAACAGGAGAGGGGCACACACCACACTGACATACGGCGAACAAAGACACATACAACCTGATAGCAGACTTAGGCGGGCTACAAAATGATACAACAGACCAGGGACTGACAAAGGACCGACAACAGCTTCGACGGGAGAGGAGCCCGCAACAGACGACTAGGGGGGGAGCAGCAATCATTCCGGAACAGGAGTCACCACTCCAATGGAGTTCTCAGCAATGCAGCCCAACCCCGCAGCCCTGACCAACTTGCGGAGGGTAGGCACCGGGATGGGGAAGCTCGTCCTGGACAGAAGGTGGTGTTTTTTTGTCTCCAGTTTCACGGCAGCAGAGCAGGACTCGAGCGACTCCTTCAGAGCTTTGCGATGCATGGCTTTGGATGTTGCATGGTTAAAAGATGGGGAGGCCCTGTCCGCCAGGCGAGAAACGGTTTTAGAGTTTGATGATGAAAATTAGACCAAGGCAAAAGTTTTTTTTTAGAAAAAGGCATCATTTTTTTTGGAGAATTGAAAACGGTGGGACAGCACTTTTTCCCGAGAGAAAATACGGGGCCCGCCCATCTTTAAACGGGCCTCGGTTGGCTTTGGCCTAACCCATTTTCATGAAGCCCAGTAAGGGAAGGGAGAGCCGATTCCATTCCAGATCGATCCCGAGTTCCGCTGACTGCAGAGGAGAGAGATCTAGATTCTAGAGCGAGGGAGGGAGGGAAATGGGCCACGAAGCTGCGCCGCCGGGGTCGTCGGTGCTCGGCCGCGCGGTGGAGGAGGTGCGCTCGGCCCTCAACGAGCACGCCGACGTGGTTGCCGACCTCTTCGGTCGCGTCTCCTCCGAACTGCGCACCGGCTTCGCGCCCGCCGTCGACTCCTTCGTTGGCTTCTTCCACGCCGTCGATTGGAAGGTATACGCGCCCGCACTCCGCCCCCTCCCGTCGTGGTTGATGGAATGGAATCTCTATATTGTTCTTATGCGTGCTTGGATCTAGCTACGCTGCTATGTATGCTTCGTTAGTCGTCAAAAGGTCATTAGATGCCATCACACTGTTGGATTTGACTCAATGGTTTGAAACTTGCTTGCTTGAGGTTAACTGGTTAAGTGACGATGAATCAAATTAGGAAAGGGAATTACGGATCATGCCATTCCTTGTTCTAAAAGTAGCAATGAAGCAATCCATAGCGGAGTACGCCTATTCTTTGTTTGGCTTCCTTCTCGTCAAATTGTTATTATGCACCAACACTCATTTTGGGGGACCTCATCCCTCTTTCAACTCTTGGATTATTCAGGCAGCATGTTTGCTATTGATCCTTCAACCTACCTTAGGGGCGATATAAACTTTGTTGCACTGATAACTACGCAAAGATTAGACATTCTCATTGGTAGTGGAGGCTATATACTGTTAATGATACTTAACATATGTGTAAAGTAGGTTTCTGTATTCTGATGCTCACTTGCCTGAATCTCAATGCAAATCTACACCAGAGCTAGGAAAATATATCATGTACTCCTGCCTAGAATTTGAACACGAATCCAGGACGGAGCCCTGACCTGCTTCCTAATTTTACATGTATATAACACCAAAGTGTCTGTTTTAGTGGTCATGTCTTGGGGTTGAATCAAGCGTGTCAGGGAGGTGTCAACCATGTATCGGGTGTCAAACATGTTTATTTTTAGTGCATTAATATTCATCATTCCAGCAATACGCATCAGTGTTTCACACAGTGTAGACACCAATGCATCAACCAGCTGACGTGTTACTGTATCATAGGCCATACACCTCAATTCCTAAGATAATGGGGGAGGGGACACAAACAAAAGGTTCATCCTGTGGTGAGCAAGCCATAAAAGACACCAAATATAGTGTGACGCAGTCTATGGTTGGCACCTTGTGAAAAATTCAATACTAGTACCTTGGGCATGGCCATTATTGTTTTGTTAACCAAATTTCTTTGTCTCATCAACTTCACCTATTGCCCTTTGTGTTTACAGGAGCCTTGGCTGATCAGCATACTAACTTTCCATGCCATTCTGCTACTGGTTACCATCATCTCGAGGAGGAATATCAATTTCCAGCTCATCTTGTCGGCTCTAACATGTGGGTTTCATTTCTTATGATCACCTTCTCTGCTTGGAAGTCATCTACCACATTTGGTTATCCTTCCCCCTTCCTGGCTGTACTGTACGACATGCCAGCGTAAAACGTCATTTATCACATTTGCACTTGAAGGAATGGTTAGCATGGTTCATTTAACTAATGGAATATGTGGAAGACCCGTGTTGGCTGCTTTATTCCATTCACATTTATGCAATATACGTTTAATCTGATCACGTGTATACCTTTATAACTAATTATGCTTGATCTGGTGCAGTTTCTGGTGTATTCCTTGCTGAGAGATTAAATACGTTCCTGGCGCAAAACTGGAAGAGCTTCTCCATCCAAAACTATTTTGATCCCCAGGGCCTCTTCATTTCGGTCATCTGGTCTGGCCCTCTCCTCCTGATAACGATCCTTATTCTGGTAACCACGTCTCTCTGGTCCCTTTTTGTTTCTGTTCTCCATCAGCTTCATTGCCAGTAACTGATTGTTTTCACGTTCGTAGGTGAACACTCTCGTGACGCTCTGCACGCTAATGGTAAGGTGGAAAAGGGCAGAGCTCAGACATCGCGCTCGGCAGGCTCGTGACAAGCAGGACTGATCTGAAACCTGCGTCTATGTATCATTCGGTGGCTAGTAGAAAGTCGCGTTCTTGCTACGGTTGGTCTAACCAAGAATCACGTTTCTGGAAAACGGTGCCCTTTTCATTAGGTTGCAGAATATAACGTTAAGATGGTCAGATTTTGCTCTTGTGGATCCTTTTGGTGCCCGGATGGCCATTTACTACGCTGCAATATTATCACGTCACACGATTTCTTTGGGCGAGGACACTAGGCCTGTGATAATGATGTGTCCATTTGTTCGATGCTGAACCTCGGAACCGGTTGATAGTTGTTTTCCTAGCTGTGTCGGGTCGGGTGCAGCATGCTCTGATTGTTGATTACCTCAAGAATAATTCGTTGGACTGCTGAATTTTAGCCATCTTTACAGATGTTCCGATCTGAAACTGTCGCTCGAATTTCACTGCATCTGGTGTCGGTGTGCAAGCTATCCCTGATGTTTGTGGGCACTTGAAAATCTTCTCTGGTTGTACTACGAACTGAATGATGCATGGCATCCGTTGTCAGCTTCGTGTGTGAAAAGGGGATGCTTTCTTGTTTTGCCAGAGTTGCAAGAGAGGTACACATTCGCAATGCAACTGCATGTATACATGTTGTTGGTATGTTTCTTTCCTGGAGCGTTTTTGTTTGTAATTCTGTGCAAAGCTTTTTACCGGTTCTATTAATCAATACAGTTCCTGTGCCACGATTCTTCACCGACGACGATATTAATAAGAAGTCAGCAGTCTTTTTTTTTAAATAAAAGAGAGAGAGAGAGAGAGAGAGAGAGAGAGAGAGAAGGGATGAACCCGGTCACATCAGTCTGTTGTGTATATGCATACGGCAAGAAACAAAACGAACCTGAAGTTGGAACAGAAACAACAGGAGGCGATTGGTTGGACAGTGTTAAGTGGGCCTATCCTGTCTGATGATTATGACAGTAATTAAGGTTAGTATCTCTCAGCTGATAACGAGTACTATTCCTTTGTTAATTAGTACGGCCGTGGACGGGGCCACTGTCACCACGCTGCGGTCGCTCTTGGATTCTGTCACATCCGGATTTGACGAACAAAACCGGATGTATCTCATATATGCGTTAGATAAAACAACACATATAATAACAGAGTGCATAGAGATAAATATCATAAATATCATAAATGTACTTATTACACAGCGGAAGTCTTACAAAAATAAATGATAAAATAAAACGAACTAAATATTATTTTCTGGCGCCACAAAGCTGACTAGGAGACGCCACCTAGATCAAGTCGAAAGCCTCAGTATTAGGCGGCTCCTCTACGACCACATGTTCTTCTCCTGTGGGGGTGTGAGACAGCAAGAGTGAGCTCACGTACGATCATAGCTCAACAAGTTATGGAGAATAATGTGTATGAAGTGTAAGGCTGATCAACAACATAAAGGCTGAAGCTGAGCATTGCTTTTATAAGTTGGTCAAAATTTTATTAGCAGTTACTAAGTGTAAGTGAATATCAAACCATAGTAATAATAAATAAAGTAATAAATAATTAATCCCAATGTGATGCAAATGACAAATTGAGTTTTAATTCCATAAATTAATCATGTGAGGGTCCGAGCTGCTCATGACCGTGAGCACGGCTAGTATACCAGTTTTACACTCTACAGAGGTTGCACATCTTTACCCACAAGTCATGTTACCCATCTGCCAAGAGACGGTCAATCCCATACACCTCTACTGAGGAGGCGAGGCAGGGTAACACTACGAGGCCTTTACAAAGTTCCACTAGCTTCAGAAAACCTGCTGTAGGAAACGGGTGACGCCTAAGAGGGGGGTGAATTAGGACTTCTAAAACTTTCTCTTATCTAGTCCACAGATAAATCCCTAGAGCATAACCTATGCAAATAATCAAACTATAATATGGAAACTAGGTTTTGTCTAAGTGTTGCTATCTCTACCGCAATGGCTAAGTTTCAATCTACACTATATAAGTATGAATACAAGATTGAAACTTAAATGCTTAATGTAAATGCGGAAACTTAAAGAGCAAAGTAGAGAAGCAAACTCTCGTGGATGACGCCGGTATTTTTACCGAGGTATCCGGAACCACGCAAGGTCCCGACTAATCCTCGTTGGTGCTCCTACGCAAAGGGAAGCTCACACGAGGGCCAAGCACCTCGGTCGAGTAACTCCGTAGAGAGCCGCGGGCCTTCTCCACGCGCAAGTGGTGCTCCGCTTCCAGCTCCTCTCGGACGCTCCCGGCCGTCTCCACTATCGAGCTTCCGGCCGAAAATGCCGCAGGCCTCGTTCCCTCCGGTACACGGTGGCGGCCGTGACACAAACGCGGTTGTCACGGTCTCGCAAGACTCTCACCCCACTCGGTACAATTACAACGGCTTGCGCAAGAGCCGAGGGGTTGTGTGGTTTTACAAAACTCACTCAACTAACTAGGGTTCACCTAGAGCAAGCGCTAAAGCGGTCTAACTAACCTAAGCACTTCGTAAAGCACCTACGCTAATCACTGAGTGATTCTATTAAGCACTTGGGTGTAAGAGCACTTGGGAATGTCTACTATATGCCTTGGTATGTCTCTTGGGCTCCACACCTTGGAAATGGCCGGTTGGGGTGTATTTATAGCCCCCAACACAATTCTAGCCGTTGGAGAAACGCTGCTGCTCTCTGCGGCACATTGGACAGTTCGGTGGTGCACCGGACAGCACACTGTTCACTGTCCGGTGCGCCTAGTCGTTGCTCTGACAGAGCAAGTGACCGTTGGCGCCACAGGCTTTTCATACCGGACAGTCCGGTCCTCACACCGGACAGTCCGGTGGTCTTCCTCTAGGTGCCACCTGGAACTAGCCGTTGGGCTGCGGTTCCCTGGTGCACCGGACAGTCCGGCGTGTGGGCACCGGACAATCCGGTGTGCCACCGGACTGTCCGGTGCTCCACGCACAGACAGTCCGCAGGCAACACACATCTTCATTCTTGGACTTTTCTTGAATCTTCTTAATGTCTTCTTTTGAGGTATTGCTTTCCTCAATTCCTTAGTCCAAGTAACTCTAGCATCCTGTGAACTACAAACACAAACACTAGGAAACTTATTAGTTCACAGATTGTGTTAATCATCAAACACCAAAACTCTATTAGCCAAATGGCCTGGGGTCCATTTTCCTTACAATCTCTCCCTTTTTGGTGATTGATGACAACACAACCAAATCAAGCAAATAATACAAGTATTTGAATGATAATATGCAATCTACTTGCTAGGATGCATGTTTGTCCCCACAATGTGATATTATGGACTTAAGCCTCCCCCTAACTCAAACTCACTTACTTCCTATTTCGGACCAAATAACCAAAACCACTTGAAAAGCCACTTGCAGATTAAAATTTTAATTTGGTGGTGTTTGGTGTTTGATGCGTTTTTCATTGCTTTGGTCCCTAAAACTTCTCCCCCTTTGGCATCAAGCACCGAAAGGGAAGACATTAAAAGCATGTAGGAAGTAAATAAAGCTTGCCCTCACAAAGAAAATACCAATTGGAGGATACTAATTGAAACTGCTTGTAGGTTACCATCAAAAGATTTCCCCCCCTAAATGAGTGTTCTCTTTTAGAAAGAAAATTTCTCCCCTTTTTTAGAGACGAAGAAATACTCCCCCTGACAGAGATCTTCTACTTAGGAAAAAGCATGTGAAGCATAGAGGTGCAAGAAATGATTTGAATAGACTAACTTCCCTTATGCATAGGTAACAAAATATGAGTTAATAGTATATGCATTTTTAGCAACATGGAAGTATATGATATGAAATATAGTCTAATCAAATATTGGAGAAGACATGTAAATGATAATAAAAATAGTCTCAAAGATACCGATTGATAGGACCAATGGCAGGCTTGTGAGAGATGAGAATTCTAGGAGTTATTGCAGTGGAAGTATGTTGTCTTTCTCCGGGGACTTCATTTTCCTTACAGTGAGACTATCACAAAAAAATAGACTTGAAAGAGGTGTTAGTCTCAAAGTCTTAGATTATAGAGTAACCTCCCCCTGAAGGTGTGCATACAAGTTTTGAGTACTTGTAGGAGACATGTACTTTGATTTTACATCAAGAGGGGCAAATTATCTATAATCCGAACTTTGGCACATATAAATTAAATGATACTCATTGAAGAATATGAGAGTTTTACCACTTGTAATACCACTTGTAGTATTTGAAAATATCAATTGATGTATCATTTACTATAGAGTGATTAAAAAACTATGTGTCGTGCTCAAATAAACATTTTAAATCATGTAGGCTTGCTTAAGTGTATGAATTTGAAAACAAGCAGTCCTACCATGTGATTTACCTAGTATGCATGCATTTAATCAAAAGTAAGTACAAATTGTAATACTAGGCATGAAAGGTAAACTAGATATGAAACGAGTAGATACACATATCTAAAAATAGGAAATACAATAAATCTAGTTACCTTAGTCATGGGTGGGGAAATTTGGGTCCACAATTTTTACTAACCCACTTGGCAATAAACTTGATCCAATATGATGTATCCCATGATATACATCCCAACTTTGCCAAGTCTCCAAATTTCCCATTGACCTTCGGTCAACTCACTTCCCTTTCGGGATCCAAACCTTCTTGGTGCTTTTCATGGTTGAAATTATTTCCTTTGGCACCCAGATGCGTTTGGCCCCCTTTCCTTTGTTGGCTTGCTTGTTGGCCTTGATTGCTATCACCTTTCCATTCTTTTTCTTCTTGATCAAATATGGCGTAGCAGTCTTTTTGTCCACCTTTTTGATGTAGGTGTTGGAGATTTTGCTTGATAGCTTTTGCTTTTGCTTATCCCCGGTCATCGCCTTGCATTGGAAAGACTTGTGGCCTTCCTTGTGGCATAGCCTACAAATCACAGTTTCTCCCTCCATAGGCTTGTTCACTCCCGCAGTGGTGTTATCCTGTGGAGGTTGAATTTGTTTGGCTTTGCCTTTCTTGTTGTACAATGCCTTCCCTAGACGAGCCACTTCTTGCTTTAATTGCTCATTTTCCTTTGCAACCTCATTCGAACATGTTTCTACAACAATATTCTTAACAAGAACTTGGTTGCAGGGGTTAGAATCATCAATTAAATCAAAGCAAGAAGTAGAGGCATCTTTTTTAATAATTTCAGGAATTTCAATTAAAGATGCCGCTGGGGTGCTACCAATGTTTTCTAGCTTAGTAGTTAGCTCATTATTGTGTATGCTAAGAATTTCCATTTTTTCTAGCAAATTTTCAATAGTTTCTTGGGAGCTAGCTAACTTAGCCTTAAGTTTTTCATTCTTTTTAATGAGACCATCATCGGTAGCAGTGGATGGAGCACTGGATTCTAATAGCTCAATTTTAGTTGACAACTCACTATTTAAGTTTGCAAAAGTTTCAAATTTTTCTAGCAAACCTTTATAATCATTTTGGGAGCTAATCAACTTATTTTTCAAAGTTTTAAGTTGAGCCTTTTGCTTAGTGCAAACATCCTGAAAAAATTCTACGGCTTCCACAAGCTCATCTACAGAGGGCTTTCCCTCACCTTCATCATCACTACTACTTTCATCACTAGAGGATGGAATGCTTTTGTTACCTCTTGCCATAAGACATTTGTGTGATGACCATGATGAGGATCGGTGGCTGCACGACCTTGGAGGTTCATCTTCGCTTGAAGAATCATCCCAAGTTTTGACACTTGTTAGCGCCTTGCCTTTGCTCCTCTCCTTTTTGGGTTCGACCATGTTTGGACAGTTATCCCTGAAGTGGCCCTTCTCCCCACATGCGAAGCATCCTCTCTTCCTTTGTTTTTTCCTGTCAATGTTAAAGAAAAGATCTTCGACCTGCAGGGGCACACCCATTAGATTAATCTTGTGGATCATCCCCATTACCTTTCCGACGCGTCGGATTGTTTCTTCATCCTTAGAGGATGATGTGCATGGTTGATTATCATCATCACTTTCTTCTTCTTCCTCTTCTTTGCTTGAGGAACTTGGAGTGGGAGCCTTCTTTTTACCCTTCCTTTCATCACATGCAAAAGTATATGGCCTTGAGGAAGTTGGCTCCTCTCCCCGACACATTTTTCACGACATCTCAAAAGTCGCGATTTTCCCAATCACAATGGTCGGGGTCATGGTACTCAAGTCCTCCATGTTGTGAAGGATGGTGATGATGCTCCCATATCTTTGTTGTGGTAGCAGGGAGATAATCTTCCTCACAATGTCCACATCACCTAGCTTATTAATGCCGATAGAGTTGAGCTCATTGATAATTAGATTCAAATGAGAATACATGTCTCTAACAAGATCATCATCTTTCATAGCAAAAGAATTAAACTCATTTAAGACTAGGCAATGCTTTTGCTCACGGACATTGGATGTGCCGTCATGGAGCTCATGCAATTTTAGCCAAATCTCATTAGCAGTTTTAAAGGTAAATACTTGATAAAAAATATCTATGCTAAGAGATTCATACAAGCATTTTTTGGCTCTAGCATTTAAATGAATTTCTTTTTCCTCACTCGTGGTGGGTTTCTCGGGATTCTTAGGGGGTTTCATCCTGTCACGAGTGACTCTCCAAACGCCTAGATCAACGGCCTCTAGGTAACAAGCCATTCTAGCACTGTAATATGGGAAGTTAGTGCCATCAAAGTGTGGTGGCCTATGGGTATCCATCCCTTCCTCTAAAAAGTGTCGGCTCTTTTAGCGGTGAAGCTAAAATATTTCAAATTAGCCAAACCAGGCTCCGATACCACTTGTAGGAAATGGGTGACGCCTAAGGGGGGCTGAATTAGGACTTCTAAAACTTTCTCTTATCTAGGCCACAGATAAATCTCTAGAGCATAACCTATGCAAAAAATCAAACTATAATGTGGAAACTAGGTTTTGTCTAAGTGTTGCTATCTCTACCGCAATGGCTAAGTTTCAATCTACACTATATAAGTATGAATACAAGATTGAAACTTAAATGCTTAATGTAAATGCAGAAACTTAAAGAGCAAAGTAGAGAAGCAAACTCTTGTGGATGATGCCGTTATTTTTATCGAGGTATCCGGAACCATGTAAGGTCCCGACTAATCCTCGTTGATGCCCCTACGCCAAGAGAAGCCCACACGAGGGCCAAGCACCTCAGTCGAGTAACTCCGTAGAGAGCCGCGGGCCTTCTCCACGCGCAAGTGGTGCTCCGCTTTCGACTCCTCTCGGACGCTCCCCGCCGTCTCCACTATCGAGCTTCCGGCCAAAAACGCTGTGGGCCTCGTTCCCTTCGGTACACGGTGGCAGCCGTGACACAAACGCGGTTCTCACAGTCTCGCAAGACTCTTGCCCCACTCGGTACAATTACAACGGCTCGCGCAAGAGCCAAGGGGTTGTGTGGTTTTACAAAACTCACTCAACTAACTAGGGTTCACCTAGATCAATCGCTAAAGCGGTCTAACTAACCTAAGCACTTCGCAAAGCACCTACGCTAATCACCGAGTGATTCTATTAAGCACTTGGGTGTAAGAGCACTTGAGAATGTCTACTATATGCCTTGGTATGTCTCTTGGGCTCCACACCTTGGAAATGGCCGGTTGGGGGTGTATTTATAGCCCCCAGCACAATTCTAGCCATTGGAGAAACACTGCTGCTCTCTGCGGCACACTGGACAGTCCGGTGGTGCATCGGACAACACACTGTTCACTGTCCAATGCGCCTAGCCGTTGCTCTGACAGAGCAGGTGACCGTTGGCGCTGCAGGCTTTTCACACCGGACAGTCCGGTCCTCACACCGGACAATCCGGTGGTCTTCCTTCCGTGTGCCACCTAGAACTAGCCGTTGGGCTGCGGTTCCCTGGTGGACCGGACAGTCCGGCGTGTGGGCACCGGACAGTCCGGTGTGCCACCGGACAGTCCGGTGCTCCACGCACAGACAGTCCACAGGCAACACACATCTTCATTCTTGGACTTTTCTTGGATCTTCTTAATGTCTTCTTTTGAGGTGTTGCTTTCCTCAATTCCTTAGTCCAAGTAACTCTAGCATCCTGTGAACTACAAACACAAACACTAGGAAACTTATTAGTTCACAGATTGTGTTAATCATCAAACACCAAAACTCAATTAGCCAAATGGCCCGGGGTCCATTTTCCTTACACCCGCTACAGTTTATAGGAAGCTCCAATGCAGGGATCCCTCGCCTGATCGCCATCGCAGCAAAATCAACCCAAGGACCTCCCTACACTGACACTCCCCTACTGCCCTTGCCACTTTCGGGTAAGGTAGACATCCACTAGCTTTCCTAATTAATCAGCCAAGGGCGTCGCATTAAACCCTTATGGTAGCACTGTTTTCCCGGGTGGTTGCTCCATATTCCCATTAACATAATGTTCTTAACATAAACAATAATAATAAATAGATAATAAAAGTGTAATCATGAATAATATATCTCCATACCCAAAACTACATAAAGCAATAGCAAGTACTACTCAAAAATATTCAGTGGCAAAACAAGGTATAAAGATAGCCAAAACTGGGGTGAACTATTGGATCCCATCAAAATTAACCTATACAGATCATTATAATTAATAAGAACATGGCTGGGTAAAAATAAGTGATCAAGGGCATAACTTGTCTTCAATGAGCTCCTGCTCAGCAACTTCTATCTGCTGAACCTTAGGATCCACAGTAGCTTGCTCGTCTACTCGCATCAACACAATACATATATAGTATAGTAAAAATTAACATCACACCAAACATGTAAATAAAATACACAATAATAATCTACACATTAAAATAAGATCCTAGGAACATGAATCATTAAATTTGGAATTATAGATTTTAAGTTATGAATTTCCAAAGGTATTATGTATTATATTCAAGATTAACTAATAATTAAATTCTATTACTGTTTTCATGCCAAAACAAAGACAATAAATGATAGTCAATAATATTACAAAATTTTACAAACAAAAATGGATCAATTTGGAGTTCATATGGATTTTCTATGAATTAATTAACTTCTAGAATTTATTTTTACACTAAAATTTCATTTTTAATAAGATTTCCCTATTTAAATAACTCTCTGGACTGCGCCTCATTTACCAGGAAAGACAGGGGCCTCAGGGTAAAACTTCTTAGACTCAGGGAACAGTCGCCGAGGACGACAGGTTCTATTTTCCTATTCCCAGAGGACTCTTTAACAAAATTCTCGGCCGAAAGGGTACGGGTGCACTTCGGCCGCTCGATTAGAGATCAAGCGTCCTGATAATTCGGTCTCGGTTATGTATACTGTTGCGCTAATGACCGTTGGATCCTAGATCTGTGATCCACAGCGCACTATTCCCCCAGCAGATCTGATCCATACACTCGTGATCTAACGATGAGGATTCATTTGCGCAGAAAGGCACGCGGCCGTCTAATCTTAGTCGTTCACCCCGTGATCTACGGTCCACGACTCGTCTTCACCTTCTGGTCATGGGCGACGGCGGCGCCAGCACACCCGCACGGCGGCGTCCACTGGCGAGCACGCTATATAGCCCGACACTACCCCAAACCCAAATCAAATTGCGCTGCACACTGAGAAGGACATGGCAGAGATAGTAGTGGAGTTCTCACCAGTTGAGACGGCACGCAACGGTCCGGTCGCGGGGAGCTTGCGGCGGAGTCGGATTCCGGCGAGCAATTAAGGCTGTTCCGCTATTGCTTTCCGCCCGGCAGTGCCTCGGACAGCTTCACGGCGACACTGTGCAGGCACTCAATACAATCTCCGGCCCGAAACGGCAACGGAGACGAGAACCCGCGACACCCTGCTCCTGCAATCCTAGTGCTAACCCCAAATTGATGTTCCTAGCGGCGTGGTGTTGGTACGGAAGCGAAGAGGCAAAAAGACGAGGAAGAGGAGCCGAGCATCGAGGTTTTATAGATGGTGAGGTCGGGGGGGGGGGGGGTCTGTGGCCAGCTGCCCCGCCAGTTCCGCGTGGTGGAGGAATTCTCGGCTGCGGCCATTGCGGAGGTAGGTGACGCACTGACCGGTGGGTCCAAACGCGCAGTGAGGGCTTGGTCGCACGCGAACGCGAGGAAGCGGTGTATGATGCGCGGGACCCGCGGGGTAGTGAGGCTAGTGGGTGCGCGGACACACTTATTGTGGGACCCACCCGTCTGTGTGCGCGTGAGACAGACGGCCCGGTCCCACATGTCGGCACGTCGGTCAGCCGGTTTGGGCCGCGCGGAGAAATTCTGCTCGTGGGCCGAAACCAGGTACAAAGCCTAGGTAGTGTTTTCCCTTTTTGTTTTATTTTCTTTTTCTGATTTGTTTTTTTTCTTTTTTATTTGAATTCAAATTTCAAATCCAACCATGTGGTAAATCATCCCTAGATTAAGAGTATAATTTGAACATACTTTTATTACCTTTGTTTATAATATTTATTTTGTATATATTTTCTTTTCTCTTTTTGTTTCAATTCTAGAATTTCCTTTAGGGTTTAAATTCTAATTTGGGTATTATCATATTTATGTTACCTTATTTTTATATTATCACAAAATGCACATAAAATAAAAACCCAGCATGATTCATATTTTAGTGGTATAACTTTTTATTAGTTATTTGTCTTTAAATATGGTATTCACATGTGATGATAAGTGGATATAATATACACATATACATAAAGGAAATGACTTTTCTCCTTTTATATGGTCTCTTACAAATTGGGTATTACAAATCCTACCCCCCTTAACAAGAATCTCGTCCTCGAGATTTAGGAAGGACTAGAGAAAAGATGGGAAAATCTATGCGAAGCTCTTCTTCTCTCTCCCAAGTAGCTTCATCTTCTCCGTGGTGACTCCATTGCACTTTGCACATCTTTATAACCCTATTTCTCATGACACGAGTCAGTGTATCAAGAATCTTGATGGGATACTCAGCATAAGTCAGATCATCTTGAACACTAAGGTCCTCTATTGGTAGCTGCTCTTTAGGTACCCTGAGATACTTCTTCAGTTGTGACACATGAAAGACATCATGTACATCCGCAAGATGATCAGGTAATTCCAGTTGATATGCCACCTCTCCCACTCACTTTAGGATTAAGAAGGGTCCAATGAAGCGAGGAGACAACTTCCCTTTGACTTTGAATCTTCTCATACCCCGGAGTGGTGACACTTTCAAATAGACATGATCACCCTCCTTAAACTCTAGCAGTCTTCTCCGGGTATCAGAATAGCTTTTTTTCCTTGACTGCGCAGTTCTCAAATTCTCCCTAATTTGGTGGACTTGTTCTTCTGACTCTTGTATAATTTCAGGCCCAAATAGCTGTCTTTCACCAGTTTGATCCCAATACAGTGGAGTCCTACACTTTTTGCCATATAAAGCCTCAAACGGTGACATCTTCAAACTGGCCTGGTAGCTATTATTATAAGAGAACTCCGCATAGGGCAAACTATTATCCCAACTTCTACCATGTTTAAGAGCACAAGCTCTTAACATATCTTCTAGTACTTGGTTGGTCCTCTCAGTCTGCCCATCAGTTTGGGGATGGTAGGCCGAACTAAAATTCAATCTTGTATCCAAGGACTCGTACAATTTCTTCCAATACCGAGAAGTAAATTGTGATCCCCGGTCTAACACAATCTTCTTTGGCACACCATGTAAGCATACAATCTTTGCCATGTACAATTATGCTAGCTTGGCTCCTGAATACGTGGTCTTCACTGGAATAAAGTGGGCTACCTTAGTTAGCCTGTCCACAATCACCCATATAGAGTCATACCTAGCAACCCATATAGAGTCATACCTAGCAGATGTGCGGGGTAATCCAATAATGAAGTCCATGCCAATCTCTTCCCATTTCCACTCAGATATCTTAAGCGGGTGTAGTAAACCAGCAGGTCTTTGATGTTCCGCTTTCACCCTCTGGCAAACATCACATAATGCAACATGTGAAGCAACATCCTTCTTTAGTCCATACCACCAATATTTCTGCTTCAGGTCCTGGTACATCTTAGTACTACCAGGGTGGATGAAGTAAATTGAGTCATGTGCCTCCTTCAATATGGTTTCATGAATACTATCGATATCAGGAACACAAATCCGGTTCTTGAACCATATCGTGCCTTGCTCATCCTCCGTGAAATCTGGACCTCTACCTTCTATTATCAGATCCTTGATCTCCTGAATTTTGACATCACCGATCTAACCCTTTCGTATTTCTTGCTCTAAAGTAGGTTCCACTTCGATGGTAATTCCTTCAGTATGAGCAACTATCCCCAGATTGAGCCTCTCAAAATCTTCTGCTAATTCATCAGGTAACTGGGTGACAATAGCTGCATGGACCTGCCCCTTCCGACTCAAGGCATCCACAACCAGATTCGCCTTGCCCGGATGATAGTGAATTTCCAGGTCATAATCCTTGATGAGCTCCAACCATCGGCGTTGCCTAAGGTTAAGATCCTTCTGAGTGAAAATGTATTTTAAGCTCTTGTGATCAGTGTAGATTCAACACTTGGTTCCCATAATATAGTGTCTCCAAATCTTAAGAGCATGAACAACTGCTGCCAGTTCTAAGTCATGAGTGGGGTAGTTCAACTCATGTTTCCGCAACTGACGAGACACGTAGGCAATAACATGTCCTTCCTGCATAAGCACACATCCTAGGCCTTAGCGACTTACATCACAATATATATCAAAATTCTTCTATAGATCTGGCATAATCAGTTCTGGAGCAACCATCAACTTAGATCTCAACTGATCGAAACTCTCTTGGCATTCATCAGTCCACTTAAACTCCTTGCCCTTCTCCAATAATGAGGTCATAGGCTTAGCAATCTTGGAGAACCCTTCAATGAATCACCGATAATAACCTGCGAGTCCTAAGAAACTCTAGATCTCCGAAACTGTACTTGGTGTCTTCCAATCCATTATTGCTGTTACTTTAGCTGGATCCACAGCAATTCCTCCTTTGGAGATGATATGCCCAAGAAAATGTACTTCATCAAGCCAGAATTCACACTTGGTAAATTTGGCATAAAGCTGATTATCCCGTAACTTCTGTAGCACCATCCGCAAATGCTCCTCATGCTCACTATCATTCTTAGAATAAATGAGAATGTTGTCGATGAAAACCACGATGAATTTATCGAGATACTCCATGAATAACATATTCATCAGATTCATAAAATATGCCGGCGCATTTGTTAAACCAAATGACATGATTGTGAATTCATATAGACCATATCGGGTAGAAAAAGCCGTCTTAGGAATATCAGATGGTCTAATCTTCATTTGATGGTAGCCCGACCTGAGGTCAATCTTAGAGAACACCCTAGCACCTCTCATCTGATCAAATAAGTCATCAATATGAGGTAATGGGTACTTGTTCTTAATGGTGACATCATTAAGTGATCTATAGTCCACACACATCGGTTGCGAACCATCCTTCTTCTGTACAAACAGTACCGATGCTCCCCAAGGTGAGGAACTCGGACGAATGTACCCTGCCTCCTGTAACTCTGTTAACTGCTTCTTAAGTTCTTGTAACTCTTCTATGAACATTCTATAGGGGCGTTTAGAAATAGGAGCAGTCCCAGGTAAGAGATCAATAACAAACTCAACTTCCCCCTCCAGTGGCATCCCTGGTAACTCCTCTAGAAAGACATCTAGAAAATCCCTAACCACACAGAAGTTGTTTCCAACGAACTCCACATCTATGAAGAATGCCGCACGTCTAGTAGAGGTAGTTACTGTAATCTCAACGTTAAATCTTTCTCCGTTAGGGCTGGTGAGTTCTACTGTACCCTACCATAGTGTATAATGGCCTTTGCCTTTCTTAACCATGACATACCAAGGATCAGATCTATACTGCTTTCCTCTAATACTATAGCGGTAGCCCCGAATTCTCTTCCCATAATTGTCAATGTCAATTTATGTGTCATATGATTTGCCTCAATAAGCCCTTTAGGTGTAATTACTATCATTGGTTTTCTCATATTTTGCAGTGGTATCTCATTTGTGTTGGCATATCGAGCAGACATAAATGAATGTGTAGCACCAGAATCAAATAATATTGTTGCAGGAATTGCATTAATATAAAACATACCCAGTACGATGTCAGCACCCTCAGGAGTAGTGTCGGCGCTGACTTGATTAACCCTAGCAATAGAGTATCCCTTGCCAGGAGTCTGTTGCTTGTTCTGAGTTGGTGTACCAGAATTCCCCACCGGACAAGCATTAGCATAGTGTCCAATCTGACTGCACTTGAAGCATGTAGGGCTGGTCTTCTATCCTGTAGGCCTCACCGGGGTGCCAGTGGGGGCAGCCTGATGAGTGGGAGGTGTCCGTGGAGTCCCCTGAGGAGCGTACTGAACTGGGCGTGGTCCTCCTCCTAGACGAGCTAGGGTACCCTGAGGCAGAATGTAGCGAGGATAAACACTGCTGCTACCCTGTCCCTGTGAAATAGCCTTCCCCTTTAGATCTCCCAGTTGAACACGCTTGTGTTCAATAGCAAGAGCCTTATCTAGCAGCCGCTGAAATGATGGAAATGTGTGAGCAACCAGTGCATACTGTAGGGACCTATTGAGTCCTTCTATGAAGTGCTCTTGCTTCCTTTCATCATCTGCCACCTCATTAGGAGCATATCTGGACAGCTGAATGAATTTGTCTCTGTACTCGCTGACAGACATGTTGCCTTGCTTCAATGACAGAAACTCCTTCTTGATCTTCATCAATCCAACAGGAATGTGTTAGTTTCTGAACTGAGTTGTGAATTCTGCCCAAGTAATAGTGTCAGCAGCATCATGGACAGCAACATAAGAATCCCACCAGTCAGCAGCAGGACCTGTCAGACGACCAGAAGCATATAGAACCTTCTCCCGGTCAGAGCATTGGGCGATGTTGAGCATCTTCTCAATTGATTTCAGCCAATCATCAGCATCTAGTGGATCTAGCGAACTGGCGAAGGTTGGCGACTTGTGACTCATAAATTCCCGGTGCTTGTCCCGGGGTGGAAGTGGAGGTGGTGGTGGTGGCAGTGGTACTTGCTGTTGTTGCTGTTGCGCCCTCCTTTCCTGGCGTATCTCCTCTCTCTCCTGGCGTATCTCTTGGCGTTCCTACCACATCTGCGTGTGCATATCCACCATGGTGTCTGCCATCTGCTGCATCATCCTCATCTGAGCTGCAACTGTGGGATCAGCTCTGGCTAGTGGAGGCTGTAGAGGATCCATCTCAGGTTGTTGTTGTGGTTGTCTGAATATCCTCCGAGTGTGTCGATTGGGAAGTAGATCAATTCTACCACCCTTCCTGGTATTGACCATCTGAGTTAGAAACATATGGTAGGAGGGAAAGGATTGTAGATAAGGCAGTAATTACGAAGCATGTTACTTTGGGAGATTTAATAGCTAAGTGTCACCTACTAAAGCTAATACATTACCTTATGGTGGTACATGCTAAGATGTCCATTTATAATATCTCAATCAATCAAAGAAGCAAATCAGGCATTGATCATCAGGACAATCAACCAACATTTTTAAATATAGAAAATAGTTATAATTTGTCTTAGGCCTCATATCTCTTAAAAAGGTCATAAATGTAGGATTTCAAGGTGTGAAATCCATCTTGTCTTAGAATAGAAAAGATAAGAATAATAAGAGTAGAATAGTAGAAGGTGAGACAGGATGAAGAAAAGTATGGAAAGAATCAGAGTGAGATAAGTATTGAATGAATCAGAGTAAGGTAAGTTGGTAAGGGTTTTGTCCATTTCTATCTATGTTTCGTCCTACAGTCAACATTTCCTCTGATACCATTTCTGTCACACCCAGATTTAAGAAACAAAGCCGAGTGCATCTCATATATGCGCCAGAGAAGACAACACATATAATAACAGAGTGCATAGAGATAAATGTCATAAATATCATAAATGTACTTATTATATAGCGAAAGTCTTACAAAAATAAATGATAAAATAAAGCGAACTAAATATTATTCCCTGGTGCCACAAAGCTAACTGGGAGACGCCACCTAGATCAAGTTGAAAGCCTCAGTGTTAGGCGGCTCCTCTTCGACCACCTGTTTTTCTCCTAGGGGGGTGTGAGACAGCAAGAGTGAGCTCACATACGATCATAGCTCAACAAGTTGTAGGGAATAATGTGCATGAACTCACCAAAGGTGGTAGTTCATGTGAAGTGTAAGGTTGATCAACAAAATAAAGGCTGAAGCTGAGCATTGCTTTTATAAGTTGGTCAAAATTTTATTAGCAGTTACTCAGTGTAAGTGAATACCAAACAATAGTAATAATAAATAAAGTAATAAATAAATAATCCCAATGCGATGCAAATGACAAATTGAGTTTTAATTCCATAGATTAATCATGTGAGGGTCCGAGCTGCTCATGACCGTGAGCACGGCTAGTATACCAGTTTTACACTCTGCAGAGGTTGCACATCTTTACCCATAAGTCATGTTACACATCTGCCAAGAGATGACCAATCCCATACACCTCTCCGGAGGAGGCGAGGCAGGGTAACACTACGAGGCCTTTACAAAGTTGCACTAGCTTTAGAAAACCCGCTACAATTTATAGGAAGCTCCAATGCAGGGATCCCTCACCTGACCGCCATCACAGCAAAATCAACCCAAGGACTTCCCTACACTGACCACTCCCCTACTGCCCTTGCCCCTTTCGGGTAAGGTAGACATCCACTAGCTTTCCTAATTAATTAGCCAAGGGCGTCCCATTAAACTCTTGTGGTAGCACTGTTTTCCCGGGTGGTCGCTCCATGTTCCCATTAACATAATGATCTTAACATGAACAGTAATAATAAACAGATAATAAAAGCGTAATCATGAATAATGTATCCCCATATCCAAAACTACATAAAGCAATAGCATGTACTACCCAAAAATATTCAGTGGCAAAACAAGGTATAAAGATAGCCAAAACTGGGGTGACCTTTTGGATCCCATCAAAATTAACCTATGCAAATCATTATAATTAATAAGAACATGGCTGGGTAAAAATAAGTGATCAAGGGCACAACTTGCCTCTAATGAGCTCCTGCTCAGCAACTTCTATCTGCTGAACCTCAGGATCCACACTAGCTTGCTCGTCTACTCGCATCAACATAATACATACATAGTATAGCAAAAATTAACATCACTCTAAACATGTAAATAAAATACACAATAATAATCTACACATTAAAATAAGATCCTAGGAACAGGAATTCATTAAATTTGGAGTTATAGATTTTAAGTTATGAATTTTCAAAGGTATTATGTATTTGATTCAAGATTAACTAATAAATAAATTCTATTACAGTTTTCATACCAAAATAGAGACACTAAATGATAGTCAATAATATTACAAAATTTTAGAAACAGAAATGGATCAATTTGGAGTTCATATGGATTTTCTATGAATTAATTAAGTTCTAGCATTTATTTTTACACTAAAATTCCATTTCTAATAAGATTTCCCTATTTAAATAACTCTTTGGACTGCGCCTCATTTACCAGGAAAGACATGGGCCTCGGGGTAAAACTTCCTAGACTCAGGGAACAGTCGCCGAGGACGGCGGGTTCTATTTTCCTATTCCCCGAGGACTCTTTAACAAAATTCTCGGCCGAAAGGGTACGGGTGCACTTCGGCCGCCCGATTAGAGATCAAGCGTCCAAATAATTCGGTCTCGGTTATGTATACTGCTGCGCCAATGACCGTTGGATCCCAGATCCACGATCCACGGCGCACGATTCCCCCAGCAGATCTGATCCATACACTCGTGATCTAACGGTGAGGATTCATTTGCGCAGAAAGGCACGCGGTCGTCTAATCTTAGTCGTTCACCCCGCGATCTACGGTCCACGGCTCGTCTTCACCTTCTGGTCACGGGCGATGGCGGCGCCAGCACACCCGCATGGCGGCGTCCACCGGCGAGCATGCAACACAGCCCGACACTACCCAAACCCAAATTAAATTGCGCTGCACACTGAGAAGGACATGGCGGAGATAGTAGTGGAGTTCTCACCAGTCGAGACAGCACGCAACGGTCCGATCGTGGGGAGCGGGTAGCTTGCGGCAGAGTCGGATTCTGGCGAGCAATTAAGGCTGTTCCGCTGTCGCTTTCCGCCCGGCAGTGCCTTGGACAGCTTAACGGTGACACTGTGCAGGCACTCAATACAATCTCCGGCGCGAAACAACAATGGAGACGAGAACCCGCGACACCCTGCTCCCGCAATCCTAGCGCTAACCCCAAATTGATGTTCCTAGCGGCGTGGTGTTGGTACAGAAGCGAAGAGGCGAAAAGACGAGGAAGAGGAGCCGAGCATCAAAGTTTTATAGATGGTGAGGTCGGGGGGTCGGCAGCCAGCTGCCTCGCCAGTTCCACGGTGGCGGAATTCTCGGTTGCGACCGTTGCGGAGGTAGGTGACACACTGACTAGTGGGTCCCAACGCGTAGTGAGGGCTTGGTCGCACGCGGACGCGAGGAAGCAGCGTATGACGCGTGGGACCCGCGGTGTAGTGAGGCTTGTGGGCGCACGGGACACGCTGATTGCGGGACCCACCCGTCTGTGTGCTCGTGAGACGGACGGCCCGGTCCCACATGTCGGCGCGTCGGTCAGCTGGTTTGGGTCGCGCGGAGAAATTCTGCTCGTGGGCCGAAACCAGGTACGAAGCCCAGGTAGTGTTTTCCCTTTTTGTTTTATTTTTGTTTTCTTTTTCTGATTTGTTTTTTTCTTTTTCATTTGAATTCAAATTTCAAATTCAACCATGTGGTAAATCATCCCCAGATTAAGAGTATAATTTGAACATACTTTTATTACCTTTATTTATAATATTTATTTTGAATGTATTTTCTTTTCTCTTTTTGTTTCAATTCTAGAATTTTCTTTAGGGTTTAAATTCTAATTTGGCTATTATCATATTTATTTTTACCTTATTTTTATATTATCACAAAATGCACATAAAATAAAAACCCAACATGATTCATATTTTAGTGGTATAACTTTTTATTAGTTATTTGCCTTTAAATATGGTATCCACATGTGATGATAAGTAGATATAATATACACATATACATAAAAGAAATGATTTTTCTCTTTTTATATGGTCTCTTACAAATTGGGTATTACAGATTCTCCATCGTTTTAATAGCGTATTTATTCGAAATCATAAATATTTGTATGTTCGTCTATAAATTTCACCAAACTTTATATAGTCTGAATAATTAAAAAAAGGGAAGAGAAGGAGAATTGTATTTCTTTTTTTCCTGGATAGAGGTAATTAGAGTTATTAAAACCTGAAGCCGTTTGGAGCTCTCCCCGGGTTTCGCGGTCGCAGTTTTGCATAAAGATCCTCTGTCTTTTCGCGATTTAGCTCGTGCTCCTCCCTCGACGTGGTCTCCGGAATCTAGGTGCAAATCCCTCCCCCCTCCCTCCCTGCCCCCTCTCCACCTCCCTCTCCGCGCGGCAGCTGCCGTCGAAGCCGCCGGGGCCGTCCCTCCCTCCCTCCCAGCCCCCCTCCCCACCTCCCTCTCCGCGCGGCGGCTGCCGTCGAAGCCGCCTGGGCCGTCCACCACCAACCCCTACCCGCTCTTCGCCAACCCTCGCCTCCTGCGCCGCCTGGCGCTCTCCGGCGCTGGCGCCTACCAAGCCCCGCGCCGCGCCGACCCCAGCCGCCGCGGGTGAGGGCCCCTCCGCCTCCTCCACCGAGGACCCGGTCCTCGTCCGCGTCGCCGACGAAGGTGTGCCGCTCGAGGGCGTCATCCAGATTGAGAAGCCTAGGGATGCGGCCGCCGAGTCCAAGCTCGTCTCCTACGCGTACGAACCTTATCCTGTGACCTGTCACACGCGCCCTTCCCATTCCCGTGGTCTCATTGCTTCGACCGCGTTCGTTCGCAGGAAGCTGGGTCCTCTGGCCGACGGGGACGTGTTCTGCCTTCTGCTGTTCTCTACGATTGGAAGGTTCAGCCATGGCCTGCCCGTCCTCGACGCCGAGACGTTCAAGACGGCCGACCCCTTCATTGCTGGTTAGGGAATCAGAAATAGAGCCTTTTTAGGGTTGCTGCTCATCTAACGCGTGAATAGATGGTTTGCTCATGGATTTGGGTCTTCTACAGGGTGGTTGCTGAGCGCCTATCTTCTTGGCGGATTTGGCGATGATGCACGCCAAGAGATGAAAGCACTTGGAGTTCTGCTTGCATAAGCAGCAATGCACCATTTCTGCTTCCTACAACAGGCAAGACCTTATCAGCGGCTGCTGCCATTGAAATAATGTAGCAGAATATGTCTGATTGTCGTCTCTCATCCCTGAAGATCTTCACAGAAGCAGCGCTGCTGCCAATGATGACAATGCCCAACTCCCTAGAAACCTCAGACATAAACCCAGTAGGCTTCACTCCAACACATGGTGAAAATGCCATCCTGACAAGCTCATTCGTCACACTCATTGCACACTGGGCTAACATGAACTTGTCAATGCTAACCATCTTCAAGGGTGCAGTCAGCATGAGTGTGGTTCCCGTTCCCGGTCTACTAGATGTGCAGCTGGCCGACTCGAAGATCGTAGAGACGGTCATTTTGCTCGTTGGCCCGTCGGACCTCGCACCAATAGCAGCTGCAAGTTCTAGAGACGGGTCTACCATAGGACACAGCTCCTTTGCGAGAAGCAGATCCATGTGAGACATGGGCTCCCATGCTTCTTGCTGCATCTCCTCCAAGTGATCCAGACCGAGGCTCAAGAGAAATCGACTTGGCACTTTGCCTGTCATAGTGGTCACGAACCTTGTACAGTAAGGTTGACCATTGCACTCAGGACTCAGTTTTGTGGATCCATTAGTTGCCACTTTCAGGAAGACCGCCAGGACAGCAGAATCACATCTATTCTGCTCAGGGCTCCCTACAAGTTGAGGATGATCATATCCCTTTTGGTGTTTCAGTGTGTCATCAAGCTGCTGTGACTTGTCCTCAGAAACATAATTTTGCTTATGAGGTGCTCGAGGATATTGTTCTTTACTCTCCATCGGACCTCCCATGTCCTCAGCTGTTGTTGGTAGATTCTGCTTGACATAATGGCCATTCTCCATTAATCCATCAACATTTTCAATGTCTGGTGGAGGCATGCTACCATTGGATGAGTTCTGCTTCTTATCCTTGTCAATTTTATTCATCACACCAACAGGAGCTTCATTGCCCCCAACACTTTCTCCTGTTGAGGACGATTGCTGCAAATTTGGCGGTCTGGATGTCTGAAAATGACCATAAACAGATGATTCCTTAGAGTTCGTTTCAGAATTTACAGTTGAACATTGATTACACACACAAGTAGAGTTCCCTTCCGCACAATGCTATTATCAGGCGACACTTGGAAAGCTTGCCTCTGGAGACATTTCACTTTGTGAGTACAAATTGCTCTCTTTTAGAGATATTCCGCACAATGTTTATTCAATAAAAGAAATAGTTGATGAACCAGTCAGTAACCCCTCTGTTCCAAAATGGAGGTTGACATGCAGTTTAGAATGGACATACTCTTCATAATCTTGAGCTCCAATATAATCTTGTGTTGCATTTATGTGAAATAGTCTTTTAGTACAGGTACAAATTGCATTCAAATTTTATGCTAAATATGTATCAGGTTTCTGAAAATATAACTTTGGAGACTACAGGTAAAGATTGGTTTGTTTACATAGAATTCAAACATTAATGTCATGTTCATGTCGTGATCTATATTTCTAAAAAGAAAACGAAAGGGAGGCAAGAGCATCTCCATATATTATTAGAACAAAAAGAGTCAACCCAGTTTTATGGTGAAATCGGGCCAGAAACCGAACAACCGCTCTGCCCAGAGTGCCGCCAAGACCCACTGCTAGAGGACCAGTCCAAATTACTTAGAAAAAGAATTGTGCCATTGTCAGCTTGAAAAATACTACCTATGATTTGCTTTCATTGTTGATTTACTTCTGTAGTAGTATCTTAATGCTAGCTTTGAAACCATAGATTTTAATTCTTGTAGATTAGTCAGTAGATTGCTCCATTGTACATCCTGATTCACGTTCTTTGGCTACACTTCTTATTCATTACATTCAGGTAGGTATAGACACAACGTTTACTTGCACAATGTTGCTACACATTGGTTCTTTGTGCGCTGGACTGGCTTTGCAGCATTCTGGGATGTTTAGTGCCGCACTGCCGCTTGGTTCAAACGAATTCCAGGTACTTGAAAAGTCATTATTAGGAATTGCCTTTTCAAATTGCATTTACAACCAGTGAGATATAAACTATTCCCCTACACATTCATGAAATATTTGCGCTGCATATAAGTTATAAGAGATTATTATTGCCTTTTGCCTTTTACCTTATTTCCTATGTTTTTTCATAAATGAACTAAATGCGATAGTTTTTTCTTATTGTGCGCTGTGAATCAGATGCCACGAAAAACTATTCGTTGTATTTGTTCATGTGTACAGGGTATGTGTACTTTAGCTCATTGTACATAGTTTCGTGTACCATACATCGTTACTTGCTCCTCCTCTACATTAACATAAGCGCGCACTTCTAAGAACCTGAAATATATACCTGGTTACACGATTTTCAGCCACATAAACAATATGATCCGGCTAGCCCACGCGCCAGCGTTGTAATACACTGTTTCTGACCATCATAAAGGACTACAGAGCAGCCACAAACATGGTTTAGCTTCAACGTCCTTCCCTCCAAATTCCAGATTATAACATGTTATGTCTTTTCTGGATATATAGCTTCTGTGATACCTAAACCAAGCAAATTCCTTGTAGCCGAGCATGGTCAGAGACCAGCGTGGGCGAGTCATGATGGAGAAACCGAGAGAGAAAGAAAAGAAACAAATTGTTTTTTAGTTTAACGAATGCCATTGGTGGATAATTACCTCCAACTCTATGAGAAGATACATATTCAATGTTTTTCCAGCTCTATGAGGGGTTACATTGGTGGGTTATTTTTGTAGTTCTTACTGAAAGCCCAAAGTGCAATGTTAATTCATAGTTTCTTCATGATGCTAATGCATTCTGTCTGCTTAATCGTTCTCTTACATGCAACATCACAGAAAATGCAAGCACCAAGATTAGAACTGTGTTTGTTATCGTTACTAAATGTAGTTACACAATAGACTTTTACATGTGATTCAGAGTCACCGATGCAAATAATCTTGTAGAATATTATAGAAAGAAACAATTTTATTAATTGATCCCAGACAAGGAAATGAACTTGTATTTTCTTAAAGTAAAACTCACAATTATGCTTAACAAGCAAATAACAAGCACTGCCTTTGGGTTTGATTTGTTTCACTATAATAATACATTTATCTGTCTATAGGGGCTGTTTCTAATACCTAACACTTTAATGTTTATGTCGTTCTTTTGGCATGAAGACATGACAGAAATGTTTGAGTTGCTCCTGCATAGATTAAGAACGAAGTCGATCATGCAGGCAATGGATGCACTACCGAGTATCTTTGGAGCTTGCCGGTTGAAGAACAGGCCCCGCTGCAATCAACATCTATGAGTTTAGTTTTTTTAGATATTTCTTTTGTCTCACAGGTTAATCCACAATCGGTGGCATGTTGTTGTTTGTTACTTAGAATTTGAGTCCTCTTTGTGTAATGTTCTGGAGATATATGATCACAACATGAATGAACTTGAGGAAAGTGATTAGGAGGCAATAGAAGGTATTATATCTAACAGTGGTTATTTTACTTTAGCTGGATTGTTTGGGACACTAAATAATTTCTCATGCATTTAAGTGTATTTGAATACTCTAAGGTTGGTTTTTTGCCCTTACATGGCATGATTCAGATGATGGCGTGATTCAGATGGTAGAGCGCCCGATAGGGCGTTTTTTTCTAGTATATAGAAAACCTTCAATTGACTTGCCACCTTATCCTGGTGGTGGATGGATCAATTGAGTAGAAGCATTGCATTCACTGGTGTGGACAGTGACAACCCACTACCGCCCATGAACTGACCACCCAAAAAAAGCATACGTAGTACATTATATACTGCCGTCCGAACGAACATACGCGAAATATATAGTTCAAAAATAAACTAGTCAGCGACAAATATTCGAAAAGGAAAATAATATTATGTAGGAACACGACACAATGATGAACATATAAGGGCTAGTTTGGAAGCCACAAAACCGGAGGGGATTAGAGGGGCTAAAATCTCCTCCTTATTCAATTTTGAATAAAGAGGGGATTTTATCCCCTCCAATCCTCTTCGGTATTTGGACTCCCAAACTAGCCCTAAAGAGTCAATTGCGCTCCCAATGATCCTCCTCGTTCGCTTCTCACCACCATGAGTGTTGCTAATTTAATTGTTAATATAGTATTAGTACGCGCAACAATGAGTTGTTCGTTTCGGATTAAAACCGGTTATTTGGACTGCTGCAGCTGCAATTCATACAGACGAAAATACTGTAGGAATAGTAAAAGTTGGTACAAATTAAAGCCTCAATATATGTTAGAAATATAGGCATTTTCCATATTATTTTAATTCCATAAATTAACATTACGATGATGACATATAAAATATAATTAATCATGAAAGTCATGATGTCAAATATATCCATAACAATATGGAACATGGGAACATAAAACTATGAATCATATAAATATAAACATGGTACATGTATCATGACGAAACAACTGAAAATAAATAGATAGCAACATAAATAGTATGACTGTAAAATTAAAACAAACAGAAACAACATATAACTAGCATGAACAGACATCAGACATGTCATGATATGATACGACAGAACAGATTGGATAAATTCATGGCTATATATGAAACAGTAGAGAAGGACAACATATATAATCTGGAAAACGTAAAACAGTAAGGAGCTTAATTGACCATACCCTCCCATGCGCTCCGAGGATCCAGATCCTTGTCCGACTTCTATTGTCATGCCATACGAGATGAAGACGCTAGCAAGAAGAAGATGTTTATCAGAAGGATGTTCGGGTAGTCACGTAGACGCTCCCCAAAAACCTAATTGCTAATCCCCCGTGCAAGGTCTCGAATCGGCAAGGGCTTCAGAGGCACCTACCCTCTCGATCCTCTGTGCGCGCAGAGTTATGAGATGGAAATACCCACACTTGTGGCTGGACTGTGATTTTGAAAGAGTTCTGCTCGCATACCAAGTGACAGGAGTTCTCCCCCTTTTAACCTCATCGCGAAAGGGAAGCTGAAGGAGAAGAGTCTCGCATGCGGCTGATCAAGAGACGGGCATCTGAAAGGTTTTAACCCAGAGTTGAAACTCCCGCGGTTAATGAGTGCTAAAAATTAACACAACCACACCACGCCTCACCCGCTCGCCGCCTGCCTGCCTGCCTCGCCTTGCCTCGCCACACCACGCCTGGCCTAGCCGGCCGACGACGGTGGCGGCGACGCGCGCGTGTGGCACGCCTGGTTCGTTTCTTGACTTCTCAAATTAAGTGGAATAATTCCCACCATATAAGTCAAGCCAACGACCCTTGGAATTCCAATATGATACTATTAGTATTGTCCACAATTACACACTGTTGGGGGTCTGCTTCGAAGCCGAAGGTCCTGTAAGAAGAAACACCTTCGAAAGATCAGCACGGAAATAACGCCGAAGGTACCTTACGGGGAACTTCGGCATAGCGACATGCCTAAGACGAAGGGTTGCACTAACTTAAAGATGAAAAGACAGATTGGCCCATGATAGTTTGTGTCATGAATGTAATCAATTGTAGAGGGTATAAATGTAATTTCACACAGGCTGCGCCCTGTGCCTATAAATAGATGAACAGTACCTCCATACTGTTCACGCTGATTTGTACTCACTTGTGCATCACGCTTGCACTATCTCCTTCTGTCAAGCCGGAGGTACAAATGTAATTCTATATTATTTCTGTTTATTCATGATAGTATAATAGAAGATGAGTTAATAATGCTATATAATCATTCATGTTGTTTTTTATGTTTCACATGCTTCTTCTTTCATTAATGTATACTGCGACTATGAAGGTATGTCCTTCACGACCTTCGTCCGAAGATCATTATATCTTGAGGGGAAATAATGCTTTGAAGGACAAAGGGTCTTAACCTTTAACATTTTGTGTTGCCTTATTTTTAATTCATAGCATTTGAGAACAAGTCCCCAACATGGGCGCCCACCTCCGGTGAACTCACTTCCACTCTTGAGCTGATGGCTTCGTTCAGCAACCAAGCCGAAGCATCTTCGACTACGAAGCTGGTGCTGCCGATAACAGGCGGCTCAGGTTCAGAGCCGGCTAACAAGAAGCAGAAGAAGGAAGCACATAGAAGGGTGCAGCATGTTGGGGTGCAGGGACCCTTCATCAAGTCAAAATGGTCCCACATCCCAATCACCTTCTCCCAGGAGGACCTTCAGCTCAAATATTACCCTCATAATGATGCTATGGTCATATCTTGTGTCATTAAGGGATTTCTGGTCCACAATGTTCTGGTTGATACAGGCAGTGCAGCGGATATCATATTTGCTAAGGCCTTCAGATAGATGCAAGAGCCAGAAGGTAAGATTCATGATGCTACACATCCTTTATGTGGCTTCGGAGGAAGGCAAATTGTAGCACTTGGCAAAATCACAATGCTAGTAACCTTCGGCTTTGTTCACAATACAAGGACTAAACAGGTTGTGTTTGACATTGTTGACATGGAGTACCCCTACAATACAATCATTGGTCGTGGGACACTTAATGCTTTCGAAGCAATACTTCATCCAGCATATCTATGCATGAAGATACCTTCGGAACAAGGGCCCATTGCTATTCATGGCAGTCAAGAAGCTGCCAGGAAGGCCGAAGGAAACTGGACAGATTCAAAGGCAATCCATAACATAGATGGAGCTGAAGCCTGTGAGCACTATCGATACAAAAGAGAGAAGGTTGCTTCGGCAGATCAGCCAAAGCCTATGCTTCTATGTGAAGATATAGCAGAACAAAAGGTACTGCTGGGGTCTCAGTTATCTGAAGAACAGGAAAAGGACTTGCTAAGATTTCTATTCAACAACAAAGATGTCTTTGCTTGGTTAGCCAATGATCTTTGCAGTGTCAACAGAGATGTCATTGAGCATTCACTCAATGTGGATCCATCTTTCAGGCCAAGAAAACAAAGGCATCAGAAAATGTCTGATGACAAAGCTGAAGGTGCTCGGAACGAAGTAAAGAGGCTTCTTAGCGCTGGAGTTATCGGAGAGGTCAAATACCTAGAGTGGCTAGCTAATACTGTTATGGTGAAGAAGGCCAATAGTAAATGGAGAATGTGCACTGATTTTACAGATCTTAATAAAGCTTGTCCTAAAGATGAGTTCTCATTGCCAAGGATAGATTCTCTAGTAGATGCAGCAGCTTCATCAAAGCTCATGGGTCTACTAGATTATTACTCGGGCTACCACCAAATCTAGATGAAGAAGGAAGATGAGCCGATAACTAGCTTCATAACCCCTAGTGGCACATATTGCTATCTTCGGATGCCTGAGAGGCTCAAGAATGTTGGAGGAAACTTCAGGAGAATGACAGCCAGAGTCCTTCATTCTCAAATAGGCAGGAATGTGTTGACTTATGTTGATGATATCATAGTTAAAAGCACAAAGCAAGAAAATCACATTGCTGATTTGCAAGAGACATTTGCCAACTTCAGGCAAGCTGGTTTGAAGTTGAATCCAGAAAAATGTGTTTTTAGGGTAAAGAAGGGCAAGTTCCTTGGCTGTCTAGTATCAACAAAGGGAATTGAAGCTAACCCAAGCAAGATGGAAGCTATCCTTCATATGGAACCGCCAAGCACAAAGAAAGGAGCTCAACGGCTGACAGGTAGATTAGCATCATTGAACAGATTTATATCCAGATCAGCAGAAAGAAATCTACCTTTCTTTGAAATACTAAAGTCAGCCGAAGTCTTCCAATGGGGTCTGGCTCAGCAAAAGGCCTTCGAAGAGTTGAAGCAATATTTGATTGATTTAACAACGTTAACTCCACCTTCGCCAGGGGCTCCATTGCTCTTATATGTTGCAGCTTCACATTCTGTAGTAAGTGCAGCACTTGTACAGGAGAAGCTAGATGGCCAAGTCAAAAAGCAAGCTCCAGTGTACTTCGTCTTTGAAGTTTTGAGTCCGTCAAAGAAAAATTACACAGAATTGGAAAAGGTGCTATATGCTGTGTTAATGGCCTCCAGAAAGCTTCGACATTATTTTCAAGCATATCACATAATTGTTCCTTCGTCACAGCCTCTGAAGGATATTATGAGGAACAGAGAAGCTACTGGAAGGATTGGGAAATGGGCTACAGAACTTAATGAATTCACCATTGATTATGTGCATAGATCCTCAATCCAGTCCCAAGTGTTAGCAGACTTCATCGCTGACTAGACGCCAGGGGCTCACAAAGAAGAAGTAAACAAAGATGCCGAAGCTTGGACAATGTTCTGCGATGGTTCTTGGGGAACCTTCGGTGCAGGAGCGGCTGCAGTCCTAGTGACACCTTCAAAAGTCAAAACATGTTATGCAGCCAAGCTTGATTTCAGTTACACAAATAATATTGCAGAGTACAAAGCACTTCTGTTGGCGCTTCGGAAGTTAAGGGCAATGGGAATAAGAAGGGCCATTCTGAAAACTGATTCTCAAGTTATTTCTGGCCATGTGGAAAAAAGTAGCAAGGCAAGAGATCCGAAGCTTGAAAGATATCTGGATACAGTTCGAAGGTTGGAGGCTTCTTTCAAAGTTTTTTTTGTTAAAAATATCCCAAGAGGTGAAAATGAGCACGCAGATTTACTAGCCAAATTAGCGGCCCAGGGGCTCCCTCTACCTTCGGAAGTATTTTTTGAAACAATAAAGGCACCTTCGGTTGAACTCATGGAGAGAGCAGTGCTTACTATTTCTTCGGTATATAGTGAAGATTGGAGGACTGAAATTATATCTTTCCTCCAAGGTAATTGTCTTTCAGATGACGAAGCTTATAATAAGAGAATGGAGGCAAGAACAAGACCATATGTGATAATAGAAGGGGAGTTATACAAACATGGAGTCTGCTCTCCACTTCTCAAGTGTTTATCCAGAACCAAAGGTATAGAGCTAATGAAGGAAATACATGCAGGTTTGTGTGGATCTCACATTGGGTCTAGGCCTTTGCTGGGGAAGGTCTTCAGATAAGGTTTTTATTGGCCGAAGGCAGCTTCGGATGTAGCAGATCTAGTTCAAAAGTGCGAAAATTGTCAAAAATGTGCAAGAGACCAGAAACAACCTTCATCGCTAACCCAGTTAATACAGCCAACCTGGCCATTGCAAAGATGGGGCCTGGATTTGTTAGGTCCACTTCCACCAGCACAAGACAATTTAAGATATGTTGTGGTGGCTGTAGAATATTTTTCCAAGTGGATTGAAGCGAAGCCTTTGGCCACAATAACTTTGGTCACAGTCCAAAAATTCTTCTGGCAAAACATTGTTTGTCGCTTTGGCGTGCCGAAGGCTATAACTGTGGACAACGGAACACAGTTTGATGCCGAAGCTTTCAACGAATTCTGTGATCAAATTGGCACGAAGATTCATTTTGCGTCAGTCAGACATCCAGAGTCAAATGGACTTGTCGAAAGAGCAAATGGTATTATAATGACAGGAATAATGAAGCTAATCTTTAATTAGTCCAGAGGAAAGTGGCCAGATGAGTTAATTAAAGTGGTGTGGAGCCACAATACGACCGTATCAAGATCAACAGGTTTTACGCCATTCACGTTATTATTTGGTGACGAAGCTATAACCCCAGAAGAAGCTAAAGCGGGGTCAATAAGAACAGCTTTGGCAGAAGACGAAGCTGATTATCACGTGGCAAAAGACACTATAGAAGGGATCAGACTTCAGGCTGTGGAAAATATCAATAAATATCAAGCCAAAACAATAAAATGGCGCGACAGAAAAGTCCGGCTGAAGAATATTAAGCCAGGGCATTTGGTGCTTTGGAGAGTGGCTAATCCGGACACAGTAGGCAAACTACAGCTGAAGTGGGAAGGACCTTTTCTAGTGGTATCTTCGTCAAGGCCCGGTTCTTACAGGTTGAAGGATATGGATGGCAACGACATTCCTAGATCTTGGAATGCGGATGAGCTTTGACGATATTATGTGTAATCTGATGTAATCTTTTTTCATTTTTTCCTATGGCACCCTTTTCCTTTCCAAAGGGGGAGAAAGGTTTTTAATGGGGCCATAGTTTGTAATTTTTCTTTTCTTATTCAGCTCCATGAGAGCAAGATCCCCCAAAAAGAATGTAAAGTGTAACCTCTGAGCGGGCACCATCGAGTGCAAGAAAAATAGGGAGAAGCTCAAAAGTCGTCCCTAAGGGGATGCAGAGCACGATGAAGCTACAAAAAGTCATTCCTAAGGGAGCGCAGCATAAATTTTCTGCTCAAAAGTCGTTCCTAAGGGAATGCAGAGCTAAGTACCGCCGAAATATAAGGCGAAGAAGTTCAAAAGACGTTCCTAAGGGGATGCAGAACTTATACCGCCAAAATAGAAGGCAAAGAAGTTCAAAAGACGTTCCTAAGGGGATGCAGAACTTACACCGAAAAATAAGCGGTGCAGCCGAAAAATAAACGGCAAAGAGATTTCAGTCATTCCTAAGGGAATGCAGAGTTAGGATGTGGCTTCGTAAGCATGCGTTTGGACATTCATTTGCACAATACATTACATCATTCATTGCATTCATACACATTCATTTAGACATTCTGTAACACTCCTGGTGTTACTGCCACTAAAACTTGAGCATAACATTATAAGCATTGGCATATCATGTGTTCGTCACACCTAGAATGCATTCACTAGGCAAAAAGTTCAAACAAGTTGTATTGATGTGACATTTCATGGGTGAAACCCTAGAGTAGAATACTTAACACTACACTGGGCTCAGAAGAGTGAATAAAGCCTAAATAAGAGAAAACTTCAAAACCTATTGGTAGTGATCATAAAGTGTCACCATGAATGGACTTAAGTAGCATCCCAACCCTAGAAGTGCCAAAAACTCTAAATAGGCCCCTGAGAAACCCTGGACTGAAACCCTAGGGGGTTATATGTAAAAGTGTGCACATTTTGGACCTAAGTGCAAAAATCATGGAAATAGGGTATCTTATGTCATATGGTTCACAAATTTGGAGATTTGCAAATGAAACCATAAGTTTTGGGCTTATTTGCAAAAAGACCACATTTGTGCTTCAATGACTAAATCTGAATTTCAGTAAATGGAACCAACTTTGAAGCCCTGTAATTTAAAAACTATAGGGATTTTGCCCTAGGTCAACACATCAAAATTTATAGAGCTATGTAAGGGTAACAACTTTGCTATAGAGATTAAGCCTTGGTGCCATGAAAAGTTTTGAGAAAATTTGATCCAAAGTCGAGCTGTCAGACTGCCCTAAGTCTGAATTCAGACTAACAGTAAGATTGGATGAACTTAGGGCTCAATTTTAAGTATGATTCTATGACTTTTTGTGGATGCACAATGTAACAATGTTAGAGCTAGTTTATCAGGCTACAACTTTGCTACATAGCTTTGATCTAGTCCCCATACGAAATTGGGAGGAAATTCGCCCCAAACATGGTCTGTCAGGCTGACTGAAGGAGTTCGCAATGGTACAGTAACGAAAATATCAGCAGATTCAGATCCCCTCGCCACCGGCGACCGTGCGCCTGGATTCGCACTCGCCGTAGTGATTCATGCTCACTTAAGCCCGGATAACGCCGCGGGGTAGAAAGATCTTCATCGCTGTTTGGTTATGGGCACTGTTCCGGCTAGCCGCCGTACCCCTTTCTGCTTTGCGGTCGGTTTAGATAAGTCACCGGAGTTGGCCACCCGCCGATCGAACGCCACGTGCCTCGGCAATTACCACGTCGCAGTCGCTAGTGTTATGCATGTCCGGTGATCGCTAGTGAGGTCACCACAGTGAAGGCCACGAATCACCGCGCTAGTGACCTAGTTCCCCTCTCGACCACCAACGCATCTTCGCGAAATTGGATGCCACCGCTATGGGAGCCTATAAGTTGCTACCCTCATCTGCTTCGCTATGTAATTGTGCATCCAGTAAACCAGCCCTCACCTCTGATCATCTACCAGAGCTCTTCCATTTGGGATTTCCCCCAAATCAACCAAGAACACCGCGCCCTGTGACCTCGCCGTGGTCAGCGTGTCTTAGGTCTGTTCATGTCCACTGTCCCCTTGTTTCATCACCCTTGCTTGCTCCTGATACTCGCTGACCCATTCGATTAAATTAGGAAGCCTTAGATCACCGGGAACGCGTTTATTCATCCGCTAGTCCGCGCTGTCTCCGTGGACCGGATGATTTAGAACCTCATTAGTAAAATTGGGTGAGGGGAAATGATTAGGAGGGGTCTGGTTTGGTGTCTGCCGCACAGGAGCACCAGTCATTGCAGGATTCGGCCGATGTAGGCTCGCCAGAGCTCGGCTCTCCGCCGGGCCGTGTCGTGGACCTGGCGTTGTAGAGAAACAGAAGTCCGAGGAGATTTCTGTAACTGTCAGTGAGACAGGGGAATAGCGCTGTGACCCTTTTTCCTATTATTTAAATCATCAGGGACTTATCCGCAAAGCCGACAGCGCAGGCGCGCGTGGATGCGCTTCTGCCTGTAGATGGGCCGACTTGGGCTAGTTCCGGTCCAGAACTGTTCATGCCTTTTTCTCTTTTTTTCTATCAGGGTTTAAGAATTTCTACAAAATTGTAGGAAAATGCTAAAAATACCAGACCAATTTTGCTAGGCTTCTAATTTTCTATAGTATTTAATAAAAATAGATTCATAATGTTTAGTTCCAATAGGGAATTTTGGGACCTTTAAAATAGCCAAAACACATACTTCTGAAATTTTAGAAAGTAATTAATATTCCCAAAATTCACCAAACTTTTTAGATAGGCTTTAAGTAATATTTAGAAGCCTTGGGTAAAGTTTGGTATGATTCGGACCATGTTTGGTACTTAGAACCCAAAACCCTAGTCCCCCTGCCCTATGAACTTCACTATAGACTCCGAAAACCCTAGTTTCCCTGAGATCCGTGAAGGAAAGTTATATTCAAGACATTAGATAATAAACTTTTATTATCTCTGCATCTTCATGAGCATTACATGAGCATTCATGATTATATATGGCTATATCTAGAAAACGAGGAGGAAATAGAAGTTGAAGAAGCGAGGACTTCACCACCACCACCACCTGAAGAACCTCATGCAGGAAACTGCTTTTACTTTGATATCTGTGGAATAGAGCCTAATTCACCTATCACACAAGGCAAGCCCCGGTGCATTTGCCCCCTCCTTGTTATTTTGAAATCTTTCTCACTTACTTGATGCATTAGGTGATAGTAGTTGTGTGCTAAACCAATTGTTGCATTTCCTTCCTTGGAATTGATTACCTTAATCCCCTGTTTTATCAAAAAGGTTTTTCTTATGCTTAGCTTTGCTTTAGAAAAACAAAATGTTTTGTTTCGACAAAAGATGATGCTTCAAAGTGGGTGGGATGTTTTCAAAAATAAATCTTGATGGTGGATCAATCATGGCCATGATGGGTTCAACATCGGAAAAGATGTACCTCTGCCAGGTACCAAACTTTGGGTTTGAAACAATAAAGCTGAGACCGGGTGGGTGACTTGCACGAGAGGAAAGTCTTGGTGTAGTGTCTCCGTTTGAGTCAATTAAGGACCTTCTCGATGTAGGCTTGATGATCGAGGACCCTTTAACTGGTCACATGCCTTGTCATGGGTAAGCTTTGCCTCGGGCAGACTAATACCAGAATATGATAACACACAATGGGAGTGGAGAGATGGCGAGAGTAGCATGTACCCTCCGTGGCAAGAGGCTCGACAGTGGTGTATCTGTGCTCTCGGTTGGCGTGAACCTGATCTGGTCTTAAGAACCCCGGTGGCGAGTTGACATATGCAAGGGTTAAGTGCTACATATGTGGTGTGATTGGAGATCCTCAGCTGAGTATAATCGATTCGGATCGCCATAACTTCGCGGACATGAAGACTTGGTCACTGCCCTACACGTAGCATTCCAGTGAACAAGAAGGGTTGAAAAGAAATTGGCTAGTATAGATTAAGTGCTTGAACTAGGGTAGAAAGAACCCTAGAACATAGGTAATGACTTAACTTGCTAATAAAACTGGATTTTTAAGGATCCATTATTAGTAAGCATTTCTGCAAATAGAGTCATTGATTATTGAAAAGCCATACCTTGATCCCCCAAAGGCCAGCATATCCTTGAGAGTCTTTTATTTTGACGGGTAAGACTTGAGAAAGTATAATTCATACTCAGGGCTTTGTCCCATGTTGTTTTAGGTGAAGAAGCAGCGAACTTTTGTTGCTTCTGTTCCAAGGTGATACCAAAATAAGAAAATCAAGACTGAAGCTGTGGGAGGAAAGGTCCTCCGTTAAGAAAAACTTTTTACTGTTTATCTGGAGGGGTTTTGCCTCCCAGGTTATGTAATAATAATACTCAGCACTCATATATTTGTTCTGGTCTGTAATAAATACTACTCTTTCTTACTTTTAAATAAAGTAAGTTACTGTAACTGCTTCCGTATTTTCGTACCTCCAATGTATTGTAATGTCTGCGTGACGGGTGAAACGCTCTTGGGAAAGGTAAGGAATACAGATACCGAACTTGTCAAGTGATCAGGGGCACCTGCAGGGTTGTCTGGGGTCTGTTGGACAAGGACAACTGTAGGTGGGCCTAATGACTTGGGATGTTCTATCACAGCTGGTATCAGAGCGAAGCCCATCTCTGCAGATGTTATGAGACATTTTTAAAAAGAATTTTCAAAGACTTATCTAGAAAATTTCTTTCCTTCTTATCTAACTACCTTATGTACTTAAAGACCAGATAGTAGAGTGCAATGTATAGAAGCTTGTGAATCAACTAAGGTTGATTCTGTAATTATACATGCATCATGTTAAAAACTATATTAATAAGATCTTCCCCCTCATGGAGATATGCCTCGCGCACAAGGAAAACCACGCGCAAGTCTACCGGACCAATTGGCGTGTCTCGCCATCAACTAGCTCCCAGGCATGAGGACAGTAGTAGTGGTAGCAATGATCCTATCGGAGATTTGGAAGCTCAAGTAGAACAGCTTCGAATGGAACTCCGTCACAGGAACGAGGTATGGGTCGAGGATGGTTAGCGAATAAACAAGTTAAGAACTGACATCCGCCACCTGCAAGACCAACTTGCTGAACGAGATTTAGCGCTCGATTGGGCTGTTAACTCACGTTCACTTGCTTGGGCCAAGGAAGCCAAAGCTCGAGCCCGCGTGGAGGAGCTTAGCACAGCCGTGGACAACTTGCAAGTGTATTGTAATACACTACATGAGAAGGTTCATGTATTGTATTTGCAACTGCACCCTATCGTACCTGCAAATCCTGTCGGAATGGGAGCCGGATCGTCTAGAACAGCGGGTGAAGCCCTTGGAGGGGAACTGGACCTTTTCAGGCCTCCTCCTTCAATGAATCTGGTCAACGAATGGTCTCCTACACCCGACAGCGAAGCTACCAAAAGTGATAAGAAGCTAGAGTAGTGCAGTATAGAAATAGTGGTAATGTGTAATAGGTAATGTAATCCTGTTGTAAATTCGAGTCTGTATCATTACCCTTTTAAGTAATGTAAAATGGATGGTTTGCTTTGGCATATTATATTTTCCAAATGTTCTTTGCCTCAGATGCCGTCCAGGACTCATGGACATGATGGTGCGGGAACCTCCCGTGGGAGGGAAGCTACTCCTAACCCGCCACCAGTACCCCAACCTTGGCTGAGGCTATCGCTGCCTTAGTCAATGAAACAACAGATAAACCCTGCTTTATGTGGGAAATGGCGGGACAACAAATGCAACAGCAAGGAGGGCGAGCGTATCCGCAAGGACCCCACGAAACTTCATATTTGGACTTCTTGGAGACACGTCCCCCATAATTTGTCAAGGCTGAAGATCCTCTTGAAGCGGATGAATGGATCCGGGTTATCGAACAAAAGTTTGGGCTTCTCCGATGCATGGAGACTCAAAAGCCCTTATTTCCGGCACAATGTTGCGAGGCCCTGCCAGCACCTGGTGGGGAAATTATGTGGCTATCCAGCCTGCTGGTCATCAAATTACCTGGGACGAATTCAAACTGGCTTTTCGGGAGCACTATATTCCTGAAGGAGTGCTCCATATGAAACAAGAAGAATTTATGAAGCTCAAACAAGGTGGAGATACTGTCACTCAGTATCTCAATAGATTCAACCACTTGTCCCAGTATGCCATCGATCAGATCAACACTGATCTGAAAAAGAAAAATTGTTTTATGAGAGGCCTCAATGACCGGTTGCAGCGGAAAATGGCCACCTGCCTCGACCTCACTTACAGCAGGGCTATCAGCACGGCGCTGGCAGTTGAAGCCAAATATGCAGGCCCAGAGAAATCAAAGGGCTATGGAGGTGACAGGCCCAACGAGGGGCCTAAGAAGAGACAAAGGTTGGTGATCCGACCATTTAATCATAATCATTCTTCACCACGTCCACCCTCCTACCCCTTCAAACAACCAGTCTTTATCCATCCTGCTACTGCCCCCACCTCTACAAATCAGCCGAGTTCCCCTGGTACTCGTTCCTCGCCCTCCCAAGCTCTTCAACAGGCTGCTTTAATTGTGGAAAGTCCAACATTTTATCAAGGACTGCCCATATCCAAAGCATAATAGATCAAATAATCAGCAGAGTTTAGGGAGTTCCACTCATGGCAAGGGAAATGTGGCAAATAATACAGTAGGAAAAAATATGAAGAAAACTGGGTAGATTTATTATACGCAAGTGGCCACGACACCAGAAGGAGAACCGGTTATGATGGGTACGTTTCTCGTGGCCAATCACCCTGCAGTTATTCTTTTTTTATTCTGGCGCTTCACATACATTCATAAGTAAGAAGTTTGTGGAGCAACATTGCATTCCATACAATGAATCAAGGGAAGGGTTTATAATACATTTGCCTGGGGGACAAATATTCACTAAAGAAGTGGCTTTCCATGTGCCTCTAACATTGGCTGAACGGGACTTTCCCACAAACATGATTGTTCTAAAAGGCCAAGATATAGATGTAATTTTGGGCATGAATTGGTTAGCCCAACATAAAGCTATCCTCAACACTGATCTGAGAACCATCAGGTTGAGTTATGGCCAAGAAGAGGTTCTCTTGTCCATCCCTGTAGCTATTCCAGCTAAACCAACTTGCAGAGTATATGAAGCCATTATACCGGAGATCCAAGATATTCTGGTAGTATGTGAATTCCTAGATGTCTTTCCGGAAGATCTACCTGGATTGCCTCCAGAGAGAGATGTAGAATTTGTGATTGAGTTGAAGCCTGGTACGACTCCTATTTCTAGAAGGTCATACCGAATGCCTCCGAATGAATTGGTAGAACTCAAGACCCAATTACAAGATCTACTAGAAAAAGGATTCATCCAGTCAAGCTCATCGCCATGGGGTTGTCCAGCCATCTTTGTCAAGAAGAAGGACCAAACACTTCGGATGTGCGTGGATTACAGACCCCTTAATGTGGTCACAATCAAGAATAAGTACCCTCTTCCCCAGATTGATATCTTATTTGATTAGCTTACCGGAGCTCGGGTATTTTCCAAGATAGACCTCAGGTTGGGCTACCATCAGATCTGTATCCGACCCAAAGATATACCAAAGACCGCATTCACTACGTGGTATGGATTATTTGAATATCTGGTTATGTCTTTCGGAATAACAAATGCTCCTACCCACTTCACATATCTTATGAACTCGGTATTCATGTCCGAGTTGGATAAATTCGTGGTGGTATCCATTGATGATATCTTGATATATTCTAAGAATGAAGAGGAGCATGCTCGGCATTTGCGGATCATATTAATGCGCTTAAGAGAGCACCATTATATGCTAAGTTCAGTAAGTGCGCGTTCTGGCTGGAGGAGATCCAATTTTTGGGACACGTATTGTCTGCTAATGGGATTGTGGTGGATCCCAGCAAAGTCAAGGATATTTTGGAGTGGAAACCCCCAACCACTGTACATCAAGTCCAAAGTTTCCTTGGACTAGCTAGTTATTACTGCCGATTCATTCCAGATTTTTCTAAGCTTGTGAAACCAATCACAAGTTTATTGAAGAATGATACTAAATTTAATTGGTCTTCAAGATGTAATGAAGCCTTTGAGCAGCTGAAAGTATTATTGACCACTGCTTTGGCATTAGCTCGACCGGACATTGAAAAGCCCTTTGATGTGTGTTGTGACGCATCAGGCAGTGGTCTAGGCTGTGTTCTAATACAAGAAGGTCGAGTGATAGCTTATACTTCAAGGCAGTTGCGCCGGCATGAGGAACATTATCCTACTCATGACCTAGAATTAGCTGCTGTTGTTCATGCCCTAAAAATATGGCATCATTATCTGCTGGGGAATATCTGTCATATTTATACAGATTATAAAAGTTTGAAGTACATCTTTACCCAGTCAGAGTTGAATATGAGGCAGACGAGATGGCTTGAGCTTATTAAGGATTATTATAACACCCCTGGTGTTATGATAACTAAAACCTTGTCATGTCATCATCTGCACTTGCATTAACTGCTTGATACACCTAGAATGCATTCACTAGGTCAAAAATTTTCACTGAATGTGGTGTTGTGTATTAGAGTACAGGGCTCAGATTAAGAACTTTGCTTAAGACATGGGAAGAGAAGTCGTCTCTTGAGCAAGTAGTAAAGCTGGCTTAGAATTTGAAGTATTAAAGGCAAGTCCTAGAGTCTATAGCAACCTTGTTTTCAAAGTTAGATCAAGTGGAAGAAATGCTTGGGCCGAAAGATTGACCTCAAAACCCTAAGTGAGATTTGAAAACCTTCCTTGTGATTTGTGGATAAGCAAAGCAACTTCTAAACCAAGGACACTTTGGACATGAGTTTCATGTACTAGAGATGGATTGAGATTAAGGAGTCACTTGGCTTTTAGGATTATGGATTGAGTTGATAAATCACTAGATGAGGAGTCACATTTGAAACCCTCAACTAGCCCAAAAGTGGAGTTTTAAATCTAGAGAGAATTTGCTAGCGGTCCTTATATCAAAGTTGTAGATTTTGGAAAGTGGAACAACTTTCATGTATGGAGAATTCCAAGTTTTAGAGGAAAAGCTAGAGTAAAAAGCTTAATTCAGTTTTGAATCAGATTTGAAGTTTGCTGAAAATAATATCAAATAGCTATTTTTGGGCCTTCATAACATTTGATCTATAAACAGTTTGAAGATGATCATTGTAACAAAGTTATAGAGCTACATGAGGAGTATAAGTTTGGTTAAGTCATATAGCTCTAAAACTATTTGGAACTTTGAGTAAAACTGGTCCAAAGTAAAGCTGTCAAAAATTGTGGATTTCAGACTTAGTGAAATTCAGATTCTGAATTTCAGCAATTGGAGCAAACTTTGGGCTATTGTAGTTTGGAATTCAAGAGGTTTTGGTTAATGGTCACTATATCAAACTTGTAGAGGAACTATAGGAGTATAAACTTTATCAAGCAACTAGCCCCTAAAAACATTTGGAACCCAGGCAAAAGAGTGGTTCTAAGTGGTGCTGCTGTGTTTCTGAATTTTCAGATTGGAAACAGTAACTGAAACTGAATTTCAGTGTTTTGATAGCAGTTTTGAAGCCTATTTGTGGCCATTCTATAAGGTTTTGTGCTGTGGTGTTTATAGTGGAGTTGAAGCCCATATGATGTTGAACAAGTTTATTCAAGTGAGTTTGACCTGATCCTACACAGAAAATGGAGAAAAACTTGTTCAAAGTGGACTGTTTGTGGCTGAAACTGAATTGTATTCAGTTACTGAAAACTGAATTTTAGTGAAAGTTGCTGTTTTTGGAGCCCATTTGTGCCTAATCCATTAGGTTTTAGGCTGTAGAGTATATATAGGAATTGAAGACCACCTAATGGTGAACAACTTTATTGAAGGATGATGGACATGATCCCACATAAAAAGTGAAGTAGCAGCTGCTCAAGGGTTGGACTGTCAGGTGGCTAGTGACTTAGTCTATTCAGAATTTAAAGTCTGAAATCAGTAGTGATGCAAAGTTTAGAGCCCTATTGTGACCAACCCTTATGGTTTTGGACTATGAACTATGTGGCAAAGTTGGAGTCCATAGTACAGAGAATAAGTTTATGAAGAGGGTTGGACTTGATTCTACACAAATATTTGATTAAAGGTTACTCAAATTTGGACTGTCAGGCTGGCCATACATAACTGAATTTTTATTCAGTTCTGAGAACTGAATTGTAGCAGGATTGTTTAGTTTGGAGCTCATTTGTGGCTAATCAATTTGGTTGTGGGCTAAATTTTCTATAGTAAATCTGAATACCAGAGTACACTGAACAAGTTTTATATAGTGATGTGGACTTGGTTCCACATAAACCTAGGAGAAAAGTCTGTTCCAAGTTGTGCTGTCAGACTAGTGAATTCTGACTGTCGACCAGAGTGGCTAACTCTGAATTTCTGTCTATTGAGTCAACTTTGGGGCCTTACAGAAACTATCCTATGTGATTAGGAACCAAATTGGTGTAAGCAAAGTTGGAGAGCTAGTATTCATGAGCAAGTTTTATTATGAGGGCCTCGCTTGCTGTCACATAAATTTAGGAGATAATGATGCTCAAACTGCCTCTGTCAAAAGGAGAAATCAGATGGGGACTGTTGACTGGAATTCGAAGTTCAGACCAGAAAAAAGGCTAATATAGTTGATTTTTGGGCACCATAACTTTGGATTTATGAAGTTTGAGTCTAAGAACCCTATAGTAACTTTGAAGATCTTTGATTAGTGAACAAGTTCTGTTAACAGAGACTAAGTTGTTCTTAACAAATATAGAGAGAAACAGGTGGCTGAACAGGGGGGTCAGTTGAGTACAGTAGATCCGGATGAACAGAAATATCTGCCACTGATCTTTTCCCTTGCCGTGCTCCACTGATGTAAAAGATTAAGATAGAGATGAGGGAATCGCAGGGATATTCAGAACCTTGGCCATCACCGAAATATCTAAAGTTTGGACTAAAAAATATCTGCTTCAGTGAACCTTATCTGCTCTATTCCCTATTTGAGTAATTGGACAAGTTGATATTTTGGGCTGAAAGTGCTGACTAGGTTCAGTGTTATGGGTGTGTCTGTGCATCTGTGAGGAACTTGGGCATGAAAGACACGTAGGGGATGTCCATGTACTGCTGGCACCAGGGCCGGGCCAGAGAAATTTGAGGCCCTGTGCCAAATCTAAAGCAGTGTAATGTATGTTTTTATTAAAAATCAGTAATAACAATCTACAAGTTACACTAATATATATTGCAATAGAATATCTAAAGAAACATTTCTATTTTATTTGAATAACATCGTTCTTTTGGTGGGTTTTAAAGAAAATATTGTACAATATGCTTATATTCGATCTTATCCAAAACTTTACTCTGCTATTGTGGCTAAATAAAACGTCTTTTTTATCATAGTAGAACACAAATATAAATTTAGTAGCTTTAATTTAGAGAACTTTGTTCACGCGAACAGATATGTTAAGATTCTATGAAGATTTATTCTTTAGTGCAGCGCTCGGTAGTTTCGTTTCAGCGCAGAGGTATGGTAGAGAGAAAAATATATGTTACATATTAACATGTGTAGAAGATTATAACTAGAATATATACATCTCCTAAATTTTGGGGCCCTTAATTTTTGAGGCCCTGTGCGAGCGCACGGCTCGCACATGGCCTAGGCCCGGCCTTGGCTGGCACCCTGGGAATACATTTGCACTGAATTTGTGCAAGTCCAGGGACACTTGCCCCACTTTAGCTGCCATAAAAGACATGGTTCAGTGAACTTCTTTCCCTGAGTTCCTTGCAGCAGGTGGTCGCTGTGCCTTCAGGTTCGTGTAGCTTCTCCTTTCCCCAGCCATCAGTGTGCTCTGTCCAGGGCTGCACGCGCCAAACTCCTATGAGTTGTGACCACGCCTACCAATTTGTCACCTCGTCGTGGCCAGGCTAGCTCAAGCAAGTATTGGTCTGTGTTGTGCCTGTTCCATATCCCCTATAGATCAGTGAAACTCACCGAGCTATTTTCCCTAACGCTAATGTCGTGCTTGGGCTGGAACAGGGGCATGTCGCCGTGATCTGGCGTTGTGGGTAGCTCCACCGCAAACCATACAACTCACGTTTTCCCCGATCAACCTCGCGCGAGCATCGTGATCTATGTAAGTCAGTGATACTCTCCATGCCTTTGGTTTGAGCTCTACCATAGAGGTGCATCGAGATCGGGCGCGTCGAGTCAAGAACTCCATGGGTATTGTGGTGGGGGTGGTCTGGTACTCGTCGTGGGTGTTGGAGGATTGAGGTTAATGCGGGTTGGCTGTCAACACATGTCAGAGGTGATTTGTGGGTGCCAAAGACCTGCGCCGCCGCAGCCATAGTCGTCGGTTCACTGGAGAACTGTGCGGCGGTGTTGGGGCCCTGAAGTTGTGAATGAGTCGAAGCCGAGGGGTGTGCGTGAAACTATCGGTGACTCAGCCAAACAGTGGCTCAGAGTCATATCAACTTAGTTAGAGCAGCAGGGTCTTTTATGCAAAAACGCAGGCGCGGGCCGTTGGCCATAGGCCAGTTTTGCTTGGTTCTGGGCTGGCTGGATTAATTCAGGCCCAGCACTATTCACTACTTTACCTTTTCTTTTGTCTAAAAGCTTGGATGTTGTCCCAAAAATAGTAGAAAATTCCAAAAATCATGGGACAAATTTTGTTGGATGTCTAAAATCAAGAGCTCTCTAGTAAAGTTGGTTTTAGGATTTTTATATCAGTTAGCAAATTTTAAGTGAAGTTAAGGTGCTCTTGGAAGAATTATTGGAATTTTAGAAATAAGAGTTGAGCGCCAAAAATCATGGAAATTTTTGGAGAAACTTGTTATCAGAAGCTGATCGCTTGGTAAGAGTTTGGGGGCTGTTTGGAAGCTTTTTCCTCTAGAAACCTTGTAAGCCCCAAAATAGATCGGTTAATCCCTAATCAAGTGTGGGTTAGTGCTTTGGAAAGGAGATAAGTTTATCTAGGGAAGAGAGGAAGTTGCTTAAGAAGTTTTAAGCTTTTGGATGAGATATAAGTTGGATTAATTCCCTTGTTTGCCTAAGTGAATTCAAATTGGTCACTTTAATTGAGCGTTGAGAAATAGGTGTATTCTTGTCATGTGCTTTAGTTGTAGTGTTTCTGTTCCCCACCTCTCCTTGTGAGAGTTTGCATTACATGTCATTACATAAGCATTCATGTATTTGTAATTGACTTGTAGAACACCTAGACAAGGTGGTATTTGAAGAAGTCTACTCCAGTGCCTGCTCCTCAAGTGGATGAAGCCATCTAACTGGGTATTGGATAGAGGGAACTAGTACCTCTTCACTGCAATAAGGCAAGCCCCGGTGCATGCAACCTCTTTCCTTGTGTTTTTAAATAATTTTTGCACACTTTAAGTCTAGTGAAATGTGCATTAGGTTTATAGGAGTTGCTTGGAACCCTTTGATGCATTGCCTTCCTTGATATCCATACCTTTATAGATACTTCTGGTGAAGTATCAAAATTTGATTTACAAAAATGCTTAGCCCTGCTTAGATCTTGTGGATAGAGGTTGTCTTTTGCAATACTGCCTAGCTCAGGGGTTATCCTGAGGAAAGATGGCTTCTACCTGCAAGAATACTTTCATTGAGAGCGTGGTGGGATCTTACTGCAAAGCTCCCTGTGATGCTCTTTTCATCCTAAGGAACAGAAACAATCCTAAGGATGGAAGTACTTAAATCGAGACTTGGGTTAGGAACAGGTGATGTTCTACCCAGGTTGATTAAGGATTGGATGCGTATGTAGGCCTGCTAGCGCAAGGACTATCTTAGCTAGCCGCATACCCTGGAAATGGGACAGTGTAAGCTTTGCCTCGGACAGACTAAGGCCAGAATAAGATAACACGAAATGGGCGTGGAGCGGTGGCGGGAGTAGCGTGTACCCTCCGTGGCAAGAGGCTGGACGGTGGTGTATCTGTGCTCTCGGTTTGCGTGAACCTGATCTGGTCTTAAGAACCCTGGGGTTGAGTTGACATATGCAAGGATTAAGTGCTACATATGTCGTGTGGTTAGAGATCCTCAGCTGAGTAAATCGATTCGGATCGCCGTTATATCCCCGAAGAGTGGAGACTTGATCACTGACCTACAACCTAAGTCAGGATGTGAACTTCATGAATAAAAATGATGTTGTATTGATGAGATGATGAAATTAGACTAGAGGCAAACAGAGTCTATTAATATTTAATCTGGCGTTAAAATGTTGAAAGTAAGGACTCACTTTAGTAAGCTATTTCTGCAAAAGTATCTAAGTTGATTCTTGCTAAAGCCTCTCCTTGATTCCTATTTATCCAGCATACCCTTGAGAGTCTTTTCCTTAGTCGGGTAAGACTTGCTGAGTAATTCCATACTCAGGGTTTTATTCCCTGTTGTTTTTTAGGTCATAGCTTTGTGCTGCTGATGATGGTGTTAAGTGCCGGTGGGCTCGGCCTTCTTATAAGTCTAAGTAACCCTTCTATACTTCTTATTGAGGATGGTCTCTTAAGCTAGCATATATTTCAAACTTATACTTTTGTAATCATTCCGATAAAATAATGTAAAATTTTTGTAACTTGTAAAATTTGGTAATAAGATTTCCGCTGCAAAAATATTGGTGTGTGTGATTTGTATTACTTAATCCCGCGGTTCTGGTTGTAAGTGGTTTATCCGATGTCCTTGGGGCAATCGGACGGATCCTGTTAAGTTATCTGGTGCACATGCATGGTCGTCTGAGGTCTTTGGGACAAGGACAAGTGCATGTGGGCCCGATACCTTGGGAGGTTCTGCCACAGCTGGTATTGGAGCTGGATTAAGTTTATACAGTCACATACGTATTTTCAAAACAAAAGTTTTGGTTTTAGAAAACCTATTTTCAACTAAACACATTGTTTGGCTTTGAAAAATAGCTTTAAAAAACTATAATGCTAGCGACATCCTCTGTTAAGCCCTAACTTAAGGACTATCAGGTGGCTTAGTTCAAAACCACTAACCAACAACTATAATGCAATTTTTTGCAGGTACACTAACTAAACCCTAGGAAAGCGCGACTAGTGTTCAATAACGGAGTGAGTAGGATTGCCACCGCCATAGAACGTGATAGCCACTATATGTTGGCATGAGTTGCAAGGACGAATAGGACGAGCATGCATCATGTCATACAATTTTAGGTTAAACCCCCTGTGTAGCTATCATAGTATGTGTTTCATCGACCCTATTCATGGTACCTATCTTTGCTTTTCTATACTACCTTTTCCTATTCGTGAAGCCTTGAAACTCAGTTCATTTGGTGGACTTGTAGTTTATAAGGTACAGTTGCCAAAGAATTTATCAATAGTACACAACATGTTCCATGTGTCTCCGTTAAAGAAATGTCTTCGAGTCCCCGCGCATGTTATTTGGATTTCAGGTGTCAATATTGGACCAGATTTAACCTACTTGGGATATCCCGTAATGGTGTTGGATCTAAAGGATCGGGTCACTCGAAGAAAAGCTATCAAGTTTTACTAGATACAGTGGAACCAACACCCGAAAGATAAAGCCACTTGGAAATTAGAGGAGTATTTAGGTATGAACCAATAGGGGCACACCCCTGCTTTGTAGGAGTAATGGGGAAATAAGCCAGTGACGCATTTCCTTTTACGTTACCTAGACTAGAGTTTTAAATCTCGGGACGAGATTTCCTTTTAGGGGGGAAGACTATAATACCCCTGGTGTTATGATAACTAAAACCTTGTCATGTCATCATCTGCACTTGCATTAACTGCTTGATACACCTAGAATGCATTCACTAGGTCAAAAATTTTCACTGAATGTGGTGTTGTGTATTAGAGTACAGGGCTCAGATTAAGAACTTTGCTTAAGACATGGGAAGAGAAGTCGTCTCTTGAGCAAGTAGTAAAGCTGGCTTAGAATTTAAAGTATTAAAGGCAAGTCATAGAGTCTATAGCAACCTTGTTTTCAAAGTTAGATCAAGTGGAAGAAATGCTTGGGCCGAAGGATTGACCTCAAAACCCTAAGTGAGATTTGAAAACCTTCCTTGTGATTTGTGGATAAGCAAAGCAACTTCTAAACCAAGGACACTTTGGACATGAGTTTCATGTACTAGAGATGGATTGAGATTAAGGAGTCACTTGGCTTTTAGGATTATGGATTGAGTTGATAAATCACTAGATGAGGAGTCACATTTGAAACCCTCAACTAGCCCAAAAGTGGAGTTTTAAATCTAGAGAGAATTTGCTAAGCGGTCCTTATATCAAAGTTGTAGATTTTGGAAAGTGAAACAACTTTCATGTATGGAGAATTCCAAGTTTTAGAGGAAAAGCTAGAGTAAAAAGCTTAATTCAGTTTTGAATCAGATTTGAAGTTTGCTGAAAATAATATCAACTAGCTATTTTTGGGCCTTCATAACATTTGATCTATAAATAGTTTGAAGATGATCATTGTAACAAAGTTATAGAGCTACATGAGGAGTATAAGTTTGGTTAAGTCATATAGCTCTAAAACTATTTGGAACTTTGAGTAAAACTGGTCCAAAGTAAAGCTATCAAAAATTGTGGATTTCAGACTTAGTGAAATTCAGATTCTGAATTTCAGCAATTGGAGCAAACTTTGGGCTATTGTAGTTTGGAATTCAAGAGGTCTTGGTTAATGGTCACTATATCAAACTTGTAGAGGAACTATAGGAGTATAAACTTTATTAAGCAACTTGCCCCTAAAAACATTTGGAACCCAGGAAAAAGAGTGGTTCTAAGTGGTGCTGCTGTGTTTCTGAATTTTCAGATTGGAAACAGTAACTGAAAATGAATTTCAGTGTTTTGATAGCAGTTTTGAAGCCTATTTGTGGCCATTCTATAAGGTTTTGTGTTGTGGTGTTTATAGTGGAGTTGAAGCCCATATGATGTTGAACAAGTTTATTCAAGTGAGTTTGACCTGATCCTACACAGAAAATGGAGAAAAACTTGTTCAAAGTGGACTGTTTGTGGCTGAAACTGAATTGTATTCAGTTACTGAAAACTGAATTTTAGTGAAAAGTTGCTGTTTTTGGAGCCCATTTGTGCCTAATCCATTAGGTTTTAGGCTGTAGAGTATATATAGGAATTGAAGACCACCTAATGGTGAACAACTTTATTGAAGGATGATGGACATGATCCCACATAAAAAGTGAAGTAGCAGCTGCTCAAGGGTTGGACTGTCAGGTAGCTAGTGACTTAGTCTATTCAGAATTTAAAGTCTGAAATCAGTAGTGATGCAAAGTTTAGAGCCCTATTGTGACCAACCCTTGTGGTTTTGGACTATGAACTATGTGGCAAAGTTGGAGTCCATAGTACAGAGAATAAGTTTTATGAAGAGGGTTGGACTTGATTCTACACAAATATTTGATTAAAGGTTACTCAAATTTGGACTGTCAGGCTGGCCATACATAACTGAATTTTTATTCAGTTCTGAGAACTGAATTGCAGCAGGATTGCTTAGTTTGGAGCTCATTTGTGGCTAATCAATTTGGTTGTGGGCTAAATTTTCTATAGTAAATCTGAATACCAGAGTACACTGAACAAGTTTTATATAGTGATGTGGACTTGGTTCCACATAAACCTAGGAGAAAAGTCTGTTCCAAGTTGTGCTGTCAGACTAGTGAATTCTGACTGTCGACCAGAGTGGCTAACTCTAAATTTCTGTCTGTTGAGTCAACTTTGGGGCCTTACAGAAACTATCTGATGTGATTAGGAACCAAATTGGTGTAAGCAAAGTTGGAGAGCTAGTATTCATGAGCAAGTTTTATTATGTGGGCCTCGCTTGCTGTCACATAAATTTAGGAGATAATGATGCTCAAACTGGCTCTGTCAAAAGGAGAAATCAGATGGGGACTGTTGACTGGAATTCGAAGTTCAGACCAGAAAAAAGGCTAATATAGTTGATTTTTGGGCACCATAACTTTGGATTTATGAAGTTTGAGTCTAAGAACCCTATAGTAACTTTGAAGATCTTTGATTAGTGAACAAGTTCTGTTAACAGAGACTAAGCTGTTCTTAACAAATATAGAGAGAAACAGGTGGCTGAACAGGGGGGTCAGTTGAGTACAGTAGATCTGGATGAACAGAAATATCTGCCACTGATCTTTTCCCTTGCCGTGCTCCACTGATGTAAAAGATTAAGATAGAGATGAGGGAATCGCAGGGATATTCAGAACCTTGGCCATCACCGAAATATCTAAAGTTTGGACTGAAAAATATCTGCTTCAGTGAACCTTATCTGCTCTATTCCCTATTTGAGTAATTGGACAAGTTGATATTTTAGGCTGAAAGTGCTAACTAGGTTCAGTGTTATGGGTGTGTCTGTGCATCTGTGAGGAACTTGGGCATGAAAGACACGTAGGGGATGTCCATGTACTGCTGGCACCAGGGCCGGGCCAGAGAAATTTGAGGCCCTGTGCCAAATCTAAAGCAGTGTAATGTATGTTTTTATTAAAAATCAGTAATAACAACCTACAAGTTACACTAATATATATTGCAATAGAATATCTAAAGAAACATTTCTATTTTATTTGAATAACATCGTTCTTTTGGTGGGTTTTAAAGAAAATATTGTACAATATGCTTATATTCGATCTTATCCAAAGCTTTACTCTGCTATTGTGGCTAAATAATACGTCTTTTTTATCATAGTAGAACACAAATATAAATTTAGTAGCTTTAATTTAGAGAACTTTGTTCATGCGAACAGATATGTTAAGATTCTATGAAGATTTATTCTTTAGTGTAGCGCTCGATAGTTTCGTTTCAGCGCAGAGGTATGGTAGAGAGAAAAATATATGTTACATATTAACATGTGTAGAAGATTATAACTAGAATATATACATCTCCTAAATTTTGGGGCCCTTAATTTTTGAGGCCCTGTGCGAGCGCACGGCTCGCACATGGCCTAGGCCCGGCCTTGGCTGGCACCCTGGGAATACATTTGCACTGAATTTGTGCAAGTCCAGGGACACCTGCCCCACTTTAGCTGCCATAAAAGACATGGTTCAGTGAACTTCTTTCCCTGAGTTCCTTGCAGCAGGTGGTCGTTGTGCCTTCAGGTTCGTGTAGCTTCTCCTTTCCCCAGTCATCAGTGTGCTCTGTCCAGGGCTGAACGCGCCAAACTCCTATGAGTTGTGACCACGCCTACCAATTTGTCACCTCGCCGTGGCCAGGCTAGCTCAGGCAAGTATTGGTCTGTGTTGTGCCTGTTCCATATCCCCTATAGATCAGTGAAACTCACCGAGCTATTTTCCCTAACGCTAATGTCATGCTTGGGCCGGAACAGGGGCATGTCGCCGTGATCTGGCATTATGGGTAGCTCCACCGCAAACCATACAACTCACGTTTTCCCCGATCAACCTCGCGCGAGCATCGTGATCTATGTAAGTCAGTGATACTCTCCACGCCTTTGGTTTGAGCTCTACCATAGAGGTGCATCGAGATCGGGCGCGTCGAGTCAAGAACTCCATGGGTATTGTGGTGGGGGTGGTCTGGTACTCGTCGTGGGTGTTGGAGGATTGAGGTTAATGCGGGTTGGCTGTCAACACATGTCAGAGGTGATTTGTGGGTGCCAAAGACCTGCGCCGCCTCAGCCATAGTCGTCGGTTCACTGGAGAACTGTGCGGCAGTGTTGGGGCCCTGAAGTTGTGAATGAGTCGAAGCCGAGGGGTGTGCGTGAAACTATCGGTGACTCAGCCAAACAGTGGCTCAGAGTCATATCAACTTAGTTAGAGCAGCAGGGTCTTTTATGCAAAAACGCAGGCGCGGGCCGTTGGCCATAGGCCAGTTTTGCTTGGTTCTGGGCTGGCTGGATTAATTCGGGCCCAGCACTATTCACTACTTTACCTTTTCTTTTGTCTAAAAGCTTGGATGTTGTCCCAAAAATAGTAGAAAATTCCAAAAATCATGGGACAAATTTTGTTGGATGTCTAAAATCAAGAGCTCTCTAGTAAAGTTGGTTTTAGGACTTTTATATCAGTTAGCAAATTTTAAGTGAAGTTAAGGTGCTCTTGGAAGAATTATTGGAATTTTAGAAATAAGAGTTGAGCGCCAAAAATCATGGAAATTTTTGGAGAAACTTGTTATCAGAAGCTGATCGCTTGGTAAAAGTTTGGGGGCTGTTTGGAAGCTTTTTCCTCTAGAAACCTTGTAAGCCCCAAAATAGATCGGTTAATCCCTAATCAAGTGTGGGTTAGTGCTTTGGAAAGGAGATAAGTTTATCTAGGGAAGAGAGGAAGTTGCTTAAGAAGTTTTAAGCTTTTGGATGAGATATAAGTTGGATTAATTCCCTTATTTGCCTAAGTGAATTCAAATTGGTCACTTTAATTGAGCGTTGAGAAATAGGTGTATTCTTGTCATGTGCTTTAGTTGTAGTGTTTCTGTTCCCCACATCTCCTTGTGAGAGTTTGCATTACATGTCATTACATAAGCATTCATGTATTTGTAATTGACTTGTAGAACACCTAGACGAGGTGGTATTTGAAGAAGTCTACTCCAGTGCCTGCTCCTCAAGTGGATGAAGCCATCTAACTGGGTATTGGATAGAGGGAACTAGTACCTCTTCACTGCAATAAGGCAAGCCCCGGTGCATGCAACCCCTTTCCTTGTGTTTTTAAATAATTTCTGCACACTTTAAGTCTAGTGAAATGTGCATTAGGTTTATAGGAGTTGCTTGGAACCCTTTGATGCATTGCCTTCCTTGATATCCATACCTTTATAGATACTTCTGGTGAAGTATCAAAATTTGATTTACAAAAATGCTTAGCCCTACTTAGATCTTGTGGATAGAGGTTGTCTTTTGCAATACTGCCTAGCTCAGGGGTTATCCTGAGGAAAGATGGCTTCTACCTGCAAGAATACTTTCATTGAGAGCGTGGTGGGATCTTACTGCAAAGCTCCCTGTGATGCTCTTTTCATCCTAAGGAACAGTAACAATCCTAAGGATGGAAGTACTTAAATCGAGACTTGGGTTAGGAACAGGTGATGTTCTACCCAGGTTGATTAAGGATTGGATGCGTATGTAGACCTGCAAGCGCAAGGACTATCTTAGCTAGCCGCATACCCTGGAAATGGGACAGGGTAAGCTTTGCCTCGGACAGACTAAGGCCAGAATAAGATAACACGAAATGGGCGTGGAGCGGTGGCGGGAGTAGTGTGTACCCTCCGTGGCAAGAGGTTGGACGGTGGTGTATCTGTGCTCTCGGTTTACGTGAACCTGATCTGGTCTTAAGAACCCTGGGGTCGAGTTGACATATGCAAGGATTAAGTGCTACATATGTCGTGTGGTTAGAGATCCTCAGCTAAGTAAATCGATTCGGATCGCCGTTATATCCCCGGAGAGTGGAGACTTGATCACTGACCTACAACCTAAGTCAGGATGTGAACTTCATGAATAAAAATGATGTTGTATTGATGAGATGATGAAATTAGACTAGAGGCAAATAGAGTCTATTAATATTTAATCTGGCGTTAAAATGTTGAAAGTAAGGACTCACTTTAGTAAGCTATTTCTGCAAAAGTATCTAAGTTGATTCTTGCTAAAGCCTCTCCTTGATTCCTATTTATCCAGCATACCCTTGAGAGTCTTTTCCTTAGTCGGGTAAGACTTGCTGAGTAATTCCATACTCAGGGTTTTATTCCCTGTTGTTTTTTAGGTCATAGCTTTGTGCTGCTGATGATGGTGTTAAGTGTCGGTGGGCTCGGCCTTCTTATAAGTCTAAGTAACCCTTCTATACTTCTTATTGAGGATGGTCTCTTAAGCTAGCATATATTTCAAACTTATACTTTTGTAATCATTCCGATAAAATAATGTAAAATTTTTGTAACTTGTAAAATTTGGTAATAAGATTTCCGCTGCAAAAATATTGGTGTGTGTGATTTGTATTACTTAATCCCGCGGTTCTGGTTGTAAGTGGTTTATCCGATGTCCTTGGGGCAATCGGACGGATCCTGTTAAGTTATCTGGTGCACATGCATGGCCGTCTGAGGTCTTTGGGACAAGGACAAGTGCATGTGGGCCCGATACCTTGGGAGGTTCTACCACAATTATGAACTGGAAATTCAATATCACCTAGGCAAGGCTAATGTGGTGGTAGACGCGTTAAGCCGCAAGGCTTCCTGCCATTGTCTGACGATGAAGACTTCTGACATTACGTTATGCCAAGAAATGGAGAAGTTGGACCTGGGAATGATTCAACATGGAACTTCAGATCACTTGAAGCTTGAGTTAGTCCTCCTGCAAAGGATAATTGATGCCCAAAGAAATGGTGAGGGTATGAAACACATTCATGAGAAAATAGAGGCCGGTAAAGCCAACTGCTTCAGAAGAGATGATCAAAATGTTGTATGGTTTAACAACCGCATAGTTGTGCCCAAGAATGATGAAATCCGCTAGCAAATTTTAGATGAAGCACATCGTAGTCGCTATTCTATTCATCCCGGAAGCACTAAGATGTATCATGATCTAAAGCAGCATTATTGGTGGACAAAGATGAAGTTTGAAATCACATGCTATGTGGCAAGATGTGACACTTGTAGGCGTGTTAAGGCCATACACATGAAAGCTGCTAGTCAATTACAATCTCTACCTATACCAACATGGAAATGGGAGGATATTAGTATGGACTTCATTGTGGGTTTACCCAGGACAGCAAAAGGGTATGATTCCATCTGGGTTATCATTGATCGACTTACAAAGATTGCCCACTTCCTCCCAGTCAAAGTAAAGTATCCAGTAATCGCATATGCAGAACTGTACATTGCTCGCATCCTCAGTTTGCACGGTGTTTCGAAGACAATAGTGTCGGATCGTGGACCTCAATTTGTATCCAAATCCTTGGGTACTAAATGGCTCCATAGTTCAGCCTATCATCCCCAAACTAGCGAACAGACTGAGAGAGTAAATCAGATACTTGAAGATATGTTGCGAGCATGTGTTCCAGAATTCCCACAGAAATGGGATGACTGTTTACCATTACCGGAGTTCTCGTACAATAATAGCTATCAAGAGAATATAAAAATGGCACCCTTTGAAGCCTTGTATGGACGACAGTGTCGTACGTCGTTAAACTGGTCTGAACCAGGTGAAAGATGTTTCTTTAGGCCGGATATGGTAAAGGAAACAGAAGAGAAAGTTCAACGAATAATTCATAATTTGAAAGAAGCCCAATCTCACCAAAAGAGTTATGCAGACAAGCGACGACAACCCTTGCACTTTCAAGTTGAAGATTATGTCTACCTGAAAGTTTCACAAATGAAGGGTGTATCACATTTCGGGGTAAAGGGGAAGCTTGCACCCCAGTACATTGGTCCTTTTCCTATCCTTGAAAGATATGGACCAGTGGCATACCGACACCAGTTACCCGAAACATTGTCTGCTGTACATAATGTGTTCCACGTGTCTCAATTGAAGAAGTGTCTTCGAGTTCCCGATCGAACTATTGATATAACAGATGTTACCCTAAAACCAGACTTGACATATTCTGAACATCCTATTCGAGTCTTGGATCAAAAGGACAGAATTACCCGAAGGAAAACTCTCAAGTTTTACAAGATACAGTGGAACCAACACACGGAAGATGAAGCTACTTGGAAAACTCAAGACTTTTTAGATAAGAATTTCCCAGGCTTTTTTGGCTTCGTGTAAATTGTAAGATGTGTACATTTGTTGTAATAGAGGAATGAACCCCATACCAACCCTGTATTGTACCAAAAATAAGGAAATAAAAGTATGACATGTTTCCTTTTCCATTACTTGCCCTAGACTTTTAATCTCGGGACGAGATTCTTTTATGGGGGGGAAGGATGTAACACCCCTGGTGTTACTGCCACTAAAACTTGAGCATAACATCATAAGCATTGGCATATCATGTGTTTGTCACACCTAGAATGCATTCACTAGGCAAAAAGTTCAAACAAGTTGTATTGATGTGACATTTCATGGGTGAAACCCTAGAGTAGAATACTTAACCCTACACTGGGCTCAGAAGAATGAACAAAGCCTAAATAAGATAAAACTTCAAAACCTATTGGTAGTGATCATAAAGTGTCACCATGAATGGACTTAAGTAGCATCCCAACCCTAGAAGTGCTAAAAACCCTAAATAGGCCCCTGAGAAACCCTGGACTAAAACCCTAGGGGGTTATCTGTAAAAGTGTGCACATTTTGGACCTAAGTGCAAAAATCATGGAAAAGGGTATCTTATGTCATATGGTTCACAAATTTGGAGATTTTCAAATGAAACCAAAGTTTTGGGCTTATTTGCAAAAAGACCACATTTGTGCTTCAATGACTAAATCTGAATTTCAGTAAATGGAACCAACTTTGAAGCCCTGTAATTTCAAAACTATAGGGATTTTGCCGTAGGTCAACACATCAAATTTGTAGAGCTATGTAAGGGTAACAACTTTGCTATAGGGATTAAGCCTTGGTGCCATGAAAAGTTTTGAGAAAATTTGATCCAAAGTCGAGCTATCAGACTGCCCTAAGTCTGAATTCAGACTGACAGTAAGATTGGATGAACTTAGGGCTCAATTTTAAGTATGATTCTATGACTGTTTGTGGATGCACAATGTAACAAAGTTAGAGCTGGTTTATCAGGCTACAACTTTGCCGCAGAGCTTTGATCTAGTCCCCATACGAAATTGGGAGGAAATTCGCCCCAAACATGGTCTGTCAGGCTGACTGAAGGAGTTTGCAATGGTACAGTAACGAAAATATCAGCAGATTTAGATCCCCTCGCCGTCGGTGACTGTGCGCTTGGATTCACACTCGTCGTAGTGATTCGTGCTCACTTAAGCCCGGATAACACCATGGGGTAGAAAGATCTTCACTGTTGTTGGGTTATGGGCACTGTTCCGGCTAGCCTTCGTACCCCTTTCTGCTTTGCGGCCGGTTCAGATAAGTCACCGGAGTTGGCCGCCCACCGATCGAGTGCCACGTGCCTCGGCAATTACCACGTCGCAGTCGCTAGTGTTATGCATGTCTGGTGATCACCAGTGAGGCTGTCACGGTGAAGGCCACGAATCACCGCGCCAGTGACCTAGTTCCCCTCTTGACCACCAGCGCATCTTCGTGAAATTGGATGCCACTGCTATGGGAGCCTATAAATTGCCGCCCCGTCTGCTCCACTATGTAATTGTGCATCCAGTAAACCAGCCCTCACCTCTGATCATCTACCAGAGCTCTTCCATTTGGGATTTCCCCCAAATCAACCAAGAACACCGCGCCCTGTGACCTCGCCGTGGCCAGCGTGTCTCAGGTCTGTTCATATCCACTGTCCCCTTGTTTCAGCACCCTTGCTTGCTCTTGATACTCGCTGACACATTCGATTAAGTTAGGAAGCCTTAGATCACCGAGAACGTGTTTATTCATCCGCTGGTCCGTGCTGTCTCCGTGGACCGAATGATTTAGAACCTCATTAGTGAAATTGGGTGAGGAGAAATGATTAGGAGGGGTCCGGTTTGGTGTCTGTCGCACGGGAGCACCAGTCATTGCAGGATTCGGCCGGTGTAGTCTCTCTAGAGCTCGGCTCTCCACCGGGTCGCGTTGTGGACCTGGCGTTGTAGAGAAACAGAAGTCCGAGGGGATTTCTGTAACTGTCAGTGAGACAGGGGAATAGCGTTGTGACCCTTTTTCCTATTATTTAAATCATCAGAGACTTATCTGCAAAGCCGACGACGCAGACGCGCTTCTGTCTATAGATGGGCCGACTTGGGCCAGTTCCGGTCCAGAACTGTTGATGCCTTTTTCTTTTTCTATCAGGGTTTAAGAATTTCTCAAAAATTATAGAAAAATGCTAAAAATACCAGACCAATTTTGCTAGGCTTCTAATTTTCTATCGAATTTAATAAAAATAGATTCATAATTTTTAGTTCCAATAGGGAATTTTGGGACCTTTAAAATAGCCAAAACACATACTTCTGGAATTTTAGAAAGTAATTAATAATCCCAAAATTCACCAAACTTTTTAGATAGGCTTTAAGTAATATTTAGAAGCCGTGGGTAAAGTTTGGTATGATTTGGACCATGTTTGGTACTTAGAACCCAAAACCCTAGCCCCCTGCCCTATGAACTTCATTATAGACTCCGAAAACCCTAGATTCCCGGAGATCCGTGAAGGAAAGTTATATTCAAGACATTAGATAATAAACTTTTATTATATCTGCATCTTCATGAGCATTACATGAGCATTCATCTGCATCTTCATGAGCATTACATGAGCATTACATGAGCATTCGGATCGCCGTAACTTCGTGGACATGAAGACTTGGTCACTGCCCTACATGTAGCTTTCCAGTGAACAAGAAGGGTTGAAAAGAAATTGGCTAGTATAGATCAAGTGCTTGAACTAGGGTAGAAAGAACCCTAGAACATAGGTAATGACTTAACTTGCTAATAAAACTGGACTTTTAAGGATCCATTATTAGTAAGCATTTCTGCAAACAGAGTCATTGAATATTGAAAAGCCATACCTTGATCCCCAAAGGCCAGCATATCCTTGAGAGTCTTTTATTTTGACGAGTAAGACTTGCGAAAGTACAATTCGTACTCAGGGCTTTATCCCATGTTGTTTTAGGTGAAGAAGCAGCGAACTTTTGTTGCTTCTGTTCCAAGGTGGTACCAAAAGAAGAAAATCAAGACTGAAGCTGCGGGAGGAAAGGTCCTCCGTCAAGAAAAACTTTTTACTGTTTATCGGGAGGGGTTTTTGCCTCCTAGGTTATGTAATAATAATACTCAGCACTCGTATATTTGTTCTGGTCTGTAATAAATACTACTCTTTCTTACTTTTAAATAAAGTAAGTTACTGTAACTGCTTCCGCATTTTCGTACCTCCGATGTATTGTAATGTCTGCGTGACAGGTGAAACGCTCTTGGGAAAGGTAAGGAATACAGATACCGAACTTGTCAAGTGAGCAGGGGCACCTACAGGGTTGTCTGGGGTCCATTGGACAAGGACAACTGTAGGTGGGCCTAATGACTTGGGAGGTTCTGTCACACATTCATAGGATCATCATCATCATATCATTGAAGTACAGACAGTTGCTTTGGCTCTAATGACAACGCTTCGGCAAGAGATAAAAGAAGCAGATTTATGCTTCGTTGTGCATGAAAAGAAGGGAAGGTGTTTTTCGCCTTCGGCTCAAAAAATACAAGTTTCATTCACATCAAAGCAGTTCATACATGGACAGAAAGGTAAAAATATATTACAAGGTATAGACAAATTTACAGAGTAGTGTCTGGTTCCTAAATTACAATATTTTTTTACAAGGATAATTCAAGAATTTCTCTAAAAAGTTTTTTCATAGTAGTGTCTTCAGCTTCATCACTTCATCACCATCCGCCAAAAGCTTCAGATCATTGCTCTTCGGCTTCCTCGTCCTGTACATAATAAAGCGTTATAAGGTAAACTCAAGTTTCAAGGAAAAGGTAAGCACCAGGTATGAGTTTATTACCGGCTTGAGGTGACTTCGAGCTTCATCACCAGCCAAGCTTCGCCCACCCTTCATCCAGATTTGTGTTATAAACCTATTTCCTATGCTTCGGGCCAGGCTAGGGATATCAGTTAAGTCTGCTGGTGATAAGCTGAAGTTAGGTCTATTGACAATTTTCCCATGTGTGCAACCAGTTTTCATGAAGGCAACAACTGTGCCCCGAGAAGCTAGCAGGGCACAGAAATCGCCATGCCCAGCTATTACTTTGTCAAGAGCATCAACTTCACCCTCAATATGTTCGAAGGTCCCTGGCAGGTCTTCAACTGAAGGTTCAAACTTCTCAGAACTAGCCCCAGCTGGGTTGAAGACCTGCTTCAGCCGTTGCACACATCGGTTGCCGAAGTCTAGACATTTATCTTGAAGCTCTTTCAATGATTTCTGTAAATTTGAACTTTTTTCAACTTCAGCCTCAAACTTCGCATCGAATTTCTGCTTTTCTTGTTCGAAGCTTTCTGTCTTTGTGAGGAGTTCACTATTCAATCTGGTAATTTTAGCTTGGGCTTCTGCCAGTAAGCCTTCCATTGATTGAAGTTCAAAATCCTTCTTCTCAAGAGCAGCTTCGTGATCTTTTATTTTGCTCTCTAAGCCTTCAATTATAACCTCATGTTTTTTATCTTCAAGGTCCTATTGCATTCTTAAGGCTTTACTTAATAGCATGCTCTGCGCAAAAACAACCTTCGTTAGAAAACACCTTCGTTGTTAAAACAATGAAAAGCCGAAGTAAAGTTTTTACCTTGAAATTAGAATAGAATAAACTACCAACGATATGCTGTCGTCAGTAGCGGCTGATGTTGGCCTCAAGCTTCGGGAAACCAATACTCTTCGACAGAGTACTGATAACCTTCGCTCCAGTTCGGTCTTGAAGGCATCCTAAGCTTTCGTCGTCAATACAGCCAAAGAGCAATGCTCCTGGTTGATAGCCGCATGATATTTCATAATCTCTCAGCTCTTCTTTCTCAGCCTTAGACAGCTTTTGACCAATTATATTTAGAAAATTGAAATCCTTTTCCTCTAAAGTATCTTCAGTAATCTCTTTCTCCTTCCCAGGCACTGTGGCCAAGGTCTCTTCGGTAGTTGTAGCAGTTTCTTCCGTGGCCATATTCAAAAGCATTTTATCAATATCAGAAAACGTGCCCTCCCGATTTGTATCTTCAGCCATGGTAGCTTTGGCAGTTGCAGCTTTGGTGGGGGCAGCTTCGGTAGTTGAAACGTCTTCGGCAGCTGGTGCTTTTGACGCCGAGGCCAGCGGTGGTGTTTCTTCAAATGGCTTCAATAACAGTGATAATCCTCCGCCTTTTTGGCCCAGTAGATTTCTTCGCTACCGAGAGCTCCCCCTTCTTCTGTAAAAGCTTCATCAGATGAGGCCCCAGTGGACTTAACGTGATAAGCAGGGATTCAGTCATTACCTTTAAAATTTCTTCCACGTCGGTAGCTGAAGGTGTTGAAGGAGTCTCTTCTTCTATTTCAGTTGTTTTTGGCTTTGGAGCCGTAGCTTTCCTCTTCTTCGGAGCAACTACCTTCGGCTCAGGGCTCGATTTTTTCCTCTTTAGAATTTCTTCATCTTCTTTTACCATTCTGCCAGCTTGTCTGCTCAGAACACTAACAATCCTTTTTCTTTTTTACCCTTCGGCACCCTTGTTCAATCGCTCATAATTAGGATATTCGAAGTTCAGGGCATCCATCACCCGATTCAACCTTTGTTTCGTTCGGGTGCCGAAGGCTGCAGTCATCAATTGATCTTCTTTTTTAGTGTAATTCCCCAAAATTTCGTTGCACATGGTTTCTATCATTTCTAACCATTCTTGACATGGCCCTTTGAACTATTTCTCAAATTTGAATTTATAAGGTAGTCGCACAAGTTCTTTCTTCTCCTTTGTCCCCTTTAGCTTCGGCATGTTCCATTCACTCAGCGTCGGGAACACCATATAGGCTAGATATTCTTGGACTAGATCTCTTGTGCCAATCTGCTCGGCTACCACCCGAAATTCTGCCACAGCTTGTTGGCATGGTGACCCCGGCTCCATACGGCACAGCGGCCTAGTCAGCCCAAAGCTTAAGCTCAGAGGGCTCAATACTAGCGTCTTGAGCTTCTCCCTCTTCTTCTCATCAGCCTTCACATAAAATCACTCATTCTTCCAACCAATTGGCCACTTGGGGCGATAGCTAACTACTGGAGTCTTCATATCTTTGCGATAGGCGAAATTGTAACAACCAAAGTTGTCATTAAGACCATCTTCTTTGGCCTTCGTCTGATAATGAAGCTCGTGCACTCAGCAGAAGGCTTCGACATTCGGGTCTGTTCCTTGGCTTCGGAGAGCCCAGATGAAGACACTAAGCCTAATGATAGCGTTAGGAGTCAGCTGATGAAGATAGATCTCATAGTTTTCCAAAACTTCTCCAATCATTTCGTTCAAAGGAAACCTCAATCCCGCTCTGAAGAAGCTCCTGAAAACTACCACCTCATCTTTTTCCGGTGTCGGAGTGGTTTCTTCTCTGCCAAAATGACTCAGCTTCTTCTCAACTTCTCCAAAGTAGCCTAGCTTTATCATCATAGGCATATTAGTCTCAGAAACGGTAGATTTTCCAAAGTCCAAGTGACTGGGTTTGGCTGGCATGAGAGTATTATAATCTTCCTCTTCTTCATCAACAACATCTTCTTCAATGTCAGCATATTCAGCTTCGGTAGCAGGTGCACCTTCCTCAGCAGCTACCTCTGTCACAACCATTCCCGATTGTTCCATCACTTTAGAGATCGGAGCAGTCTCTGTAGTTTTGGCCTCTTCTCCGTCGTGGGCCACCCTAGCGGTTGAATGTACTCTAGCCATCAGGTGTTGAATTCCTTGCAGTTCTTACGAATGTTAATGATTTTTATGGTTGTGACGAAGCTCTCTCTTATGACAAAGCTAGTTCAAAATGATGCTTTTCTTCAGAATGCGATGGGAAAGCTTCGGCTATGGTTAAATTTTTCAGCAGCACAACAGTGCAATGTCAATGAATGCTGTGGTAACTTCACACCTACCCGTCTGTTTATATAGTGTTGCGGGTGTGAAGGTGAATTGTCAAGTCGCCCGTACCCGCTCAACAGTCACCCGCATTCACTGAACGGTGGATCACGGTGCGTGCAAGATGAATCGGCAGATCGTGCATACCCGTTGCATGGTGGGACCCCCCTATGCTTGGATTATTTTAATTGTTTCTCAGCAACGAGCTCAGGGAAGGTGTTTTCAGACCTTCGGCATTCCAAAGCCTAGGCAATTTTTCACAGATCAAGCTCGTTACGAAAAACGATCTAGCACCGCGAAAGGGCTACTGTTGGGGGTCTGCTTCGAAGCTGAAGGTCCTATAAGAAGAAACACCTTCGGAAGATCAGCACGAAAATAACGCCGAAGGTATCTTACGGGGAACTTCGGCATAGCAATATGCCTAAGACGAAGGGTTGCACTGACTTAAAGATGAAAAGATAGATTTGGCCCATGATAGTTTGTGTCATGAATGTAATCAATTGTAGAGGGTATAAATATAATTTCACACAGGTTGTGCCCTGTGACTATAAATATAGTACCCCCGTACTGTTCAGGCTGATTTGTACTCACTCGTGCATCACGCTTGCACTATCTCCTTCTGTCAAGCCGGAGGTACAAATGTAATTCTATATTATTTCTGTTTATTCATTATAGTATAATAGAAGATGAGTTAATAATGCTATATAATCATTCATGTTGTTTTTTATGTTTCACATGCTTCTTCTTTCATTAATGTATACTGCGATGATGAAGGTATGTCCTTCACGACCTTCGTCCGAAGATCATTATATCTTAAGGGGAAATAATGCTTCGAAGGACGAAGGGTCTTAACCTTTAACATTTTGTGTTGCCTTGTTCTTAACTCATAGCATTTGAGAACAAGTCCCCAACACACACCATAGAGTTTATTGATTAAATGGGCCAAGCCCATAATAAATCCAACAATCCCCACCAAACTCTAGGATTTGTAATGATGAAGTATCAGAATCACAATCCTTTGATATACCAGTGTTTCGATGGAGACTGTTAAGTTGAACATCCATCTAGAATAAGAGCTTCACTCATTCACAACTGAACAATGGACTAAGCCTTGAATTGACAGTTTTGTGCAAGATGAGATTCGCTCAAATCCTTTGCTGATACTAGGCTGCAAAAGGGCATCCCCGTTGTTTAGAAGCATATAAGTCACACTTCAGTGCCTTTCATGAGTATTTAGGGATTACCCAAGTCCCATAGACTGTGACCAGCAGTCTGACTCATATAGGTGTACTCCTCAGAAGATGTTCTGTAGGACAACATCTCACCTTTATAAGACTCTTGGAATACATTAAGATAAATACCATCCTGCCTTACAGATAGGAAAGATGTGCATCAGAAATGACTTAAGGAAGGGATCTTTCCTCACAACCTACTCCTAGCTTGTTTCTCCACTCTACTTCACGGGATCTCCGATCACATAGAGCAGGTTATGTGGGGGACAGATATCCCCTGGGTCCATTAGAAGGATAAAAGACCTCACGAAAAGCCCAAGGGCCCGATAGATCGTAAGGTCACTCCTTCATGGGCCTGGGGAGGAGCAATCAGTAAAGCAGATCGATGTGAGGCCGGGTCGGTGCAAGCCCGGATGACTCCGCAACGTCAAGCAAGTGACCACAACAGGAGATCCGACTTTCCCGCGCTGGAGCCTCGCACAACGGAACCGGGCGAGGATAAGTCGGCCGAATCATAGGAAGATAAGCTCAAACAGTTCACTATCTTTTAGGTGCACGTTGTTATCATATCAGCTTGTATTGCCTCACGGTCAAATATATAAGGCCTAGGGGGCACCCCTTCAAGACAATCAATCCCAACTCTACTACCACTTAGCCATCCACCTCAACTCTCTACCTTGTAACCCCTTACACAAAGCATATTCGCCAGGACGTAGGGTGTTACGCATCTCAAAGTGGCCCAAACCTATAAACACTGTCCATTGTCTTTCGTGCATCTGGCACGAACCATTCAGCTACAGTCGGCGACACCGTCCTGCTCCTAAAACACCTCGAGGGGCAACCCCAGGTGTGCGGTCGGACCCAAAACACCGACAGCTGGCGCGCCAGGTAGGGGGTGTGTCGACGATCTAAGCTAGCTCAATGGCCATCACCTTCCACAGCAAGATCACCTTCCATCTCGGATCCATGTTCTGCTTTGGAACGATCTCATCCATAGCAGACGAAGAGGGAACTCTACACCGCATTGCAGATCCGCCAAAAAAGAAGTCTCCTCCAACAAACTCCGAAAATACCAGAGAAGCGCAACCTCCAGCTCTCCGAAAGAAGATCGCCACGACAGCCACGCCATTCTACCCCGACGTTCTTTTCATCGGGAGAGTGGAGTCGCCTCCTGTCTCCGACGACGAGCCGACCGCGCCTGGGGAAGAACCACCTCAGTGGGAGTCCCGTCGACGAAGAAATCGGCGCCGAAACATCCGGCGACATCACGAGGCCGGAGAACGGGATTCGGAGCAACCTGTCTCGCGAGACGAGGTCTTGGAGATGGGAGAAACTCCGGAGGAACGCGTCTTCAGAGAACGAAGGAACTCCCGATGACGTGATCGCCGACGAGCTCAGAAACAATCCGAGCAAGACGCAAGGCAGCGCCGGGAAAATCCACTCTTCGGTCGCAACCTAAACCCTGACTTTGCCCGAGCCATGAACACGACGAGTGAAGTCGGAGGAGTACTAGCTCGGATAGCTGATGGACTCCCTCGGACTCCCGACGCCGAGGGCTATTGACGCCTGTTCACCCAAGCAGCCAATCATCTTCTACCTCTCGCTCACCCACCGAACGATCTGCGACACGCCATCAACAGTCGCCGGGATGCGCGAAGCTCCATCAACGCTTCGCGTGAACGACGGCATGAGAACGAGATCCGCCGCCGGGAGGAGTACGACAGGGATCATGGCATCCCAACTCAGAGTCAAGCCACCAGAACTGAGTCAACGACGGCCTCGACTGGCGGTACTACCTGGGGACGGTCGAGGAACCTCAACAACTACTCCCCTCCCCGGGACAGACATCATCTCCGACGACAGGAGGACACATGTGGAGTGTCTGCCCTTACTCCGCGCCTTAGGGCCATTCAGTGGCCCCCTAACTTCAAGGTATCCAATGTCGACAAGTATGAACCTAAGCAGAATCCAGGAGGCTGGCTGGCCGTCTACACCACCGCCGCTCGAGCCGCCGGAGCATCCGAAGACGTGATGACTGCGTACTTACCCATTGTCCTCGGGCAAGACGCACTACAATGGCTACGACATCTACCCCGGCACTGCATCGACGACTGGAGCGATTTCAGCCGACGTTTCACCGCCAACTTTCAGTCCCTCTCCGACAAACCGGCGCAACCATGGGACCTCAAATCCATCAAGCGCCAGGGGGACGAAACTCTCTGGTCGTACCTCAAAAGGTTCCAGACCATGAGAAATCGTATCCCCGAGGTCACGGAGGCGGCTGTGATCGAGGACTTCTACAGAGGATCCAATGACTCGGCCTTCGTCCGAGCCATATTGCAGAAAGTGCCGACTACCTCTGAGCAGCTGTTCTGGGAAGCCGACCTCTACATCACCGCCGACGAGCGAGCTCAAGACCTCATCGGAGGAGCGAAGCCCGCACTGGCAGCACCACGACGCGACGTGAACCAGCAACCCGACAAACGCTGGGAGAAGAGACCGCGCGAAGAGGTACATGCCACCGGACCACCTGCCTCTCGCGCTCGGGGAGGACCCCGCGGAGGCGAGCGTACGCTGGATGACATCCTCGATGCCCAGTGCCCGTACCACAAGGACAGGTGCCACACTCTTCGGAACTGCAGGGACTTCAAACACTCCGTCGGGCACGGCCGACCCTTCCAACCTCTACCTCCTCCTCCGCCGCGGGGAGGACCAAAAGAACCACGACAACCCCAGCAGCAGGAGGAGGGAGGAGGAGGAGCCTTCCCGCGCGTTGACAGGGAGGTCAACGTCATCTTCGGCGGACATGGATCGCAGGAGAACAGAAGACAACAAAAGCTCAACGATCGCCAGATACTGGTGGCAACCACCGGTCCTCCCGCTCTGTACCGATGGTCGGAGCACCCGATCACCTTCACCCGGGCAGACCAATGGCTCAACTTCGACCACCCAGGCAAATACCCGCTCCTCGTCGATCCGGTGATCCGAGAGAGCAGGGTGAAGAAGGTGTTAGTGGACGGGGGGAGCAGCATCAACGTCACCTTCCCCCGGACACTCCGAGGCTTGGGAGTTCACCTCAAAGAGCTCCACAAGTCAGACACTCCTTTCTTCGGCATCGTGCCGACTGAAGGGGAATACCCGCTGGGCCACATCTACATGCCCGTCACCTTCGAAACTCCGGAGAACTACAGAACCGAGTTCCTGAGGTTCGAAGTGGCGAACTTCGACTGCGGGTACAACGCCATCATCGGGAGGCCGGGATTGGCAAAATTCATGGTCATTCCGCATTACACGTACATGATATTGAAGATGCCGGGACTGCAAGGAATCATAACTGTGCATGCTGACCTCCAAGGCACCGCAGAATGTTTCCGAGTGGCCATTCAGGCGGCCCTCACCACCAAACCGTCGGCGACTTCTTCGATCCAGGCAAACTCTAAGCCTGAGGAAGACCTTACCACACCAGCGAATGAAGCTCAAGCCACGACCTCTATGCGGCCGACTGAAGAAACCAAAAGAATCAACCTTGGATTCACTGATGAGCGCAAGACTGCCATCATCAGCTCCAGCCTGGATGATAAATAGGAAGGCGCGCTCGTCCGGTTCCTGCAAGATAACTGAGACGTATTCGCATGGCAACCTGCGGATATGCCGGGAGTCCCGAGAGAACTGGCCGAGCACAAACTGAAGGTCTATCCCCAGGCAAGGCCGATCCGGCAAAAACTACGTCGTTTCACACCCGACAAGAGAGAGGCCATTCGCACTGAGCTGGCCCGCTTGGTCGCGGCTGGGTTTATTAGAGAGGTGTTACACCCCGAGTGGTTAGCCAACCCTGTTCTTGTACTCAAAAAGAATAAGGTGGATTGGCGCATGTGCGTCGACTATACGGATCTCAACAAACATTGTCCAAAGGATCCCTTCGGGCTCCCTAGGATAGATCAGGTGGTAGACTCCACCGGTGGATGTTCTGTGCTGTCTTTCCTGGACTGCTATTCCGGGTACCATCAGATTAGTTTGGCAAAGGAAGACGAGGAAAAGACAGCGTTCATCACTCCCTTCGGTGCTTTCTGCTATACCTCCATGTCGTTTGGCCTCAAAAACGCTGGAGCGACCTATCAGAGAGCCATTCAAACATGCTTAGCCGATCACTGGGGCAAGCGTGTGGAAGCTTACGTAGATGATGTGGTAATCAAAACGGAGAACTCGGAAAACTTCATCGAAGACTTACAACTGGTTTTCAATAGTCTACGGCGGTATCGATGGAAGCTTAATCCCGAAAAATGTGTCTTTGGGGTACCAGCCGGAAAGCTACTCGGATTTATTGTCAGCCACCGGGGAATTGAAGCTAATCCAGATAAGATTGAAGCTATCATGAAAATGAAAGCACCACGATCACAAAAGAAGGTTCAGCGACTTACTGGATGTATGGCAGCTCTGAGCCGATTTATATCCAGACTAGGAGAAAAAGGTTTACCATTTTATAAACTACTCAAGAAAGTAGATAAGTTTCAATGGACTTCAGAAGCGCAGGAAGCTCTAGATACACTGAAAAAATTCTTGACAACGCCGCCAGTACTGAAGCCGCCACGGCGAGCCACGTCAACTCAACCAGCTGAAGATCTGCTGCTGTATATCTCTTGCACGACTCACGTGGTAAGCACCACGTTGGTAGTCGAGCGAGTAGAAGAAGGACATGCCTACCCAGTGCAACATCCTGTTTATTTCATCAGTGAAGTTCTGGGTCCCTCGAAGAAAAAGTATCCTCAAGTCCAGAAGCTGTTATATGCAGTACTTCTAACTGCCCGCAAGCTACGTCACTACTTTGACGACCACAAAGTCATAGTAGTCACCGGTTTTCCGATAGGGGATATTCTTCACAACAAGGAAGCCATTGGCTGAATAGCCAAGTGGGCCTGTGAACTGGGATCTCATGACATCGAATTTCGACCTCGCACTGCCGTCAAAACTCAAGCGTTGGCTGACTTCGTGTCAGAATGGACTGAACAACAAGTACCAGATAACCCAGAGACTACAGAAGTATGGCAAATGTATTTTGATGGCTCGCTGAAGCTGCAGGGAGCAGGTGCAGGAATTCTCTTCACCGCACCTGGAGGCGAGCACCTCAAATATGCCCTCCAGTTGCTATTTCTAGCCTCTAACAACGAAGTCGAATATGAAGCTCTGATCCATGGACTGAACATCGCTATATCATTAGGCATCAAGAGACTGATGGTATACGGAGATTCTCTGGTAGTCATAAGCCAGATAAACAAAGAGTGGGACTGTTCGAGTGATTCGATGGGAAAATACTGCACTGTCGTCCGAAAACTAGAAGATAAATTCGAAGGCCTGGAATTTCATCATGTAGAAAGGGATCGAAACACGGCAGCCGACGTATTGTCCAAGCTAGGATCCAGTCGAACTCAGGTCCCACCCGGAGTCTTTGTGCAAGAAATACTACAGCCGAGCATCTCAATGGATCAAGCAGAAGAATGTAATATCGTGGATCAACCAGAGTCAGACTCTGATGACTGGAGAAGGCCGATCATCAATTATATAAAGAATGAAGAGGATCCAGATGACAAAAATGTAGCCGAGCGCATCGCTAGACAGTCAGCCCACTACACACTCATTGGGGAGACATTATACAGACGGGGCGCGTCAGGCGTCCTCATGAAGTGCGTTCTCTCATCTATTGGGAAGCGACTTCTAGATGAGGTCCACGCTGGGCAATGTGGAATACACGCAGCATCCAAGACGCTAGTCGGGAAGGTCTTCAGGTCAGGATTCTATTGGCCAACCGCGAAAAGCGATGCAGCCGAGTTAGTGCATAGGTGCGAAGCTTGCCAGTACTTGCCAAAGCAGCAACATCTACCAGCACAGCAGCTGCAGACCATACCAGTGACATGGCCGTTCGCATGCTGGGGACTGGATATGATTGGACCTTTCAAGAAAGCTCAAGGAGGATACACTCATGTACTGGTAGCAGTCGACAAATTCACCAAATGGATAGAATTCAAACCCATTGCTTCTTTAACCTCAGCCAAGGCCGTGGAATTCATACAAGACATAATATTCAGATTCGGAATACCAAACAATATCATAACTGACTTAGGATCCAACTTCACAAGTTCAAAATTCTTTGATTTCTGCGAGCAAAAGAGCATTCAGATCAAGTATGCTTCGGTAGCGCACCCGAGGGCCAACGGGCAAGTCGAACGAGCTAACAGGATGATATTGGAGGCACTCAGGAAAAGGGTCTTCGAAAAGAATGAAAAGTTTGTAGGGAAGTGGATAAGGGAATTGCCCTACGTTGTTTGGAGCCTAAGAACTCAGCCTAGCCGAGCTTTGCATGGAAACACCCCCTTCTTCATGGTCTATGGGTCGGAGGCAGTATTACCCGCCGATCTCAAGTTCGGGGCGCCGAGGTTGGTCTTCAAAAGCATAGCAGAAGCCGAAGCTACTAGGCTAGAGGACATTGATATACTCGAAGAAGAACGGCTGAATGTAGTAATCCAATCAGCACGATACCAGCAGACTCTGAGACGCTATCACAACAAGGTCGTGCGACAACGATCCTTCTCAGTGGGAGATCTCGTCCTCCGCCGAATTCTAACGGGGGAGGGACGACACAAATTGTCGCCCTTATGGGAAGGACCATTCATAGTAGCAGAAGTCACTCGGCCGGGGTCATATCATCTCACTCAGGTGGACGGCACAGAAATCGGGAATCTCTGGAATATAGAACACCTCAGGAAGTTTTACCCCTAGCTGAATTTCAAAAGCTACCGGGACGACAATGTACTCTGTAAAATGGGAAATATGTCATCAATAAAAAAGGCTTCAAGAATACTCAGTTTGCTCATGATGGACGTGCATTCTTACTTAACTCAGGGTGACCACTATGCCCTTCTAACGGAGCAATCGGCTTAAGTCGGCGACGACTTAAGATGGTGCAACATGCTCGCGCTTACTCAACTCAGGGTGACCACTATACCCTTCTAACGGAGCAATCGGCTTAAGTCGGCGACGACTTAAGACGGTGCAACATGCTCGCGCTTACTCAACTCAGGGTGACCACTATGCCCTTCTAACGTAGCAATCGGCTTAAGTCGACGACGACTTAAGACGGTGCAACATGCTCGCGCTTACTCAACTCAGGGTGACCACTATGCCCTTCTAACGGAGCAATCGGCTTAAGTCGGCGACGACTTAAGATGGTGCAACAAGCTCGCGCTTACTTAACTCAGGGTGACCACTATGCCCTCCTAACGGAGCAATCGACTTAAGTCGGCGACGACTTAAGACGGTGCAATATGCTCGTGCTTACTTAACTCAGGGTGACCACTATGCCCTCCTAACGGAGCAATCGGCTTAAGTCAGCGACGATTTAAGACGGTGCAACATGCTCGCGCTTACTTAACTCAGGGTGACCACTATGCCCTTCTAATGGAGCAATCGGCTTAAGTCGGCGACGACTTAAGACAGAGCAACATGCTCGCGCTTACTTAACTCGGGTTTCCTGTACAGGGGTGATCTCTATATCCAGTAAACAAGTTTCAAAATCATCACACAGCGTTTTACTACCGCAAGTTTACGTATTACAGAACTCTAAAACAATAGGAGAGTAGCAATATCATTCAGATGTTGAACTAGTGTCCTCTAACAAGCATTCGATCATGATAACCGTGCACTCAAAGCGCACAATGTCTCTCTATTTTGCAATATCTTTCTCAATAGCAACCGACGAAGACGGGCGACTTGAGGAATCAGGAGCAGCATTCACATCAGCCCTTATGTCATCGGGAACAACTACGTCGGGTCTCCTCATCAAGATCTGCCCCGCGCGAATGGCTTTATCCATAGCCCTGTCGCGCTGGGCCCTCAGAGTAACGGAAGTTTCTTCAGCAACTTTGATGGCTAGCTGAGCGGTCTCCAGCTCCTGGGCGATGGACCTCTTGGAAGCGCGCAGTTCCTTGATAGCAGCATCCTTAGCTGATATCAACTGCCTGAGACGGATCATGTCATCCGTGGATTCCTGCAGCCTACAGCGAAGATTATCTAACTCCTCCATGGTGAAACGATGACTCCTTTCCAGAATGGTCAACGAGTTGCTAGAGTCACGATACAGTCTGTCCAGATTATCACGAGAAGCAACAAGGGCACGTTTTTCTTCCTGCAAGCAAGAATCAACTCCTTCAAACATCAGGCCAGCAATAAGAACACAACAATACAAGGCGCAGTTTCAGAAGTCACCTTTTCAGAATCAAGCTGAACGCGAAGAGTAGAGTTCAGCGTGTTAGCATCATTTAGAGCAGCAGAGACCTGGGCCAGCTCAGTTTGGCTTTGGGAATACTTTTCCTCAAAATCAGAACACCGCTGGACCAGTTTAGCCTAGCCTTGAGAATGTTTTTCTTCAAGAACAGAAATCTGCCGAGCCATGCCTGGCAAGAAAAAATCAAGCAAAGGGGGTCAAAATTTGAAACAATTCAATAAGGCAGACGAAAGGAATCAAAAGAGCACTAACTAGAATTCGCCGCTTCCAAGCTAGAGACACGCTGTTGAAGTAACACCGGATTCCAACGTGCTAGAGACGAAGCTCCTTCTGGAACAGACACACCTTGCGACCTCAGCTGACTAGCCATCCCGTCCACCAATGCCTGATATTGAGAACAGATAAATGTAATAACAGCAGTTCATGCGGTATAAAAGTCAAGCTAAAATATATCACAATACCTGGAGGTTGGAGAAGAACGAAGGGACTCCCAAATCGTGAGAGATCAATTGATGGCCTGGCATAAAGTCGCCACCCGACGCAGCTTGCAATGAACCAGCAGGGACCAACTCATTACCGTCAACAGAGCCCAAAACTTGGTCAGCGGGAACGCTAGCCTCTAAGGCGACTCCCTGACCAGAAACTTGGGCCATCACCATGCCACCAGAGTGTGGAGGAGATCCGACGTGAACATCCATGGAAGTACAAGAGGGAGACCCTACGCGGACACCCTCGGGGGCTGGGTCATAGCTCGCGCTGCCCACTTGAGCCGGATCGTCTCCGGCAACACCCTCGGGGGCTGGGTCGTGACTTACACCTCCCACCCGAGCTGAACCATCCTCAGCAACACCCTCGGGGGCTGGGTGAGCGTTAACACCATCCCTGAGGGTCAAGCTTTCTGCGGCAGCCGCCTCTAAGGCTGAAGGCCCCTCAGTTACTTCCATGATAGCAAGACGATCAAAGTCAGTTTCCTGGCCCTCAAGACCGCGCTCTAAGGTCGATGAGGCGCGGGACGCTGCCAGGGATGACCCCAACTCGGCGTCGAACACATCAGCACAAACATCCATCGCGTCACCATCTGCTGGCTCTGATAATAGGTCCTCTGGAACCATATCTTCTAGAGTCTGATCAAAGTTTGCCAGAGATAACTCCTGTAGACCGACGAGGGCTGACAGAGCAGGAGAAGGAACCCCACTACTTTCCCCACTGGCAATATACTGCCGACTGTTCTTCCGAGTCAGAGGGACCTCATTTTCTTCCTCCCTGTCGTCTTCATCAGCAACACAGGCAACACCCCCATTGGGATCAGCGACAGATGGAGTACACCCATTGGGATCAGCAATAGACATACCACACCCATTGGGGTCAGCGTCAGTAAATTCAGGCACGGGAACCTCCTCAGCAGCAGGAACCGAAGGACCAGCGCCCCGATCCAAACTAGATACTTGCCGAAGACGTCTCTTTTTCTTTTTCTGCTCATCAGCAGAAAGATCAAGTTGATTGGCTCGGCAAGGACGTCTCGGGCGAACACTGACAGGTCTCTGAACATCCAAGGTTGTACCAGCTTCTGGGAGAGGCGCCACCGCCAATGTCCCAGCAGGAGCAGCATCAGAAGAATCTTCGGCCAACATATCAAGCATAGCACTTATTTCTGCATCATTAGGATCCAAAGGCACCTCAAAGTGGACTTGCCGTTCATCATCGGGAATTTCTCCAATCGAAGCAACCAAAGCACTAACTTCTTCAGCAGAGGGTCACACTCTAAGGCCCAAACTGCCATCAGCGACAGGTGGATTCGACACAAAATGAGTAAAAGCCTTGGAAGGAGGCAAGTTCCAGGCCGAGTATGCGATAGGGGCACCAACATTGGACACCTTGCCCCTAAGTATCATTTCAAGCCGGCTCACCAAGTCTACAGCAAGAATTCTTCTATTGGTGACCCGGGTTGGGTCAGCTAAACCTCGGTACAAGTAGGCTGGGTATGCCCTATCCTTCAACGGTTGAATGTTCTTAAAGACAAAATCGGCAACCACAGCCTCTGCAATCACACCCCTCTCTTTCAGCAGTCCAACTTCAGCTAGCAAAGCCCCTGCCTCAGCCACCTCCTGATCCGTGGGGGACTCGGTCCAACTCAGAGTGCAAACATCCGGCTGCCTCTCCGACCGTGGGGGGAGAGAGTTTCCATGGTTCTCAACAATAAACCATTCCAAGCGCCATCCCTTAATACTGTCCTTGAGAGGGATTTCAAGATATTCAGTCTTCCTCCCACGGTGCATCTCCAAACTAGCACCCCCAACCAGCTGGTGCTTCCCCCCGGCCATTCCAGGGCGACAGTGATACAGATACTTCCACAGTCCAAAATGTGGCAGGACGCCAAGGAAAGCCTCGCACAAATGAACGTAAATGGAAATTTGCAGAATAGAATTGGGATTCAGATGGGTCAAGTTAAGGCGATAAAAATCAAGGAGGCCGTGGAAAAAGGGAGAAATGGGGAGAGCGAGACCGCGGAGAAGAAAAGGAACGTAAATCACGGATTCATGGGTATCCTCTGTCGGGACAGTGACCCCATGACAAATCCGCCAAGAACAAAGCTCCCTCGGGGGAAGGACCCCGATGGACACGAGGTGGAAAAGGTCAGGCTCGGAGACAACAGACATATGGTTACCTGTGAAAGGCAACTGGCTGTTGGGTCGATGGGAGGAATCACCGTAGCAGATGAACTCGAGGCCTTTCTCTTGGGCGCCATCTCAACTCTACTGGCGAAGAGAGCGAGAGCCGAATTGCAGAGAGGATCTGGAAGCAGGAAAGCAAGAACTAGGGCACGAAAAGCAGAGGCGGCTGAAAGCGCAGTATATGCGGGATATTCCCGAGTCAGATACCGTCTCCAAAAGCGCCCAGTCAGCACCCGGCGGTTACTTCTAAAACACCGGCGTGCCACGTCGTCACCCGACGGCTACTTCTAAAACCCCGGTGTGCCACATCGTCACTCGGCTATTATCCTCAAAGTGGCCGACACGGCCTGTTTTAACTCGGCTGTTATTTCTAAGACGCTGACGTTATCACCAGTCGCTCGGCATTTATCTCTAAAGTGCCGACGATGTCTTCAGTCGCTCGGCGGTTACCTCTAAAGCGCCAACGATGTCTCCAGTCGCTCGGTGGCTATCTCTAAAACGCCGATGATGTCTTCAGTCGCTCGGCGGCTATCTCTAAAGCGTCGATGATGTCTTCAGTCGCTCGGCAGCTATCTCTAAAGCACCGACGATGTCCTCAGTCACTCGGTGGTTATCTCTAAAAAACGCTGGTGTTGTCACAGGTCACTCGGCTGTCACATCTAAGAGCGTTGACGTGGTCAACAGTTATTTCGACGCTGACATGGTTTTGTCATCACTCGGACTCTATTTCAAATGCGTAAATATCGACAATAATAGCTCGGCCATCACCCCTGAAGCAGCGATATGATGCCCGAGTTATTTAGTTACTATTCCGAATGAATCAACTTCACAAATAAGAGATCGACTTAATACAAAGCAAAGTAATTGGTACAGGAGGAGACAAAGTCATTCTTCATTAAGGGAAGTAACAATACTTACAAATCAACTCATTATGAGTTGATACTTCCCTACTGCTACTGCTACTACTACTACTACTACTACTACGCTACACTATACTACTCTACATTACTAATACTACTACATTATTTCACTATACTACTTCTAATCTATACTAATATCTAAAAACCAGTGGCATCTAGCCACTGGCCTTGTTGCTGCCCTTGCTGCTGCCGCCGCCCTACTGCTGCCGCCGTTGCCGCCCCTACTGCCGTCGTTGCCGCCCCTGCTACCGCCGTTTCCGCCCCTGCCGCCGCCGTCGCCGCTGTCACCGTTGTCGCCGCCATCGCCTCCGTCGTCGTCGTCGTCGTCGTCGCCTTTGCCATCGCCGCCACCGTCCTCCTCGGACGAGTCCTCCTCGTCCGAGGAGTACTCCGACAAATCCGAGCCCGCGAGCCCGGAGCGCTCGACGGCCCGGATGTAAGTCCAGACCTCCGTGGCAATCCCCTGAGAGTCGTCCGAGTCATCGGACGACGCTGGGGGAGGGACGGGAGCTGGAGACCCCTCAGACTCAGAGGAGAACTCCTCCTCTGAGTATTCCGAGTCGCCAAAGTCCTCTGATGGAGGAGTCGGCTCGCGCTTGCGTTTGTTGTTCTTGCCCATGGTGGAAATGCAAGGAGAGGAAGAAAGCAAGCAGCGAAGAACAGCAAGAGATGTGAAAAAACCAGAGAGGCAAAGGCACTATTTATAGAAGAAGAAGGCAACCGCTCACCTCCAACCACGATCACTGAACAGTCGCGAAGCATTCAATACACACTTCAACCCGTCTGAAGACACGTCAGGCGGCTGACGCCGTTTCACGCAACACAACACCCATTGGGACTCCAGTCAACAGCGCGGATGATATGATTACGCCCGCCGTCACATCACATTACTACTCAGAAGCAGCCGGCTAAAACACTCAGCGTACCAAGCCGTCCCTTGCTCACACCCATTGGGGGGGGACGCCCAGGAATTATCAGTATATTTTTCAAAACTGTCACATCCGTGCAAGGCATGCAATGAACACCTCAAGACAAAAATGAGATATCAGTAAGGATCAAAGGAAAGCCAAATATAGCCGGTGAAGTACAAAATCTGACCGACAGAAGCGACGTGAAGACTAGCCAGGGAACGTCCATCAAATGTCCAATCAGTCGCAGAGCAAATAAATTGCACCACCTAGCAAGATATGGGCGGATCACGAACTCGGCTGCAAAAGACAAAATACATGCTGACCTCTGAAGCATAATATTGATGACATAATGCTGACCTCTAAAGCATAATATGGATGACATAATGCCGACTTCTAAGGCATTCAAAAAAAAGAAAATATGACTCTCGGCAAAAGGACACGAAATAAAGGCCTTCGAGAGGATTGTTTTCAAAAATCCACTCAAAGCTCGGGGGCTACACCCATTGGGTGCACCTTCGGTGCACCCCATGGATCACCATTTCAAGCCAAGATAATGCCAACTTCTAAGGCATAGGGCAAGATTAAAGATAAGGCTGACCTCCAACCAAAGTGCAAGTGGGAAATAAAAGTGATTTCTGATGAAGACCTTCGAGTGGATTATTATCCAGAATCCACTCGAAGCTCGGGGGCTACACCCAATGAAATTCAAAGTCCTGCAATACGAAATGCCGATCTCCAAGGCATGAGTATGAGGCAAAACTACAGATTTCGAGTGAAGCAAAGCAGAAGAAGACAGTAAGAAATCATTTTTACCAAACTGCCCGAGAAGCATTTCTTATCATAAACGAAGCCCGCAAGTTGGGCCTAAGATCTTTGGGCCGATTATCTCAAAATCAACCCAAAGATCGGGGGCTTGTGGGGGACAGATATCCCCCGGGTCCATTAGAAGGATAAAAGACCTCACGAAAAGCCCAAGGGCCCGATAGATCGTAAGGTCACTCCTTCATGGGCCTGGGGAGGAGCAATCAGTAAAGCAGATCGATGTGAGGCTGGGTCGGTGCAAGCCCGGATGACTCCGCGATGTCGAGCAAGTGACCACAATAGGAGATCCGACTTTCCCGCGCTGGAGCCTCGCACAACGGAACCGGACGAGGATAAGTCGGCCGAATCATAGGAAGATAAGCTCAAACAGTTCACTATCTTTTAGGTGCACGTTGTTATCATATCAGCTTGTATTGTCTCACGGTCAAATATATAAGGCCTAGGGGGCACCCCTTCAAGACAATCAATCCCAACTCTACTACCACTTAGCCATCCACCTCAACTCTCTACCTTGTAACCCCTTACACAAAGCATATTCGCCAGGACGTAGGGTGTTACGCATCTCAAAGCGGCCCGAACCTATAAACACTGTCCATTGTCTTTCGTGCATCTGGCACGAACCATTCAGCTACAGTCGGCGACACCGTCCTGCTCCTAAAACACCTCGAGGGGCAACCCCAGGTGTGCGGTCGGACCCAAAACACCGACAGCTTACCACTATAGTAGATTTCACATGGGTCTCATACCCATTTCTCTTGATGCACTTTCTATCACATTGCGTGACAGACCCTTAGTGAATTGATCTGCCAGATTATTAGATGTGTGGACATAATCCACTGTAATAACTCCAGAGTTTTTCAGCTTTCTGACAGATTTTAATATCCTCTTAACATGCCTTGTAGACTTCATGTTAATCCTAGAACTGTTAACCTTTGTAATCATCGTTTGGTTGTCACAGTTCATGGAAATAGCCGGTATCATTTTTTCAACTATCGGTAAATCCAATAGGAAATCACGGAGCCACTCGACCTCAGCCCCAGCAGTGTCTAATGTTGTGAGTTCTACTTCCATTGTAGACTTCGTTAAGATAGTCTGCTTGCAAGACTTCCAAGAAATAGCGCCACCTCCAAATAGAAACACATATCCGCTTGTGGCATAAAGCTCATTAGCATCAGAAATCCAGTTGACATCACAATAGCCTTCCAGCACTTTTGGGTTTCCAATATAATGAATACCGTATGTCATAGTACCTTTCAAATACCGCAACACACTCTCAAGAGCACGCCAGTGATCATCTCCTGGTTTTGACACAAACTGACTCAGCTTACTCACAGCATATGAGATGCCTGGTCTTGTTGCACTTACAAGGTACATGAGCGAGCCAATGATCTGGGAGTATGTCAATTGATCCCTTGCTATTCTCTGATTCTTTCTCAATAGCATGCTAGGGTCATAAGGTGTTGGAGCAGGATCACAGTCACTAAAACCAAAGCGGATTAATACCTTTTCCACATAGTGAGATTATAACAAAGTTACCCCACCATCACCTTCTCTAACAAGCTTGATGTTTAGAATGACATCAGCTTCTCCCAAATCTTTCATTTCGAAGTTGCTCGATAGAAGATTATTAACTTTCTCAATCACATTGAGATTTGATCCAAAGATCAAGATGTCATCAACATAAAGGCACAACATAACAGACTCACCCCCACCATACCGATAATATACACACGTGTCAGATTCATTTACAGCAAAACCAACAGCTGTAAGAGTATTATCAAACTTTTCATGCCATTGCTTAGGTGCTTGTTTTAGGCCATACAATGATTTTATCAACCTGCACACCTTGTTCTCTTGACCATCCACAATGAACCCTTCTGGCTGATCCATGTAGATCTCCTCATCCAACTCTCCATTTAGGAAAGTTGTCTTAACATCCATCTGATGAATGATAAGACCATAAGAGGCTGCCATGGCTATTAATGTACAAATTGTAGTCAATCGAGCAACTGGTGAGTAGGTATCAAAGAAATCTTCACCCTCCTTTTGGGTATATCCTTTAGCCACAAGCCTTGCCTTGTACCTTTCGATTGTACCATCAGGCCTAAGCTTTTTCTTAAAGATCCATTTGCAGCCTATAGGTTGACAACCATAAGGACGGTCAACGACCTCCTAAGTTCCATTAGACATAATAGGTTCCATCTCACTCCTTACCGCTTCCTTCCATAAGTCAGCATCAGGAGAGGAATATGCCTTACTAATGGTAGTTGGTGTGTCTTCCACAAGGTACAATATAAAATCATTACCAAAGGATTTTGCAACCCTCTGTCTCTTGCTCTTTCGAGTGACTATAGTGTCATCCTCCTCAGGGATGTGCTTGTGAGGATCCCTAGCATGACCTATAGAAATAGACAGTTCGTGCTCATGGGGAATTACAGTCTCATGACTTGTATCACTAGGTGTATTCTTCATGGGAAACTCATTCTCAAAAAACGTTGCGTCTCTTGATTCCATGATAGTATCAACATACATATCAGGCACATCAGATTTTATAATTAAGAACCTATACCCAGTGGTGTGAAAAGAGTACCCAAGGAATATACAATCAACAGTTTTAGGCCCAAGTTTACGCTTTTTGTTAATTGGCACATTCACTTTAGCCAAGCAACCCCAAGAGCGCAAATATGAGAGATTTAATCTTCTCTTTTCCCATTCCTCAAATGGTGTGATCTCTTTGTTCTTTGTTAGAACTCTGTTCAGGACATGACACGCAGTCAAAATCGCCTCACCCCACCATGCCTTGGATAATCCAGCTGTACTCAACATGGCATTCACCAAATCTGTTAGAGTGTGTTTTTCCTTTCAGCAATCCCATTGGATTGTGGTGAGAATGGCGGTATCCTCTCATGAATAATACCATGTTCCACACAGAACTCATCGAACACATTAGAGAAATATTCTCCATCTCGATAGGATCTTAACCGTTTTATTTTCCTTTCAAGTTGGTTCTCAACTTCAACTTTATAGGTCTTAAAATAATTAAATGTTTCATCTTTTGTTTTTAAGAGATACACATAGCAAAATCTGGTGGAGTCATCTATAAAAGTGAGAAAATATATTTTACCACCTTTAGTCAAAATTTCATTCGTCTCGCATAGATTAGAATGAACAAGTTCTAGAGGTGCCAAATTCCTCGCCTCAGCAGCCCTGTGAGGCTTACGGGGTTGTTTTGATTCAACACACACATGGCACATAGACTTTTTGACCAAGTTAAATTTAGGAATTATATTTAGATTTGCTAATCGCATAAGATAGCCAAAGCTTGCATGACAAAAACGTGAATGCCATAAATCTGACTCATCAGAAATATTAACAGAATTCACCATTTTATTACACACATCATGCAGTGATAAGTGGAACAAACCTCCGCAGTCATATCCTTTACCAACAAAAGTACCATGTTTCGACACAACACATTTATTTGACTCAAGAACAACTTTGTATCCATCTCGACATAGCATAGAAGCACTAACGAGATTCTTCTTGATAGAGGGCACATGTTGCACGCTCTTCAATGGCACCATCTTTCCCGAAGTAAACTTCAGAATGACCGTACCAACACCAAGAACATGAGCACACGACCCATTTCCCATTAACACGACGCCAGACCTCCCGACCTGGTAGGAAGAGAACATAGAGACATCAGCACACACATGAATGTTTGCACCACTATCCATCCACCACTCAGGTGAATTACAAACTGAAAGAACAGATGGTAAAGAATTACCATACCCAGATGTTCCATCTCTAGTTTTAGTAGTTACAACATTAGCTGATTTCTTTTCCTGTGTGAACTTGCGATCAGGGCACTCTCTAGCCCAATGTTGATCACTGCCACAAACAAAGCATCCTCCCTTTCCCTTGTTGTTGTTCTTCTTTTTAAACTATGTTGTTTGAACAAGTTTATTTGTATTCTCTTGTTTGTTCTGGTTTTTCTTCTTGTTAAACTTAAGGAAGTTTCTCTTTTGCACCACATTGGCAGTAGAGGTCTCAACACCTTTTCCATTGTCCTTTGTTCTAGCCCTTTCCTCAACATCAAGAGTACCAATGAGCTCTTCCACATTGAACTCTTGTCTCTTATGTTTGAGAGAGGTAGCAAAGTCCTTCCAAGAAGGTGGCAACTTGGCGATTATATCGCCAGCCACAAACTTGTCAGGCAAAGGACAAGGAAAAAGCTCAAGTTCCTTAGCTAGTGCCTGAAACTCATGAGCCTGTTCCACTACAGATCGGTTTTCAACCATCTTGTAGTCATACAGCTGCTCCATGAGATACAGCTCGCTACCAGCGTCAGATACTCCAAACTTTTCAACAAGTGCATCCCACAACTCTTTCCATGTAGGAAGGATGATATAGCTTTTCTGGAATTTTGTATCAAGTGCGCTAATCACTGCTCCTCGAAAGAGGTTGTCATCAGCCTTAAACTTAGCCTCATCCTCTGGAGGTAATTGGCAGGCTTGCCCTCAGCGGCATGATAATAAGACATTGCAGTAAGCCACAATTCCATCTTAGCTTTCCAAATCAAGAAGTTTTTACCATCAATAGGATTAGGCTTTAACACAGCAGCAAAACCTGTGACAGAAAAATGCCTAACATTAGGTTTTTGGACTGTTAGAAATATAGGCATTTTCCATATTATTTTAATTCCATAAATTAACATTATGATGATGACATATAAAATATAATTAATCATGAAAGTCATGATGTCAAATATATCCATAATAATATGGAACATGGGAACATAAAACATATGAATCATATAAATATAATAAGCATATAAACATGGTACATGTATCATGACGAAACAACTGAAAATAAACAGATAGCAACACAAACAGTATGACTGTAAAATTAAAACAAACAGAAATAACATATAACTAGCATGAACAGACATCAGACATGTCATGATATGATACGACAGAACAGATTGCATAAATTCATGGCTATATATGAAATAGTAGAGATGGACAACATATATAATCTGGAAAACGTAAAACAGTAAGGAGCTGAATTAATCATAACCTCCCATGCGCTCCGAGGATCCAGATCCTTGTCCAACTTCTCTTGTCATGCCGTATGAGATGAAGATGCTAGGAAGAAGAAGATGTTTACCAGAAGCATGTTCGAGCAGTCGCGTAGAGGCTCCCAAAAACCTAATTGCCGATTCCCCGTGCAAGGTCTTGAATCGGCAAGGGCTTTGGAGGCACCTGCCCTCTCGGTTCTTTGTGCGCGCAGAGTTACGAGATGGAAATACCCACACTTGCGGCATCAAGAGATGGACATCTGAAAGGTTTTAACTTGGAGTTGAAACTCCCATGGTTAATGAGTGCTAAAAATTAACACAACCACGCCACGCCCGGCCCGGCTTGCGCGCGCGCGTGTGGCATGCCTGGTTCGTTTCTTGACTTCTCAATTTAAGTGGAATAATTCCCACCATATAGTCAACGACCCTTGGAATTCCAATATGGTACTATTGGTATTGTCCATAATTACACACCATAGAGTTTATTGATTAAATTGGCCAAGCCCATAATAAATCCAACAATATATATTACTGAACCCAAAAACATCAAAAACGTATTCCTCTATCTAGCTTTTAGATATAGATAGAGAGTACCGTTAAAGTTAAGAAGCTGAACATCTTTCTTCTGGTCGGCCTCCAAAGGCAGGCAGATCAAGCGTTCTCAAATTTAATTTCAGTCATGAAAGGGAAATAGTCTCAAACATTTCCTATAATCGATTTTGGTGTTTGACGACCATCACAAACCTTGTGGTCTAACTAGTTTGCCTAGCTAATCATTTCACAGGCGCATAAGTTCATCTACAACTATTCTAAGTCGACTGTTTGGAATACCGTAGATTATTCTGGACAGGAGAAGCTTTTTGGAAAAACACCTAAGCGCGGACCGTCCGGGCCCTTGCGGCGGACCGTCCGGGCCCTTGCGGCGGACCGTCCGCGACACCAAAGTGTCCCTCGGATAGGAACACTGCATAAACGCAAGACAACACTACAGACCATCTGATGGAGAAGCAAGCACCGTCCGAGACCAAGCGCGGACCATCCAGCCTTAGGCGCGACCGTCCGGTCGGTGAAGAACCAGAAAAACCCAAAGATGACGGGTTTGGTAAAATGAATTATAGCGCCCTCGCGGACCGGCCGGGGTGCACGAACGGACCGTCCGCGACTGCCGTACCTAACATCTGACGACGCATTTAATGCATAGTAGCCGTTGATATAGTCGTTACTGCTGACTGTTGTGATTCCAGCCGTTGATGTGCAGGGGCAGACCGTCCGGACCAGGGGCGCGGACCGTCCGCGGTTGGCAGAAATGGAGCAACGGCTAGGAAGTGGTTGGTGGCTATAAATACAACCCCAACCACCTCCATTCACTACACCCAAGCACTCCACTCATATACATTCAATACAAGAGCTAGCAATCCATTCCAAGACACAATCAAAGCTTCCAATCTCTCCAAGTTCTATAATTGAGACAAGTAATCATTAGTGATTAGTTACTTGAGAGAGAGAGTGATCTGTGTGTTATTTGTCGCTCTTGTCGCTTGGCTTTTCAATCGTGCTTTCTTCCTTCCCATTCTTATTCTCAAGTGACTTGTAATCAAAGTAAGAGACACCAAGTGTGTGGTGGTCCTTGTGGGGTCTAAGTGACCCATTTGATTAAGGAGAAAGCTCACTCGGTCTAAGTGATCATTTGAGAGAGGGAAAGGGTTGAAAGAGACCCGGTCTTTGTGACCACCTCAATGAGGACTAGGTTCTTTGGAACCGAACCTCGGTAAAACAAATCACTGTGTTCATCCGCTTTATTTCTTGGTTGATTTGTTTTCCCCCTCTCTCCTAGACTTGAATTTAGTTCTAACGCTAACCCCGGCTTGTAGTGTGTGCTTAAGTTTGTAATTTTCAGATTCCGCCTATTCACCCCCCTCTAGGTGACTTTCAATTGGTATTGGAGCTCGATACTTCATTAGAGTCTAACCACTCGAAGTGATGTTAGGAGATCACGCCAAGAGGGAGATCATGACCGGCGACAAGTCCACAAGCCACGGGAAGGCTCCATCGAGGGAGTCCAACAACAAGCTAAAGGAGGCACCACCTCCTCACAAGTTGCATCAGAGTGGCGACAAGAAAAAGAAGATGAAGAAGGTGGTCTGCTACGAGACCGACTCTTCGTCGCCATCCACCACCGGCTCCGACGCATCGTCCGTCACTTCTAAGCGTCATGAGCGCAAGAAGTATAGTAAGATGCCACTTTGTTATCCCTGTATTTCTAGACGCGCTCCTCTACTTTCTGTTCCATTAGGCAAACCACTGGTTTTTATGGTGAAGACTATTGTATGTGGAGTGATAAAATGAGGCATCACCTAACCTCACTCCACGCAAGCATATGGGACATTGTTGAATTTGGAGCGCAGGTACCATCGCCGGGGGACAAAGGCTACGACTCGGACGAGGTCGCCCAAATTAAGCACTTTGATTCCCAAGAAACTACTATACTGCTCGCCTCTCTATGTCGAGAAGAGTATAATAAGGTGTAAGGGTTGAAAAGTGCCAAGGAGATTTGGGACGTGCTCAAAACCGCGCACGAAGGAGATGAGGTGACCAAGATCACCAAGCGGGAGACGATCGAGGGGGAGCTCGGTCGGTTCGTCCTCAACAAAGGAGAGGAGCCACAAGCCATGTACAACCGGCTCAAGACCTTGGTGAACCAAATGCGTAACCTCGGGAGCACCAAATGGGATGACCATGAAATGGTCAAGGTTATTCTAAGATCACTCATTTTTCGCCATCCTACACAAGTTCAATTAATACGTGGTGATCCTAGATATAAGCTAATGTCTCTCGAGGAGGTTATAGGAAAGTTTGTGAGCTTTGAATTGATGATCAAAGGCTCCAAACAAATCATCAACTTGGAGCAAGGCGGCACCTCCACACCCAAGGTACAACCCGTCGCATTCAAGGCGACGGAGGAAAAGAAAGAAGAGTCTACATCAAGTAGGCTCCCCATCGACGCCTCCAAGCTTAACAATGAGGAGATGGCGCTCATCATCAAGAGCTTCTGTCAAATCCTCAAACAAAGGAATGGGAAGGACTACAAGCCCCGTTCCAAAAGGGTGTGCTACAAATGTGGTAAGCCCGGTCATTTTATCGCTAAATGTCCTATGCCTAGTGATAGTGACAGGGGCAACGACAAGAAGGGAAAGAGGAAGGAAAAGAAGAAGTACTACAAGAAGAAGGGCGGCGATGTCCACGTGTGTCGGGAATGGGACTCCGACGAGAGCTCCACCGACTCCTCCTCCGACGAGGATGCCGCCAACATCGCAGTCGACAAGGGCCTCCTCTTCCCCAACGTCGGCCACAAATGCTTCATGGCAAAAGACGGCAAAAAGAAGAAGGTAAAATCTAGAGCCTCTACAAAATACACAACATCTAGTGATGAGGCTAGCTCTAGTGAAGATGAGGATGATTTGCATACACTTTTTGCCAACCTTAACATGCAACAAAAGGAAAAAATTAAATGAGTTGATAGGAGCTATTCATGAGAAGGATGAACTCTTGGATAGCCAAGAGGAATTTCTTATTAAGGAAAATAAGAAGCATGTTAAGGTAAAGAATGCTTATGCTCAGGAGGTAGAAAAATGTGAAAATTGACTAATGAGCTTAGCATATGCCATGACACTATTTCTAACCTTAGAACTGAGAATGCTAATTTAATTACTAAGATTGAAAAATTAAATGCTTGTAATGATTCATTTGTTAGTCTTAGAAATGAAAATGATAGTTTAATTGTTAAGATTGATAGGTTGAATGCATCACTTTCTAGCCTTAAAATTGAGAATGATAAATTAATTTCTAAGGCTAAAGATTTGAGTGTCTGCAATGTTTCTATTTCCAATCTTAGAAATGAGAATGACATATTACATGCTAAGATTGATGAATTAAATGCTTGCAAACCCTATACATCTAGTGTTGATCATGTTACTATTTGTACTAGATGTAGAGATGTTAATATTGATGCTATTCATGATCACATTGCTATGATTAAACAAAAAAATGATCATATAGCTAAACTAGATGCCAAAATTGCCGAGCATGAACTAGAGAATGAAAATTTTAAATTTGCTCGTAGCATGCTCTATAGTGGGAGACGCCCTGGTATTAAGGATGGCATTGGTTTCCAACAAGGAAGCAATGTCAAGCTTAACGCCCCTAAGAAATTGTCTAACTTTGTTAAGGGCAAGGATCCCATGGTTCAGGATAACGAGGGTTACATTTTATATCCTGCTGGTTATCCTGAGCACAAGATTAGGAGAATTCATGCTAGGAAGTCTCATTTTGTTTCCCACCATGCTTTTATGTACAAGAATGAGGCATCTAGTTCTAGGCAATCAACCCATGTTAAATTGCCTAAAAAGAAATCTCCTACCGCATCAAATGATCATAACATTTCATTTAAAACTTTTGATGCTTCTTATGTGCTGAGTAACAAATTAGGCAAAGTAGTTGCCAAATATGTTGGGCCCAAACACAAGGGATCAAAGACTTGTGTTTGGGTGCCCAAGGTGCTTGTTTCTAACATCAAAGGACTCAAGACTGTTTGGGTACCTAAGAACAAGGCCTAAATTGTTTTGCAGGTTTATGCATCTGGGGGCTCAAGTTGGATCATTGATAGCGGATGCACAAACCACATGACAGGGGAAAAAAGAATGTCCTCCTCCTATGAGAAAAACGAAGATCCCCAAAGAACTATCACATTCGGGGATGGAAATCATGGTTTGGTCAAAGAACTTGGTAAAATTGCTATATCTTCTGACCATTCTATTTCCAATGTTTTTCTTGTAGATTCTTTAGATTACAACCTGCTTTCTGTATCTCAATTATGTAAAATGGGCTATAACTGTCTTTTTAGTGATACTGGTGTTACTGTCTTTAGAAGAAGTGATGATTCAATAGCATTTAAGGGGGTGTTAGAGGGTCAGCTATACTTAGTTGATTTCAATAGAGCTGAACTTGACACTTGCTTAATTACTAAGACTAATATGGGTTGGCTCTGGCATCGCCGACTAGCTCATGTTGGAATGAAGAATCTTCACAAGCTTCTAAAGGGAGAACACATTTTGGGACTAACAAATGTTCATTTTAAGAAAGACATGGTTTGTACCGCATGTCAAGCAGGAAAGCAAGTTGGCGCCCACCATCCACACAAGAACATAATGACAATAGACAGGCCGCTCGAGCTACTCTATATGGATCTATTCGGCCCGATCGCTTACATAAGCATCGGCAGAAGTAAGTACTTTCTAGTAATTGTGGATGATTATTCTCGCTTCACTTGGGTATTCTTTTTGTAGGATAAGTCACAAACCCAAGAGACCTTAAAGGGATTCTTGAGACGAGCTCAAAATGAGTTCGGCTTAAGGATCAAAAAGATTAGAAGCGATAATGGGACGGAGTTCAAGAATTCACAAATTGAAGGCTTCCTTGAGGAGGAGGGCATCAAGCATGAGTTCTCTTCTCCCTACACACCTCAACAAAATGGTGTAGTAGAGAGGAAGAATAGAACTCTACTAGACATGGCAAGGACCATGCTTGATGAGTACAAGACACCGGACCGGTTTTGGGCCGAGGCGATTAACACCGCCTGCTACTCCATCAACCGGCTCTACCTTCATCGAATCCTCAAGAAGACATCCTATAAACTCCTTACCGGTAAAAAGCCCAACGTTTCCTATTTTAGAGTCTTTGGTAGCAAATATTTTATTCTTGTTAAAAGAGGTAGAAAATCTAAATTTGCTCCTAAGGCTGTAGAAGGCTTTTTACTAAGATATGATTCAAACACAAGGGCATATAGAGTCTTTAACAAGTCCACTGGACTAGTTGAAGTTTCTTGTGACATTGTGTTTGATGAGACTAATGGCTCCTAAGTGGAGCAAGTTGATCTTGATGAACTAGATGATGAAGAGGCTCCGTGCGTCGCGCTAAGGAACTTGTCCATTGGGGATGTGTGTCCTAAGGAATCTGAAGAGCCAACTCAAGCACAAGATCAACCGTCATCTTCCGTTCAAGCATTTCCACCAACCCAAGATGAGGATCAAGCTCATGGTCATGAAGAAGATCAAGAAGATGAGCCACCTCAAGAGGAGGACAAGGATCAAGGGCTTTTTGGAAAAACACCTAAGCGCGGACCGTCTGGGCCCTTGCGGCGGACCGTCCGCGACACCAAAGTGACCCTCAGACAGGAACACTGCATAAACGCAAGACAACACTATGGACCGTCCGATGGAGAAGCAAGCACCTTCCGAGACCAAGCGCGGACCGTCTGGCCTTAGGCGCGAACCATCCGATCGGTGAAGAACATGAAAAACCCGAAGGTGACGGGTTCGGTAAAATGAATTATAGCGTCCTCGTGGACCGGCCGGGGTGCATGACCGGACCGTCCGCGACTGTCGTACCTGACATCGGACGACGCATTTAATGCATAGTAGCCGTTGATATAGCCGTTACTGCTGACCGTTGCGATTTTAGCCGTTGATGTGCAGGGGCGGACCGTCCGGACCAGGGGCGTGGACCATCAACGGTTGGCAGAAATGGAGCAATGGCTAGGAAGTGGTTGGTGGCTATAAATACAACCCCAACCACCTCCATTCACTACACCCAAGCACTCCACTCACATACATTCAATACAAGAGCTAGCAATCCATTCCAAGACACAATCAAAGCTTCCAATCTCTCCAAGTTCTACAATTGAGACAAGTAATCATTAGTGATTAGTGACTTGAGAGAGAGAGAGAGAGTGATCTGTGTGTTATTTGTCGCTTGGCTTTTGCAATCGTGCTTTCTTCCTTCCCATTCTTATTCTCAAGTGACTTGTAATCAAAGCAAGAGACACCAAGTGTGTGGTGGTCCTTGTGGGGTCTAAGTGACCCATTTGATTAAGGAGAAAGCTCACTCGGTCTAAGTGACCGTTTGAGAGAGGGAAAGGGTTGAAAGAGACCCGGTCTTTGTGACCACCTCAACGGGGACTAGGTTCTTTGGAACCGAACCTCGGTAAAACAAATCACCGTGTTCATCCGCTTTATTTCTTGGTTGATTTGTTTTCCCCCTCTCTCCTGGACTTGAATTTAGTTCTAACGCTAACCCCAGCTTGTAGTGTGTGCTTAAGTTTGTAATTTTCAGATTCTACCTATTCACCCCCCTCTAGGCGACTTTCAAGTTAAACAAACGGAATACTGATCGGATTGCTTCGATTCTGGATCTCTATAATAAGATCTCAGGTCAGTTGGTTAATAAGCAAAAATCTGGTGTCTTCTTTAGTGCTAATTATGATCAGGAGGGGAAACAGGAGGTGCTTCAGTCTCTTGGGATCAGATCCGAAGTATTTGTAAGGAAAATGGACCCCAGGGCCATTTGGCTAATTGAGTTTTGGTGTTTGATGATTAACACAACCTGTGGACTAATATGTTTGCTAGTGTTTATAATTATAGTTCACAGGGTGCGAAGAGAATTGGACCAAGGCAATGAGGATGCAACACCTCAAAAGAAGACATATAAAGATGCATAGGAGTCCAATACTCAAGAACAAAGAAGCCCGAAGAAATCAGCGAAGAAATCCAAGATGAGGGCTATCAGCCAGCGCCTGGTGGCGCACCGGACATTGGTGTCCGGTGTGCACCGGACAGTCTGCGCAGAGAGGCCGCAGACAGGCGCTCTCTGGCTATAGCACCGGACTGTCCGGTGTGCACCGGACTGTCCGGTGTGCCAACGGGCAGACGGCAATGGTCGGATCCAACGGTCGACTGCTACAGGCGCCAACGGTCGGCTGACGTGGCGTGCACCGGACACCTACTGTGCAGTGTCCGGTGGTGCACCGGACTGTCCGGTGCACCCGACGACAGAAAGCTGCTGCTTTCTGTCCAACGGCTAGTTTGGGGTGTGGAGGCTATAAATACCACCCCAACCGGCCATTCTCAAGTGTGAGAGCCCAAGCAACATACCAAGGCATATAGTGCACATTTCTAAGAGCTCAAACACCCAAGTGCTTAATAGAATCACTCGGTGATTAGCGTAGGTGCTTTGCGAAGTGCTTAGGTTAGTTAGACCGCTTTAGCGCTTGCTCTAGGTGAATCCTAGTTAGTTGAGTGAGTTTTGTAAAACCACACAACCCCTCGGCTCTTGCGTGAGTCGTTGTAATTGTACCGAGTAGGGCGAGAGTCTTGCGAGACCGTGACAACCACGTTTGTGTCACGGCCGCCACCGTGTACCGGAGGGAACGAGGCCCGCAGCGTTTCGGCCGGAAGCTCGATAGTGGAGACGGCAGGGAGCGTCCGAGAGGAGCCGGAAGCGGAGCACCACTTGCGCGTGGAGAAGGCCCGCGGCTCTCTACGGAGTTACTCGACCGTGGTGCTTGGCCCTCGCGTGGGCTTCCCTTTGCGTAGGGGCACCAACGAGGATTAGTCGGGACCTTGCGTGGTTCCGGATACCTTGGTAAAAATACCGGCGTCATCCACGAGAGTTTGCTTCTCTACTTAGCTCTTTACATTCCGCATTTATATTAAGCATTTAAGTTTCAATCTTGTAGTCATACTTATTTAGTATAGATTGAAACTTAGCCTTTTGCGGTAGAGATAGCAACACTTAGACAAAACCTAGTTTGCACATTCTAGTTTTGATTATTTGCATAGGTTTTGCTCTAGGGATTTAATTGTGGCCTAGTTTAGTAAAAGTTTTAGAAGTCCTAATTCACCCCCCCCCCTCTTAGGCGTCACCCGTTTCCTACAAGTGGTATCAGTGCCCGGTTTGGCTCATTTGAAACGCTTTAGCTTCACCGCTAAAAGAGCCGACGCTTTTTAGAGGAAGGGATGGATACCCATAGGCCACCACACTTTGACGGCACTAACTTCCCATATTATAGTGCTAGAATGGCTTGTTACCTAGAGGCCGTTGATCTAGGTGTTTGGAGAGTCACTCGTGACGGGATGAAACCCCTCAAGAATCCCGAGAAACCCACCACGAGTGAGGAAAAAGAAATTCATTTAAATGCTAGAGCCAAAAATTGCTTGTATGAATCTCTTAGCATGGATATTTTTAATCAAGTATTTACCTTGAAAACTGCTAATGAGATTTGGCTAAAATTGCATGAGCTCCATGACGGCACATCCAATGTCCGTGAGCAAAAACATTGCCTAGTCTTAAATGAGTATAATTCTTTTGCCATGAAAGATGATGAGCTTGTTAGAGACATGTATTCTCGTTTGAATCTAATAATTAATGAGCTCAACTCGATTGACATTAATAAGCTAGGTGATGCGGACATTGTGAGGAAGATTATCTCCTTGCTACCACAACAAAGATATGGGAGCATCATCACCATCCTTCACAACATGGAGGATTTGAGCAATATGACCCCAACCATTGTGATTGGGAAAATCACGGCCTTTGAGATGTCGCGAAAAATGAGTCGGGGAGAGGAGCCAACTTCCTCAAAGCCATATGCTTTTGCATGTGATGAAAGGAAGGGCAAAAAGAAGGCTCCCACTCCAAGTTCCTCAAGTGAAGAAGAGGAAGAAGAAGAAAGTGATGATGATGAAGATAATCAACCATGCACATCATCCTCCGAGGACGAAGAAACAATCTGACGCGTCGGAAAGGTAATGAGGATGATCCGCAAGATTAATCTAATGGGTGTGCCCCTGCAGGTCGAGGATCTTCTCTTTAACATTGACAGGAAAAAGCAAAGGAAGAGAGGATGCTTCGCATGTGGGGAGAAGAGCCACTTCAGGGACAACTGTCCAAATATGGCCAAACCCAAAAAGGAGAGGAGCAAAGGCAAGGCGCTCACAAGTGTTAGAACTTAGGATGATTCTTCAAGTGAAGACGAACCTCCAAGGACGCGCAGCCACCGGTCCTCGTCACGATCATCACGGTCATCACACAAATGCCTTATGGCAAGAGGTAACAAAAGCATTCCATCCTCTAGTGATGAAAGTAGTAGTGATGATGAAGGTGAGGGAAAGGCCTCTCTAGAAGAGCTTGCGGAAGCCGTAGAATTTTTTCAGGATGTTTGCACTAAGCAAAAAGCTCAACTTAAAACTTTGAAAAATAAGTTGGTTAGCTCTCAAAATGATTACAAAGGTTTGCTAGAAAAATTTGAAACTTTTGCAAACTTAAATAGTGAGCTATCAACTAAAATTGAGCTATTAGAATCTAGTGCTTCATCCACTGCTACCGATGATAGCCTTATTAAAAAGAATGAAAAACTTAAGGCTAAGTTAGCTAGCTCTCAAGAAGCTATTGAAAATTTGCTAGAGAAAATGGAAATTCTTAGCATACACAACAATGAGCTAACTACTAAGCTAGAAAACATTGGTAGCACCCCAGCAGCATCTTTAGTTGAAATACCTGAAATAATTAAGAAAGATGCTTCTACTTCCTGCTTTGATTTAATTGATGATTCTAACCCCTGCAACCAAGTCGTTGTTGAGAATATTGTTGTAGAGACATGTTCGGATGAGGTTGCAAAGGAAAATGAACAATTAAAGCAAGAAGTGGCTCGCCTTGGCAAGGCTTTGTATAACAAGAAAGGCAAAGCCAAACAAATCCGACCTCCACAGGATAACACCACTGCGGGAGTGAACAAGCCTGTAGAGGGAGAAACTGTGATTTGTAGGCTATGCCACATGGAAGGCCACAAGTCTTTCCAATGCAAGGCGATGACCGGGGATAAACAAAGGCAAAAGCTCAAGCAAAAGCCATCAAGCAAAATCTCCAACACCTACATTAAAAAGGTGAACAAAAAGGATGCTACACCATATTTGATCAAGAAGAAAAAGAATGGAAAGGTGATAGCAATCAAGGCCAACAAGCAAGCCAACAAAGGAAAGGGGACCAAACGCATCTGGGTGCCAAAGGAAATAATTTCAACCATGAAAAGCACCAAGAAGGTTTGGATCCCGAAAGGGAAGTGAGTGGACCAAAGGTCATCGGGAAATTTGGAGACTTGGCAAAGTTGGGATGTATATCATGGGGTACATCATATTGGATCAAGTGTATTGCCAAGTGGGTTAGTTAAAACTTTGGACCCAAATTTCCCACCCATGACTAAGGTAACTAGTTTTATTGTATTCTTCGTTTTTAGATATGCGTATCTATTTACCGTTTATCTAGTTTACCTTTCTTGCCTAGTATTACATTTGTTATGTACGTTTGTTTAAAATCATGCATACTAGGCAAATCATATGGTAGGATTGCTTGTTTTTTAATTCATATACTTAAGCAAACCTACATGGCTTAAAATGTTTAGTTAAAGCACGGCACATAGCTTTTATATCACTCCATAGTAAATGATGCATCAATTGAAAATTTTGATTTCTACAAAGTGTATCATTTAACTTATATGTGCCAAAGTTTGGATTATGGATAATTTGCCCCTCTTGATATCAAATCAAAGTGCATGTCTCCTACAAGTATTCAAAACTTGTATGCACACCTTTAGGGGGAGGTTACTCTATAATCTAACACTTTGAGACTAACACCTTTTCAAGTCTATTTCATGTGATAGTCTCATTGTAAGGAAAATGAAGTCCTCGGAGAAAGACAACAATCTTCCACTGCAAAATCTCCAAGAACTCTCATGTCTCTCAAGCTCGCCATTGATCTTCAATTGGTATCTTTTGAGACTACATTCAGTATCATTTACATGTCTTCTCCAATATTTGATTAGACTATATTTCATATCATATGCTTCCATGTTGCTAAAAATGCATAAGTAGTTAACTCATATTCTGTTACCTATGCATAAGGGAAGTTAGTCTTTTCAAATCATGTCTTGCACCTCTAATTTTTCACATGCTTTTTCCTAAGTAGAGGATCTCTGTCAAGGGGAGTATTTCTTCATCTCTAAAGGGGGAGAAAAACTCTTTCTAAAGGAGACAACTCATTTAGGGGGAGTAATCTTTTGAGGACTCCTTCAAGTGGTATCATTCACATAATTTAATTTAATATCCTTCTAGTGATATCATTTGATACAATTCTTGATGAGGGCAAGCTTTTATTTACTTCCTACATGCTTTTAATGTCTTCCTTTTCGGTGGTTGATACCAAAGGGGGAGAAGTTTAGGGACCAAAGCAATAAAAACTATATCAAACACCAAACACCACCAATTTAAAATTTTATATCTACAAATGGCTTTTCAAGTGGTTTTGGTTATTTGGTCCAAAAATAGGAAGTAAGTGAATTATGGAGTTAGGGGGAGGCTTAAGTCCATAATATCACATTGTGGGGACAATCATGCATCTTAGCAAGTAGATTGCATATTTTCACTCAAATACTTGTATTATTTGCTTGCTTTGGTTGTGTTGTCATCAATCACCAAAAAGGGGGAGATTGTAAGGAAAATGGACCCTGGGGCCATTTGGCTAATTGAGTTTTGGTGTTTGATGATTAACACAACCTGTGGACTAATATGTTTGCTAGTGTTTATAATTATAGTTCACAGGGTGCGAAGAGAATTGGACCAAGGCAATGAGGATGCAACACCTCAAAAGAAGACATAAAAAGATGCATAGGAGTCCAATACTCAAGAACAAAGAAGCCCGAAGAAATCAGCGAAGAAATCCAAGATGAGGGCTGTCAGCCAGCGCCTGGTGGCGCATCGGACATTGGTGTCCGGTGTGCACCGGACTGTCCTGTGAGGCACCGGACAGTCTGCGCAGAGAGGCCGCAGACAGGCGCTCTCTGGCTGTAGCACCGAACTGTCCGGTGTGCACCGGACTGTCCGGTGTGCCAACGGGCAGACGGCAACGGTCGGATCCAACGGTCGACTGCTACAGGCGCCAACGGTCGGCTGACGTGGTGTGCACCGGACACCTACTGTGCAGTGTCCGGTGGTGCATCGGACTGTCCGGTGCACCCAACGACAGAAAGCTGCTGCTTTCTGTCCAACGGCTAGTTTGGGGTGTGGAGGCTATAAATACCACCCCAACCGGCCATTCTCAAGTGTGAGAGCCCAAGTAACATACCAAGGCATATAGTGCACATTTCTAAGAGCTCAAACACCCAAGTGCTTAATAGAATCACTCGGTGATTAGCGTAGGTGCTTTACGAAGTGCTTAGGTTAGTTAGACCGCTTTAGCGCTTGCTCTAGGTGAATCCTAGTTAGTTGAGTGAGTTTTGTAAAACCACACAACCCCTCGGCTCTTGCGTGAGTCGTTGTAATTTTACCGAGTAGGGCGAGAGTCTTGCGAGACCGTGACAACCGCGTTTGTGTCACGGCCGCCACCGTGTACCGGAGGGAACGAGGCCCGCGGCGTTTTGGCCGGAAGCTCGATAGTGGAGACGGCGGGGAGCGTCCGAGAGGAGCCGGAAGCGGAGCACCACTTGCGCGTGGAGAAGGCCCGCGGCTCTCTACGGAGTTACTCGACCGTGGTGCTTGGCCCTCGCGTGGGCTTCCCTTTGCGTAGGGGCACCAACGAGGATTAGTCGGGACCTTGCGTGGTTCCGGATACCTCGGTAAAAATACCGGCGTCATCCACGAGAGTTTGCTTCTCTACTTAGCTCTTTACATTCCGCATTTATATTAAACATTTAAGTTTCAATCTTGTAGTCATACTTATTTAGTATAGATTGAAACTTAGCCTTTTGCGGTAGAGATAGCAACACTTAGACAAAACCTAGTTTGCACATTCTAGTTTTGATTATTTGCATAGGTTTTGCTCTAGGGATTTAATTGTGGCCTAGTTTAGTAAAAGTTTTAGAAGTCCTAATTCACCCCCCCTCTTAGGCGTCACCTGTTTCCTACAGTATTGAGAGAAAAATATCTAGGCATGCCGACAGCAGCTGGAAGAGCTACAGATGGCGTGTTCAATTCTTCTGTTGATCGTATTAGAAACTTTGTGTATGGGTGGAGTAAAAAGAAGCTTAGTTGCGCTGGCAAAGAAGTGCTCATCAAAGCTAATCTTCAGGCAGTTCCCACTTATCCCATGAGTTGTTTTAAATTGCTAGCACATGTGTGTAAGAAGATGCAGACTTATATTTCAAATTTTTGGTGGGGAAGTGCAGTGGACAGTCACAAAATTCATTGGTAAAGTTGGCCTAAGTTAACAATGCCCAAAAAGTGGGGGCATGGGCTTTAGAGACTTACCTCTGTTTAACAAGGATGCTTGCAAAACAAGGATGGAGACTAATGATAAGGCCTAATTCTCTTTGTGCGAGAATCATTAAAGGGAAATATTTTCCCAATGGTGATTTTTTGAAAGCAAATAAAAGGAAGCAGAGCTCGAAAATTTGGAAGGCTATGTTGTTTGGTCGTGAAGCTTTATGGCAGGGCTTGATTAAAAGAGTGGGTCTTGGATCTTCAATCAATATTTGGGAGGACAACTAGATTCTAAGTCTTCGGCAGTTGAAACCCACTGTCCATCTTGAAGGAGTCCAGGTGCAATATGTGGACGAACTTTTTCAGCCAAGTACTAGACACTGGAATGTTGATCTGGTGAGGAAGTCTTTCGTTGCTATGGATCCTGAGGAAATTCTGAAGCTGAGACCTAGCACTCGGTTGGATGCTGATGTGCTGGGTTGGACGCATGAGAAAAATGGTGAGTTCTCAGTTCGGTCATGTTATCGAATGTTGAAGCATAATCAAAGTGTAGGGACGACTCATGTTGTAAATGCAGCAAGTTCGTCGAATGAAGAATGCTGGTGGAGCAAACTATGGAAGCTTAATATACCTCCAAAAATCAGAATTTTCTAGTGGAGAGTCCTTCATAAATATTTGTTATCCAAACAGGAATTGAAGAGGAGACACATTCTTCGTGAAAATTTCTGCGAAGTGTGTGGGGAGGAAGTAGAATCACTTTTCCATATTGCTGTTGATTGCCCAATTGCAAAGCAGTTCTGGCGAGTGGTTAAAAACATCACGAGAATAAAACTGCCAGTTTTTTGAGGTCACTTGGGCAAAGGACTTATTGGCAGACGACCGGTTCACTGATTCAGTTAAAACCATGGTTATTTGTGGTGCCTGGTCCTTATGGTCTGGAAGGAATGCTAGAAGGTTTGGGCATGACCGTTGGAATCCAAACGTTGTGGTGAGTCATATGGTGAAAATGCTAGAGGATCTGGTTTGTTTAAAAATGCCAGGGTCGCAAGCCTCTCAGCGTTGCCGGGTTAAATGGAAAGTGCCACCGGAAGGTTGGGTGAAAATTAACTCGGATGCTGCTTTTGTTGCTGAGACAGACAAATGGGTTGGGGTGTGGTGATGAGGAACTCGCAGGGAGAGGTTTTGGTGGCAGCAGCACAGTTACATGAACACATCCCTGATGCGCTAATCAGCGAAGCTCTGGCTGCTCGTGATGGTGTGATGCTAGCCCATCTGCTTAGCATAGAAAAAGTGATTTTATAAATTGACAACTCTGTCCTGGTGGCTCTTCTCCGATCAAATGAAGGAAGAAGGTGTGCTATCGCAGGTTTGTGGAAAGAAATTACAGAGAGAAGTGTGGTTCTCAGATCCTTTGATGTTTCTTTCGTTAATAGAGAAGGAAATGAGGTAGCTCACCTTTGTGCAAGTAAGGTTATAGAGTTGCTCCTTTTTATTTTGGCTAGATTGCTTCCCTAATTGGCTTTTGGAAACAGGTAGCAGGGATTGTAATTTTACTTTGAACCAATAATAAAGAACCTGTGTTCTGCCTGAAAAGAAAAACAATTTCAGTTAGTAGTGGTGGTCCAATGCAACTACTGCCGATGGATCAAAATGAACTGCACATCATCCGCCCACGGTCTGTACGGGAGCATCCATCCAATCCCAGGAATTTGTGACATGCGTAACGTAACGTACCGTCTGTTCCAAGCATCACAGCCTGCCTTGCACCACAATATAGCGGCGGCGCAATTGTCTATTTCATTTTTTATTTCATATATATATATATATACACGCGTGCATGAACTCGCGAGTCCGTGAGGAAATGTATGCGCCAAATACATTTATCGTTAGTATTAACGACCGACAAAAAATATAAGCCACCTTTATAACTCAACCGTCCATGACTAGCGGTGATAATATGAGCCAAGCTTTCTAGACTAGTATGGACACGATCCAAAATTATAGGCCAAAACATAGCCCAACACAAAGTCATATGGGTCGGTCTAGCACAGTCTGAAAAGTGGATCAGGCTAAACCTAATTTTTTGGTATGTCGGGCCCAGCACGGTCCTCACGCATGTGCCAGCCCCGTATAGAAAAGCCTGCTGTGTTTAATTTTTTTTAATTTTAATAAGTTATAGACTTTATGTGGTTATAATATTATACTTTATATGTGGGTTGGGCTTGGGCCGTCACAATATGATAAAGACACAATGTGATTTAGAGTTTGGCTAGGTTAGTGTTTCAACTCTTTAGGCTGGCACAATATGACCCAAATTTTTTTTGGATCTTCTTGGCCCAAACCTATTTAGCCTAAAGCATGATAGGCTTGGATCAGGACGATCCGACCCTACCTAATTCCTAACGCTACCCATGACCAAAGCTTAAGCGGTCATCATTGTCAACGTCTAGAAAAACCATACTTCTAGCTACCGCTAAGACACCTTCACGGAGACTAACTAACGAGTACCATCGCACTCAGGACCCCAAATCCTAGGGACATCATCCTCTGGTCAGAGAGGGTCGACACCAAATGACATGTTATAGAAATCATGATGGAACGATCACTCAAAATTATTAGAAGGCAGGAAGGCCTTGGAGCGCTCCAAGGCCCAAAGCCTCTAATGCCTTGGGACCTCTAAGGGTGAAATATTCAAATCCCTAAGATATCTTATGCTCTAATGCACTGGTTAGAGATTAAATCCTCACGGCTCTCACAAGTGTGTTGTTGCCATGACTTTAGGTTATAGAATACTCGAGACACCTTGCGCTTCGAACATCTTCTTTTTGGCAAATAAAGCATATTAAACTATTATTACAAGTATTATTAGCCTATATTGCAAGTGGCACTAGTTGTTTAAAAAGATTTCAAATTGAAAAGAGGGAAATCTCCCTAACCCTACCTACTACCGCCGGCTTATCAGCACCTTATTAGGCCGATTAATCCGCATTATCTATTGGCTAGCCATCTCATCTAGTCGATTCCTCATTCCGAAACTTCTTTGATTTTTATTTCGTATTCAGTTGTGTCTTTTGAAATGTAGTTTCAGCGGAAAGTCATCAAATAATCCATAGTATTTATACGAAATTATATTCATTTTTTAAATTTACAAAGTTTTTCAAGTTTAAATTGGAACACCCTTGATTAGGACAAGTAGCTAGAACTTCCACTACAATTGAGAGGTGAAAGTGTTGATGAGTAACAAGAGAACATTAGTTATTACATATACATAGTCCAAATCTCTCTAACTATATGCGTGTTGGCTCACACGACTATCGACATGTGTCGTGTTTTCCTCCTAACTCTATCTCTTTCTCTTGTACCTTTGGTATCTTGGTGTTACTAAGCAATGCCGATCATCGTTGCAAGTACTGTGCGTGTGGTTGGGTTGTATTGGTGCAAAGGTAATTGTTGTTTGAATCGTGTCTCTCTCTCGTTTGAAGATTATTGCAGCATGTATATCATGATTCAATACAGGCCGGCACGACACGAGCCCATCGTGCCTTAGGTCTTAAGTTTTGGGGATGATATGGCCCTTAATATTTTTGGGCCATGCCGTGCTAGACCAAACACTTAAAATCTAATTCTGGCACGACACTAAAGTATATCGTGCTTGTCTTAGGCCGGATTGGTCCAGGCACGACCCACAACCAAACAAGCCATCTTGACAACAACAAATATATACAACAAAGCCTAATATATTTTCGTTATCACGCTTTTACGGGCCTTTTCGCTGTCGGCCCGGACCGAGCACATCTCAGTCACTCGTGTCGGGCTGAGCGGCACGATATGCTGAAAATCAAATCCTATTCCAACCCTGTATTCATGTCGTGCTGCCATAACCCAATATATTTTGTACCGGACTGTGCTTTTGAGCCTGTTTTTTTGGACCGTGCTCGGACGGCCCAAAACAGCCCGGTCCAAACTTTCAGGTCTAGTCTACAGTCCACGTACGCGCAAGTACATTAGGACAAGGAACGAACTGGAAGTTTCGTTGCGTTGCAATCGCATGCAGATGGTACCTGCCCGGTTGGAGCTCCGGACCAACTCAAGCATGCATACGTACATGCGCCTACGTACACATTTCTTCATGTGGTCAAGCTTGATTGCAGCATATGGCGTCAACGCAGCTGCAAGAAGCTAGGAGAGGAGAGGGCAGGACAGGAGCAGACACTGGTGGCCGTGGTGAACGCAGCAGCTTTGGCACTGCAAAAAGCTCCATTTTTTTTTACACGGGTCATCTTTTACAGGTAGGCGAGCGAAGCGAATCTAATCTGCCAGCCTCAGTGCGAAACTGGGAATAAGGAGGGCGGCTGGACGGACCGCAGGCCGCCGCACTGCACACGGCCGCCAACAGCGCTCGTCTCGCCCCCTCTCTCGCGCGCGGTCCTTGATGGCCCGTGCCCGTTTCCTCCTACACCTGCTCGTCCTCTCCGCCGCTTGCGTCTCCACCAATGCCGCCGCCACCGGGTTCAGCTTCTCCCGGTTCGTGAGCGCGGACCGCGGCGCCAACGTGACGGTGCTGGGCGACGCCAACATCGACCAGGGCGCGCTGCAGATCACGCCGGACTCGCTCAACGACGCCGCCACCTACCTCACCCACAAGTCCGGCCGCGTGCTGTACGCCGCCCCATTCAGGCTCTGGCACCGCGAGGAGGCCGGTGGCCGTCACGGCAGCAGCAGCAGCAGCAAGCTGGCCAACACCACCGCCGGGGGCAAGAGGGTGGCGTCCTTCAGCACCGTCTTCACAGTCAACGTGTTCCGGCCCAACGGCACGGAGCCCGCGGAAGGGCTGGCGTTCGTGATCGCGCCGTCCGCGGAGGGCCCCCCCGCGGGGAGCTCCGGCGGCTACCTCGGCCTCACCAACGCGTCCACCGACGGCGACGCCGCCAACCGGATCGTCGCCGTGGAGCTCGACACCGAGAAGCAGCCGTACGACCCGGACGCCAACCACGTCGGGCTCAACGTCCACAGCGTCGTCTCCGTCGCCACCGCCTCGCTCACGCCGCTCGGCGTCCAGATCTCGCCCGTCGCCCCCGCCGCCAAGTACGACGTCTGGGTCGACTACGACGGCGCCGCGCGCCGCGTGGCCGTGCGCGTGGCCGTGGCAGGGACCGCGAAGCCCCCGCGCCCGGTTCTCGCCGCGCCGCTCGACCTCGGGGCGGCCGTGGCTGAGTGGTCCTACTTCGGGTTTGCCGCGTCGACCGGACGCAAGTACCAGCTCAACTGCGTCCTGGCGTGGAACATGACGCTGGAGAAGCTCCCGTCCGGCGACGACGGCGGTGGCAGGAGGCGAGCGCTCGGGCTCGCCGTGGGCGTCGCCGTCGGAGTGGCCGTGGGCGTGGCCGCGGTGGCCGTCGTTCTGGCGTACGTGTGCGTGGCTAAGCGACGGAAGGCGCGCAGCGGCGAAGGCGGCGGCAGCGGCAGCGCCATCACCGGCACCATGATCCGGAGCCTGGCCGGCGGGCCGCGCGAGTTCGAGTATCGCGAGATCCGCAGGGCCACCAACAACTTCGACGACAGGATGAAGCTGGGGCAGGGCGGGTACGGGGTCGTGTACCGGGGCGTCGTGGTCGGCGACCACACCAGCCCCGGCGGCGCCGGCAGCGCCGTCGAGGTGGCCGTCAAGAAGTTCTCCCGCGCCAGCACGCAGGGCCAGAACGACTTCCTCGCCGAGCTCAGCATCATCAACCGCCTCCGCCACAAGCACCTCGTCCGCCTCGTCGGTAAGCTAGCTAGCTAGCCCCTCCGCATTCTCGCTGCGCTGTCCTCCGGCCGCCGCGCTCATTTCGCCATTGTTTATTATTCCCATCTCGCACTCGCACATGGAATGCCCATTAACAATGCCTGCTTGAAAGCGATCCACTCGTCTTTCCAGGCGATCCATGTGCAGTGCAGCCAGTGCACACTGTCACTGATTAGCGGCATGTTCATTGTGAATGGCTACCTTTGGACGGGCAGGGTGGAGCCACGACAATGGCGAGTTGCTGCTGGTGTACGAGTTCATGCCGAACGGGAGCCTGGACCAGCACCTGTTCACGCCGGCGGCGGGGCGGCAGCTGCTGGGGTGGGAGCTCCGGTACAACATCGTCAAGGGCGTGGCATCGGCGCTGCACTACCTGCACGACGAGTACGACCAGCGCGTGGTGCACCGGGACCTCAAGGCCTCCAACATCATGCTGGACGCCGCCTTCAGCGCGCGCCTGGGCGACTTCGGCCTGGCGCGTGCCATCGAGACCGACAAGACCTCGTACATGGAGGAGGCCGGCGGCGGCGTGCACGGCACCGTCGGGTACATCGCGCCCGAGTGCTTCCACACCGAGAAGGCGACGCGCGAGTCCGACGTGTACGCGTTCGGCGCCGTCGTGCTCGAGGTGGTGTGCGGCCGTCGCCCGCGCTGCGACATCGAGGGCTTCCACTTCCTGGTCGACTGGGTCTGGCGCCTCCACCGCGACGGCCGCGCGCTGGAGGCCGTCGACGCCCGCCTCGACGGCGCGTTCGACGCCGCCCAGGCGGAGCGGCTCATCCTGCTGGGCCTCGCGTGCAGCCACCCAACCCCAGCCGAGCGGCCCAGGACGCCGGCCATCCAGCAGATCCTGCTCGGGTCCATGCCGCCGCCGCCGGTGCCGCCGTTCAAGCCGTCCTTCGTGTGGCCGGCCACCGACGCGGGGGCGGGGCTGGACACCATGTCGACCACGGCGGGCACCACCACGAGCCAGCTCAGCTTGACGTCGGCGTCGACGTGGAGCGGCAGCTTCATGAAAGGCAGCCTGAGGCACGCGTTCGAGCAAGAAGCCACCGATTCCATGGCGTAGCCGCGAGCTATATACGGTATAATTCTTCTTAGTGCTCTCGTAACACATCAACCTGTTGGCCACGATGGAATTGTCGTCATGTGGTCACTGTGGAGGTTAATTGTTCAAAGCAGAGGGACCCCCACGATCAAAGGCCGGAGAAAGATGAAGACCTATAGTGATACGATTGTTCGTTCGTGTGAACATCTAAATGTCTTGTTATGTTTTGTTTGATTTCTCTACTTTCGTTTGCTTGGTTCAAATTTTATCCCATTGTAAGTATGTTCTTTTTAGATTTTTGATGCCATCGCTTGGTGACGACGGTTGTCCAGATACGTAAATTATCTAAAAGAAGAGATCTAGAGAGAGAGAGACAAAGAACCAACATGAGCGTGATTTAGACATATTCAGGCCATGGTGTATGTAATATCTTATGTGCTCTACTCACCGATCGATTAACACAAAGATGAGGAAGATTATAAGCTCAAAACTCAACTGAAGCCTCCTAACTCTCCTTGTCTCTTGGTTATTGGGAAAATTATATTTTAAGGGCTAGTTTAAGAGCTAAAATAGCGGAGGGGATTAGAGGAGCTAAAATCCTTTTCTTATTCAAAATTGAATAAAAGAGGATTTTAGCTCATTCAATATCTTCCGGTTTTGTGGCTCCCAAACTTGACAACCCTATTTTTCCAAGGGAAATTAGTTCATTTTCTCTTACACCCCATTTGGATGGCTAGAAATGAAACCTTTTCGAAGAAATAAATTCTAAGAAATGAATTATTTAGAATTCTCGACTAGAAAGTGATTGAATTCCATTATTTTCGTTTGGTTATACAAGTAATTGAATTCCTAGAATTAAATTCTAGATGTTGTTTGGATACTTTGCATACAGAATTTTAATACAAACAAGTAAGAATATCTAGACTTTGCATCTGCTTTAATAATGAGCGTGAACAATTTACAACTGTTAGGAACTATTAAGTTCATATATATAATAGTTTCACAAAGGTAAGTCACACATAATAGTTTCATAAAGGCATCAAGTTAGCATATAAAAGTTCCACAAAGACATCAAATGTTCACACGGCAGTTTCACAAAGCCACCAAGTTCGCACACAACAGTTTCACGAAGCCATCAAATTTGCACACAACAGTTTCACAAAGCCATCAAATTCGCACAACAATTTCACAAAGACATCTAAGTTCACACATAAGCTGTTCACTTCCTTAGCTGCATCATAAGCCACCTCTTCCTTCTTTCCATTGGGAGTGTCGTCATCGACTTGAACTTACGTGCATTAGAGTTGAGGATGTCATAAAGCTCAAGTTTTATGTCTTCAAGTCCCTCGACCTCTTGTAATGCGGTGAGAACTTCAGCGGAAGAGGGTAGCTTTGGACCGTCATCTTTCAATGCAGCAATAAGCATGTCAAACTTCTCACACCACATAGAGTTAAATGAATCATCTGATCTTTGTCTTTTTAAACTACTCGAGGAAGATACAGAAAATGGAGCATCCTTGCCTCCGATATCATTCTCTTTTGTCATTTTCTTTGAACTTTCAGCTGTTGTTCTAGCACCCTCTCCATTTGCTTGGTCTTTATTGTACACTAGGCTGAGTAGATCCCAAAACTTCACAACCTTATGTCTATATCCTTTTGCTTCCTTATTCCTCTGGAAAAATTGTTACAAAGATACATCAACAAATAAACTTGGTATTGAAACAAAAATTGAACTAAAAACGTAACAATTCTATCCTATGCAAAAAATGTAAACTGTTAAGGACCACCATGAACATTTATCCCATCATTTTCATTTGATCCCACGGGCCACAACCACTACAGGTTGCAGCATGATACCCTACAAAACTGATTAAACTGTGCTACAAAACTGATTAAACTACCCTACAAGGGTCATGGAACCATAAAAAAGGCAAAAATGGATGGGGGTTTTATTCATGAGGACAACGAAACTGATTAAACTTGACGTTAAAGGGTTGTCATCTCTCTTCAAGCATATTGTGCATAAGAAAAAAGAGTTACAGAGTCCCAACCATACCTAAAAAGAGAAAAAAAGAACAGAATGCAAAAACCTATACAACCTTATGCACCAAGTTCACCACTGATTCAACTACCCTACAAACTATAGGATCTAGAAAAAACATACGACTAAGAACAAACCCTTCCAAGCACCTAGCAGGAAAGGACAAAACACATACAGAAACCTGACACTGTGGCTAAAACATGGGGTAATCAATGTGTAAGATGGCTAAAACATGTACAATATAATGTTTAAAACTTTCTTACCTCAACATACTCATCCCATACAATGTCACTATCAACTTTGAGCTTGTTCTTCTCCCAATCCCATCCAAAACCACTAGTGGACAACAACCCATTAATGACATTGTAGTGTTTATCAAAGGTCTTGCTGCGAGAGCTAATATTTTCCTTTGTAATGGTCACATTACACTTTGAAAGTCGCCTAGAGGGGGGGTGAATAGGCGGAATCTGAAATTTATAAACTTAAGCACACACTACAAGTCAGGGTTAGCGTTAGAAATGAATTCGAGTCCGAGAGAGAGGGGAAAACAAATCAACCAACGAATAAAGTGGATGGACACAATGATTTGTTTTACCAAGGTTCGGTTTTGAAGAACCTAGTCCCGTTGAGGTGGTCACAAAGACTGGGTCTCTTTCAACCCTTTCCCTCTCTCAAACGGTCACTTAGACCGAGTGAGCTTTCTTCTTTACTTCTCACGGGTCACTTAGACCCCGCAAGGACCACCACACAATTGGTGTCTTTTGCCTTGCTTACAAAGCACTTGAAAGTAACAAGGAAAAGAAAAGAAAGCCAACCAAGCAAACAAGAGCAACAAAAACACAAGTGATCCTCTCACAAGCCTTAATGCGCTAGAGTTGAATTTGGGACTTTGAGTGGATCGATCGCTTTGATTTGTGTCTTGGAGTGAAGTCTATTGCTCTTGTATTGAATGCAATGTGTGGAATGCTTGGATGGTTGGAGTGGTGGTGGTTGGGGGTATTTATAGCCCTCAATCACCAAACAACCGTTGGGGGTGGCTGTTGTCGATGGGCGCACCGGACAGTCCGGTGCGCCACCAGACACTGTTCGGTGCACCAGTCACGTCACCCAACTGTTAGGGTTCAGGAGCTATCGATCGTTGGAGGCTTTATCTTCTAGTGGCATCGTGCAGGCACTGTTCATTGTCTGGTGCGCCTCTGACTCTGCGCTCTGCTCTGCCGCGCACTATTCCTCTGTTCTTCAGCTTTTGCAGGCGACCGTTACGCGAAGTAGCCTTTGCTCCACTGGTGCACCGGACAGTCCGATGAATTATAGCGGAGCGCGCTAGTGAAAACCCGAGAGTGGCTGGTTTGGGATTGTACGGTCCTGGTGCACCGGACACTGTCCGGTGGCACACCGGACAGTCCTGTGCGCCAGACTAGGGCACTCTTGGTTTCTTTGCTCCTTTGTTTTTGAACCCTTTCTTCAATCTTTTATTGGTTTGTGTTGAACCTTTATGCACCTGTAGAACATATATTCTAGAGCAAACTAGTTAGTCCATTGTTTGTGTTGGGCATTCAACCACCAAAATTATTTATAGGAAAAGGTTAACCCTATTTCCCTTTCACACTTCTCACAAACATTCTTCACAACAACAATCCATGCATTACAGTGAGTCACCTTGCATCAATAAAGGTTCAGCAAACAGAATGATAATCAACAAATGTTCAAAACAGGCACAAACACAAAAATAGAGGCGTACATAGACACGGACAAAAGGTTTAGAACAGACACAAACATAGAAAATAGAAGCATACACATACACAGAAAACAGAAGCATACAACTATCAACTTTGACCACGTCTCGATAATCAGCAAACGTTTCACTAGCTTTGGTGTCTCTAAAATCACGCCACTCATTAGTTGATTCAACATGCGTAATCAAACTCATTTCTCCTTGATTTTCAGCAGGAGCAACAAAGATGACACTATCAACTTCATGTATTAGAATATCATCCATATCTCTTTGCCGATCCCTCAAAAAATTATGCAATATGCAGCAGGCATGTATGATCCTAATCTACATAGAAAAATATGGCTAAGTCAATACACTATTAAAAAACTAACAATTGAATTTTAATTGAGTGCCTACTATGTTATACCTGATTATATAGAATAAAGCAAAGCTATGTTCAGTGCATCTAGGAACTGACCCATCTAATCCAATGGAATGGGGTAATTTGTACCATATTTCTCTTGCTAAAGATAGCCGTGACAGTGTCAGAGAGTAGTAAAAAGTATCTGTTTGACAGCAAGGGACTAGAAGGGTTCTGAGCATGAGCATGTCGAGGGAGCAGATTACAGGTCTGTCAGGGAAGATCTTGGAGCACGTCGAATGTGAAAGGGAATTAGGCTTACACTTATTTCCTAATTGATTTTGGTGGTTGAATTGCCCAACACAAATAATTGGACTAACTAGTTTGCTTTAGTCTATAAGTTCTACAGGTGCCAAAGGTTCACAATAAGCCAATAAAAGGACCAAGAAAAAGGGTTCAAACAAAAGAGCAAAGGGACAACCGAAGGCACCCTGGTCTGGCGCACCGGACTGCCCGGTGTGCCACCGGACAGTGTCCGGTGCACCAGGGGACTCCAAGCTGAACTCTTCACCTTCGGGAAATCTCAGAGGCGCTTCGCTATAATTCACCGGACTGTCCGGTGCACCACCGGACAGTGTCCGGTGCTCCAGAGGAGAGCGACCCTGAACTCGCCAGCTTCGGGAATCCGCTCCGTTAAAATTCACCGGACTGTCCGGTGCACACCGGACTGTCCGGTGCGACAGCGGGGCAACGACTACTTCGAGTGCAACGGTCGTATGCAACGCATTAAATGCGTGCCAGCGCGCGCATAGGAGCAGAGCACGCACGGGTAGCACACCGGACAGCCTACAGGGCATGTCCGGTGCACCACCGGACAGCCAGGCGGGCCCACAAGACAGAGCTCCAACGGTCGGAACCCTTCGGCCAGGTGACGTGGCTGGCGCACCGGATAGTGTCCGGTGACGCATCGGACTGTCCGGTGCACCATGCGACAGAAGCCTCCACAACCGGTCAATTTGGTGGTTGGGGCTATAAATACCCCAACCACCCCCACATTCAAGTCATCCAAGTTTCTACTCTTCTACACCTTACAAGAGCTATAGCATTCAATTCTAGACACACCAAAGAGATCAAATCCTCTCCAAATTCCACTCAAAGCTTTAGTGATTAGAGAGAGTGATTGTTGTATTCATTTGAGCTCTTGCGCTTGGATTGCTTCTTTTTCTCATTCTTTCTTGCGATCATCTCAATTGTAATCAAGGCAAGAGACACCAATTGTGTGGTGGTCCTTGCGGGGAAGTTTAGTTCCCATTTGATTGAGAAGAGAAGCTCACTCGGTCCGAGGGACCGTTTGAGAGAGGGAAAGGGTTGAAAGAGACCCGGTCTTTGTGACCACCTCAACGGGGAGTAGGTTTGAGAGAACCAAACCTCGGTAAAACAAATTCTTGTGTCTCACTTCTTTATTCGCTTGCGATTTGTTTTTACGCCCTCTCTCGGAATCGCATTATATTTCTAACGCTAACCCGACTTGTAGTTGTGATTAACTTTGTAAATTTCAGTTTCGCCCTATTCACCCCCCTCTAGGCGACTTTCAATTGGTATCAAAGCCCGGTGCTTCATTAGAGCCTAACCGCTCGAAGTGATGTCGGGAGATCACGCCAAGAGGGAGATGGAGACCGGCGACAAGCCCACTACGAGCCACGGGAAGGCTTCATCGGAAGAGTCCCGCAACAAGGGGAAGGGGAAGGAGAAGAAATCCTCTTCCCACAAGTCGCATCGGAGTGGTGATAAAAAGAAGAAGATGAGGAAGGTGGTCTACTACGAGACCGACACTTCATCACCATCGACCTCCGGCTCCGACGCGCCATCCATTACTTCTAAGCGCCACGAGCGCAAGAAGTTTAGTAAGATCCCCCTACGCTATCCTCACATTCCTAAACATACACCTTTACTTTCCGTCCCATTAGGCAAACCACCAACGTTTGATGGTGAAGATTATGCTAGGTGGAGTGATATGATGCGATATCACCTAACCTCTCTCCACAAAAGTATATGGGATGTTGTTGAGTTTGGTGTACAGGTACCATCCGTAGGGGATGAAGATTATGATGTGGACGAAGTAGCCCAAATCCAACACTTCAACTCCCAAGCCACAACTATACTCCTCGCCTCTCTAAGTCGAGAGGAGTATAATAAGGTGCAATGGTTGAAAAGTGCTAAGGAAATTTGGGACGTACTAAAGGCCGCACACGAAGGAGACGAGGTGACCAAGATCACCAAGCGGGAAACGATCGAGGGGAGCTCGGTCGCTTCCGTCTCCGCCAAGGGGAGGAGCCACAAGACATGTACAACCAGCTCAAAACCTTGGTGAACCAAGTGCGCAACCTCGGGAGCAAAAAATGGGATGACCACGAAGTGGTTAAGGTTATTCTTAGATCACTTGTTTTCCTTAACCCTACTCAAGTTCAATTGATTCGTGGCAATCCTAGATATACACTAATGACTCCCAAGGAAGTAATCGGGAATTTTGTGAGCTTTGAATTGATGATCAAAGGCTCAAAGAAGATCAACGAGCTTGATGGCCCTTCCACGTCCGAAGCACAACCGGTCGCATTCAAAGCGACGGAGGAGAAGAAGGAGGAGTCTACATCAAGTAGACAACCCATTGACGCCTCCAAGCTCGACAACGAGGAAATGGCGCTCACCATCAAGAGCTTCCGCCAAATCCTCAAGCAAAGGAGGGGGAAGGATTACAAGCCCCGCTCCAAGAAAGTGTGCTACAAATGTGGTAAGCCCGGTCACTTTATTGCCAAATGTCCTATTTCTAGTGACAGTGACAGGGGTGACGACAAGAAGGGGAGAAGAAAGGAGAAGAAGAAATATCACAAGAAGAAGGGCGGCGATGCCCATGTGTGCCGCGAGTGGGACTCCGACGAGAGCTCCACCGACTCCTCCTCCGACGAGGACGCCGCAAACATCGCCGTCACCAAGGGTCTTCTCTTCCCCAACGTCGGCCACAAGTGCCTCATGGCTAAGGACGGCAAAAGGAAAAAGGTAAAATCAAGATCCTCCACTAAATATGAAACCTCTAGTGATGAGGGTAATGCTAGTGATGAGGAGGATAATTTGCGTACCCTTTTTGCCAACCTCAACATGCAACAAAAAGAAAAATTAAATGAATTAATTAGTGCTATTCATGAGAAGGATGATCTCTTGGACTCTCAAGAGGACTTCCTAATCAAGGAAAATAAAAAGCATGTTAAGGTTAAAAATGCTTATGCTCTAGAAGTTGAAAAATGTGAGAAATTAACTAGTGAGCTAAGCACATGCCATGATACTATTGCCAACCTTAGAAATGAAAATGCAAAATTAATTGCTAAGGTTGATTCTAATGTTTGTGATACTTCAATTCCCAATCCTAGAGATGATAATGTTGATTTACTTGCTAAGATTGATGAATTGAATATTTCTCTTGATAGCCTTAGATGTGAAAATGAAAAATTGATTATTAAGGCTAAAGACTTAGATGTTTGCAATGTTACAATTTCCGATCTTAGAGACAACAATGATATTTTGCGTGCTAAGATTGTTGAACTTAATTCTTGCAAACCCTCTACATCTACCATTGAGCATGTTTCTATTTGCACTAGATGTAGAGATGTTGATATTAATGCTATTCATGATCATATGGTCTTAATTAAACAACAAAATGATCATATAGAAAAATTAGATGCTAAAACTACCGAGCATAACTTAGAGAATGAAAAGTTTAAATTTGCTAGAAGTATGCTCTATAGTGGGAGACGCCCTGGCATCAAGGATGGCATTGGCTTCCAAAAGGGGGACAATGTCAAACTTAATGCCCCTCCTAAGAAATTATCCAACTTTGTTAAGGGCAAGGCTCCCATGCCTCAGGATAACGAGGGTTACATTTTGTACCCTGCCGGTTATCCCGAGCACAAAATTAGGAGAATTCATTCTAGGAAGTCTCACTCTGGCCCTAATTATGCTTTCATGTATAAGGGTGAGACATCTAGCTCTAGGCAACCAACCCGTGCTAAGTTGCCTAAGAAGAAAACTCCTACTGCATCAAATGATCATAGCATTTCATTTAAAACTTTTGATGCATCTTATGTTTTAACTAACAAATCTGGTAAGGTAGTTGCCAAGTTTGTTGGGGGCAAACACAAGGGCTCCAAGACTTGTGTTTGGGTACCCAAAGTTCTTGTGTCTAATGCCAAAGGACCCAAAACCGTTTGGGTACCTAAAGTCAAGAACTAAATTTGTTTTGTAGGTTTATGCATCCAGGGGCTCAAGTTGGATCATCGATAGCGGGTGCACAAACCACATGACAGGGGAGAAGAAGATGTTCTCCTCCTACAAGAAAAACCAAGATCCCCAATGAGCTATCACATTCGGGGATGGAAACCAAGGTTTGGTCAAAGGTTTGGGTAAAATAGCTATATCTCCTGACCATTCTATTTCCAATGTTTTTCTTGTAGATTCTTTAGATTATAACTTGCTTTCCGTTTCCCAATTATGTCAAATGGGCTACAACTGTCTATTTACTGATGTAGGTGTCACTGTCTTTAGAAGGAGTGATGATTCAATAGCATTTAAGGGAGTGTTAGAGGGTCAGCTATACTTGGTAGATTTTGATAGAGCTGAACTCGACACTTGCTTAATTGCTAAGACTAACATGGGTTGGCTCTGGCACCGCCGACTAGCCCATGTTGGGATGAAGAATCTTCATAAGCTTCTAAAGGGAGAGCACATTTTAGGATTAACAAATTTTTATTTTGAGAAAGACAGGATTTGTAGCGCATGCCAAGCTAGGGAAGCAAGTTGGTGTTCATCATCCACACAAGAACATCATGACGACTGACAGGCCACTGGAGCTCCTACACATGGATTTATTCGGCCCGATCGCTTACATAAGCATCGGCGGGAGTAAGTACTGTCTAGTTATTGTGGATGATTATTCTTGCTTCACTTGGGTATTCTTTTTGCAGGAAAAATCACAAACCCAAGAGACTTTAAAGGGATTCTTGAGACGGGCTCAAAATGAGTTCGGCTTGAGGATCAAGAAAATTAGAAGCGACAACGGGACGGAGTTCAAGAATTCACAAATTGAAGGCTTCCTTGAGGAGGAGGGCATCAAGCATGAGTTCTCTTCTCCCTACACGCCCCAACAAAATGGTGTAGTGGAGAGGAAGAAACAAACTCTATTGGACATGGCAAGAACCATGCTTGATGAGTACAAGACGCCGGATCGGTTTTGGGCCGAGGCGGTTAACACCGCTTGCTACGCCATCAACCGGTTATATCTACACTGAATCCTCAAGAAGACATCATATGAACTCCTAACCGGTAAAAAGCCCAACATTTCATATTTTAGAGTCTTTGGTAGCAAATGCTTTATTCTTGTTAAAAGAGGTAGAAAATCTAAATTTGCTCCTAAGACAGTAGAAGGCTTTTTACTAGGATATGATTCAAACACAAGGGCATATAGAGTCTTTAACAAGTCCTCGGGACTAGTTGAAGTTTCATGTGACATTGTGTTTGATGAAACTAACGGCTCTTAAGTAGAGCAAGTTGATCTTGATGAGATAGGTAATGAAGAGGCTCCGTGCATCGCGCTAAGGAACATGTCCATTGGGGATGTGTGTCCTAAGGAATCCGAAGAGCCACCACATGCACAAGATCAACCATCCTCCTCCAAGCAAGCATCTCCACCAACTCAAAATGAGGACGAGGCTCAAATTGATGAAGGAGAAAATCAAAATGATGAGCCACCTCAAGATGACGACAATGATCAAGGGGGAGATGCAAATGATCAAGACAACGAGGATGAAGAACCAAGACCGCCACACCCAAGAGTCCACCAAGCAATCCAACGAGATCACCCCGTCGACACCATCCTCGGCGACATTCATAAGGGGGTAACCACTAGATCTCGTGTTGCACATTTTTGTGAGCATTACTCTTTTGTTTCCTCTATTGAGCCACACAGGGTAGAGGAAGCACTCCAAGATTCGGATTGGGTGATGGCGATGCAAGAGGAGATCAACAATTTCACTAGGAACGAGGTATGGCACTTAGTTCCACGTCCTAATCAAAATGTTGTAGGAACCAAATGGGTCTTCCACAACAAGCAAGATGAGCATGGTGTGGTGACAAGGAACAAAGCTCTACTTGTGGCCAAGGGATACTCCCAAGTCGAAGGTTTGGATTTTGGTGAAACCTATGCACCCGTAGCTAGGCTTGAGTCAATTCGTATATTATTAGCCTATGCTACTTACAATGGCTTCAAGCTTTATCAAATGGACGTGAAGAATGCCTTCCTCAATGGACCAATCAAGGAAGAGGTCTATGTTGAGCAACCTCCCGGCTTTGAAGACAGTGAGTATCCTAACCATGTCTATAGGCTCTCTAAGGCGCTTTATGGGCTCAAGCAAGCCCCAAGAGCATGGTATGAATGCCTACGAGATTTCCTTATTGCAAATGGCTTCAAAGTCGACAAGGCCGATCCTACTTTATTTACTAAAACTCTTGACAATGATTTGTTTGTATGCCAAATTTATGTTGATGATATTATATTTGGGTCTACTAACGAATCTACATGTGAAGAATTTAGTAGGATCATGACACAGAAATTTGAGATGTCTATGATGGGGGAGTTGAAGTATTTTCTAGGATTCCAAGTCAAGCAACTCCAAGAAGGCACCTTCATTAGCCAAACGAAGTATACTCAAGACATTCTAAACAAGTTTGGAATGAAGGATGCCAAGCCCATCAAGACTCCCATGGGAACCAATGGGCATCTCGACCTCGACACGGAAGGTAAATCCGTCGATCAAAAGGTATACTGGTCGATGATAGGTTCATTACTCTATTTATGCGCATCTCGACCGGACATTATGCTTTCCGTATGCATGTGTGCAAGATTCCAAGCCGACCTTAAGGAAGCTCACCTTACGGCCGTAAAACGAATCTTGAGATATTTGGCTTATACTCCTAAGTTTGGGCTTTGGTACCCTCGGGGATCCACTTTTGATTTAATTGGTTATTCGGATGCCGATTGGGCGGGGTGTAAAATTAATAGAAAGAGCACATCGGGGACTTGCCAGTTCTTAGGGAGATCCTTGGTGTCTTGGGCTTCAAAGAAGCAAAATTCAGTCGCTCTTTCTACCGCCAAAGCCGAGTATATTGCCGCAGGCCATTGTTGCACGCAATTGCTTTGGATGAGGCAAACCCTTAGGGACTATGGTTACAAATTAACCAAAGTTCCTCTTCTATGTGATAATGAGAGTGCAATCTGCATGGCGGATAATCCCGTTGAGCATAGCCGCACTAAACACATAGCCATTCGGTATCATTTTCTAAGGGATCACCAACAAAAGGGGGATATTGAGATTGCATATATTAACACTAAAGATCAATTAGCCGATATCTTTACCAAGCCACTAGATGAATAAACTTTTACCAAACTTAGGCATGAGCTAAATATTCTTGATTCTAGGAATTTCTTTTGATGTCTTGCACACATAGCTCATAAATATACCTTTGATCATGACTCTTTTATATATGCTATGACTAATGTGTTTTCAAGTGTATTTCAAACCAAGTCATAGGTATATTGAAAGGGAATTGGAGTCTTCGGCGAAAACAAAGGCTTCCACTCCACTCCATAACTCATCCTTCGCCGTCACTCCGAGCAATTCTTTGTCTTTGGTATAATCTTCACTCATATGTTTTATTTGCCAAAGGGGAGAAAGTAGTGAGTAAAGGGCTTATATTTCACTCAAGTATCCGTTTTTGGCGATTCATGCCAAAGGGGGAGAGAGTATTAGCCCAAAGCAAAAGGACCACACCACCACCAAATTTTAAAACTTTTGATTTTCAAGTTGGTATCTCATTGTGTTTAAAAAGGGGGAGAAAGTAGTATTTTCAAAATTGATATCTCAAAACCCTCTTGAACACTAAGAGGAAGATTTTTATTTAGGGGGAGTTTTGGTTAGTCAAAGGAAAAGCTTTTGAAACAAGGGGAGAAAATTTCAAATCTTGAAAATGCTTCGCAAAATCTTATTCATTTACCTTTGACTATTTGCAAAAGGACTTTGAAAAGGATTTACAAAAAGAATTTGCAAAAACAAAACATGTGGTGCAAGCGTGGTCCAAAATATTAAAAATAAAGAAACAATCCATGCATATCTTTTGAGTATTAATATTGGCTCAATTCTAAGTAACCTTTGCACTTACATTTTGCAAACTAGTTCAATTATGCACTTCTCTACTTGCTTTGGTTTGTCTTGACATCAATCACCAAAAAGGGAGAGATTGAAAGGGAATTAGGCTTACACCTATTTCCTAATTGATTTTGGTGGTTGAATTGCCCAACACAAATAATTGGACTAACTAGTTTGCTCTAGTCTATAAGTTCTACAGGTGCCAAAGGTTCACAATAAGCCAATAAAAGGACCAAGAAAAAGGGTTCAAACAAAAGAGCAAAGGGACAACCGAAGGCACCCTGGTCTGGCGCACCGGACTGTCCGGTGTGCCACCGGACAGTGTCCGGTGCACCAGGGGACTCCAAGCTGAACTCTTCACCTTCGAAAAATCTCAGAGGCGCTTCGCTATAATTCACCGGACTGTTCACTGCACCACCGGACAGTGTCCGGTGCTCCAGAGGAGAGCGACTCTGAACTCGCCAGCTTCGGGAATCCGCTCTGCTAAAATTCACCGGACTGTCCGGTGAGTCACCGGACAGTGTCCGGTGCACACCGGACTGTCCAGTGCGACAGCGGGGCAATGACTACTTCGAGCGCAATGGTCGTCTGCAACGCATTAAATGCGCGCCAGCGCGCAGAGGAGCAGAGCACGCGCTGGTAGCACACCGGACAGCCTACAGGGCATGTCTGGTGCACCACCGGACAGCCAGGTGGGCCCATAAGACAGAGCTCCAACGGTCGGAACCCTTTGGCCAGGTGATGTGGCTGGCGCACCGGACAGTGTCCGGTGGCGCACCGGACTGTCCGGTGCGCCATGCGACAGAAGCCTCCACCAACGGTCAAGTTTGGTGGTTGGGGCTATAAATACCCCAACCACCCCCACATTCAAGTCATCCAAGTTTCTACTCTTCTACACCTTACAAGAGCTATAGCATTCAATTCTAGACACACCAAAGAGATCAAATCCTCTCCAAATTCCACTCAAAGCTTTAGTGATTAGAGAGAGTGATTGTTGTGTTCATTTGAGCTCTTGCGCTTGGATTGCTTCTTTTTCTCATTCTTTCTTGCGATCATATCAATTGTAATCAAGGCAAGAGACATCAATTGTGTGGTGGTCCTTGCGGGGAAGTTTGGTTCCCATTTGATTGAGAAGAGAAGCTCACTCGGTCCGAGGGACCGTTTGAGAGAGGGAAAGGGTTGAAAGAGACCCGGTCTTTGTGACCACCTCAACGGGGAGTAGGTTTGAGAGAACCGAACCTCGGTAAAACAAATCCTTGTGTCTCACTTCTTTATTCGCTTGCGATTTGTTTTTACGCCCTCTCTCGGACTCGCATTATATTTCTAACGCTAACCCGGCTTGTAGTTGTGATTAACTTTGTAAATTTCAGTTTCGCCCTATTCACCCCCCTCTAGGCGACTTTTAGAGTGTCATATGCATACAATATCCAGATATGACAATCTCTTGGGCATTAAAAACAATCTCATTGAGGCAATCCCATAACAAAAAGAATCCATTATACCCTGTCGGAATAGATTATGCAGAAATTGCAGAAACCCACTGGTGCTGGCTAGAAGTAAAGGCTCATTGGTGCTGTTCGAATAGGCTAACTGGAGAACAGAAACTTCAGAAACAAATGCAAAATAATACGAGGCCGACTAGGACCTGACAGAGGCTCACCACTAGTGCTGGCTAGAAGTGAAGGCTCACTGGTGCTGTCAGAATAGGCTAACTGGAGAACAAAAACTGCAGAAACGAAGGCAAAATAATACGAGGCCGGCATGGACCTGACAGAGGCTCACCATTGGTGCTATCTAGAAGCCGAGGCTCGGAAGGGGAGATCGCACTGACCGGAGGCGTGAGATGGAGGAGGTGGCGGTGGACGCGGGGGCAGCTAGAGCGCGATAGACGTAGCGCCACTCAAAACCGTCCCTGTGCACGTCGGCGTCGGTACAACGCATGGAGAAGAGGACGAGAAAGACGGGAGATGGATGAGGGAAAGGTAGAGGACTCACTCGAGCTGCTTCTTCGATGGCGGAGCGACGCGATGGGCTTCGGTGGAGACGGGTATGGCATCAAAGTGTCGAACCCTAGCCGCCTTTCTGGCCTTTTTCAATGGTGGAGGGTCTGAATGAGAGGAGGTGATATTTGTTGGGTTTGGAATTAGGTTGAAATGGTCAATTCAATTCCACGGATAACCAAACAGACCAATTCTTGGAAAATGATTCAATTCATGCCAATTCTTGTTAGCCAAACAACCTGTTAGGAAAATAGGAATCCTTGGAAAAATAAAGTTGTCAAACTAGCCCTAACAGTTCTAATCCACCTTTATACCTCGCTCTATGTAGGTGGGTCCGAGAAATTCAACCTGAAGGTGTTGATCTCCAAAACTGAACATTTGAATTTTTAATCGATGCGGTGTTTGATTGAACAGTATGTGAGAACATCGATCGTTGAACCAGCTAATAAACTAATTGTTAGTTGTGATGTAACTAACAATTATATGTGGTATTAGGTGAAGGTGTTTAGAACCTAACAACTAATTTTTAGTAGCTAATTCTTAGTTCTAGATGTTTCAAAGAGGGCCTTAGTGACCATTTTCTCGAGTGGTCTGATGTACGGATGGATGGTCCATGGGAAGCTGCAGCGGTTATCATCGAGTTTTAGTTAAGTTATAGTAAGTTATCATTGTTTTTTTGGATAAGTTATAATGAGTTATCATTAAATTTTAGCTGGAGCAGGTTATCGCCAAATTTCAGTTAAATTATAGCAAGTTATCATCAATTTTTTGTTAAGTTATGAAAGCTCACTTTGCGAGGAACATAGATCTGGATGTCGCCTAGATGGGGTGAATAGCGGAATAAAAAATTAACCCAAAACTATAACTTTATTACTCTACTCAAAATAGTGTATGCAACGAAATGAAGATCAACTCGAGTAGATCGCAGCGGAATACCAGTTTCTGTCTGAAAAGATCCCGCACTTCAAGAACAACTTATACTAACCTGGCTTGTAGTCTATTTTTAATTGCTTCCTTCGTTTACTCATATTCGTCACCAAGTGACGGATCGAGTCTTCCACTATGTTAATGTTGGTTACACATAACCGAAGCTATCACAACTGTCGACAACTCTTCGGTAGAGTAACAGTACCACCAATTGCTTAAGATCTTCGTTCTATTTCGGAGCAGCACTCATCCTCTCTCTTTTGGATTATAACTGCGCCAGCACTAGATCTAGAGATAAATACACGAGAGAGGTAGAGAAATGTTTCGCAATGGTTCTACACTTGTATGCTGCCTTCGTGTACTACTTGGGTCGTGGAGGGGTCCTTTTATAGCCCCACACCCCAAATGGTCATTGTAAATAAGCACTAGAAAGTGATCTACGCTGCGGGCACCAGACCTCCAACAGTCACCTGTCTCTGATTGGCTAGTTCCATCTCTAGCTGGTCATCGGACAGGTCCGGTGCACCATTAAACTGGGGCCACATTAGCTAGCCATTGCTCCAGCCTATGCACTCGTGAAGTAGCCGTTGGAGGGCGATCTTATGCACCAGACCATCATCATTCATGGCATGGTGATTTTAAAATTAAAATCCCGAAGCCTCAAAGGTCCTTCGTACAGGCGGTCCGGTAAACACGGACCCGGTCTGGGGCACTCGGCCGCCCAAAGCCTCATGTTGGCCCGCTGCTCGGCCGATCCGGTGCACCTAGACAGACTGCAGTTGGCCTTTCTTCTCTATTTTTTCTCCAATCGACTTGAACTTTTTGGAGAACTTTCCTATGACTTAGACAAACATGATTAGAGTATAATCAAATTGACTAAGTCCTAGAAACTTACCTTTTTATCAATCTCTCCTCGCCTTCTCTGTTTCTCTTCAAAGAGGGCCCCAAATGGCACTTTCTCTACAACACAAGGTTAGAGAGCAAACCAAAGCACCAAATGCATAGTAAAAGGTGCATGCAACATATTCAAACACTCAAACCTTGCATACTTAACATTTTTCATCGTTTTGCTCCTTTAGCCTGTTTGAGATCGGGGTTGGACTTCAACACTCCAAGTCTCCATGACTTGATCATTATAGCCATCTATGAGCTTCAACATCCTACAATAGTCACATAGAACATTTCAAAACACCAAAATGACCCAAACCAAAAGTTAAAAGTGAACTTAGCTCTTTTGGATCCCTACCAGGTTTTGACTTTGATACTTCACTTTCTTGTCACCATGTCGTACTACTTAGTTAGGATCTTGAGCCTTATGACTTCCACCATAAATCCTAAGAATTACCTGAGAGCACCTAGAGGGGGGGGGGGTGAATAGGTGATCCTGTAAAACTTGAAACTTAGTGCCACAAAAACTTGATTAGGAGTTAGCACCAATAAGGCCAAGTGGCTAGAGAGGAGTTTTAGCAAAACACAATAACCACAAAGAGATCAACACAGAGATGGCATAGTGGTTTATCCCGTGGTTCGGCCAAGTCCAACGCTTGCCTACTCCACGTTGTGGCGTCCCAACGGACGAGGGTTGCAATCAACCCCTCTCAAGCGGTCCAAAGACCCACTTGAATACCACGGTGTTTTGTTTTGTTTACTATATCCCGCTCGCGAGGAATCTCCACAACTTGGAGCCTCTCGCCCTTACACTTTGATGTTCACAAAGAAGCACGGAGTAAGGGAGGGATGAGCAACGCACACAAGACACAAAAATCACAGCAAATACGCACACACAAGACCCCAGACTTGAGCTCAAAAGAATATCACGAGATTCTCACTAGAACGGAGCTCAAATCACTAAGAATATCGAACAAGTGCGCAAGAATGAAGTGTGAGTGATCAACAATGCTCAAAGGATGCTTGGTGTACTCCTCCATGCGCCTAGGGGTCCCTTTTATAGCCCCAAGGCAGCTAGGAGCCGTTGAGAGCATTCCAGGAAGGCAATTCTTGCCTTCTGTCGCCTGGTGCACCGGACAGTCCGGTGCACCACTGGACACTGTCTGGTGCGGATCTCTTTCCTTATTTGGCGAAGCCGACCGTTGCAGATTCAGAGCCGTTGGCGCACCGGACACTGTCCGGTGCACACCGGACAGTCCGGTGCCCCCTTGTGACCGTTGGCTCGGCCACGCGTCACGCGTGGAATCCTCGACCGACCGTTGGCCCGGCTGAACGTTGGCTCACCGGACAGTCCGGTGCCTCACCGGACAGTCCGGTGAATTATAGCCGTACGCCGTTAATCACTTCCCGAGAGCGACGACTTCGCCTGTGAATGGCTCACCGGACAGTCCGGTGATTTATAGTCGTACGCCGTTGATCGCCTCCCGAGAGCAGCCAGTTAACAGTCGCCAGCCTGGCGCACCGGACAGTCCGGTGCACCCAGACTGAGCAGACTTTGGCTGAACAAAGCCATCTCTTTTTCAATTTGATTTCTCCTGTTTCCAGCACTTAGACACAATACATTAGTTTTTAAAACAATGTACCAAGTCTAGAAACATACCTTTACTCTTGATTTGCACTTTGTCCATCACTTGGCATAGATTGACACTTAAGCAATTGTATTGGACACTAAATCACCAAAATACTTAGAAATGGCCCAAGGGCACATTTCCCTTTCAATCTCCCCCTTTTTGGTGATTTATGCCAACACAACACAAAGCAACTAGAACAAGTGCAATATCAATGCAAATAAGAACACAAATTGTTTTGATTCAACTTTGGCATATTTGGATCATACTTTGCCACCACTTGGTTTGTTTTTGCAAATCAAACTCAATTTCCCATCTCTAAGTCAAATTCACTTGTAGAGACATAAAAAGAGGTATTCTAAGAGAAATTGATCAAAGATTCAAAAACTCCCCCTTTTTCCCATAGTCAAACATTCTCCCCTCAAGAGACCAACTTTTGACAAAGAGAGACAATAAAAGGATTTTGACAAACCAAAAGCTCTATTCTACTATTTTTAAAATTCTCAAGTGGTAGCTGATCCATTTCTTGCTTTGTCCTTATTTTCTCCCCCTTTGGCATCAAGCACCAAAACGGGATCAATCTTGGCCCTTAAACCTCATTGCCTCACCAAAATATTCAAATAAGAGTACCAAGGCAATAAGGATATTGAGATGGACTTGGAGTAAGTTACCCTCTCATCGGAGTGCAGTGGAAGTCTTGCATGGTCCAAGTCCACCTTTCCCTTTCAATCCACCTTTGAGACTAAATCAAGCAAACTCAAGCACACGGTTAGTCTCAAAGGGTCAAGTTGTAGCACATCTCCCCCTAAATATGTGCATCACTTGCAAAAAAGAACTTGCGAGGTCCGGGGAGTGTTTGTACAACTTGAGCACCATAAGTAAACAGCAAAATGCATAAGGAACATGATCAAAGGCATAAACACATGTATGCTATAAATCAATCCAAGTTCCGCGAATCTAAGACATTTAGCTCACTACGCAGCCTGCAAAAGGTCTTTTCATCTAAAGGCTTGGTAAAGATATCGGCTAGCTGGTTCTCGGTGCTAATATAGAACACTTCGATATCTCCCTTTTGCTGGTGGTCTCTCAAAAAGTGATGCCGGATGTCAATGTGCTTTGTGCGGCTGTGCTCAACAGGATTGTCCGCTATGTGGATAGCACTCTCATTATCACATAGGAGTGGGACTTTGCTCAGATTATAGCCAAAGTCCGGGAGGGTTTGCCTCATCCAAAGTAGTTGCGCGCAACATTGTCCTGCGGCAACGTACTCGGCCTCAGCGGTGGATAGGGCAACAGAAGTTTGTTTCTTAGAACTCCATGACACCAGGGACCTTCCTAAGAATTGGCACGTCCCTGATGTACTCTTCCTATCGACCTTACATCCAGCATAATCGGAGTCTGAATATCCAATTAAGTCAAAGGTAGACCCCTTTGGATACCAGATCCCGAAGCAAGGCATAGCGACTAAATATCTAAGAATTCGCTTCACAGCCACTAAGTGACACTCCCTTGGATCGGATTGAAATCTAGCACACATGCATACACTAAGCATAATATCCGGTCTACTAGCACATAAATAAAGCAAGGAACCTATCATGGATCGGTATGCTTTTTGATCAATGGACTTACCTCCTTTGTTGACGTCGACGTGTCCGTCAGTTCCCATCGGAGTCTTTGCGGGCTTAGCGTCCTTCATCCCAAACCGCTTTAGCAAGTCTTGCGTGTACTTCGTTTGGGAGATGAAGGTGCCGTCCTTGAGTTGCTTCACTTGGAACCCAAGGAAGTAGTTCAACTCGCCCATCATCGACATCTCGAATTTCTGAGTCATCACCCTGCTAAACTCTTCACAAGACTTTTGGTTAGTAGAACCAAATATTATGTCATCGACATAAATTTGGCATACAAATAAGTCACCATCACAAGTCTTAGTGAATAAAGTTGGATCGGCTTTCCCATCCTTGAAAGCATTAGCAATTAAAAAGTCTCTAAGGCATTCATACCATGCTATTGGGGCTTGCTTAAGTCCATAGAGCGCCTTAGAGAGCTTACATACATGGTCGGGGTACCGTTCATCCTCGAAGCCAGGGGGTTGCTCCACGTACACCTCCTCCTTGATTGGCCCATTGAGGAAAGCGCTCTTCACATCCATTTGGAACAACCTGAAAGAATGGTGAGTGGCATATGCTAGCAATATACGAATAGACTCTAGCCTAGCCACAGGAGCAAAAGTCTCCTCAAAGTCCAAACCTGCGACTTGGGCATAACCTTTTGCCACAAGTCGAGCCTTGTTCCTCGTCACCACCCCGTGCTCGTCCTGTTTGTTGCGGAACACCCACTTGGTTCCCACAACATTTTGCTTGGGACGCGGCACCAGTGTCCAAACTTCATTACACTTGAAGTTGTTGAGCTCTTCCTGCATGGCCAACACCCAGTCCGGATCTAGCAAGGCCTCTTCTACCCTGAAAGGCTCAATAGAAGAGACAAAGGAGTAATGCTCACAAAAATTAACTAATATAGAACGAGTAGTTACTCCCTTGCTAATGTCACCCAAAATTTGGTCGACGGGATGATTCCTTTGAATCGTCGCTCGAACTTGGGTTGGAGGTGCCGGTTGTGCTTCTTCCTCCATCACATGATCATCTTGTGCTCCCCCTTGATCACACGCCTCTTCTTGATGAACCTGTTCATCGTCTTGAGTTGGGGGATGCACCATTGTTGAGGAAGAAGGTTGATCTTGCTCCTCGAGTTCCTGTGGTCGCACATCGCCAATCGCCATGGTGCGTATTGCGGCCATTGGAACGTCTCCTTCATCTACATCATCAAGATCAACAACTTGCTCTCTTGGAGAGCCATTAGTCTCATCAAATACAACGTCGCTAGAGACTTCAACCAAACCCGATGATTTGTTGAAGACTCTATACGCCTTTGTATTTGAGTCATAACCTAACAAAAACCCTTCTACAGCTTTGGGAGCAAACTTAGAATTTCTACCTTTCTTCACTAGAATATAACATTTGCTCCCAAATACACGAAAGTAAGTCACATTGGGTTTGTTACCGGTTAGAAGCTCATACGAAGTCTTCTTGAGGAGGCGGTGAAGGTAGACCCGGTTGATGGCGTGGCAAGCCGTGTTCATGGCTTCCGACCAAAACCGCTCGGGGGTCTTTGAAGCGTCCCCAATCCTCTAGGACTCAAATGTGATACAATTAGTAGTCCCAGGAGGCTAGTAAACACATTTATACATCAGATGATACCAAATCTGCTTAAATGAGACAAACCTACAAAGGTGGCGAACAACTTTAAGAGTTGGTCCACAACTCGAGACATATCATCAGAGTGGGGCTGAAGCAGCCCGATATACGCAGTGAAGCAAATCAGCGGTCCAACAGCCACAGGCAAGGTTGGGAACAGTCATAACTCCCGATCTCCTTTTTCTAAAAAACAACAAATAAGCAAGGGTGAGTACAAACGTACTCAACAGCCCACCTTCACCCACGGAATGGGGAAATCAGATATAATGCATGGAATATGTGGAGCTCAGGATATTTGCAGAAACAACAATATTTTATGCAGAGTGTTTTGAAAAACATTTTGTATTTTTGCAAAGCGCATCCTCTCCAAAAGGAGCAGGAAGTTTTTCAGTATTATAAGAAAATCCCCCGGACTAAACCATCTAGGTATCTCAGCAGTTTCCCACTAGTTTTCATTTTCAACATCAGCCACTGGACTTCCCGTCCACCATAGCTCACGGCTCAACCGCCGAACCTTTTAAAAGAACCACTTTTCTCAAGCGCACCTCTTTTTTGAAAGCAAAACACTAATTTCCATACCACACCAGACTCGTCCATTCCTATGGACACAGACTATTCGAATAGGTTTTCAAACTCTGCGCAGAGGTGTACACTTTACCCACTAGTCCGGCTCTGCGATCTCATAGCTAGTGAGACCCGAATCCAAATCTCTTTCTTTCCTCGCACGTCCTAACCTTAACGGTTATCCGGAAGGAGTCAGGCCACCACCATGTCCAAACCGGACAAAACTTTCCCCCTCCTTATCCTCCCGGTGCTCCCCAGCCTTCATAACCCTGGGGTCGGACCGCACGAGTTCAGATTGAGTGACTGCCCACACAGTCTTGAGTGGTTGTACTATTAAAGAGTACAGGTAGTGAAGATGACAAACCGATCCTTATATGAGGGGACAATCCTTCTGCTCACGCCTAAACCAGCTGAGCCATCACCTTAGGCCCTCCCCTAAACCAGGGAGTCCTTGATCATCCCTACTCAAAGGTGATAAGGGTGAAAACCCTTCATCAAACACATTTTGAAAAGCATTTTCTTTTGAAAACTCACACCTTTCCTCAAATCATTTGTAACAATTATATCAGGGATTGATTGCGGCAAGCGGCTGGGTGGCCATAATAACTTGTCTCAAAATCATATTATGCATAAAATAACAGGCTGAGGGTTGTGGTTGTAAAACATAGGTAATTTATGCATCAAAGGGATCCAGTGAGCTTGCCGTGCTTATCCGGGGAAGGGGGAAGGAGAGCTCGCAGAACTGGCTTCTAGCTCCACTGCGTGGCGTAGACTTGCAGATCTGGCCTCCACGAGACGACACGAACGCTCCGATAACTATGCAACATGAATAAGCAAACATACAAACAAGCAAGTATACCAACAAATATTTAGTATAGTGGTAAGAATATCGATATATGGATGGTAGAGTCTTGAGTAGAATCTGTGTCATGTGGTGTTGAGATACTACTAGTGGTGGAGCGGAGGTGCTTACCAGGAGGGTGGACTGGAGGCGAAGCGACACTATGCGTGTAGCCGGCAGAGCGGAGTAACTGAGTGGGTGGGGTGTTTGCCTTGGCTGAGGGTGTTGAGTGTGTGTGGAGAGGGAGAGGGTAGCTGGGTGTATTTATAGCTGAGTGTATGTGGTGTAGCATAGTGAAGTTCACTGTTGGTGAGGATAGTGACGAATGAATCGTCTGACTTAGTATGAACAGGAGAGTATGGGCAGAATATGGGACAAGAGTATGTTGGGAGTTTTCTGGAATATGGACCAGGCTTAAGGGATGACATGGTTGGATAGGGAATAGTTTGATAAGAATTTAGAAACAAGAATTATTGGAATCTGAGTTTGGAAGCCTGGTTCAAAGGAATCTCAAAGTTAAGCATGCCCAACTTGGAGAAACCTAGGACGGGCGACCTGATGGGAAGTTCCCTACTGGAAGGAAAATCACAGTCACCGGAGTTCGTATGACTGAAACATGGGTCTGGCTGGTCTTAGGTGGACTGGACAGCATGACGGATGAGTGGTTGAAATTTGGGATGACTGGATGACCGATGAATAGTAACGATGAATAGTGCCGACGGAAAAGTAATTATAGATATCATCGATAAATAGTAACGATGATGAATAGTAATGATAAATAGTAACGATGATGAATAGTGTATGTGAATAGTAACAATAAATAGTAATGGTGAATAGTGATAGTGAATAGTTCGTATGAACGAACGATGAACGATGAATAGGAACTATGAAAGAACGGACGAACGATCGAATGATCGGACGAACGAACGATCAGAATTTCGGCAGCATAACAGCAGGAGAAAGATTATTTGGACGAACGAACGGACGAACGATCGAATGATCGGACGAACGAACGATCGGAATTTCGGCAGCATAACGGCAGGACAAAGATTATCTGGAAGAACGATGAATAGGGACTATGAACGAACGATGAACGATGATTAGGGACTATGAACGAACGATGAACAATGAATAGGGACTATGAACGAACGATGAACGATCAAATGATCGAACGAACGAACGATCGGAATTTTGGCAGCATAACGGCAGGAAAAAGATTATTTGGATGAACGAACGGACGAACGATCGGACGAACGGACGAACGAACCATGAACGATCGGACGAACGATCGAACGATCGGACGAACGAACGAACAAACTAAGAACAGGGGGACGAACGATCGAAGAACGATCGAACGATCCTTGTGCTAGTGTGTGCTTGTGTGGAACATGGAGTGGGTGTGTGTGGGGGGGAGAGAGTTGCCATGAAATGGCTTGGGGTGGGATGAGAGGAGGCCCTTGCCCCTCTATTTATAGCCATGGTGAGGGGATTAGGGGGAGGTATGAGAGGATTAGTGGGAGGATGAGAGGATTAGTGGGAGATTAGCATGTATTTGTCTTGTATAAGTGAGATTAGCTTGTAGAGCTCACCGTATGACACTGGAGGCATACGTATACGTATGAGCATGAAGAAAGTTATGAAGAAAATATTTATAGGGACTTGAAAAATGATTCTGAAGGTATTTCTCAAGAGGAAAATACTTGGAGATTTATCGGTGGAATATCTGGGCAATATTTCTGGAAAGAACTTGAGGGGGATTACTGGGGAAATATCTGGGCAGTATTTCTAGAACGAATATGAGGGGGGTCACTGAGGAAATATTTGTAGGATATTTTGAGGAGGATTTTGGAGAGAATATAGACCACTATAATTTATTTGCTGATATCAACTCACAAACAAACATTTTAAAATGAAATTTGAAATTCATTTTGAATTTAGAGCGAGTTTGAGAAAATTTCAAGATTTGAATTTTTGGGATGCTACAAATCTACCCCACTTAAAAGGAATCTCGTCCTCGAGATTCGGCTTAGAAGGGTTATGGGTATAGCTTTACTTCAGCTACATATCTTCACTTTGCAACTCTTCAAGGAGATGGAACTTCAACAAAATATGGCCCTTGCGGAGCATCCGGCTGCTGATTGCAAATGCTGATTCTGGCTACTCAAGATCATCTTCAGGCTTCTAGCTTTCGCTTGGCAACTAGCTTATTGAAGAAGCATCGATGCCAACACACAAACCTTTCTCTTGCAAACTCCCACATGGATTCCTTCCTTGATTGGTCCTCTGGTGCTTCATCAACAAAACTTGGATGACCACTTCTCATCCAGAGACTTATAAGCTTCGATGATCTGGTCCTCGACAAGCTTGCTTCAGGCCTTCTTCTTTTTCTCCATGGCAGGAACCTTTACTGGAACACTACCCCACTTAAAAAGAATGAGGGTAGGACTTTTGAATCTTGGGGATTTGAACTCCTTGAAGTACCACATAACAAGGGTGTTACGGGTCCTTCTGCTGCTGTTGCTGCTTGACCAGGCTGCGGAGTGATGACTGACACAGGGTTGATTCTGGGAGAACCTTCTTCTCATCTTCTCTTCTCTTCTCACTTTTCACTGCCTCTTTCTTTCTCTTTGCTCTTCCCACTGGAGGATTCTATCGATGAGTATTACCATCATACAGAGGAGGAAACCGAAGACTATGAACCATGTACAACAGTCTTCAACCTAAGAATCACCAAGCATTGTGATCTTAGGGGCGAGGGAGTGGAAAATGGAGTTGCTTGCGATTTGGCAGAGGGGATTTTATCTGGAGTGTGCTTTGCTTTGAGCGAGATGGGAGTTGAGGGAGCTAGTGGGGGAATTTATAAGCGAGTGGGGGGTGCTCGGGTGTGGAGTGGCGATGACGGAGCAGGTGACACGCGGCAGCAGGTGCGACAAGGGGTGGGGGGGCTGTTGCCGGCGACGATGGCAGTGGTGGGTGCGCTGCAAAGGGGGGCGTGGGTGGCGGTAGTGCGCTGCAAAGGGGCGTGGGCGGTGGTAGTGCGCATGGAGGTGGGCACGCGTGCGAGGGGCACGGGTGAGTGGTGGGGTCGATGACCCTGACGTTTGTGGACTTTGGTTCCAAGAATCCTTGCCTCTCTGTATGGTAATAACTCCTTTTGTCCTCTTTTCCTGTTTACTTTGACTCAGGGACAGTGCTTTGATTCTCACGGTCGGTCCTTTTGACTGAGCGGCTGGACTGGTTGCTTCTGTAGCTTATTCCAGGCTTTAAGGGTAAGCTTCTCGGTATCTTCTTGGGTAAGGCACTTTTCTCTTGAAATGGGTTAAGATGAGAATGGAAGCATAAGGTGAGGATTAGATCTAATTTGTGATCTATGTTTTTAGAGAAAGCCTTTCTTAAAAAAAAGAAAACACACAAGCTCAGCAATGATAAGCACAAACAAATCAAATGTTTTGAATAAGGGAAGGATAGAGTTTTTCCAAAGCACGGACTACTCAGACTCGGGGGCTAAGCATAACTACTATTGCTTAGCTCCTGAATTGAGAATTATGCTAAATGCGACTTATGAGCACTAACGTTAAAGCATCACATATGCACTCAAAAGGGAAGAAAACATCAAGCGAAATTCATTTTGAAATGCCCTAGGGGGCCACACAATTAGAGTTTTGCAAAACACGAGTCTACATGATTACCTCTCATACATGCAGGGCTCTAACCAAAGTGAAGAAAAACTCCACTACCCAATGCATGCAGAGGACTAGACATAACTAACTCAGATCTGGCAGCTTCTCTTCTGGCAAGGCTTGCACACAACTTCAATCTGAGACATCTCCTGGATGGGTCAAGAGAGAGCTGATGTTGACGACTTCTTCTGGCGGCGACTGAGATGGCAAGACGCGGTCGAACTCTTCTTCAAGCTAGACTGGCTCTTGTAGCTCCTCAGAGGGCGGTGGTGCTGGCGGGGTGCTTGCAGCTTCTTCCTTGACCTCACGGGACGGTGCTGGAATCTTCTTCAAGGTGAAGGGCTCAAACAACTCTGGCGGGGGATCCTGGGAGGACTCGGGGTGCTCTTTCTTATCCATAGCCTGAGGGGAGACTGAATTCCTTCAAAGACTATGGCTCCTTCTGGGAGTTCCCAAGCCTTCTTCTCTCCTCTGATAGAGACCGGGTGACCTTCAAGAATCTGGGGATCTTCAGCTCTCCTGGGTTGAACTGGGTTGGATGGAGCGGGCTCTTGGATCCGCAGGGCTCTACGTTGGTTATGGGTGACCAAGTAGGCCTCCATCAACTTCTGGACGTGCTCATCCTTGGCTTGCTTCAGGGCTTCAACAGCAATGACTTCACGGCTCTCCAAGGCAGTTGCACAGGCTTGAGCTGTGGTGAGATCCACATGCAGCTGACGGTTGTGCTTCTCTGCATCTTCTGCTCGGGCAATCATCTAACGGTGGTGCCGAGCTAAGAAATCATACTGTGTATCAAGGGTGAGCAGGTATGCAGTGAGGTACACGACTGTGGGGTCGTCCTCAAGCAGCTGCTGCTCTTCCAATGCACGCATCCTGGCCATCCAAGCGGGACGGTCTCTCTGAAAGGGCGGAAAGAATCTGAGCGGGGTGTCGGCCACTTCTTCATAGATCTGACATAGGGCCCTCAATGCCTTGCGAGCGACGACTTGGCAGGTGTCTTTGAATCTGTGCCCAGCAGCAGTGACACTCCATTCCACATGATGCGGACTGGATCCAATGTATACAGTCACGACACACTTCTCTGTGCCATGCTCGACGAATTCACGACCATCATACTCTGGCTGGCTCCTGATTCCGAGGCGAACTGTGCATGCTCTGAGCAACTTGGGGAAACCATCTTCATTCTGGCAAAAGCTGGTTTGGCAACGAACCTCCATCTCACTTTTGAGAGAAGGAAAGGGGGAAAACATTTTTGAAATGAAGGGATGAGAGCAAGAATTTTTTTAAGAAAATAGTTTGGACTCAAAAACTTTTGGATCAGGCTAAGGGTTACGTCCTGCGGCCAACCTAACAGCTCTGATACCACCTGAAGCGTCCCCAATCCTCTGGGACTCAAATGTGATACAATTACTAGTCCCAGGAGGCTAGTAAACACATTTATACATCAGATGATACCAAATCTGCTTAAATGAGACAAACCTACAAAGGTGGCGAACAACTTTAAGAGTTGGTCCACAACTCGAGACATATCATCAGAGTGGGGCTGAAGCAGCCCGATATACGCAGTGAAGCAAATCAGCGGTCCAACAGCCACAGGCAAGGTTGGGAACAGTCGTAACTCTTACCCGATCTCCTTTTTCTGAAAAACAACAAATAAGCAAGGGTGAGTACAAACGTACTCAGCAGCCCACCTTCACCCACGGAATGGGGAAATCAGATATAATGCATGGAATATGTGGAGCTCAGGATATTTGCAGAAACAACAATATTTTATGTAGAGTGTTTTGAAAAACATTTTGTATTTTTGCAAAGCGCATCCTCTCCAAAAGGAGCAGGAAGTTTTTCAGTATTATAACAAAATCCCCTGGACTAAACCATCCAGGTATCTCAGCAGTTTCCCACTGGTTTTCATTTTCAACAACAGCCACTGGACTTCCCGTCCACCATAGCTCACGGCTCAACCGCCGAACCTTTTAAAAGAACCACTTTTCTCAAGCGCACCTCTTTTTTGAAAGCAAAACACTAATTGCCATACCACACCAGACTCGTCCATTCCTGTGGACACAGACTATTCGAATAGGTTTTCAAACTCTGCGCAGAGGTGTACACTTTACCCACTAGTCCGGCTCTGCGATCTCATAGCTAGTGAGACCCGAATCTGAATCTCTTTCTTTCCTCGCACGTCCTAACCTTAACGGTTATCCGGAAGGAGTCAGGCCACCACCATGTCCAAACCGGACAAAACTTCCACCTCCTTATCCTCCCGGTGCTCCCCAGCCTTCATAACCCTGGGGTCGGACCACACGAGTTCAGATTGAGTGACTGCCCACACAGTCTTGAGTGGTTGTACTATTAAAGAGTACAGGTAGTGAAGATGACAAACCGGTCCTTATATGAGGGGACAATCCTTCTGCTCACGCCTAAACCTGCTGAGCCATCACCTTAGGCCCTCCCCTAAACCAGGGAGTCCTTGATCATCCCTACTCTAAGGTGATAAGGGTGAAAACCCTTCATCAAACACATTTTGAAAAGCATTTTCTTTTGAAAACTCACACCTTTCCTCAAATCATTTGTAACAATTATATCAGGGATTGATTGCGGCAAGCGGCTGGGTGGCCATAATAACTTGTCTCAAAATCATATTATGCATAAAATAACAGGCTGAGGGTTGTGGTTGTAAAACATAGGTAATTTATGCATCAAAGGGATCCAGTGAGCTTGCCGTGCTTATCCGGGGAAGGGGGAAGGAGAGCTCGCGGAACTGGCTTCTAGCTCCACTGCGTGGCGTAGACTTGCAGATCTGGCCTCTACGAGACGGCACGAACGCTCCGATAACTATGCAACATGAATAAGCAAACATACAAACAAGCAAGTATACCAACAAATATTTAGTATAGTGGTCAGAATAGCGATATATGGATGGTAGAGTCTTGAGTAGAATCTGTGTCATGTGGTGTTGAGATACTACTAGTGGTGGAGCGGAGGTGCTTACCAGGAGGGTGGACTGGAGGCGAAGCGACACTACGCGTGTAGCCGGCAGAGCGGAGTAACTGAGTGGGTGGGGTGTTTGCCTTGGCTGAGGGTGTTGAGTGTGTGTGGAGAGGGAGAGGGTAGCTGGGTGTATTTATAGCTGAGTGTATGTGGTGTAGCATAGTGAAGTTCACTGTTGGTGAGAATAGTGACGAATGAATCGTCTAACTTAGTATGAACAGGAGAGTTATGGGCAGAATATGGGACAAGAGTATTTTGGGAGTTTTCTGGAATATGGACCAGGCTTAAGGGATGACATGGTTGGATAGGGAATAGTTGATAAGAATTTAGAAACAAGAATTATTGGAATCTGAGTTTGGAAGCATGGTTCAAAGGAATCTCAAAGTTAAGCATGCCCAACTTGGAGAAACCTAGGACGGGCGACCAGATGGGAAGTTCCCTACTGGAAGAAAAATCACAGTCACCAGAGTTCGTATGACTGGAACATGGGTCTGGCTGGTCTTAGACTGACTCCAACAAGGGTCGGTAAAGCGTCCTCTACGCTAAATATACCGGATGAATCTATTCGCTATGTCTCCAGCAACACCCGGTATAACCTCCGGTAAATTATAGAGTGCGTTTGTGATCCGGCAAACGTGGCGGACTCCGCTACCACTCGCTATCCACTGTTTACTCTGTCCTGCTTCCTGTGTTCGCTCCCGCGCAAACAGAAACTTCCCATCGGGTGCTGCACCTTCTTTGTGGTCTTCGGCTTCGACGACGGCGAAGCTGCCGGCAACACTCGATCCTCGTCTCGCGGCCGCAACAGGTGGTGGCTGGGAGGTGTGCGTCCAAGTTACTCGACGTATGGCCGCAGGTGGTGGCTAGGAGACCAAGAACTACCGTGATTACCTTGAAATAATTATGACTGCTTTTTTTATTTGAACATGATTACCTTGAAATAATTATGACTGATTTTTTTATTTGAACATGACATACAAACAGTTGTTAACATTTTATTAAAACAGTTAGAAAAAATAGAGAATAAGATATAGAGGATGAAATTTAGAGAACGTTGCTGGAGAAAGTCTAGATATAGAGGATGGAATCTTTTAGAGAGTTCTGTAAAGGACAGAGAATATTCCTTTAGAGGATAAAATTTAGAGGACGTTGCTGGAGATAGCCTTAGGTGGACTGGACAGCATGACGGATGAGTGGTTGAAATTTGGGATGACTGGATGACCGATGAATAGTAACGATGAATAGTGCCGACGGAAAAGTAATTATAGATATCATCGATGAATAGTAACGATGATGAATAGTAATGATAAATAGTAACGATGATGAATAGTGTATGTGAATAGTAACGATGAATAGTAATGGTGAATAGTGATAGTGAATAGTTCGTATGAACGAACGATGAACGATGAATAGGAACTATGAACGAACGGACGAACGATCGAATGATCGGACGAACAAACGATCGGAATTTCGGCAGCATAACAGCAGGAAAAAGATTATTTGGACGAACGAACAGACGAACGATCGAATGATCGGACGAACGAACGATCGGAATTTCGGCAGCATAACGGCAGGACAAAGATTATCTGGAAGAACGATGAATAGGGACTATGAACGAACGATGAATGATGAATAGGGACTATGAACGAACGATGAACGATCGAATGATCGAACGAACGAACGATCGGAATTTTGGCAGCATAATGGCAGGAAAAAGATTATTTGGACGAACGAACGAACGATCGAACGATCGGACGAACGGACGAACGAACCATGAACAATCGGACGAACGATCGAACGATCGGACGAACGAACGAACAAACTAAGAACAGGGGGACGAACGATCGAACGACCTTGTGCTAGTGTGTGCTTGTGTGGAACATGGAGTGGGTGCGTGTGGGGGGGGGGAGAGAGAGTTGCCATGAAATGGCTTGGGGTGGGATGAGAGGAGGCCCTTGCCCCTCTATTTATAGCCATGGTGGGGGGATTAGGGGGAGGAATGAGAGGATTAGTGGGAGGATGAGAGGATTAGTGGGAGATTAGCATGTATTTGTCTTGTATAAGTGAGATTAGCTTGTAGAGCTCACCGTATGACACTGGAGGCATACGTATACGTATGAGCATGAAGAAAGTTATGAAGAAAATATTTATAGGGACTTGAAAAATGATTCTGAAGGTATTTCTCAAGAGGAAAATACTTGGAGATATATCGGTGGAATATCTGGGCAATATTTCTGGAAAGAACTTGAGGGGGATTACTGGGGAAATATCTGGGCAGTATTTCTGGAACGAATATGAGGGGGGTCACTGAGGAAATATTTGTAGGATATTTTGAGGAGGATTTTGGAGAGAATATAGACCACTATAATTTATTTGCTGATATCAACTCACAAACAAACATTTTGAAATGAAATTTGAAATTCATTTTGAATTTAGAGCGAGTTTGAGAAAATTTCAAGATTTGAATTTTTGGGATGCTACAGTCTTGAACTCTCCAAGCATCGTCCTCGCCATGTCTATGAGTGTCCTGTTCTTCCTCTCTACCACACCATTTTGCTGTGGTGTGTAGGGGGTGGAGAACTCGTGCTTGATCCCTTCCTCCTCAAGGTACTCCTCCACTTGAAGGTTCTTGAACTCGGACCCGTTGTCGCTCCTTATCTTCTTCACCTTGAGCTCAAACTCATTTTGAGCTCTCCTTAGGAAGCGCTTGAGGGTCCCTTGGGTTTCAGATTTATCCTGCAAAAATAATACCCAAGTGAAGCGGGAAAAATCATCAACTATAACAAGACCATACTTACTTCCTCCTATGCTTAGATAGGCGACGGGTCCGAAGAGGTCCATATGAAGCAACTCCAAAGGTCTTGATGTGGTCATCACATTTTTGGTATGATGAGAGCTTCCCACCTGTTTACCTGCTTGATAGGCTGCACAAGGTCTATCTTTTTCGAAAGTTACATTAGTTAAACCTATCACGTGTTCTCCCTTTAGAAGCTTGTGAAGTGTCTTCATCCCCACATGAGCTAAACGGCGATGCCACAGCCAGCCCATGCTAGTCTTAGCAATTAAGCATGCATCTAGACCGGCCTCCTCTTTTGCAAAATCAACTAAATAGAGTTTGCCGTCTAATACACCCTTAAAAGCTAATGAACCATCACTTCTTCTAAAGTCAGACACATCTACATTTGTGAATAAACAGTTATATCCCATATTACAAAGCTGACTCACAGACAACAAGTTATATCCAAGCGACTCAACTAAAAACACATTGGAAATGGAGTGCTCGGATGAAATATCAATCTTTCCTAACCCTTTCACCTTGCCTTGGTTCCCATCATCGAATATGATTGAATCTTGGGAATCCTTGTTCTTGACGTAGGAGGTGAACATCTTCTTCTCCCCCGTCATGTGGTTTGTGCATCCGCTGTCGATAATCCAGCTTGAACCCCCAGATGCATAAACCTGCAAGGCAAATTTAGGCTTGGGTTTTAGGTACCCAACTCTTGTTGGGTCCTACAAGGTTAGTCACAATGGTCTTAGGGACCCAAATGCAAGTTTTATCTCCCTTGCATTTTGCCCCTAATTTCCTAGCAATCACCTTTCTATCCTTTCTACAAATTGCAAAGGAAGCATTGCAAGCATGATAAATTGTAGAAGGTTCATTAATCTTCCTAGGAACATGAGCAACATTTCTCCTAGGCATATGATGAATGACATTTCTCCTAGGCATATCTCTACCATGCATATAGGAAGAACTTGAAGCAAACATTGCATTTGAATCATAAGCATTACAACTCCTATCATGATGAATATTTCTAGAAAATTTCCTATAAATAAATGCATGATTCTTTTGAGCACTATGAGCCATAAAGGCCTTCCCTTTCTCCTTGGTGGAGATGGAAGCCTTGTGGCTTGTTAAGTTCTTGACTTCCCTCTTAAAGCCAAGACCATCCTTAATTGAGGGGTGTCTACCAATCGTGTAGGCATCCCTTGCAAATTTTAGCTTATCAAATTCACTTTTGCTAGTCTTAAGTTGGGCATTAAGACTAGCCACTTCATCATTCAATTTAGAAATTGAAGCTAGGTGTTCGCTACAAGCATCAATATTGAAATCTTTACACCTATTGCAAATTGTAACATGTTCTACACAAGATGTTGATTTATTAGCTATTTCTAACTTAGCATACAAATCATCATTTATGCTCTTTAAGCTAGAAATAGAGTCATGGCATGTAGACAATTCACAAGAAAGCATTTCATTCCTTTTAATTTCTAAAGCAATGGATTTTTGAGCCTCTACAAGCTTATCATGTTCTTCATACAAAAGATCCTCTTGCTTTTCTAATAATCTATTCTTTTCATTTAAGGCATCAATTAATTCATTAATCTTATCAACCTTAGTTCTATCTAGGCCCTTGAATAAACATGAATAGTCTATTTCATCATCGCTAGATTCTTCATCACTTGAGGAAGCGTACGTACTAGTATTACGAGTGCTTACCTTCTTTTCCCTTGCCATGAGGCAAGTGTGATGCTCGTTGGGGAAGAGGGACGACTTGTTGAAGGCGGTGGCGGCGAGTCCTTCATTGTCGGAGTCGGACGACGAACAATCCGAGTCCCACTCCTTGCCAAGGTGTGCCTCGCCCTTAGCCTTCTTGTAAGACTTCTTCTTTTTCCCTCTTGTTCCCTTGTTCCTGTTCACTATCATTATCGGGACAATTAGCGATAAAATGACCAATCTTACCACATTTGAAGCATGAGCGCTTCCCCTTCGTCTTGTTCTTGTTAGGATGCCCCTTGCGGCCCTTTAGCGCCGTCTTAAAGCGCTTGATGATGAGGGCCATCTCTTCATCATTAAGCCCGGCCGCCTCAACTTGCGCCACCTTGCTAGGTAGCGCCTCCTTGCTCCTCGTTGCCTTGAGAGCAATAGTTTGAGGCTCTTGGATTAGGCCATTCAATGCATCGTCGACGTATCTTGCCTCCTTGATCATCATCTGCCCGCTTACAAACTTTCCAAGGATCTCCTCGGGCGTCATCTTCGTGTACCTAGGATTCTCACAAATATTGTTCACAAGATGTGGATCAAGGACGGTAAAAGACCTTAGCATTAGGCGGACGACGTCGTGGTCCGTCCATCGCGTGCTTCCATAGCTCCTTATTTTGTTAACGAGGGTCTTTAGCCGATTGTACGTTTGGGTTGGCTCCTCGCCCCTGATCATTGCGAATCTCCCAAGTTCGCCCTCCACCAACTCCATCTTGGTGAGCATGGTGACGTCATTCCCCTCATGTGAGAACTTGAGGGTGTCCCAAATCTGCTTGGCGTTATCCAAGCCGCTCACCTTATGGTATTCGTCCCTGCACAAAGAAGCTAGAAGAACAGCAGTAGCTTGTGCATTTTTGTGAATTTGCTCATTAATGAACATGGGACTATCAGTACTATCAAATTTCATTCCACTCTCTACTATCTCCCATATGCTTGGATGGAGAGATAACAAGTGACTACGCATTTTGTGACTCCAAAATCCGTAGTCCTCTCCATCAAAGTGAGGAGGTTTACCAAGTGGAATGGAGAGTAAATGAGCATTGGTACTATGCGGAATACGAGAGTAATCAAAAGAAAAGTTCGAATTGACCGTTTTCTTTTTCTCGTAGTCATTGTCGTCGTTGTCCTTTTGGGAAGAAGAGGACTCGTCGCTGTCGTCGTAGTAGACGATCTCCTTGATGCGCCTTGTCTTCTTCTTCCCATCTTTTCGTTTTTAGCCCGAGCCCGAGTCGGTAGGCTTGTCATCCTTCGGCTCGTTGACGAAGGACTCCTTCTCCTTATCATTGATCACAATCCCCTTGCCCTTAGGATCCATCTCTTCGGGCGGTTAGTCCCTTTCTTGAAGAGAACGGCTCTGATACCAATTGAGAGCACCTAGAGGGGGGGTGAATAGGTGATCCTGTAAAACTTGAAACTTAGTGCCACAAAAACTTGATTAGGAGTTAGCACCAATAAGGCCAAGTGGCTAGAGAGGAGTTTTAGCAAAACACAATAACCACAAAGAGATCAACACAGAGATGGCACAGTGGTTTATCCCGTGGTTCGGCCAAGTCCAACGCTTGCCTACTCCACGTTGTGGCGTCCCAACGGACGAGGGTTGCAATCAACCCCTCTCAAGCGGTCCAAAGACCCACTTGAATACCACGGTGTTTTGCTTTGTTTACTATATCCCACTCGCGAGGAATCTCCACAACTTGGAGCCTCTCGCCCTTACACTTTGATGTTCACAAAGAAGCACGGAGTAAGGGAGGGATGAGCAACGCACACAAGACACAAAAATCACAACAAATACGCACACACAAGACCCAGACTTGAGCTCAAAAGAATATCACGAGATTCTCACTAGAACGGAGCTCAAATCACTAAGAATATCGAACAAGTGCGCAAGAATGAAGTGTGAGTGATCAACAATGCTCAAAGGATGCTTGGTGTACTCCTCCATGCGCCTAGGGGTCCCTTTTATAGCCCCAAGACAGCTAGGAGCCGTTGAGAGCATTCCAGGAAGGAAATTCTTGCCTTCTGTCGCCTGGCGCACCGGACAGTCTGGTGCACCACCGGACACTGTCCGATGCGGATCTCTTTCCTTATTTGGCGAAGCCGACCGTTGCAGATTCAGAGCCGTTGGCACACCGGACACTGTCCGGTGCACACCGGACAGTCCGGTGCCCCATGTGACCGTTGGCTCGGCCACGCGTCACGCGCGGAATCCTTGGCCGATCGTTGGCCCGGCTGACCGTTGGCTCACCGGACAGTCCGATGCCTCACCGGACAGTCCGGTGAATTATAGCCGTACGCCGTTAATCACTTCCCGAGAGCGACGACTTCGCCTGTGAATGGCTCACCGGACAGTCCGGTGCACCACCGGACAGTCCGGTGATTTATAGCCGTACGCCGTTGATCGCCTCCCGAGAGCAGCCAGTTGACAGTCGCCAGCCTGGCGCACAGGACACTGTCCGGTGCACCCAGACTAAGCAAACTTTGGCTGAACAAAGCCATCTCTTTTTCAATTTGATTTCTCCTGTTTCCAGCACTTAGACACAATACATTAGTACTTAAAACAATGTACCAAGTCTAGAAACATACCTTTACTCTTGATTTGCACTTTGTCCATCACTTGGCATAGATTGACACTTAAGCAATTGTGTTGGACACTAAATCACCAAAATACTTAGAAATGGCCCAAGGGCACATTTCCCTTTCATTACCTCAATGGTTCCAAGTCACGTATTTATGATGTGATCCTCGATGCACGAGGACTCTTCTCATCTTGGCCAACCTTGACTTCATGTAGGCCATCTTCTTCACCCCTGGCTTTAGGTACCTCGGTCTTCTTGACCTTCTACCGTGCACTCGGTTCCTCAAAGTTCTTCTTGCCTTCATCCTTAGTTCGATCAGCTGTCTCCAAATTATGTGCATCAAGTTCCACATGGTCATTGTCCATACTTCAACTTTACTTATGATGTCCATAGACCATAGTCATCTCATCTTCTGTGGACCATCACATCGGTCTCCATGTGTTGAACCTCTTAGTCTTTTCACTTAGCACCTGTTCAACACTTAACACCCTGGTTAGACCTTTAATTGTGTTGTCCTCCAAAACACTAAAACCCACAAGGGAGCTTTCAAGTTATAACAAGTAATCATCAAATTGTAGTTACGCTATAGCAAATTATCATCATATTTCAGTTACATTATAGTGCTAACCGCCCAACTTCTCATCTCTTTCCCCGTCTCCGCCTCCCTCACCCAGATTCTTCCACACCACCATAGATGACATCGAGCAGGCCAGCCACCCGTGCCCACATGCAGCATCGCCTTTACCTTTCCTGTCGGCAAGCGCCTCGAACCATTGCCATGACTCTATGCTGCCATGCGCCTTTAGAAGAAGAGGAGCAAGAACAGTCAAGGGAGAGGAGGAGGTGCCATCGTCAGTGATGCGACCGACTCTCCGCCGCCATGAACCTCTACAGACAGCTGAGGGAGAGGAGGTGCCATCGTCAGCGATGCGACCGACTCTCTGCTGCCATGCACCTCTACAGGCAGCGGAGCAAGGACAATCGAGAGAGAGGAGGAGGAGGAGGAGGAGCCGCCGCCGCTGGTGATGTGTGACTGAATAGACGAGTGAGAGGAAGAGACGCTCCAGATCACGAGTATATATAGTTTTGTATTGGTTGTTGGCAAATAATTTGTGAGATACTAGAGTAGATGATAATATATGTATTGTTTTTTCCATGCGATCGCTATGCGTTAACATTTTATCGAATATTTATGTGCCGCCGCAATGAACAGATATTATACTAGAGTCCTCCATAGATACATTTAGTACTAGTAAATTGATCGCGCCCTGCGCGAGTCTGTGGTCGATATGTTCACATAGATATAGACCAGTGTCTTTGGGTTTTTAAACGTCACATTGTTTGAAATGCAACCAACTTCAGCTATACATTATAGTTCATTAAAGATAAATTGTCAGAAAATACCATGCAATCACCAACGTATATGGTTGTACCTCATTACATAAAATTGAACTTGGGGATGCGAGATGAATTGGTTAAAGTCTTACAGCAAAGGAGCCTCTAGAGAAGAGCACAAATGTGAAGTCTCTGCCTGTTAGGGTTCGACTGGCACTCGTATTGATTGGTAGTAATGTAGCGGAATTACAGCAGAATTAACAGAGAGTAGCAGGAAGGGGAAGAAGGAGTTCTAAGGAACTACAATAGGAGAATCAGCTCTCTCTGTCATTTCCTGCCCTTCCCACGCGACGCCAGTGGAAGAAGTATACTCTCCGAACGCCAGTCATGCCACCCACTCAGGCCCATGGACCCTTGTGCTCTTGACGCGTTGTCTCATACTGCGCCTCGGCCCACTCGCAGGATCAACAGGCGGCCCACTGCTTGTGTTTCGCTGATGCTGCTTCTGCAAGACGGCTGGTATATCGCTCTCTGTTGTAGCACTGCTGACATTCCCCCTGGATAAGGTGCTGCTTGTCCCCAAGCAGGAGCCCGTGGAAACAACTGACGAAGTGAAGTCAAGTCTTCCCAAGTAGCCAAGGACGCCGGTAATTCAGACCACTGCACTAAGCCTTCAAGGTTACCCTTGGGATCCCAGCGGCGTTGAAGAATTTTTTGCGGAACTTGCAACCCATCCAGCTGATCCGGTAACTGGGCAACTGATACCGACGATGGTAGAGCTTTCTTGAGCTGAGAAACGTGAATGACAGGGTGGATAGAACATGACTCAGGTAGTGCCAGTTTATAGGCGACGGGTCCCAGCTTGGCAATGATTGGAAAAGGACCAAAGTACCGAAAAGCCAATTTCTGATTTGCCCGAGGAGCCAATGAGGATTGGACATACGGCTGAATCTTCAGATAGACGTGGTCACCAACAGCAAAAACCCTTTCAGAGCGATTCTTATCAGCTGCCACTTTCATACGATTCTGCGCACGTGCCAAATGCTGGCGAACCAGGGCTGTGATCACTGTCTTCTCACGTAGCCAATCATCCAAAACCGGAACAGGTGTGGGTTTGAGAACGTCCAGGCCAAAATGTTGTGGAGCATATCCATAGAGCACCTAGAAGGGAGACATTTGCAAAGCCGAATGCCAGCTCGAGTTGTACCAATACTCAGCTAAATACAACCACTCCAACCACTTCTGGGGACAGGCATGTGCAAAGCAACGTAAAAAGGTTTCCAGGCACTGATTTAGGCGCTCAGTTTGTCCATCGGACTGTGGGTGATAAGCGGAACTCATGTGCAAGGATACATCAGCTAGGGAAAACAGATGCTTCCATAGTTGGCTAGTGAAAATCCGGTCTCTATCCGACATAATAACTGATGGCATGCCATGGAGCCGATAGACTTGTTGCATGAAGGCTTTGGCCACAACAGAAGCTGTGAAGGGATGCTTGAGAGGAATAAAATGCCCAAATTTGGAAAAGCGATCCACAACAACTAGAATGCAGTTTTTGCCACCCGAAACTGGTAACCCTTCAACGAAATCCATGGAGATTGATTGCCACGCACCAGCAGGAATGGGCAAAGGTTGCAACAATCCCGGATACTTGACCCTTTCAGGCTTAGCCTGCTGACATACAGTGCAGGAAGCCACAAACTGCTGAACTGACAACTTGAGCTTGGGCCATGAAAACAACTGCTTCACCCGCTGATATGTTGCTGGAATCCCAGAATGCCCACCAACTGCAGAAGAATGAAGGGCCTGTAACATCGCTTGCTGCATCTTAACATTATTGCCCAGCCATATTTTTCCCTTGAATCGAAGGAGACCATCCTGTAGGCTAAAATTGGGCACATCATCTGGGTTAATAGATAATTTGCTAATTAGGGACTGAGCAGTCTCATCCGATAAGTATCCAGCCAAAACATCTTGACACCACTGTGGAGAACAAACAGACATAGCATATAAGCTGTGCTCATGATGTCTGCGAGATAATGCATCGGCCACCCTGTTCTCGTGCCCTTGCTTGTAGACAACACGGTATTGCATGCCCAACAGTTTAGTGAATACCTTCTGTTGCCATGGTGTACTAAGCCGTTGTTCATTAAGGTGGATGAGACTTTTCTGGTCAGTGTAGATGACAAACTCCGCATGGAGAAGATATGGTCGCCATTGCTCCACTGCCACTAAGATAGCTAAATATTCTTTTTCGTAAGTAGAAAGTCCTTGAGTTTTCACTCCCAAAGGTTTGCTAATGAAGGCCAAGGGGTGTCCCTCCTGTAAGAGCACAGCACCCACTCCGTGTTTACACGCATCGGTTTCAATAGCAAAAATTTTGGTGAAATCAGGAAGGGCTAAAACAGGAGCCGAGCTAAGGGATTCTTTCAAAGTAACAAAGGATATCTCCTGCTCTTGGGTCCAAATGAAGAATACTCCTTTTTTTAGCAAGGTAGTAAGAGGTTTGGCAATGACAGCAAAATGCCTCACAAATCTCCTGTAGTAACCAGCTAAGCCTAAGAAACTTCTCAATTCCTTGATATATGAAGGGACAGGCCAGCTGACAATAGCCTCCACTTTAGCAGGATCAGTGGATACACCATGGGCACTAATGACATGGCCCAAATAAGAAATGGTCTGTTGAGCAAACTTGCACTTAGACAATTTGACAAACCACTGATCTTGATGGAGTATAGTGAGCACCTGGGACAAGTGTTGAACATGGTCCTCAAAGGATTGACTGTAAACCAAAATGTCATCAAAGAAGACAACAACACATTTGCGTAGTAAGGGTGCTAAGGAAGTGTTCATTGCCCCTTGAAAGGTACCTGGTGCCCCCGATAACCCAAAGGCCATAACCTTGAATTCAAACTGTCCATGGTGCGTTTGGAACGCTGTTTTGAATTCTTCCCCAGGGTGTAGCCTCACTTGGTGATAACCCGAAGCGAGATCCAGAGTAGTGAACCAACAAGCTCCATGCAATTCATCCATCAGTTGCTCAAACACAGGAATGGGAAAATGAGCTTTAACTGTTAAGGCATTCAGGTAGCGGTAATCAACACAAAACCTGAAAGTTCCATCCTTCTTCTTAACCAGTAAGACTGGGGAGCTAAAAGCAGAGGAGCTAGGTTGAATGATGCCCATTTTAATCATTTCAGAAACTTGTTTCTCAACCTCATCTTTGAGGGCTGGTGGATACCGATAAGGTCTAATGTTGACAGGATGTGCACCAGGAATTAAAGGAATTCGGTGATCACAGCTACGCTCTGGAGGTAATGCTGTCGGCTTGGTAAAAACTAGAGCAAACTGTTTCAAGAGTTGAGCAATCTCAGGCTGAACCTCATCTTGTACAGAATCAACCAAATGTTCTTGAACGAGAGCCAGTTGAATGACAATGTCCTCGATAGGATCCACTTGATCCCCATGCAACAACACCTGAGACCCCTGATAGGGAATGAGCAACCATCTCTGCTTCCAGTGAACTTCCATGGGACTGAAAGTCTCTAACCAATCAATGCCCAGAATAAGATCAAAGGATTGAAGAGGCAAAACTTTCAAATCAAAGACAAACTCCACCCCTTGCACCGTCCAGTGGGCTTGCGACAGAATTTGAGAGCACTGCATAATAGAACCATTAGCAACTCTGACTCGGGTAGTAGCAGGAAGCAGTGTAGTACGTTTCAGGTGGGCAACTGTACTTTGGCTAATGAAGGAATGAGAACTTCCAGAATTAATAAGGATGACCACTTCAAAATTCTGCATGACACCCAGTAAGGACAAGGCTCTTTTTGGAATTACCCCTTTTGCTGCATCAGATGAGATAGCCACAAACAATTGTTCCTCTGCGTCTGGTAAACTCTGCTGATATTGAGAATCATCTGCTGGAAGAAGATCCCAGACTTCTTGAAGAGCATGCAATTGCACAGTGGGGATACAAGTGTGACCACGATGCCATTTTTCAGCACATCGCACACACAACCCTTTTGCCCGTCTGAAGGAACGAAGAGCAGCAAGCTTGTCATCAGTCGTGCGTCCTTGAAAAGGTGGACGACGATCACTCAGCAGATGTGGTGATGCAGAACTGTCTGGCTTGGCAGGTGGTGGGGGTAGAGGCATGGCCGACTTGGGTAGAGGCTTCGCCCACGAACTGTGATCGCTCTTGCGATAATCACCCCGCCCACCAGAGGTCGACACCTCCTCCTGCAAAAGTGCCAGCGACCAAGCAGTATCCAAATCCATAGGCCTTTGAAGCATAATAACAGCGCGAATATCGTCGCGAAGACCATCTACGAAACGTGTAACAAAGTATAATGGATCGACCCCAGACTTATACACCGAGAGCTGATCTACTAGAGATGAAAACTGTTCAATATAGTCAGCAACACTTCCCAACTGTTTGATGTGAAATAAGTGCCGTAACAGCAACTGATACTGATCCTTGCCGAAACGCTCATTAAGCAATTGACAGAGGAGAGGCCAAGACAAACGGGGATGACGGAATAAAACCGACTGAAACCAACATGCTACTGTGGGTGATAAATGCATCGATACGATTTTGACCCATGAATTCGGATCAACCTGGTACATATCAAAGTAATTCTCACACTGAGTAATCCACAACCGTGGGTGCCGACCCTCGAAGACTGGAAATGGAATTTTAGGCAGATGGCCGTTACCCTGCCCCAACATGTTACCCGATCGAACTCGAGAAGGAGCCATATCAAACATAGGACCATGAAAACGCGATAAGGGAGGAGGATGTGGCGCGGTTCGCGTACCCTTGACCGGGTCAGGAAGATAGGTCATGACAGACCCAAATCCCTGATCCCGGAGGTCATTGTCGTCGCGGTGCCCAAAAGGGCCGTCGGTGTAGAAGCCCGCAGGAACGCGCGGTGCTCCTGGCTCCGGGTGGGGAAGGATTCCCGACTCCATGGCCGCCGACTCGAGAACCGAGCGCTCCACATGCTTGTTCAGCCGCCGAAGATCGAGCTTGATGTCGTCCATGGCGGCGTCCACGGCAGGCCGCCAGGACACCAGATTGGCTTGAGCCTGCTCCAACTTCACCACCCGATCCTCCTTGTCGCGTAAGATATCACCGATTTGTTTATCCCATTTGGAATCCAGCGCCGCAAAACGCTTGTCCATCTCCTCCAACATGATCTTCATCGTCGGATCCTTGATTCCCTGGCGGCGCTGAAAACGAGTGAAGTGTGTGTGGCATGACTGAGACTCCAGCTTTGCAACACTCCCAAGACTGTAGGCTCTTTGATACCAATTGTTAGGGTTCGACTGGCACTCGTATTGATTGGTAGTAATGTAGCGGAATTACAGCAGAATTAACAGAGAGTAGCAGGAAGGGGAAGAAGGAGTTCTAAGGAACTACAATAGGAGAATCAGCTCTCTCTGTCATTTCCTGCCCTTCCCACGCGACGCCAGTGGAAGAAGTATACTCTCCGAACGCCAGTCATGCCACCCACTCAGGCCCATGGACCCTTGTGCTCTTGACGCGTTGTCTCATACTGCGCCTCGGCCCACTCGCAGGATCAACAGGCGGCCCACTGCTTGTGTTTCCCTGATGCTGCTTCTGCAAGACGGCTGGTATATCGCTCTCTGTTGTAGCACTGCTGACACTGCCCTCTGGTTTATCAGCTACAGACTCAAGGATCTGTTCCCACTCTTGTTGTAGGCATCATTCGTGTAGTTTGCATACCGGAACTGCAGGTGAACCCACTCGACTAAATTCAGTCTCTGTTCCATGTCATGTAAACGTGCAATGAAATAGTAGTACCAGTAGTAGTAATATGAGCAAGTAGTACTGAATACTGATCGAACCTTGTATCAGTGTGGTGCTCAGATAGCATGTGTTGGGGACTTGTTCTCAAATGCTATGAATTAAGAACAAGGCAACACAGGAAGGAGTTAATGGTTAATGTCCTTCGTCCTCCGAAGCGTTATTTCCCTTAGGATATAACGATTTTGGACGAAGGTTATGAAGGACATACCTTCATCATCATAGTTTATATTGATAAAAGGAAAAGCATATGAAACATGAAAGAATACATGATTAACCATATAACATTATTAAGTGTCCCCATTGTATGATTATGGAAGAATAAGAACAACATTGAATTACATTTTGTACCTTTGATTTGGTGGAAGGCAAAAATACAAGCGTGTCGTACGAGCGAATTCAAGTCCGCGTGAACAGTACAGGGGTACTGTTCATCTATTTATAGACACAGGACACAGCCTGTGAAGAATTACAATTATGCCCCTCATAAAAGTTTACAACATTGACTCGGACCTTTATGGCCCCAACAGTAGCCCCTTTCGCGGCGCTAGATCGTTTTTCGTAACGAGCTTGATCCGTGAAAAAAGTCTCTTAGTCTTCGGGAAGCCGAAGGTCCAAAAAACACCTTTCTTGAGCTCGTTGTCGAGAAACGATTCAGTTTCCGAGCGCGTGTCAGTCCCACCTTGCAGAGTTACTGTTTGGTCTCTGCGGTCCACCGCGCAGCGAGTGCAAGCGACTGTCCGCCTGGTATAAAAATCCTGGCGTTTCGCCTTCTTACCTGCAGCACTATATAAACAGACGGGTAGGTGTGAAGTTACCACAGCATTCATTGCTATTTGCACTGTTTTGCTGCCAAAATTTTTAACCATCGCCGAAGCCTGATTCTCGGAATCGAACGAAGCTCCGACTTGAAGCCTGCTTCGTCAGAAGGAAAAACTTCGGAGGAGAAGAGTATTTAATTTCCACAAACTCAGAATTAAATGGCCAGAGTGCGATCTACCGCCAGGGTTGAGCGTGAAGGAGGCGAAGCTGAAGGTTCGGAGGCTGTTCCCATCTCCGAAGCAATGCAGCGATCCGGACTGGTAACTACGGAAGAAATCCCCACTGTTGAAGCAGAACAAGCAACTGCCGAAGCAGAAGATGAGAACATTGAAGAAACTGATCCCGAAGATGATTATCGTATTGCCATGCCAAGTAAGCCCAGCCACTTGGACTTCGGAAAGTCTACTGTTTCGAAGGCTGATCTCTCCAAGATGGTGAAGTCGGGCTTTTTCAATGAGAATCAGAAGAAGCTGTTACGCTTCGGGGGAGAAGAGACTACCCCAAAGCCGGAGAAGGATGAAATTGTCATTTTCAAGAGTTTTCTAAAGGCTGGGTTAAGATTCCCCCTACATGAGATTATTGCAGAGGTGCTGAAGAGGTTTGGTATTTACTTTCATCAGTTAACTCCTAACGCTATCGTTAGGCTTAGCGTTTATATCTGGGCCCTCCGAAGCCAAGCGGTGGAGCCGTTTGCAGACAGTTTTTGCCGAGTTCACGAACTGCATTATCAGACGAAGGCTAGAAAAGATGGATTGCATGACAATTTTGGTTGCTATAATTTTGCTTATCGGAAAACCACAAAGTTTCCTGTAATCAGCTACCGAAGCAAATGGCCGGCAGGCTGGAAATCAGAATGGTTCTATGTCAAGGTTGATGCCGACAAGGAGAAGCTTGTGCAAAGTCCACTCGAACTGATCTTCGGAGAAACCCGACCTCGCTGCAACATGACACCAGACGGTCCAACACAACAGGCAATGGATGAATTCAGAATTATTGCAGAGCATGTCAGTACAAGAGACCTGGTTCAGGAGTTCTTGGCCTTCAGGGTTTTTCCTACTTTAAGGGAATGGGAAATGCCGAAGCTAGAGGGGGAGAAGAAAGAGGGTGAACTTGTGCGTTTACCTTACTATTTCAAGTTTAAGAAATACTTTAAAACACCTTGTCAAGAGTGGCTGGATACAATTGAAGTAATGTGCAATGAAATACTCGGCAACTACTCCAAAAAAGAAGATCAATTGATGACTGCGGCCTTCGGCACCCGTCCGAAACGAAGACTGAATCGAGTGCTGGACGCCCTGGGGTTTGAATACCCTGACTACGAAAATCTGAACAAAGGTGCTGGGGGCCAGAAAAGGAAAAGGACAACTGAAGCCCTAAATGAAGATGAGAAAGAACCATCAAAGAAGAGGGTTCCGAAGAAGAGGAAAGCGTCTTCTCCGAAGCAAAAAATATCTGACGAAGAAGAAACCCCCGCATCACCCTCTGCCACTGACGTGGAGGAAATTTTGAAGGTAATGACTGAATCCCTGGCTGCGAAGCTAAGTCCATTGGGGCCTCAACTGACAAAGTTTTTTCAGAAGGAAAAGGAGCCCGAGAAAACGAAGACGATTAGAGCAAAGAGACAAAGAATTATCACTGTGACAGAGGTTATTGACAAGACACCACCAAGAGCTTCGGCTCAGAAGACACCAGCGGCTGAGGAAAGAACAAATATTGAAATCACACCTTCGGAGGTCGCAGCTGCCGAAGCTGCATCAACTGAAGATGCGAACCTGGAAAGCACAATCGAACACATCAATAAAATACTGCTAGACATGGCTACAGAAGAAGCTGCCGCTGCCACCGAAGAAGCTGTAGTCGCAGCGTCGGGGAAAGGAAAGGAAATTGCTGACGAAGCTTCAGAGAACGAAGCGTTCATGTTTCAAAATTTAGTTGGAGAAAAATTGTCAAAATCCGAAATAGAAGAGCTTAAAGAGTATGCCAAATCTTGCGGGTACAAACCAGGAGCACTCCTCTTCGGAGGTATTGATGATGAAAAATTAGATTGCATCCGAAACCAAACTGGAGCCAAAGTTATCAGTACTCTGTCAAAGAGTATTGGTTTTCCGAAGCTGGAAATGGACATTAGCCGCTACCGACGACAACATATCATTGGTAGTTTATTTTATTCCAATTTCAAGGTGAACTACTATTCCCTTGACTTTTATTGTTTTAAATAATGAAAACATGTCTAATGAAGGTTGTTTTCGTGCAGAGTATGCTGTTGAGCAAGGCCTTGAAAATGCAGCAAGATTTTGAAGACAAGAAACACGAAGTTATAATTGAAAATTTGGAAAACAAAATAAAGGAGCAATCAACTGACATTGAGAAGAAAAACTTTGAGCTCCAGGCAACTGAAGGTTCATTGGCTGAAGCCGAAGCAAAAATAACAGAACTAAACACGAAGCTTCTTCGCCAATCTAAACAGTTTGAACAAGAAAAGCAAGAACTTAAAGCAAAACTTGAAGCCGAAGCTCAACAAAATTCAGATTTGAAAAAACTATTGGCGGACCTTCAAGAAAAATGTCTGGAATTTAGCAACAAATGCATTCAGCGTCTAAGAAAAATTTTTCACTCAGTTGGAGCCAGCAGTGATAAGTTCACCCCCTCGGCTGAAGATTTGCCGAAGACCTTCGAACATATTGAGGGTGAAATTGACGAGCTCGACGAAGTTATAGCTGGGCACGGTGATTTCTGTGCCTGGGTAGCTTCTCGGGGCACTGCCGCAGCTTTCCAGAAAGCTGGCTGCGACCATGGAAAGATTGTCAATAGGCCCAATTTCACTTTATCACCATCAATCCTAGATGACATCCCTGATCTCGCCGGAAGTATTTCCAATAGATTTATAAAAATGATATGGACAAAAGGCGGGCGAGAAAAGGCTGGAGATGAAGCTCGGAGTCATCTCGAACCAGTAAGAAATCATACCTTGTGCTTACCTCTTCCTTCAAGCTCGATTTTGACTTACAACAACTTGATTCATGTAGGATAACGAAGCCGAAGCCGATGATTAGAAGAATGACGCCGAAGCTGAAATCCTTCGAAGATTAAGTAGGAATAGACTGTAGACAGACTCAGGAAACTTTTGAGATAACTTATGTAACTAAACTTGTCTTTAATGAGTTCTGTTCATACCTTGTATTATGCTCTTACCCTTCTATGAATGTACATAAAGTGCTTTGGTGCGGACGAAATTATCTTTTTTGAGCCGAAGGCGAAAAAACACCTTCCCTTCTTTTCGTACACAGCAAAGCATAAAACGACATTTCCCTTTCTTCCGAAGCTCTCTTTTTTGTACGCGAAGAAGCTCTTCTCTTATGCCGAAGCAACCACTTATGCCATGATGATGCTTATCCTATATATGCCTGAATGAATGTTTATGAATGCAAATGCTATGATGTAATGTGATGTGCGAATGAATGTCCAAACACATATCCGAAGCCATACGCTTAGCCATTATTTCCTTAGAAACAATCACACATCAGCTCTGCATTCCCTTAGGAACGACTTTGGAGCTTCTTCGCCTTTTACTTTCGGCGGAATCAGCGTTGACTTTTCGCTGTAAGCTCTGCATTCCCTTAGGAACGACTTTGGAGCTTCTTCGCCTTTTACTTTCGGCGGAATCAGCGTTGACTTTTCGCTGTAAGCTCTGCATTCCCTTAGGAACGACTTTGGAGCTTCTTCGCCTTTTCAGTTTTCGGCACTCGATGGTGCGTTCTCAGCTTTTACATTTACATTCCTTGGGGGATTTTGCTCTTATAGAACTAAAAAAGGAAATTACATATGATGGCCCCATTAAAAACCTTTCTCCCCCTTTAGAAAGGAAAAGGGTGCCATGAAAAAGAAAAAACATAAAAAAAGTTACATCAAGTTACACATAATATCGCCGAAGCTCATCCGCATTCCAAGATCTTGGAATGTCGTTGCCGTCCATGTCCTTCAATCTGTATGAACCAGGTCTTGACGAAGATGCTACTAAGAAAGGTCCCTCCCATTTTAACTGTAACTTGCCCACTGTGTCTGGATTGGCCACTCTCCGAAGCACCAAGTGTCCTGGCTCAATATTCTTTAGCCGAACTTTTCTATCTCGCCATTTGACTGTTTCGGCCTGGTATTTATTGATATTCTCCACAGCTTGAAGCCTGATCCCTTCTAAAGCATCTTTTTCCACAAAACAAGCATCTTCAGGACCTAATTCTGTCGAAGCTACTACTCTTATTAATCCAGTTTTAGCTTCCTCCGGAGTTATTGCTTCGTCACCGAATAATAACTTGAATGGAGTAAAGCCTGTAGACCTTGATGTTGTTGTGTTGTGGCTCCACACCACTTTGGTTAACTGATCTGGCCACTTTCCCCTGGGTTGATTGAAGATTAACTTCATTATTCCTGTCATTATAATGCCGTTGGCTCTTTCAACGAGCCCATTTGACTCCGGATGCCTGACTGATGCAAAATGGATCTTCGTACCAATTTGATCACAGAAATTTTTGAAAGCTTCAGAGTCGAATTGTGTTCCATTATCTACAGTGATGGCCTTCGGTACTCCGAAACGACAAACAATATTCTGCCAGAAAAACTTTTGGACAGTGGCCGAAGTTATTGTGGCTAATGGCTTTGCCTCAATCCATTTAGAAAAATACTCCACAGCCACTACAACATATCTTAAATTCCCTTGAGCTGGTGGCAATGGACCTAATAAGTCAAGACCCCACCTTTGCAATGGCCAGACGGGTTGTATGAGCTGTGTTAAAGACGAAGGTTGTTTTTGATCTCTTGCACATTTCTGACAGCCTTCGCACTTTTGAACCAATTCCGCTGCATCCGAAGCTGCCTTCGGCCAATAAAACCCTTGGCGGAAAACTTTTCCAAGCAACGGCCTAGATCCAATGTGAGATCCACACAGGCCTGCATGTATTTCTTTCATCAACTCTATACCTTCGGTTCTAGATAAACACTTGAGTAGTGGAGCGCAAACCCCATGCTTGTACAACTCCCCTTCTATCATGACATATGGACGAGCTCTTGCTTCTATCCTCCTGTTATAAGCTTCGTCGTCTGAAAGGAACTTACCCTGAAGGTAAGAGATGATCTCAGTTCTCCAATCTTCGCTATAAACAGGAGATATATTGAGGACTGCTCTTTCAAGGAGTTCCACTGAAGGTGCCTTTATTGTTTCGAAGAACACATCCGAAGGTAAAGGCAGCCCCTGTGCTGCTGACTTAGCGAGCAAATCAGCATGCTCATTTTGCCCTCGAGGGATATTTTTGACAGAAAATCCTTCGAAAGAAGCTTCGATTCTTCGGACTGTGTCTAGGTATTTTTCAAGCTTCGGATCTTTAGCCTTGCAACTCTTGTCGACATGACCCGAAACAACCTGGGAATCAATTTTAAGGATGGCCCTTCTGATTCCCATTGCTTTTAATTTCCGAAGGCCTAAAAGTACTCAGTAATATTGTTTGTACAGCTAAAATCGAGTCTTGCCGCATAACAAGTTTTAACTTTAGATGGTGAGATCAACACAGCGGCTGCTCCTGCTCTGAAGGTTCCCCAAGACCCATTGCAAAATACTGTCCACACTTCGGCATCTTTATTTGTTTCTTCATCTTGAGCCCCTGGCGTCCAATCGGCAATGAAAACTGCCAACGCTTGAGACTGGATCGAGGATCTATGCACATAATCAATGCAAAATTCATTGAGCTCTGCAGCCCATTTTCCAATCCGTCCAGTAGCTTCTCTGTTTCTCATAATGTCCTTCAATGGCTGCGAAGAAGGAACAACAATATTGTATGCTTGAAAATAATGCCGAAGCTTCCTGGATGCCATCAAAACAGCATATAGTACCTTCTCCAATTCTGTATAATTTTTCTTTGATACACTAAGAACTTCAGATACAAAATACACTGGAACCTGCTTCTTAACTTGGCTATCAAGCTTCTCCTGGACAAGTGCTGCACTTACCGCTGAGTGCGAAGCTGCCACATATAACAACAAAGGAGCCCCTGGCGCTGGCGGAGTTAATGTTGTTAAATCTATCAAATATTGCTTCAGCTCTTCGAAGGCTTTTTGTTGGCTTGGTCCCCATTGAAAGACTTCGGCCGATTTCAGCACTTCGAAGAATGGTAAATTTCTTTCTGCTGATCTGGATATGAATCTATTGAGAGATGCCAGCCTCCCTGTCAATCTTTGGGCCCCCTTTCTTGTAGTTGGTGGCTCCATTCGAAGTATAGCTTCAATTTTACTTGGATTAGCTTCAATTCCTTTTGTTGAAACCAAGCAACCAAGAAATTTCCCCTTCATTACTCCGAAGACACATTTTTCTGGATTCAACTTTAAACCAGCTTGTCTGAAACTTGCGAAGGTTTCCTGCAAATCAGCAATATGATTTTCTTGTTTCGTGCTTTTTACAATGATGTCATCAACATAAGTTAGCACATTCCTTCCTATCTGAGATTGGAGAACCTTCGCAGTCATTCTGCTGAAACTTCCTCCAGCGTTTTCGAGCCCCTCAGGCATCCGAAGATAGCAATATGTGCCACTTGGGGTTATGAATCTAGTCTTCGGCTCATCTTCCTTCTTCATCCAGATTTGGTGATAGCCTGAGTAACAATCTAGCAGACTCATGAGCTCTGAAGAAGCTGCTGCATCAACTAAAGAGTGTATCCTTGGCAATGGGAATTCGTCCTTCGGACAAGCCTTGTTGAGATCTGTAAAATCGATACACATTCTCCACTTGCCATTGGCCTTCTTTACCATAACAGTGTTAGCTAGCCATTCTGGGTACTTTACTTCTCTAATAACTCCTGCACTGAGGAGTCTTTTTACTTCATTACGAGCACCTTCGGCCTTATCATCAGACATTTTCCGAAGCCTCTGCTTTCTGGGTCTGAAGGATGGGTCAACATTGAGCGAGTGTTCAATAACATCCCAATTTACTCCGCAGAGGTCATTAGCTGACCATGCAAAAACATCTTTGTTGTTGAACAAAAACCTTATCAAGGTTTTCTCCTGGTCTTCGGATAATTGAGAGCCCAACAACACCTTCTGCTCTGCTATGTCTTCACATAAGAGCATGGGTTTCGGCTGATCTGCTGAAGCTGCTTTCTCCCTTCTGAATTTGTACTGTTCACAAGCTTCAGCTCCATCTATGTTATGGATTGCTTTGGAGTCAGTCCAGCTTCCTTCGGCCCTTCTGGCAGCTTCCTGACTTCCATGAATAGCGATGGGTCCTTGATCCGAAGGTATCTTCATGCAAAGATAGGCAGGATGAAGGATTGCTTCGAAAGCATTGAGGGTGCCACGACCAATAATTGCATTGTAAGGGTATTCCATGTCAACAATGTCAAACACAACTTGCTCAGTTCTAGTGTTGTTGATGAACCCGAAGGTCACTGACATGGTGATCTTGCCCAGCGCTACAATCTGTCTTCCGCCGAAGCCACAGAGAGGGTGCGTAGCATCATGAATCTTATCTTCTGGCTCTTGCATTTGCCTGAAGGCCTTAGCAAATATGATATCAGCTGCACTGCCTGTATCAACCAAGACATTGTGAACCAGAAATCCTTTGATAACACAAGAGATAACCATGGCATCGTTGTGTGGGTAATCCTTGAGTTGAAGGTCCTCTTGGGAGAAGGTAATAGGAATGTGAGACCATCTCGACTTGATGAAGGGTCCTTGCACCCCAACATGTTGTACCCTTCTCTGCGCTTCCTTCTTCTGCTTCTTGTTGGCTGGCTCTGAACATGAACCGCCTGTTATCGGGAACAGCAGCTTCGGAGCCGAAGCAGCTCCAGCTTGATCGTTGAACGAAGCCATCAGCTCAAAGAAGTGGAAGTGAGTTCACCGGAGGTGGGCGCCAATGTTGGGGACTTGTTCTCAAATGCTATGAATTAAGAACAAGGCAACACAGGAAGGAGTTAATGGTTAATGTCCTTCGTCCTCCGAAGCGTTATTTCCCTTAGGATATAACGATTTTGGACGAAGGTTATGAAGGACATACCTTCATCATCATAGTTTATATTGATAAAAGGAAAAGCATATGAAACATGAAAGAATACATGATTAACCATATAACATTATTAAGTGTCCCCATTGTATGATTATGGAAGAATAAGAACAACATTGAATTACATTTTGTACCTTTGATTTGGTGGAAGGCAAAAATACAAGCGTGTCGTACGAGCGAATTCAAGTCCGCGTGAACAGTACAGGGGTACTGTTCATCTATTTATAGACACAGGACACAGCCTGTGAAGAATTACAATTATGCCCCTCCTAAAAGTTTACAACATTGACTCGGACCTTTATGGATTAAAAGGTCATTCTATCTTTAAGTCGGTTTGTAATTCCGAAGCTTCATGAAGAGGAACCTTCGGTCATTTCCAGGGGACAGCTTCAGCCGAAGCTGCTTCTTCGTACAGGACCTTCGGCGCGACGAAGCATGGCCCCAACAGCATGTTTGGTACATCTAGTTTTCAGCTTGGCAGATTTCAGAGCTTCCATGTGAATGCTAGATGAAATGCAATTGTCTGAAAGAAAGCCCACAAGTTGAAATGTAACAAAGTTGCAGAGCTCACCTGAAACCCGAGGGAGAGAAAACGCCGACCTAGTCGTCGTTGGAGGGGTTCGGATGAAGATCTGCTCCTAGCTCTATATATAGTAATAATAATGCCTTTCTAAAGAATTTCTTAAAGCCTGAGAAAGTACAGTTGCTGCCTCTACTGAGTTGCCTGGTGGTACCCATAAACAATTTGAAGCAACTAAAGAGCAATAATAAGCAGTAGAAAGATGTAATACATAAGCATTGGAACATTGGATTAAGACATCATGATAAAAAGAAATATCAAACAGAATGAACCTTTTAGTTTCTTTATAGCAGTTTGAGCTGTTTCACATACTGATGAGTGGTAGGTAGGAAGAAACAACCAGAGCTTGATCTTCTCATCTGTAATTATAGCAAAGTCATGTGGTATGCATTATCCAAGCCCAAACTTTAGGCGAGAGAAAAATAGACAGACATTAAGAAGGCAGCACATATGATCATTACCAGGGTTATGCTCTCCTTGAGATGGATCCCATGGACCAACAAAGGAAATACTCCAAGTACTTAGGAAGCCTTTACTTTGTAAGTGAAGACATGCCGAAAGCACAAAGTTATTAAGAGCATTTATCTGCTTGGCTCTTGAACAGAAATAAGATCGCGTATACACAATTTGTTCTAGACATGCTTCATTTTCAAGCTTGTTTCCCAGGAGAAACCCTGTTACTATATATCACGTGTAGACATGTTTCTTTTTTAAGCTTGTTTTCCAAAAGCAAACTTGTTATTATTTCCTAGAAAAAAATATGTGCGTAGGAGACTTATTTTTCTTTGGGTTAAATTTAAATGTCAAGTAAGTTTCTATTGCAGAAGTAAGTATCCCCATATAAGAATAAAAAAAGTCGGCATTCAGTTTAGAGTATATGCTCAAGCTAAAGGTATATAGTTGTCTGATTTGGAAATAATCAGGCTAGGTATCTATTGTAGAATCTTACTTGCTTGTAGCCTACAGACTGAATTATAATAGGTCAACAGATGCCTGCGTCGACTAATCACCAGCATTTGGATCACGACGTATGCGAATTAAGATTAAAGTACAACCAAGTTGCATATGTACGCACCTGTGCTGTAATTTCGTTTGTCTTCTCTGCCTCTGCCGTCGTGTATGCCCGCGGAGCATGGTAGGTTACAGTCGCATCCACTTCTAGCATGGTGCGCGCGGTCATGCGCAAGATCAGACGTCTCCTCCCATGTGTGGCTTGTTGAATAATTAGACAAATTCTAGATTAAATTTCGAATATAAATCATGACAAAATCACAAGCACTGAAGTAAAAAGTTAAATCAGATGATGTGTACTGATTAGACATACTGATAGATGGCGCGCGCCGGAATCAGCAGGGTCGACGACGTCGAAGTAGCGAAATCAGCAGGGTCGATGAGGTCAATCAGATCACGAGCAGTCGCGTGAAGACGCTTCCCAAAAACCTTATTCGGCCTCTCCTGGTGCAGGATCTAGAAGGCGAAGGGTTCCGGAGACCTGCTCTCCTAATCGCAGATGCACCTCTACGATCGGGACGAAGAGAACTGGAAGGCGGCTCAGCTGTGAAGAGAGGCGAAAGCGAATTGGGATGAATTGGAGGCTGGCTGTCGGGCTCCTTTTATAGAGCCGAGTCCGTGACCCCTAGTCTTATCCGCCCACGAAAATCTCGCAATCAGTTGAGATTTTATAGCAATCGGTTAGGATAGACGTAACAGCCAAGAAACCAAAAAATTGAACGACAAAAGGTAGCCGCGCCCCCGCAAGGCGAGGGGCCGGATTTCGGCGGACCATTCACGCGCATGTCGTGCGCCCGCCCCGCCCCGTCCCGCCCCGCCCCGGCCCGGCCAGGCGAGGCGAGACGAGCGAGCACGCGCGCGTGTGGCTCTCCACACTCTCTCCTCTCATCCATGACTTGGTGAGTGAGTGTGGCTTACATATTTAAACTAGCTCTACTCCACTAGAGCTAGCAATATGGTGCTATTGGTTCCACCTATCCTCTAGCCATCCACTTGTATGGGCTTTTGAGATTTTCCTGGGATTTATTTGAATTTCTTAATTGGGCCAAGCCCATAAATCCTAACAATCCCCCACCAGATCTCAAATGCCCATCTGCAGTTTTCGCCACTGTTCACTACTGTTTAATATACTAGTTTTTCAGCAGAGACTGTTAAGTTGAACTTCCGCCTAGAACTCCAAGCTACACCAACCCACAACTTAGACAATGGACTATGCCTTGAATTGCAAGTTTTGCGTGAATGGGTTTTACTTGAAGTCATGACCAGTACTTGGCTACCAGTAGTCCCCTTCTCGGGTGGAGCATATACGTCGTACTCCAAGGTCTCTTCATGAGTTTACTAGAGATCACCCAAATCTCATAAACTGCGACGTTAGACAGTCTAACTCATATAGGTGTGTTCTTTCAAAGAATGTTCTGCAGGACAACATCTTCGCTAATACAAGCCAACAGAACACATTAAGGCACAAAGCCAACCTGCCTTACAGCATTTGAGAGTATTGCATCTTTACTTAGAGAGGGTCAAAGGTTACTCTCCTCAGTTCACCAATGGCTTGTTCTTCCCATGACCTAATTCACGGGATCTCCGATCACATAGACTGGGTTTCCACCATGGCAACTTTATTCGGGTCTCATACCCATCTCTCTCGATGCGATTTCTATCACATTATGTGGTAGTCCCTTGGTAAAAGGATCTACCAGATTTTTATCTGTTGAAATATAAGTCACACTTATAACTCCGGAGTTTCTCAACTTTCTGACAGACTTCAACCGTCTTTTGACATGTCTTGATGACTTTCCATTATCCTTAGAACTCGTCACTTTAGCAATCACTGTCTGATTGTCACAGTTCATAAGGATAGCTGGTATTGGTTTCTCAACCACCGGCAAGTCCATCAAGAGTTCACGCAACCATTCTGCCTCAACGGTTGCTGTGTCAAGTGCAGCTAGCTCGGCTTCCATGGTTGACCTCGTCAAAATGGTCTGCTTGCATTACCTCCATGATACCGCACCTCCACCAATAGTAAAGACATAACCACTGGTGGCATAAAGCTCGTCTGCATCAGATATCCAGTTCAAATCACTATATCCTTCAAGTACTGCATGCTGACCAGAATAGTGAATTCCATAACTCATTGTACCTTGCAGGTAGCGCATAACCCGCTCAAGTGCATGCCAATGATCAGTCCCGGGGTTTGACATGAACCTGCTCAATTTGCTCACAGCAAACGAGATATCGAGCCTTGTTGCACCAGCAAGATACATGAGTGAACCGACAATCTGAGAGTATCTCAATTGGTCTAAACCAATTCTCTTGTTCTTTCGCAGTGTCACACTGGGATCATAAGGTGTTGGAGAAGGTTTGCACTTAGAGAAGCCAAATCGCTTCAAAACCTTTTCAACATAGTGAGATTGCGAGAGAGTAATCCCACCATCTGCCTTAATCAGCTTGATGTTTAGAATCACATCAGCTTCTCCCAGATCTTTCATATCAAAACTCTTTGATAGAAAAGACTTGACTTCATTGATCACATCAATGTTTGTGCCAAATATCAATATATCATCAACATATAAGCACAATATAACTCCTTCGCCCCCACCACAGCAATAATATACACACCTGTCTGCCTCATTAATGGCAAAGCCTGCAGACGTTAGAGTCGTGTCAAACTTCTCATGCCACTGCTTTGGTGCTTGCTTCAGACCATACAAAGATTTCAATAACTTGCACACCTTGCTTTCTTGACCCTTTACTACAAATCCATCAGGCTGTTCCATATAGATTTCCTCGTCCAGCTCTCCATTAAGAAAAGTTGTCTTTACATCCATCTGATGAACAAGGAGACCATACGAGGCAGCCAAAGAAAGTAGTACTCGAATAGTGGTCATTCTAGCAACAGGTGAGTAAGTATCAAAGAAGTCTTTTCCTTCTTTCTAAGTATAGCCTTTAGCCACAAGCCTAGCCTTGTACTTTTCAATTGTACCATCAGGCTTGAGCTTCTTTTTAAACACCCACTTACAACCCACAGGTTTGCATCCATAGGGTCGATCAGTGACTTCCCACGTACCATTTGAAAGAATGGAGTCCATCTCATTATGAACTGCTTCTTTCCAATCATCTGCATCTGGAGATGCAAATGCTTCTGCAATGGTAGTAGGAGTATCGTCCACAAGGTACACAATGAAATCATCACCAAAGGATTTTTCAACCCTTTGTCTCTTGCTCCTTTTAGGAGCATCATTGTCATCCTCCTCTAGGACAATTTCATGTGGCTGTTCAAAACTCTCAATAGGTGTACTATGTTCAGGAGTTATCTCAGAAGAGTATCTAGAATTGCTATGAATGTCTTTCATTGGAAATATATGTTCAAAGAAAGTAGCATCACGTGATTCCATAATAGTATCAACATATACATCAGAAACTTCAGATTTAACTACTAAAAATCTATATGCTATGCTACACGAAGCATATCCAAGAAAGACACAATCCACTGTCCTTGGACCAAGCTTGCGCTTTTTATTAATTGGTACATTGACTTTCGCCATGCACCCCCAAGTGCGCAAGTATGAAAGTGATGGTTTTCTCCCAACCCACTTCTCATAAGGGGTTTTCTCTTCTTTGCCCATAGGAATTCTATTCAGAACATGACATGAAGTCAGGACTGCCTCCCCCCACCATGCCTTAGATAAACCACAAGTGTCTAACATGGCATTCACCAGGTCAGTCAACGTACGGTTTTTCCTTTCAGCAATCCCGTTTGACTCGGGTGAATAGGGAGGAGTCCTCTCATGAATAATGCCATGTTCTGCACAGAAATCGTCAAAGACTTTGGGAAAGAACTCGCCACCACGATCTGATCTAAGACGTTTGATCTTTCTCTCTAGTTGGTTTTCAACTTCAGCCTTATAGATTTTAAAGTAGTCTAAAGCCTCATCTTTAGTTTTTAGCAAGTATACATAGCAAAATCTAGACGCATCATCAATCAATGTCATGAAGTATCTCTTACCACCCTTTTTCAACACACCATTCATCTCACAAAGATCAGAATGTATGAGTTCTAGAGGTGCCAAGTGTCTCTCCTCAGTAGCCTTGTGAGGCTTTCGAGGTTGCTTCGACTGCACACAACTATGGCACTTAGAACCTTTGACTATGGTGATATTCGGAATTAAACTCATGGTTGCAAGCCGAGACATAGAGCCAAAATTAATATGACACAAACGAGAATGCCAAATACTCGTAAGATCATCAACATTAGCGCAAATATGATTCGCAGACTTATTATTGAAATCTAACAGAGAAAAGCGGAATAAGCCTCCGCAGTCATAGCCTTTACCAATAAATTGTCCAGACTTAGACACAACTAATTTATTGGACTCCAAAACTACCTTGAACCCATCTCTACATAGAAGGGTTCCACTAACGAGATTCTTGTGTATAGAAGGGACATGATGCATGTTCTTCAGCTGCACGATCTTTCCCGAAGTAAACTTCAGATCCATCGTGCCAGTGCCATGAACAGAAGCATGTGACCCATTCCCCATTAGGAAGAAGAATCCCAGGCACCCTGATAAGAAGAGAACAAGTTAATGTCAGAACACACATGAACATTAGCACCAGTATCAAGCCACCAACTAGGTGATTGAAATACTGAGAAGATAAAAGGTAAATTACCATACCCTTTGTCTTCCTCATTGCTAGCGATCACTGTGTTGACATTGCCCTTTTTGCCACGGCGATCCGCTCGATCAGGACAATCCTTGGCAAAATGACCCGTCTCGCCACATGCGAAACATGTCAGTTCAGCCTTGTTCTTCTTCTTCTTGAAGTTGGTAGTTTTGTTGGGCTTGTTAGATTTTGGCTTTCCTTTGCCCTTGTTGTGATTCCTCTGAACCATGTTGGCGCTGGAGTGGCCCTCACCTCCTTTAGATCCTGTGTCCTTAGCCCGAGCTTTCTCCTCAACATCCAGAGACGCTATCAGATTTTCAACTGATATCTCCTGTCTCTTATGTTTCAGAGATGTGGCGAAGTTCCTCCATGTAGAAGGCAACTTTGCAATAATGCACCCAGCCACAAATCGGTCAGGAAGGACTATCTTAAGGTGGTCGAGCTCCTTGGCTATACACTGTATTTCATGAGCTTGCTCTACAATAGAGCGATTATCAACCATCTTATAATCATGAAAGCTCTCCATGATATACAGGTCACTGCCAGCATCCGATGCACCATACTTGGTAGTAAGTGCATCCCATAACTCTTTCCCGTCTGTGTACTGAATATTCGCATCAACCAGACGGTCAACAAGGGCGCTAAGAACGGCTCCCGTAAAGATAGTATTGGCATGGTCATACTCTTTCACCTGTTCAGGAGTCAGTGGACCCTCAGGTCTGCCTTTACTAACATGGAAGACATTCATAGCAGTAAGCCAGAGCGTGGCCTTGACTTGCCATCTCTTAAAGTGCATACCATTGAACTTTTCTGGCTTGAGCGCATCGGCAAAAGCAGCCATAGAAAAACTAGGAAATTGTCTACAATAAGGTTTTTGGATTGTTGAATAATTAGATAAATTCCAGATTAAATTCCGAATATAAATCATGACAAAATCATAAGCACTGAAGTAAAAAGTCAAATTAGATGATGCGTACTGATTAGACATACTGATAGATGGCGCGCGCCGGAATCAGCAGGGTCGACGACGTCGAAGTAGCGAAATCAGCAGGGTCAACGAGGTCAATCAGATCATGAGCAGTCGCATGAAGACGCTTCCCAAAAACCTTATTCGGCCTCTCCTGGTGCAGGATCTAGAAGGCGAAGGGTTCCGGAGACCTGCTCTCTTAATCGCAGATGCACCTCTACGATCGGGATGAAGAGAACTGGAAGGCGGCTCAGCTGTGAAGAGAGGCGAAAGCGAATTGGGATGAATTGGAGGCTGGCTGCCGGGCTCCTTTTATAGAGCCGAGTCCGCGACCCCTGGTCTTATCCGCCCACGAAAATCTCGCAATCAGTTGAGATTTTATAGCGATCGGTTAGGATAGACGTAACAGCCAAGAAACCAAAAAAATCGAACGGCAAAAGGTAGCCGCGCCCCCGCAAGGCGAGGGGCCAGATTTCGGCGGACCATTCACGCGCATGTCGTGCGCCCGCGCCCTTCGCCCCGCCCCAGCCCGGCCAGGCCAGGCGAGGCGAGGCGAGCGAGCGCGCGCGCGTGTGGCTCTCCACACTCTCTCCTCTCATCCATGACTTGGTGAGTGAGTGTGGCTTCCATATTTAAACTAGCTCTACTCCACTAGAGCTAGCAATATGGTGCTATTGGTTCCACCTATCCTCTAGCCATCCACTTGTATGGGCTTTTGAGATTTTCCTGGGATTTATTTGAATTTCTTAATTGGGCCAAGCCCATAAATCCTAACATGGCTCACACGACAAAACAATCCTAACAACTAATAAACGCAGATTGAAGAAGTTACGGCGGAAGAGGTCCTGAAACAAACAAAAGAGGTAGTGATGTGTTTCAATTCTTTTCTTGTGTCTGACATCGGCAAAATTGGTCAAAGAATAGGTATTGTTAGCGACATAAAAAGAAACTTGTATTAGTTAGCGATCCCGGCTCCGTGAGTTCTTTCTTCCGTGATGAACTGTCGGCACCAGTCCTACATTTTTTCTCTGTGGACCAAGGAGAAAGGGG